>CM033476.1:267324655-267924655 GCA_019447015.1 Hymenochirus boettgeri
GGTGGGTCACCTGACAGTCATAGGGACATTGGGAGGTATGAGTTGCTGTCTCCTAAATTTTTTAATGATTTGTCTAGCCTTGACCTAATAGTGTAGTATTTTTTAAATATGGTAGGAGGTTTCTTTGTTTATATTCAAACATGGGTAATGTAAAAAACTGCTAACCTGGTATATACTGATTAAAAAATGAATCTCTAAATAGTGCATTCTAAAAAATTAGGTTGCTAAAATATTAGGGTACAGCAAGCAAGAAGCTTCAAGAACTGACAGCTTCTGCCAGTGGATAATTAGGATCAATGAGGGACAAGAACCCCCATTTTGAATCTGCTCCTGTGTATATAAGCAACATGCAGGGAGATTCAATAAAAGTTCTTATCGTTTAAATGGTGCTAATTTTGCTCCAACCAATCAGATCTATTTAACATTTGAAAGCTAAGGTCTGATTGGTTTGGGGCAAAATTAGCACCATTTTAAACGATAAGAACTTTTATTGAATAACCCTGTTAGTCTGTCAAATCCTACGGGACATGGATGGAAAAAGAGGCTGCTGACATTCTTTTGTATTGAAATGTTAACATATATCTTTGAATATATACAGTTTTAAATTTTTCCCAGATTTGTCATACTTTAGTGTACCTTTATTACAGAAGCACATAAATTTCCTATATGCCTAAAACATTTTTGTTATAAATAAATATTTAAAAACCATCTAATTGTTTTAATGTGTTGTTCTTAATTTTATGTGGTGGTTGGGATGGACTTCATGATATTAAGCTGTAGTGACCACATTAATACTTGGTACACAGGTAGAATATTATGAGATGATTAGTCACCCAGACAAACTTTTTTTTGTCAGATTGGAAGGGTGATCTAAGGAAACAACCATTTGTAATTGTAACCTTTGTTCATATGGTTATGCTCAAACATTGCTGCAGGCTTTATTGGGATTCTTTTCTTCCTGAACAAATAATTAAACTGATTATTAATTTTTAGGGAAGCATGAGCATTAATAAAAAGTCTATTGCAGAGTAAATGAAGAACATGCTATGATTGGTACATTATTCTGTATCATGCAATTATTGTAAAGTGTGGGTAATGATGGCAGCACACATCCCAGCCCTAATTAAAAAAAATTAATAAGGAAGGGGGGGGTTGTTTAAAGTTGTGAAAGTAGCTTAGGTTTTTCCCCGGGTCCTGAAACGTATTTATACCACTTCTCATCAAAATTGGCCCTGCCGGTCAAAAGTTTTTCTTAAATAAACATACATACAAACAACCTTTAATATTAAGAGAGAACTGAAACGAGTGGTAGCCCGGCAGAATCTTCCAAAGGTTTTTGCTTTGCTAATATAAAGGTAGAGATACTCACCTTTAATAAAGGGTGAGTATGAAGGTTTAATAAAGTAACGTCTGGACTTTGTGTTGTAAACTGATTATACTCAAGTAATATCCATGTTTATGTTACATGGTCCCTGATCTTTGAGGCTAACCTCCCTGGATCCACTCAAACCACTGATTCTTTGCTTTTGCTGATAAAGAATATCTGCAATTTGGGCATTTCTTCTTTCCACAATGCCTTCTTTTGTAAGAGGGTGGTAATTTGGATTGACCATTTCTTGAATCCATCTTTTAACAGTGCCATAGTCAAGCCTAGCAGAGGGCTTCTAACTTTATCAAAGCTTGTAACACATAGCACATGCACCTCCGGGAGAGAGTACAAAATTCAGAATATTATGATTTAGGGGGTATTTAGGATGACCTTTTGTAGATTGTTTTATTTATAAAGGTACCGTAACTGGTCTTTCATTTAAAATGAACTTGTTTTATATCTCTTTTAACCCAATGGTCAGATTAATATTAAAGGGGAGTTCAGTGCAAATACATGTACTTTTCAGAAAAAAGAGCAATATTTTTCCATCCCAATGACCTTAATCTGCCAATTCAGCATTTATTTGTGATAAATAAATACAACCGAAAACTGACTTCCTGTTTGCGGACCCCTAGTAGAGACCGTTACGGTCTTGCCCAGACCCAGCGCCCGGTCGATTCAGTTTCTCAGTAGAGATCTGAGCATCTTTGACCCATCCAACAGCCAATCAGTAGAAATAACTGTTAGGAACATTCCAAGGATTTGGTGCATCCTGGGAAGAAGAAGGACTGTTAGAATGTCAGCTCAGTAATGTCAACAGCAGAGAACAGCAAAGGGTACGAAATCAACGGATTTTTCAAAATGGGAGAGAAGGCATTACACAAACTAACAATTTCACAAATATTGATAATTTCCACGGAACTGTCCCTTTTAAACAGAAAAGCTAGAATGTGACAAAAGTCCTTAAAGTTCAGTTCTTAAACTGAATACAATTCTTGGATGTTGTTCTATCCTGTCAAATAGAATTTGCAATGTAATTTCTTGTCCTAATAACTCCTTATGTTCAAAATTGTCATAAATAATGTGGTGATTCATTTCTAATAAGCCTAGGCTGGGTAAACACAATGTGATTTTTTTTTTTTTGGCCAAAACGACCGATAATTTCGTATGTCGGGCAGCGGCGTAAATCACAGGTTGTCGTGTGGTTCTCTATGGACCGCACGATTGGTCGCTGTGATTTGTCTATGGAACACACGACTGACAGTGATTTCTCAAGCCAACGCTTGGTGAATGCTCGGGTGGGCTGAAATATTTTCCCGTGTGTACACAGACTTATATGTTTATCTTAAAATTGTTTCCAAAAACTTTGGCAATAGACTTGTCCTCTGTGTCCTTTGGAATCTGCAGGCTATGGAATGGTTAAGGTGAGCACTAAAAATAGCACTTTGCAATACTTGTGCCTGTAGAATGCCCAAGGTTGGGGTTTTGAATCCCACAATAAAAAAACTTACTTTATAGCATTTTACATTTTTAAAACAAATTGCTTCATTTTGGTTTCTTGCTAAATAATTGTTAGGGATTTAAATATCTATTTAGTTCACACAATAGCCATGGTCTAATACAGAGGAACTAGCAGCAGGTGCAGAGCATATTTTGTTATTGTGTCTGGTTTAAGAGCATGAAATGTTTCCCTTTCCAACATGACTACTGATGGATTTTTTTTTGTCTATGTGAAAGCACAGTGCTTTCTCCCCCTACTTGGGGCTGCCTAGAGTGTTTCCATGGAACATGGTGTTGGGTAGGAGCACGCATGCTTACCAAGACAGGAAGGTTGAGCAGAGGCTTGGCAATCTGCCAGGGGAGGTTCGCCAGATGCTTTGAAATGGGGCTGTCTTTTCTTTTCTTCAGTATGTAATGTCTGTTTTTTCCTTTTCGGGAGGCTATGCGGCAAACCATTAACGTTTAGGTACCCTGCAAAGCAAGTGAGGTCTAGGGCCAGCCTGTCTGCAAACCACACAGACTTCTAGCTGACTAACTGGGACATGCATGAACAATTTCTTTCTGAAAGGGAAAGCTGTATGTGGTAAGCATTGTGCAATGTCTCTGCTGTGACAAGCTTGTCCTACAGTAAGCATGGGCTCTTGTTTTGTAAGCGGCTGCTTGTATATACATCTATTTGCTATTGTTCTTTTCAGCATGCAGCCTCAGTGTGTGCTGTAAGGCAGTAAGAAATATGCAGATCATTTTATTACTTGCTCACCAAACGGAATTCTATCTGTCCATGACTAACTGATGTTTATGGAGCAGCTTCAATGTGGTGAGCAAAGAATACAAGCCAATACATACATAGAACATATAAGCGAGAGAGAAGGGAAGGACGGGTTGCTTGTAAGCTTGCATATGGGTGTAGAGTGGAAACTGTTTCGTGTTGTCATTCTAGAAATCTTCATTTTATGGTACATTATAATCTTGGTTACTTTAGTTTAGAAGTGCAGTGTGATATCTAAAACAAATACAGAGTTCTTGATCTGGTTACTGACATATAATGTAGTTAGGTGGCAGCACAGAAGAATAAAGAGCTTTTCCGTGTAGCCTGAGAATCTGGGGCCTGTATACATGAGGTTTACATGCTGTGGCTGCAGTAAAGGAATAGCTGGGGGTCATCCATTGTCTGCAGAAGCATTAAAATATGAATGGGCTTTGAGGCATCAGTTGTACTTTTGTTTAACTAGTGAAGTCATAGCGTTTCTGCCAGTTTTTAAAGGTTCTGGCTTTTTTTAATAATTGCCAGAAAAAGGTGTTTTTTTTTTCCTTACTGCAGTGCTTTCAACAGGGGTTGTCTGCTAAACCATGGATCATATTTTAAATAACACATTTTATTGTGCTGCAGTGTTCCCATGTATTTTGACACTCTTACTATTTCTTCTATTTGCCATTTCTGTGCTTTCAGTATGTATGCTCTACCCATCTGGTTATCCGTTCATTGATCAGCATTGTAAGAATTCTTTGCAAGCATGACCTGACTTTGCATGCAAATTCAGAATACATATATAATATGGTGTTCCTCTTATGATCCTAAATGTTTCTTATTGGTGTGTTTGCAACATTTCAAAAATGACAGATAAAGAAACTTTCAGCATAGCTAGTAATTGTGTACAACGGCATATTATTTTCAAAGGAACTCTTTCCAAATCATCCTTGGACTACACCTATGTAAACACTTATAAGCAGAGAGAGAATAACACTTCACAATAGGAAAGAGAGCTTTTTTTCAGACTAAAAAGTCCTGCCACTTCCCTTCTAAGTTTTGCTTTTACATACACATACCCAAAATGTTCATCAGCAGTCTGACACTTTTTGTACATCATCGTATAGGATACGTTTGAATTCTTAATCAGTGATAAGAGAAATGTAAAAAAAAAAATGTTCGTTTATTGTGGGGTAGTTTTATAGAAATTTTACTATTATACCAATTAATGCAGGAATAGATCTAAATTTTTCACCCAAATACTTTGATAGTGTTAAAAGGAAATATAACAAATTTCTTCAAATAAACATGTTAAAAATGTCTGAACATTTGCACCAGTGTGGATAAACTTGTTACTTAAATTTGAACTCCGGAAATTGTTTTTGTAAGGTTCCCCCTTCCAGGGTTTGTGCCAGGTGTTGTAGACATGTAGTTTTTGCTGAATTATTGGTCACATTGAACAGGATGGCTCCCTAAATATGCTTTTCAAATCTGCAAATTGGAAACATATTTTTGAAGAAAGTAAATAAACTGCAAAATTGCAGTAATGTGTGTTAAATAAAGGGGCAAATATTCCAATATTGGGTAGTGAATGTAAAATATCAAATACTTTTTTCCATTTTTTTTTTTTAAGGGTATGTTCACTAAGAAAATGAGCACACTCCTTTTTTTTCACATTAATTGAAGAGGGAAGTAAAGAGCTAGGTCTGCCCTTATTCTTTAATTAAACAAACAGGAGCAAAAGGGAATCTTTTAAACTTGCCTGCAATTATGCTCCACCGCTGCTCTCCGACAGTTCCCAATTGCATCCACTCATCTGTACTAATAGCGCGCATGCAAAAATTGAGGAACACTTTCAATAAATGGAGGAAATGTCTAAAAATTGACTAAACATTTAGGAATATAACAGTGTGAGTAACTAGTAGTGCATCAATCTCGCATTACCAAAGGTTTCTGATGTTTACAGATTCCAGTACCATCAGCCTACATGACTGGAAGCTGTTCCCTGTGTCTCAGAAACTTAGGTTTGAATTGGTTGATATCGCCATAGGACAGCAGCTAAACTTCAAACAATGATGTTACCTCGAAAGAAGCAAACATTGGAATAATATGAATCCATATTGAGCTTGAAGGAAGATGGTTTTTCCCTACAATAGCATGTAAATGGTTTAAAACTATTGCTCCTAGCGTGTATAGTCGCACATGAAATGTGTCGGTTACATTGCTGGAGGATATTGTACCCCTATATACAATCACAGTGGACCATGTAAAATGTTCATGCTACGAATAAACCCTTGGCTGTATTGCAGTGGCTCTTCTCTATATCAATTGTGTGCTGTGAAATGAGACAGACCTTGATTGGTATTGGTATTTTCCAAATAACACTGACCAGCACTCATTCCTGTATTCAGAGAACAGCCTAAAGCATTGCCACTTGGTGACAATTTTGAATTTGTGTAGTTTCCAGATTTCCTACAAATTTGAATATTTTCCTTTTTTTTTTCCTTTAACCAAAAAGAGTAGACCATAAATTGTGACCATGAATGTATTTCAGCCTGAAGAGGAGGCAGATCCACTGGAAAGGGACAATTTCCTTCAGCAGCTTTACAAGTTTATGGAAGACAGAGGTAAAGTACAATTCTTGAATGTTTGCAATGGTTTTAATCATTTAATACATAATTTATAGGATACTACAGTTGGAAATGGTATACTTTATATTTACTGCTGAAGGGACAAAACATCTATAGGAGAACTTAGGTTTTGTAACAAGTCAGCTTTAAAGGGACAGTTTAATTAGTATTAAAATACTAATACGAGTAAACTGCCCTAGTGTCTCACTAGGCTTCAATTTTGGAAACGTCATTGCATGAACTTCATGAACACTTCAGAAAGTTTAGCCAATCTGTCCCCAGCCTAAAGGTATATGAAATTTGTTAATGAAATTGCACCAACGGGTTTTTAAAACCTGCTTCTTGAAATTCACTATACTTATTTAATAACGTGAATGCCTTATTTATGTAGAAAAATATATTTTTTAGTATAAACTAATTTTTAGCTGTAGGGTACAATATTCATAAACTGCAAAAAACCCAAGTAATTCATGACTATGAAATAGATTTCTGGCTTTCTGAATTTTCAACAAGAAGCTCGAAAACAGCAAGTAGGCAGAAAAAGTTCCCTCTGCCCTTCATTGCTAATGCATGGACCAATAAACAAGCCCCCATGAGCTTCCAAGTATTAATGAACCTGAAAGGTTCAGTTGCTAAGTAAGTAAGGGCTGGCTCAAGTCTTTTTTTTTTTTTTCAGTGTTTTTTAGTTTAGTCAGTACATAGCACGTAGTGCGCTCACCCGTGCAGTGTTACTGTGGTGGAAATTATAAGGGAAAGCCGAGAAAACCCAACAACACCTGTGGAGACAGCTCAATACTCTTGTAAATATTTTAGGTTGTTCATTTTGGGGCTTTGGTATTGATATGTGTGAGAGAACACATCTTGAAAAAGCTTGGTTAGTGTTCTTATTATATACCTGCATCTACCGGTGACTGTTTGGTAAACTTCTCCGGTGGTCTGTTTTGGAGCTCATTTTTCAAGCTGATATATTTCACAGACAGGATTTTTATGCATATTTAAACACTACAGTTTTATTCACTGATGTTAGTGAAAATTTGGAAATGTCTATACAATATCCAAATGGTGTTTTATGAACTCAAATGCGGCTATTTCTGTTCTTTTTTGTTTTTTTTTTTAAAAGACCTTTTCAAGGTAGCTGATGCTTGTGTTTCATAAAGCTAAAGTATTGAGGGAACCACTGATCAATCTGATTTTGGTTTCTCTACTTTTGCAGTGGCGCCTCCAGCATCAGACTGTAGGCTTTCCCTCACCACTGAACCCAACCAAGGGCCCATGCCACAGGGGTGCTCGACTCCCCAAGGCAGTGACTTGTTTCGTAAGTTTGGTCGGTCTGTGTGGGGCCTAAGATTTTTTTTTTTTTTTCACTTAACTCATCATTTATGGAGACAACTATCCCTGTTAAGTCCCCAGCTTTGCCTTTGCAGTTTCTTTTATTTAACTCAATGGGGTGGCCTTCTACGTGTCATGCAGTGTAATGTCCTTTTTCATCAACAGTGTGGGGGAAAAGCTGCTAATTGCGGTTTCCAAATAATTATTCAAGTATCATGCCATAGCTAGAAACAATATCATTGCTGTTTATATTGAGTGCATATTTATATGATGTGTTTACTTTCAGTTGTGCTGCATGTCTTAGATTTTATTCGTGAAGGCTTTTTATTATATTTTCCAGTGTGGCAGAACTTCTTACTTTACCCAGACTATCCTTTACTTAATATAAAGACAAATGTACTTTATATGGCACATGTCCAACAGGAGGAAAATAAACTGGCACATGTCTGTTACCTGACCCTAACCCAACTGGTATATTCAGCAGTTATTAAATGATTAACCAGATATTTAGAAGTTAAATATTGCCTCTATTATGGCAGTAAGCTGGCTCCTCTCTCAATGCAGTCGATCAAGGCTCTGACTTCTGACATCACAACAAATCATTGATTGGTTTGCCCTTCTGCTTGACTGCACATGCTCAAGCTTCTAAAAGGCTCATTAAGCACGGAAGGTAGCAGATACCTTTACCAGAATGGAACAGGACTTATAAATAGCTAGTTACAAATGCATGTAATAAACTGATAAAAATTTGGGATTGCGGGCAGATAACTGACAGGTCACCAGTTTTATTTTTTTTATAAGAGCTTTTCTTAAAATTTGCAGTTCTGTCACTTTAAATGTGTCAGTCTGGTGTAACATTTTGTGTGTTATGTATAATTTCTCTTGGACATATTTATAATAATTTATGCATTCCCTGCCCCTTTTATTTTCTATGTGACAGGAAACCAATCAATAAGCCACCTGTGTTAGGCTATAAGGACCTGAATCTTTTTAAACTTTTTGACTGTATACAAGCAGGGTGGGCTGTGAAAATGTAAGTACAAATTAAAAATAAATAAGGTAAAAACTAAAAAATTGCATCTGTTTTTAGGTATATTTATTCCTGTTGTTTATACATTTATACAGATTGACAGCGGGGCTGTTTGGAAGCAAATTTATGGCCTTGGCATTCTATTAAATTCAGCCGCATCATATAATGTAAAAACTGCTTACAAAAAGTAAGTATTTAATTAAAGATGAGACTATTACCATGTTAAAAGTTGACACATTCCTTGTTATATTGCTATATTAACCACTGATTAGACACAGATGTCCTTGTACCTTGACTGTTTCTGTACTTTAACTGTAGTTTTTTAAATATTTTCAATAGTTTTCTTATATATGAACAATATATTACAGTAGCAATAAATTATAGTATCAAAAAAAAATATATAGTATGAGAGGGGTAGGGGAAGGATCCATTGGATCCCGAAGTCCTTTGGGATACAATTAGATGTATAAAGTTTTATATCATAAAGTCAGGATTTTAGTTATTTCAATCAATTCTGTTCAATATACACATTGTTTTTTTATGTTTTGTTTTTTTGTATCCATTCCAAGCGTAGAATGCTGATTATCTCAAGTCATGGAATTCTTCGAGTATGTCTGGGTGGGGGATGGCAGGGATATAAGGGTATACATAACGGGGAAATAACATTCATCTGTGCATATTGCTTAAGGATTATGGCAGTAAATTAACATTTATGCTTATGATTTAACCCATTACTTCATTCAATTTATAAGTTTACAAACTATGAAAAAAATGTTACCTAGCTTCTTTAGTAGATATCGGTAAACAAACAGGTTCAGTGAGAATAATTGTATCTAAAATGCATCCTGATTATATCCCATATAAAAATATGCATTGTATAATTAGTAGTTACATTACATTTTCAAAAAGTATTTCACATCTGTCAAGATTGTTCGCAAGGGGAACCAGATGGATACAACTTCCTGTAGCACCTTGTAAATAAGTGGTATAAATCCATATTTTGGACGACTTGATTCTTAAGTTAATCTAAATTCAGATGGGGGGCAGGGTGTTTTCCAATATCTGGGGATCAAGCAGCATGCTGCTGTAAGGAGAAATGTTATGGCCAAGAAACTACACCCATATTGAAAAATACTACACTATTTAGGTCAAGGCTAGACAAATCATTAAAAAATTTAGGAGACAGCAACTCATACCTCCCAATGTCCTATGACTGTCAGGTGACCCACCCCCACCCACTAAGTCACCTTATGCCCCACCCATTACACAAATACTACTAACTTAAATTTTGCAGTTAATTACAGACAGACAGGTAGATTTTCTGGATGAACACAATTCAATATAAAGGTATCAGTACTGAACTAATCTTGATGTGTGCCTTTACTGAACTGCGATTTGAGTGAAGCTCGCAGTTCAGTACCTTCCATTGGACCAGTAATAAAAACTCTATTTGTGAATGGATCTATTTGATACATTCATAAATACTATAGTAAGCCAGTCTTCAGTTTAACACTAGCTTAGGAAGTCCCCAGGCGTTAGAGCAATTCCTAAGACTTCAAAGGGACTCCTTCACTACTGCAGCTCTGCTATCCCTATACGATCCGGTGTTATAGGGGATAAATTCTTACAATCCCCACATTGTTTCGGACAAAAACTACCCCGAGCTATACCGTTTTATCAAAACAATTAGCAATCTATATGGGATCAACAACTGGCAAATCAGATGACTAAATTCTTCTAAGAACAGATCCAACACGATTTACAAACCACCTCTACTCTTAAAGGGTCACTATACTCACTCACTCAAGAGCTTTACATTTTTTTTAAAACTATAAATTTGAGAGAAGTAAAATGGTGGGTCACACATTTATCTGTGCTTGCTTTGTCATTAAATTATTAGTGTTTAGTGAGTGTTCCTAACTGCCCCCCACCTCCCTTACTATGTGTCCGCGACACTATAATAGCTCTGACAGCCCCACCACTGCTCTGCTTACACATCTCCTCCCTCCACCCAACTTTCTTTTCTCTGCAGATTTCTTAAAGGGCATGTCCACCCCCAAAACTATGATCCCCCCAACTACTGGCCCCATCATGTAGTGTAGTTTAACCTTACCTCACATCCCAGCTCCATAGGGTTCTCCTGTAGTCCCCCCAAATTACCAAAAACTGACCACCAGGAGGATAGCAGGGCTCTGCCTTCTACCTGACCTCAGGTAGATTTTTGCCATGCGTACGCAGCCCTCTCCCCCTCCCTCCCAATTCTCCCCCAGCGTAAATTTTTAATATGTAAGATTCCCCCTGGGCTCCCAGCCCCAACCGCTATATTTATCTCTTAGAAAGCTCCCCAAACTTTACTTACCTCTCCTCTTTCCCGCCGAAGTGAGCTGCCGGCAGCGCGTCCGTGATTGGCTGCCGCTCAGCCAATCACAGACGCGGCTGCCGGTCCCGCCCCTCTGCTTGCATTTTCTCGCAAGCAGAGGGCGGGAGCGCGGCGGAGGAAACAGGGGAGGTAAGAGGTTTGGGGGGCTTTCTAAAGATAAAAATATAGCGGTTGGGGCTGGGAGCCCTTGGGGAATCTTATATTAAAAAACGTTTTTTAGGGGGGAGATAGCCTTTAACTTTCGCAGAAAGTGTGCTGGCAGGCAGCTAAAGATACTAGTTAGGGGTCAGCAATAGGGCTCATACTATAATTTCTGCTTCTGGAGCGACAGGTCTTTCCCTGTAAATGCTGTGATTTCAAATGAGGATTTCTCAGGAATTACAGATCAAATTTAAAATCCGAAAAAAGTTTTGGCAGTGGGATCTTTCTATATCTATAGGTATTTTTTTTTTTTTTTTAAATTTCATTATTTAGAGATACCCTTTAAGACGGTAACATTAAAAATTTCTGAAAAGTGGTGTCTACACTACCCAACTAAAAAAGTATTTATATCACAATTCTCCTAATGTTTAACCCCCAGCAATAGATATAACCAATTATAACATCATAAAGCACTGGCATCAAGACAAACAAAAAGAAAGTACAGCTGAATAATGAAATTATTCAAAATTACGGAGAACAGGGATCTTTTCTCTTTTAGAGTATCACAGAGCCCACCGCATCACATGATCAAATCCTTGGAAGTCGCTTTCTTGGGTGAGTTTATTACAAAATTGAGTTACCATGAAAACAAAAATGGTAAATTTTTTATACATATGGGAGCAAATTAGAAAACAGACAACATTTATCTCCACCAAATTATAAAAATAAAATAAAAAACAGGTAATGATAAATGAAAGTAAAAGTAGAATGGCGGCTCTGCCTCCTTACCCCAGCCAATTCACCCAGGCTTACTCCACGTGCTGTACAGCATGGAAGACGCTCCTCATCCACGAATCAATCAGAATAAAGCAATGGGCTGCAGCACCATAGGTAAGTATAAAAAAATTCCAAACTTTTGACCTATGATTAAGGACTTTCTGTAAGTCCGAAATGCATCAGGGTAGTCCTGAGTTTTTCTAGATCTGTGATTTGCTAGATCACCAGCTGCAAAATATTTTAATTTTCGGAAATAAAGTTTGGAATTTTTTATACTTACCAATGATAAATGAGAGCCTATACCTTACACTCCAAGACCAAAGTCCTTTTCTAACACATGGTCTTGGCAAATGAGCTACTACTCTACTACTCTACTTAATGACTAAGGACTAATGTATGTACATCAATTACAAGTGACAGTAAACTTCCGGAGCACATTAGCGCTTTTTATTTAATTACTTTTAACATAACACATAGATATGTAACTGTTTTATTAATTGAAAAAAATGTATTGATTACTAAAATTAACAAAGCAGCACAGGTCTGCTTCAGAACAGGTCTCTTCAGATTTGGAGATCTTGAAAATATTTGCATGTACAGGGCAAGCTTCTGGGGTACACCAATACATATATGTTATATTTATACATTTATAGATGTTAGAAATATTTCACTGCAGATTTCCATTACATAGGGAAATGCCTGAATTTAATTTATTATACATATTACAGAATTCTAAATTCTACCAATGCACTCGTGACCACATACAATTACAATGATTGTAAAAATGCACGATTAAGAGCTAAGCCACAAATGCGCGATTTAACACACAATTCGATCACGTGTTAAAAAGTCACTAGTGTTGGCCAATCGTTGTGGTCACACTAGCAGGGAGATTAAAGGGTATGTCCATCATAATTTTAAGTTTCTTTTTAACTCTTACCTCCCGTTCTTCAGTAAATCTTGCAGGAGAGCAGGAGATAACTTCCAGCATCGTTCCAGTGCTGCAAGAGACGCGGCTGAAAACCCCGGATGTCCCCCCAGTCCTTTGCACTGTGCACACTGTCAAAGAAGCCAGCGCTGGAGCGATCCGCGGTTAAAGGACAACTCCACCCTCAAAATAAGGGGATTTTTATGTTTTACTCACCTGTAAAATCCCTTTCTCTGAAGCCATAAGGGGGAACCAGGAACGCAGGGGTTAAGCACCTTTCTCCAGGAGTGGACACTTTAAAATTGAAAGACTGAGGCTTCAGTGCTCCTCCCCTCAGCTATAATACTCTGAGCACCGGAAGCCCCCTCCAGTTGGTCCCAAAGAGGAAACGTAAGCCAATAATGGAATAATAGATCGTAGAATAACAAGAGAAAAAAAGGTAACAGGCAACAGGCCAAGACAATCATGTCAACAAACAGGGAGGGAAGTACCTGGGTCCCCCTTACAGCTTCAGAGAAAGGGATTTTACAGGCGAGTAAAACATAAAAATCCCCTTTTCTCTTACAGCCTTGGGGGGACCCAGGAACGCAGGGGATGTCCCAAAGTCACAAACTTGTAGGTTGGGCGCCCATAAAAAAAAAACTTAGATCTCCACAGTTCTGAGGATAGAGTTGTCCAAGGCAGTATCCTTCTCTGTAAAAACTTGGAGGCGATAGAATTTGATAAAGGTGTGGATCGAAGACCAAGTTTCTGCTCGACATATCTGGTCCACCGAGGCGCCATGGCGCGCCACCCAAGAGGCTCCAACAGCCCTAGTAGAGTGGGCCGTAACCCGCAAGGGGTGATAGTAGATCTAATCCCCCTTGCCAGAGTTTGTGGCGAAGCCCTGGATCCCCGGCGGGGCCCCGCCAGAAGAATGAACAAAGCCTGAGAGGAACGGAAGCCCTCCATACGAGCAATGTAGATCCTCAGGGCTCTCACTACGTCAAGACAGTGCAATTCACGCTCCTTGGAAGAAGACGGATTCGGAAAGAAGGCTGGAACAATAATCTCCTGATTGATATGGAAAGACGGTAAAAAGGAGACGTGAGGTCGAAGAATGGCCTTGTCTGGAGCGATTGACAGGCACGAGGGATCCACAGATAAGGCAGCTAGTTCCAACGCCCTCCTGATGGAAGATATGGCCAGAAGAAAAACCGTCTTCCAGGAGAGAAGTGATAAGGGAACCGATGGTAAGGGTTCAAAAGGCGGCCTTTTGAGTGTCCTGAGAACTAACGATAGATCCCAGGGCTAAACCGGAGCACGAATCGGAGGAAGCAAATGAGCTACTCCCTGTAAGAAAGTCTGGATATCCTTCCTGCTAGCAAGTTTCCTATGAAAATATATAGAGAGGGCAGATACCTGACCCTTGAGAGTGCTGAGCAAAAGACCCCCGTCGTCATAGCCTTTTTGGAGGAAACTAAGGACCCTGGACAGAACGAATCTGGAAGGGGGAAAACCCCTAGATGAGCTCCACATTACATACTTTTGCCAGATCCTATAATAAACCTTAGATGAAGATGGTTTTCTAGCCGCTAACATGGTAGGTATTGCAGATACCGGTACTCCTCGACTTCTTAGTATGGCGGGCTCAACCGCCACGCCGTTAAATGTAGGCGCTGAAGATCTGGGTATTGGAAAGGTCCTTGTACAAGCAGATCTGGTCGCAGTGGAAGCGACCATGGTTCCCCGACTGACATGGAGAGAAGATCTGAGAACCAAGCCCTCCTTGGCCACCGAGGCACGATGAGAATAACTGGAGCTAGTTCCAGTTTTATCCTTTTTAGAACCCTGGGTATCATAGATGTTGGCGGAAAGACGTAGCCCAGGCAGAACTGCGAAGGTGCTACCAGAGCATCTACGAAGGCCGCCAGCGGGTCTCTTGTTTTGGCACAAAAGGTCGGAACCTTTCAGTTGTCTCGAGAGGCCATCAAGTCGATGTCCGGGGTCCCCCATCTCTGTGTCAGTTGTTCGAACACCTCCGGATGGAGAGCCCATTCTCCTGGATTGAGAGTAACTCGACTGAGGAAATCTGCCTCGTGTTGAGGACCCCAGGTATGTATAGTGCCGATAATGTTGGTATGTAAAACTCTGCCCAGGTTAGGATTCGATGTGCTTCTGCCATTGCCATATCGCTTCTCGTGCCCCCTTGATGTTCGGGTCCGAACAGGAGGTGCCCCAAGAAAGGCAGGTTGGTGAGGGCTTTTTTGGATGCCGGGTCCACTGCCCAGGCTTTTAGCCATAAGGATCGCCTGGCTGCCGTTGCGGCCACCGACTCTAGAGCCGCGTCCCCGATATATATAGCTGCATCAGATAGCTGTTGTATAATGTCAATCAGGTGGCTGTCCGAGGATTCCTTGGCCACTGTTTGGTAAAGTTGGTCTAACCAGGCTTCCATCCATTGGCCACCCATGCGGAGGCGAAGTTGGGGCACAGGGCCGCGCCAGATGCCGCAAATGATGTTCTCAGGAATCCCTCCAGTCGTCTGTCTGTCGGATCCTTGAAGGTGGCTGCCTCGGCCAGAGGGATGGCTTTGGCCCTGAAAAGCCTCGCCACTGGTGGGTCGACTGCTGGTGGCATGGACCACCTATCCACAAGGAAACATCATTTGATGTTCCTTGAGAGGTGAAATTTCTTTTCTGGAGACGCCCACTCTTCCAATTGATCATAAGATGGAAAGATTGCTGTCGTTTTCTTAGGGCAGCTGAACAAAGACTTGGATGGGTGTGTTGGTTCAACCGGATCTTGTATGTTAAGCACCTGCAGAACTGATAAGATCGTCCACAGTCTCAGGTGTGAATGTGGTCTGAACTTCCTGTTCTGAAGTTAAGGAGTCCAGTTCTCCTTCTTCCGATTCCTCTCTTTCCTCCACAGAGATCTCTTCCACTGAAGGGACTACTGGGAGATCTGACGATCAGCAGCCTGGCTTCCGTTCCGGAGAAATTAGCCGACTGCAGAACCTGGGAAAGAGATGCCGATAATTTCGACATGGAATCTGCTAATGATTTTGCCCAGGCTGGATTAGACTCCTGGGGGGATACCCCCGGAGATACTTGGGACAAGACCGACCCCGCAGGTGGATTCTGTAGAGAATCAATGGAAGCCCGAAGGGTTTTTGCCCACTCGGGTTCCTGACTGTCATAAAATATGTTGGTATATCATAGTTTGTCCTCTGAATTCATTACTGTATGCCTGCTATGCTTATGGATGCCTCATGGAAACTGAGAAATTTAGAAGAGTGTACTGAGCCTGGGCATGCTCAGAACAGACAGATAGGAGATTAACATTCAGTCATTGGCTGTGATGTCAACTGTCAAATCCATAATTGACAGTTGCTAACTGGAAGAATCAGGAAGCAAAAATAGGGGAAACAGGACATTGTGCAGGATGTCAGGTTAGACCTACATATTTCAGATTTTAAACTATTACCGTTTAGGGTTTTGGGAGGTGATTTACCTGTATGTAAGTTTTCAATTTGGGGCTGGACTTACCCTTTAAGATTCACTGAAGAACGTGAGGTTAGAGTGCATTTACCTCCTGTTCTTCAGTAAAACAGTTAAAAAGAAACTTAAAATTACGACTGACATACCCTTAAAAAAAAAAAAATTCTTATCATTAAAAATGGTGCTAACTTTGCCCAAACCAATCAGATTTTATTTAACAATTGAAATCTAACATTGGTTGGACCAAAATTAGCACCCTTTTTAACAATAAGAACTTTTATTAAATCTCGCTGTATGTGCGCTGTGATTGTGCAACATTGCACAGTCACGACACACAGCAGCACGCACTTGCGATAATGATTAGACACACTGCAGTGTGGTCTCGCCCTTGAACATCTTTACAGACAACAAATTTCCCTTCGGAATTTAAGGCTGGAGAAATTCAAATAAACAAATTATTTAATGCGCTTGAAATGTATACCTTGCATCTACATTTTTAAAGGCTTTTCCATTGACATCTATGAAAATCAAATTCCCTGGCTACTAAAAGACTAGATTGAGTCTAATTTTGTCCATACAGCAAATAGAAACAAAGTTGACAAAATAAACCTTACAGCAGTAATAATAACTGCCAACATTTCCTGCTCTGGACCGTTTACTTGGCAAACGAGGCGGTTGATGGAACTTAACTGGTTTGTCACAGTTTATGGTTCGTAGTTGTATGACTGGATCAAATTGTCAAAAGCAACAAACAGGTTCCATAAATTACATGCGTGATTTCCTTATACCATATGTCTACATTATTATAATAATAATCAGTTTCTGTTTTTTAAGTCAGATAAAATATGATTTTGTCTAAAGATTTAAAGACAGCCTAATAACATGAACATTTTTTAACTCATAGCTGAAATGGTGGTGTTATAGCTGAAATGCAGCGTTGGAACAAAACGAGGTAGCGCAGTGAAATGGGTCAGAACCAGGTGAAGGGGGCACATTACTGTGTGTTAGACCATATACTTTACCCTCTTGGAGCTGCATGTTTCTGTATTCACCCATTAAGCCCTTTTAGAGCCTCAGTGTATAATTTAGGCCTTGGTAAAGGCAGATTATATTATGGCTATAGGTCAAATTCTCAAGTCATTGGTTAACTAAGGGCTTATGTACGATTACATAGTACAAAATTATTATCAATAATATTTATTGTTATAGGTATATCCTTGCTTGAGTCACTTGCAGTGAGTGAATCTGGGCATGCCCAAGAAGGCTTAAAAAAAATTAAAAAAAAATATTATCTACTGTAGAAATTAAATATTTTCATATTTATGAACCAATTTTCATTAAATACATTCAATTTCTAATGTATTGGACTTTTCAATACATTAATGGGCCATACAATAAACTATCTGGGGCATTGTTTACCAATAGAACATGTCAGAGGACACGAGGACATCCCTTAAGACTTGAAGAAAAAAGGTTTAGGCTTCAAGTTCGGAAAGGGTTTTTCACTGTGAGAATGGTAAAGCAATGGAACTGTCTTCCAGTGGACGTAGTTATGGCAGGTTCATTGGACAGTTTTAAAAAAAAGCTGGATGAGTTTCTGCAAACAAGGAATGTTGCAAGTTACTGGTATTGATTCATAAAGTAGAGTTAATCCAGGGAAATTTCCGATTGCCACTTCGAGTCAGAAAGGAATTTTTTCCCCTTCATAAATTTGGTGGGGTTTTTTTTTTTGCCTTCCTCTGGATCAACAGTTAGGCAGGAAACGAGGATATTGCTAGATAGGTTGGACTGGATGGACATATGTCTTTATTCAACCTCAAATACTATACTACTATACTTGTGCGTTTTGCGCATGCGATTTTGCTGTTTGTTATGGAAAAACATGCGTTAATGCACCAAAAATGGTGAACGCATACGTTACCAAAACGCGAATGGATGCGCAATTGCGGGAATTTTCTCATTCCCACAATTTCCATTTTAGTGAAAATCGTGGGCACAATCGCAAACGCAAAACGCGTGAAAAACGTGCTAGTGTGGCCTAGCCCTTAGGATCCCATTAAAAAGGTAATGAATGACAGGAAACAAAACAAAGAAAGTGCAAAGACTGACCCCAAAATTCCACAATGACCCCACTGGGCTTATATATTAGCAGGCTAAAGTATAGAAAAACACAAACCTTGGAAGCAGTAGGGCCTTACTAGAATTTTCAACAAAACAGCAATGACTTGAACACATAAATCTATCATAATAATGCATTCCATTTACTACAAGGACATGGAATTGATTTTTGAGAACTTAAGTCCACATGAACAGATGGTCCAAACCCTGAATATCTCTGCCATTTAAAAATAAAATCATCACATAAATACTTAATCATCAAATAAAGACTTACTCAATAAAAGGTGCAACATGTTGCCTGTGTTCTTAATCAACAGCAACCAATCAGATGTCATCAATTGTTTTCTAAATGTAGTAGACTAGTAAAAGGTATCATTTGATGGGTTGAGGCAAATTGATAGCTCTGGCAACATTTTGCACCTCTTACTGTTTGACGTCTATAGAATACTACAAAAGCTATGTGAACAGAACTAATAAAAAAAACACTGCACTAAAAAAATCGTACTTAGACTCAAAACTAAAGCTTTGTCTGTTGTGTATGTTATAACAGTGACTTTTGTAAAAACAATATAAACACTACCACTCATTATCAAGGCACATATCACAATCTATGTAGGATTATTTCAAGCTAAACTGTGCTGAAATCAGCTCTTATTACTGACAACAGAGCTAGAAAAATAACACTGACCAGATAAAGTCATTCATTAACACACACCAGATTTAAAAAATATATATATTAGTCTGAACCCAAAAAATTGTCAGTCGATTTTTAAGAAATATTCTCACAGCTTAAAAAGGTGAGAATGAGTCTTCCCCACTTGTTAAATATAAATCACAGAAAATGATCATCTTTGGGCTGCATTCATGGCCATGTCTGGTTTCTCCAAACATCTGTTCTTGGGTAACCACACGTCAGTTGTAAGAT
Source organism: Hymenochirus boettgeri (assembly GCA_019447015.1). Taxonomy (NCBI): domain Eukaryota; kingdom Metazoa; phylum Chordata; class Amphibia; order Anura; family Pipidae; genus Hymenochirus; species Hymenochirus boettgeri. The sequence goes on from CM033476.1 coordinate 267,344,013, forward strand.
GCAGTGACCACCACATCAAAACCACGAATATATAAGTAAAGGGGTGCTTGTTGAGGAAGTTTAGCGCAATACATTTACCTATCAGAAGCAAGTTTAGCCAGGTTGAACCCCTATTAAATAATAACAAAAGCTAAAATGAAAAAAGGATCCTGAATAAATAAGGGTTTAGTTAAGAGGTAAAAAAGGATCTGCTGTTCATCTGCAGCAACCAATTAAAACCAGTAGACCTGGTTGCTGCATATTAATAGCACAGCATAATATATTCAACTCTTTAATTATAATAAGCCCCATACTTTTTAATAGTTATCTGTGTCTCTACATGATTTGTTGCTCCACAACCAGGGAATCCTAGTTCCTCTGTGTGCGTTATGAGGCCTATTAGCGTCCACTGGAAGTTGAATGGGCCAACAGGAAAGTAAAAAGATAAGGCAGCAACGCTAGGTTTATAATACAAACTTGGTGAGTTGATAAAGAGCAAATCGTGTTTGAAACATGTTAAATAAACTCACTACGTTTGCATTATAAACCTAGCATTAGTACCTTACCTTTTTACTTTTCCATCAGCAAACCATTACTAGACAGCTGTGTCAAGAGAAAGGGATGGGGAATTTACAGGTCTACGACCAGAAACGACAAAAACACCTATTTACCACAGTTCGCCACAATGTTTTAGAGGGCATATCCATACAAAAATTAAACCCCTTCTAACCCCTGAAATTGTTATATTCACTGCCCTAAAGCACTTCTGGGTAGACCTGTTAGTCATGCACGATACGAAGCATTCAGAGAATGTGACCAGGGGGGCACAGGCTTCAGGCTGAATAACTGCTTGTAGCAGCTCTTAAGAGCAATGTGAGTATTGTTTTCTAGGTTTTGGGGGGTGGTTTAACTCAGAAGAAATCTTATTTGGGGAGTGGACATGCCCTTTAAATTTTAGAGGTAAATGACACCGCTCACGGTTAGTTAGAAAAAGTAATCCCAATTTATATTTTAGACAGTAACCACTAAACACACATCTACATTTATCTTTTTGGAAATACAAAAACATTGGGGCTTAATTCATAATATGGATACATGTTTTTTTTATATTTAGGAAAAAGGCAGTGCCTTATTTTTGTGTGATCTAAAAATGATCTATGTCGTCTTTCTTTGACATGACGTACCTCAGTTTCTTCCGCTTCCTCTTTGTTCGGATTACTATCACTAGTGTCATCTTCGTCTTCTTCTTCTTCATCTTCATCATCACTGCTGGAAGATTCAAGTATTTCACTCATATCCATTTTCCAATTTTCAGGAATAGCCTTTGACTTCAAAAAATCAATTGCTTCCTGCACACCTAGAATAAAGTCCCAATTACATTTTTAGAACAAATACAATGACAGATTATAAATTAGAACAAAAACATTCTAAGACAATGCATCTTTAGAGGCATTTCAGGTTAAATATCGGATTTCTAACCATTACAGTTTTGAGATTTGTGTTGATTTATCATTTGAGAATTGGACTAAGGTATATTAATTTGAGAGATTTGCAACATAAAGAGAAAAAAACTTAGGAGGCGGAAAAAAATAGTTAGGACTTATTGTTCATTTAAAGTGACAAAATAATAGAACATTTTCTATGGAAAATGTGCCTAAATGGCAAATACCACTGCAATAATGTAAATAAATTTTATGTTTATTTTTACCTAGCTTTCCAAAACCTTCCAGTTTTAAAGAACTGATGTCAAGTTCAGTAAGGTCTTTCCTTGCAGTGGAATGGCTAAAGGAAATGAGAAACAAAATTACATTTCTGCTCACACAAACAGCATATTACACAAAATAAAACAGTAAAACAAATCTTTGAAAGGATCAGAAACTGCTTGTTAAAGGGATGCATATGAAACATACCTATGTGTGAAAAATAGAACCTTTCACTACTGCAAATACTGCAGTATCTTTTATTCAATCTCACTCCCCTCAAAACATAGCAAATGTAGTTCATTGAGTTTCTCTCTTAGTCACACTGTGTGGCCCAATGAGCATGCCCAGTCACTGGTTAGATGGAGAGGTTTCTTGTAAAAGGTTTCTTGTAAAAACCATAATAGGAACATAATATGCTTCACATAATATGGTTATTGTGAATGTAAAAGGGGATTTTTATGTCTTACTCACCTGTAAAATCCCTTTCTCTGAAGCAGTAAGGGGGACCCAGGACACGTAGGGGTTAAGTACCCTTTCTCCAGGAGCGGACACTTAAAAATTGAAAGACTGAGGCTCCAGTGCTCCTCCCCCTCAGCTATAACCTCTGAGCACCGGAAGCCTCCTCCAGTTGGTCCCAAAGAGGAGCATAAGCCAATAGAGAGATAGGTAATAAGAGACTAAACAAAGAAAACGTCAACAGGTAACAGGCGAGTAAGACATAAAAATCCCCTTTTCTCTTGCTGCCTTAGGGGGACCCAGGACACGTAGGGGACGTCCCAAAGTCCCGAAATCGTAGGGTGGGCACCTATCACAATCACTTAAAACTCCCCCGTTCTGAGGATAGATTTGCCCAAGGCAGTATCCATCCTTGTAAAAACTTGGAGTCGATAAAATTTGATAAAGGTATGGATGGAAGACCAAGTTGCCGCTCGACATATATGGTCCACCGAGGCGCCATGGCGAGCTGCCCAAGAGGCTCCCACCGCCCTAGTAGAGTGGGCCGTAACCCGCAAGGGAGGAACAGCCCCAACCGCCAAGTAGCAGCGGACGATAGTAGATCTAATCCACCTTGCTAGAGTTTGTGGAGAAGCTCTGGACCCCCGGCGGGGCCCCGCCAGAAGAATGAACAAGGCCTGAGTGGAACGGACACCTTCCGTGCGAGCAATGTAGATCCTCAGAGCTCTCACTACATCCAGACAGTGCAACTCACGTTCCTTGGAAGAAGACGGATTCGGAAAAAAGGCTGGAACAACGATTTCCTGATTGATATGAAACGACGAGACCACCTTTGGTAAAAAGGAAACGTGAGGCCAAAGAATGGCCTTGTCCGAAGAAATCGACAGGCACGAGGGATCCACTGACAAGGCTAGTTAGCTAGTTCCGATGACCTTCTGATGGATGATATCGCCAGAAGAAAAACGGTCTTCCAGGAGAGAAGTGATAAGGGAACCGACGGTAAGTGTTCAAAAGGTGGCCTCCTAAGTGCTCTAAGGACTAAAGATAGATCCCAGGGCTGAACCGGCGATCGAATTGGAGGCCGCAAATGGGCCACTCCCTGTAGGAAAGTCTGGATGTCCTTCCTGGAGGCAAGCCTCCTATGAAAATATATAGACAGGGCCGAAGCTTGGCCCTTAAGAGCGCTGAGCGATAGACCCCCATCAAAACCTTTTTGAAGAAAACTAAGGACTCTGGACAGAACAAATCTGGCCGGGGGAAAACCCCTGGATGAACTCCACATAACATACCTTTGCCAGATCCTATGATACACCTTGGACGAAGATGGCTTTCTCGCCGCTAACATGGTAGGTATTGCCGACGCCGCGTACCCCTCGTCTTTTTAGTATGGCGGATTCAACCGCCACGCCATTAAATGTAGGCGCTGAAGATCTGGGTAGTGGAAAGGCCCCTGTATAAGAAGATCTGGGCGCAGTGGAAGCGACCATGGTTCTCCTGCGGACATGGAGAGAAGATCCGAGAACCAAGCTCTCCTTGGCCAGTGAGGGGCGATGAGAATTACTGGAGTTTGTTCCCATTTTATCCTCTTCAGAACCCTGGGTATCATGGGTGTTGGTGAAAAAATGTAGCCCAAGCGGAACCGCCAGGGTGCCACTAGGGCATCCATGAAGGCCGACATCGGATCTCTTGTCTTTGCACAAAAGGTCGGAACCTTTCGGTTGTCCCGAGAGGCCATTAAGTCGATGTCTGGAGTCCCCCATTTCCGTATCAGTTGTTCGAAAACCTCTGGGTGGAGAGCCCATTCTCCTGGATCGAGCGTTACTCGGCTGAGAAAATCGGCCTCTGTGTTGAGGACCCCCGGTATGTAGATTGCTGATAATGCCGGTATGTGAGTCTCTGCCCAGGTTAGGATCCGGTGTGCCTCTGCCATGGCCATATCGCTTCTCGTGCCCCCTTGATGATTTATGTAAGCCACAGCCGTGGCATTGTCCGACTGTATGCAAACGTTCTTGCCCGTTAGGAAAACAGTCCAGTGAGACAGAGCGAGGAATATTGCTCTTAACTACAGGACATTTATGGGCAGGCGCATTTCCTCCCTGGTCCAAAGACCTTGGGCCTTTTGAGAGTCGTATATAGCTCCCCATCCTTGGAGACTGGCGTCCGTCGTGACCACTGTCCACATGGGCAGACAAAGGGTTTTCCCATTGCTCCACCAGGTTAGGGAAGACCGAATCTGATGCGGAAGATATATCAAATCATCCAACGACTGTTGGGACTTGTCCCAACAGCAGAGTAGGTGTCTCTGAAGTGGTCTTAGGTGGAAAAACGCGTAGGGAACAACTTCCACCGACGACACCATCTTCCCCACCAGACGCATCGTTTGTCGGATAGAGATCTGATTGCTGGTCTGCGCTTGGCTGGCCATCTTCTTCAATGATGCGATCTTGTCTTGGGGAAGAATGACCCTGTGACTGGTTGTGTCGAACAGCATACCAAGGAAGATCATGTGATTTGATGGAGTCATCGAGGATTTTACCCGGTTTATGATCCATCCGAACCGAGATAGAATCGTTAAACACTGAGCGACCTGACGTTGAGCCTGGTTCAAGGATCTCGCCTTTATTAACAGATCGTCTAGGTAAGGGAGAATAAAAATCCCTTGAAGGCGAAGAAATGTGGCTTGGCAGGTCATGACCTTTGTGAATACCCGCGGTGCTGAAGCTAAGCCGAATGGCATGGCCGTGAACCAGAAGTGCCGGGGACCTATGGCAAATCTGAGAAAGTAGCGATGACCATTCCAGATGGGGACGTGTAGATACGCGTCCTGAATATCCAGGGACGCGAGATAGTCGCCTGGTTCTATAGATAAAATTACGGATCGCAGGGATTCCATCTTGAACCTGTGTTTTTGTACATAGATGTTGAGAGCTTTTAGATCCAAAACGGGACAAAACGTTCCGTCCTTCTTTGGCACCAAAAAGAGGTTCGAATAGAAACCCCGAAATCTCTAATCTTCTGGAACCTGAGAGATTACTTGCGCCCGGAGGAGAGAAAGAACGCAGTCGTTGAGTTTTGAGGCGGTGTGGGCATCTCGGTATGCGGGAGGGAAAGAAACGAGGAGGAGGAGGAGGAGGAGGAGGAGGAGAAGAGAACTCTATTCGGTAGCCATTGGTCAGAGTATCCATCGTCCAGGTGTCTGTGGATGGCATTTTCCATTCTTTGACGAAAAAACGAAGGCGGCCTCTGACCTGAAGAGGTGGAGGATAGTCATGCCTGTTTGTTTTCATCTCCCCCTGTTTTGAAGGCTCCTCTTTTGGAAGGCCAGGGAGTAAATGGTCTGTGTCCCTGACGGTTCGGAAAGGTATTGACCTGTTCTGTCTGTACCCGGGGAGGAGGGCGCGAGGCTCTTGAGGGGCGAAAGGAGGATGAACGCCAAAATGACAGAAAACGACGGGCTCTATTTTGTGGAAGGAAAGTACTTTTACCACCCGTGGCTTGGGCAATTATCTTCTCAAGTTCGGGCCCAAACAGGAGGTGCCCCAGGAAGGGTAGGTTGGTGAGGGCTTTTTTGGATGCCGGGTCCGCTGCCCAGGCTTTAAGCCATAAGGATCGCCTGGCCGCCGTTGTGGCCGCCGATGACCTGGCGATAAGTCTGCTAGACTCTAACGCCGCGTCCCCAATATATATGGCTGCATCAGATAGCTGTTGTACAAGATCGATTAGGCGGCTGTCAGTAGATTCCTTGGCCACTATTTGATACAGTTGGTCTAACCAGGCTTCCATAGCTTTGGCCACCCATGCGGAGGCGAAGGTGGGACGCAAGGCCGCGCCAGCTGCCGCGAATGATGTTCTTAGGAATCCCTCCAGTCGTCTGTCTGTGGGATCTTTAAAAGTGGCTGCCTCTGCCAGAGGTATAGCTGTGGCCCTGGAGAGTCTCGCCACCGGTGGGTCGACTGCTGGCGGCATGGACCACCTATCCACATCCGGCTTGGGAAAAGGGAACATCATTTGAAAATGTTTTGACAGGGGAAATTTCTTTTCCAGAGACGCCCATTCTTCCAAGACTATCTGTTCCAGTTGATCATACGAGGGAAAGATCGCTGTCGATTTCTTAGGACGGCTGAACAAGGACTTGGATGGATCCGTTGGTTCGACCGGATCTCGTATGTTAAGTACCTGCAGAACAGATCTAATAAGATTGTCCATGGATTCGGGTGTGAAAGTGGTCTGAACGTCATGTTCAGATGCTAAGGAGTCCAATTCTCCTTCTTCCGATTCCTCTCTTTCCTCCACGGAAATCTTGGAAATCTGACGGAAATACCGGAAGATCTGAGGATCTGGCGGCTCTTAAAGGTCTGACTTCTGTTCCAGAGGGATTAACTGAATGTAACACCTGGGAAAGAGACGTTGAAATTATCGACATAGAATCTGCTAGAGATTTTGCCCAGGCCGGTTCAGACTCCTGGGGGGATACCCCCGGAGATACTCGGGGAAAGACCAAACCCGGAGGTGGATTCTGTAAGGAATCAATGGAAGCCCGAAGAGATTTAGCCCACTCGGGTTCCTGACTGTCAGGTGCAGTCTGAGCAGGCTGAGGGTCTTGGTTAACACTGCATGACCCACATAGGGGCCCAGATAGGCCGGCTGGCAACTTTGTCTGGCAGAATGCGCAGACGTAGGAGATCGCAGGGGCAGCTTTGGCGGATTTTGCACGGGAAGCGGACTTCTCCTTGTTGGACATGACTGACTAGGAAAGGACAGTTGAGAAAAAGCAAAGAAATTTTTTTTTTTTTTTTAAATTTAAGGGGGGGAAGGAGAGAGAGAGTTCCCTTTAGATTAAGTTGGCCTGTAGTGGCGAACCCCCTAGGACTGGGCTGAGGATGAAAGATCTGACTGAGATCAAGAAGCTCCCAGAAGGAAAGAAAAAGAAAAGAAAGATTAAAGCAAGACTTAGCTTGCAGCCCCGTTAGCAGTCCCTGGGAAGAAGAAGGAGGCTCCAGCACGTTCCCCACGAGGTCCGGCAGGGAGAGAAGGAAGGAAACGGAAGTCCCGCCCTCGAGAACCAAAGCCCGACAATTCTGGAGGAAGTCCCGCCCCCGTCAGCCAATCGCCGCCGCGATCTCCCTCAGCCTGTGGATATTTTTAAAAGTGCAGAGGGAGAGAGGGAAGCGGCGGAAACCACCGGTTACCTGCTACGGCGGGAGGGGGGGTCTGCGCATTTTAGACTCGCGGGTCATGATGTGCAGCCCTTCCGCGGCATCAACATAGGGGCAGCCTATGCTGTATGCAGTTCCCACGTAAGGAGCCGGTGGGGCCTGAAATCCACCGGCTCCTTGCAGTATCTATAGCAGTGGTAAGGTCCTTCTCCTGAAGCGGACACTTTAAAAACTGGAGGAGGCTTCCGGTGCTCAGAGGTTATAGCTGAGGGGGAGGAGCACTGGAGCCTCAGTCTTTCAATTTTAAAGTGTCCGCTCCTGGAGAAAGGGTACTTAACCCCTACGTGTCCTGGGTCCCCTAAGGCTGCAAGAGAAAAATGGTTTCACAGATGGGTGTGATTATGTGCTCATTCCCGATATAGAATATGCTCAAATATGAACTGGAAGTTGGATCCAGAGCATGCAGTATCGTGTGATTGGGTGGTATGTGTACTATAATGTCTGCTTCAGAAAGGGGTCCACATTTCCGAAACCTTGCTTTTTAGACTATATCATACAAGGGTAAATTATGTAAAAAAAGTCGAGAGATCGTCTTGGCCATCAAGAAGACTTACCTGCCAAAGTTGCCCAGTCTGGAAACTTCATTTTCTGATTTAGGCTGAGGCCACACTGCACCTCGCTCGTGCGTGCTCGGAAGCTCGCGCACGTGTTCACAAATAACAAGCACAAGTTAACGTGCGCTCACGATTGCGATCACCCAGGCATTCGTAATCGCAGCGCATGCGATAGCACACAAAATTGTGGAACACATGCGCTGCTATATATGACTTGCAACACAGTGCCCCCTAGCTCACTAGTGTGGCCACATCAACTGGGCCACACTAGTGTGCACTTTTAAAAGCGCAATCAGAACAAAGGCAGGTAAGTTGACTACTATATGGTCTGCATTAAAGAGCAATGGTTTCTTCAGTTCAATCTGGTTAACTACGCTATTTCTGGGATAATATAGGTGTTATGACTGAAATGTAACAATCAAGAATGACAAAAACAGCACTTTGTGTTCCCACTCGTTTTAGAGACCACAATCTTTTTCTTTCAACTAAAGCTGTTAATGCCACCTGTGTGGCATCTATAGTGAATAAAACACATTGACCCATTGCAAAGTTAAATTCATGTACTCTGTGCTGCCTTTCTCCTACCTCTGTCAGTGACTCTGGTGTCAGATCTCTCTGCAGCACTCCCCTCTTCCCCCTCCTCTCTGTTACCTCCTCCATATCTCAACTCCGGCTGTCCGACAAGCTTATCATATGCAGTAGGAGTTAAAACAACAACATCCTGAAAAACACACCCATGCACAGTGGCCTGGAGACAGGGATCTCTCCGTGTACTGCTGCAATACGATCTCTCTCTTTGTGACCCATCATCAATCAATGAAATCTATCAAGAAGGGGGGTGAAGTGCAGTGCTCTTATCTCCTATGTTTGTAACAGAGCAGGAAGAATGAGGGACTTGAGCAGGGAAGAGGGTCACGTCACAGGGATTTGATTGACAGTACAAGTAGGAGTAGAGGAATGCAATCATGTATTCTTCTAATTTGTTTATCTCAGGTCACAGGGGGAAACTGAAGAAAATTAAGACACTCTGGGGGTTGGGGGCATCATAGAACACATAGAAAGAAAGAAAAAAAACAAGTTCATTTTCCCACTATGGGTGCCCTTTAATGTAGATGATTTAAGACCAAAACTGGAAGCAATGAAACGCAAACTTTATTTTACAGCTTACTGCATAATTCAAGGTCCCCAGTGAGTGTGGGAAAAATAACTCAAACACTGAAATAATCTTTATTTCCTTTTTAAAGGAAAACTGGAAAAAATACAGCAGCCAACTAACCAATGCACCTACAAATTTACCCCTGCTGACTTTTTAAACGTTTTATAAAACATCTAAGTTGCCAGAATTTCTCCATTCCTGCCATAAGGGTGCATTTTTATAAAATAAATGTTAGCGTGTACAGATATTACATCTAACTAATCTAATCTAGCTGCAAGCAAAACAAATATAAGAAATGAAGGAAATACTCACAATTTTGAATCTACAAATGATCGAACTAAACACTGGTCTTTCTTCACAGCAGCATCATCACTGCAGCTTGGTGATACAACCTGGAAAAATACTGACAGAATCAGCAACATATTTCTTGCCCAGAATAAGTTTTTTCTAAACATTTACTGTTTAAGGTGTCTAGCAAAACAAACAAACAAAAAGTAGAAACAACAATTCTGTCTAAAACAACACTTAAAACAAACAGAATTTATATGCAACAGAAAAGCCCTAGCAAACCGTTAAGATTTAATAACTAGAAAATAGGACACATTAAGTCTTTAAACCAGAAAAATATTATATGGATGCAGGAGGAATGTAGCTGTGATCTAGTACTTCTGTAGATGTCATCTTATTGACATAATTAAATAAAAAGTTTAGCGATATAACCAATTATAAAAAGAACCTAATAGGAATCTTGTGTAAAAGCAGGGGAAAAGGTGTAAAATGTGACTATTAAAGGGCATTGATAGTGAAATGTATACATTGCTCCAATCCAGACATAAAAAAAGCTTAGTGTATGCTGCCTTCCACCTTCCTCTGTGTTTCCGTGTTTGCACACAGTCTGATTTACTGCCAAACTCCCCACTCCCGCTACCCTCTCTAGTCATTCCCCCATTCATATAATCCGGCTGTGAACCAAGCCGCTCATGCGCATTAATCCTCCTTCAAGTCACTCTAACCTTTGTAAACAACAAAAAAAAAAACTCCATACGTAAGCCTGTAGAGAGCAAGTGTCTCATTAAGTTGTTGGCTGCAATGGCAACCGTCACACACATGACCGGTCGCTGTTAACCCAGAAGAACTAGGAAGCAGAAAGAGGGGGTAGCAACATTAGGCAGTAGTTCAGTTTAGTATTACATTTCTTAGCTTCCTAACTATTGCAGTATGGGGATTTAGTGGGTTATTTACCCTTTTGTGTAGGGTACCAATCCATTGGTTCTCTGCTCCCGGATAACTTTTTCTGTAGTGTAGGGAATCACAGTTTATCCCATTGGTTCTCTGTTTCTGGCTCTCTGCCTGGAAGTTGCAAATAGGGGCCGGGCCAACAGCCGTGACTTTGCTTGGCTGAGAGTCGGCCAATCACAGACGTGGCTGCCAGCTATGAAAAGTGCCAAAGGGATGAAGGATTGTAAGTCTATTTCTGGGGCTTGAAGGAGCCTGAAGGGTACCAGAGGGTGGGAGGAAGGGAGGGCCCCCCAGCGCATGCCAGAGTCCTCCAGGACAAGGAAGTAGTAGGAACCAGGTGACACAGACAGCTCCTACTCTTTATGAGACTTTGAACAGGCACTGAGGAAAACAATAAGAAGCAGAGGCAAGGATTTTTTAACACTACACAGTGGGGCCAGTAGTGGGTTAAGTTTTAGTTTTGGGGGTGGAAATGCCAATAGAATAGCAAAAAGGTCAAAATAGGAACAATTTATACTTCCACTATAACAACTAGCAAGAAGCAATGGATAAAATAAGCTTACTCTCACTTTACGATTATTTTTTGATTTTCTTTAGCAAAACTAAAATAAACAAATAATGGCACATACCAGAGCTGGAAACCACTCCTTAGGCTGATTGCAATTTACGCTTACTACTTTGCCCATTAATTCATCATTAAGGCGTTTTAAATCCTCATCTTCCTCTTCACTGCTTTCTTCTTCTTTTTCATCTTCCGTCCTAAGAAGAAGGAGGAAAAAAAACAAAACAACAACCAATTGATGCAAAATTAAATTACTGCAAGCATTTGCATGTTTTGGATGAGACTTGGCATAAGCCCATAATATGAACAAATTAGAATCAAAATTCAGTGTCTTGTTACAACTATCTTAAAGGATAACTATTATAAAGGATAATAAACTTTTTAAAAATCTAAAGTACCTAGGGCAGGGTGGTAGGATTGATTATTCCTATCTCACAATATTGTTTTATTGAAGAGCTACAGCATGTACAATTTTCATTTTCCAGGTTAGTCCTGGACTAATCCTTTATTAAAGATAATTCTGAAGCCAGGAGGAAGACTGGCAGAATAAGTTTTCTTTGGGCTGGTGCTCCTCACAGAAACAATATTGGGAGTTAGGAATTACCACTCCTGTATCACTGTCCCAAGTACTTTTCCATTTCCTTTAAAAAAAAAAAAATAAATAACTTTATATACCGGTAGTTCTACTTTAAAGGTGCCCATATATTAGAACTTACCTGCCTAGTGATCCAGTGACATTAAATCATTTCTTCCGGAACTGCCTTCCCCTTCCTTCTTCACGCCCAACATTCGATCACGACGTCACGCCTGGCCTATTCATTTTGCAATCGTTTGTTGGACACGAAGAAGGAATAGATTAAATGTCACTGAATCATTCATCAGGTAAATTCTAATGTATGGGCACCTTTAGGACCTACATGTCTCGATCAGTTGCAGGAAGGTACACAAATCAAAGATCTGCCAAAAAAGGCAGTCGTAGATAAGACTGATAGAAAATTTTCTGCTGTGTCCAATCACCTTCTAATTGATAAACTGCATTGTAGTCTTTCAAATAAATGTGATTAAATCAATGAAAATTATAAATCAGTGTATGGAAATGAGTAGCAATAAGAAGAATTTAAGGGTTTTGCATTTAATTTCTAAATATATTAGTTTATTTTGCAATACATTTGCATATTTATAGTAAAAATGCACCATTCCTTATCATGAAATGAAGATTCCATAGAAGCTACAGTGGTTGGCAAAAGTATTCGGCCCCCTTGAAGTTTTTCACATTTTGTCACATTACTGCCACAAACATGAATCAATTTTATTGGAATTCCATGTGAAAGACCAATGCAAAGTGGTGTACACGTGAGAAATGGAGCGAAAATCACATGTGATTCCAAACATTTTTTAACAAATCAATAACTGCAAAGTGGGGTGTGCGTAATTATTCAGCCCCCTTTGGTCTGAATTGCAGTCAGTTGCCCATAGACATTGCCTGATGAGTGCTAATGACTAAATAGAGTGCTCCTGTGCGTAATCTAATGTCAGTACAAATACAGCTGCTCTGCGACGGCCTCAGAGGTTGTCTAAAGGTGGCCATACATCTATGAGATATTACTTACCCGACCGAGGGCTCACGCGATGTTCTTTCGATCCTGCCAGAACCGCTTCTCCCGACCTTACATTCGACAGACATGCGATCGCAAAATGAATGGGATTTTGCGATCGCATGTCGGTCAAATATACGATCGGGAGAAGTGTTTCCGGACAGCATCAATGAACATCGCGTGAGCGCTTGGTCGGGTAAGTAATATCTCATAGATGTATGGCCACCTTAAGAGAATCTTGGGAGCAACAACACCATGAAGTCCAAAGAACACACCAGACAGCTCAAGAATAAAGTTATTGAGAAATTGAAAGCAGGCTTAGGCTACAAAAAGATTTCCAAAGCTTTGAACATCCCACGGAGCACTGTTCAAGTGATCATTCAGAAATGGAAGGAGTATGGTACAACTGTAAACCTACCAAGACAAGGCCGTCCACCTAAACTCACATGCCGAACAAGGAGAGCGCTGATCAGAAATGCAGTCAAGAGGAAAATGGTGACTCTTGACGAGCTGCAGAGATCTACAGCTCAGGTGGGGGAAATCTGTCCATAGGACAACTATTAGTCGTGCACTGCACAAAGTTACCCTTTATGGAAGAAAGCCATTGTTAACAGAAAAGTCCTGTTTGCAGTTTGCCACAAGCCATGTGGGGGACACAGCAAACATGTGGAAGAAGGTGCTCTGGTCAGAGGAGACCAAAATGGAACTTTTTTGCCAAAATGCAAAACGCTATGTGTGGCGAAAAACTAACACTGCACATCACTCAGAACACACCATCCCCACTGTCAAATATGGTGGTGGCAGCATCATGCTCTGGGGGTGCTTCTCTTCAGCAGGGACAGGGAAGCTGGTCAGAGTTGATGGGAAGATGGATGGAGCCAAATACAGGGCAGTCTTGGAAGAAAACCTCTTAGAGTCAGCAAAAGACTTGAGACTGGGGCGGAGGTTCACTTTCCAGCAGGACAACGACCCTAAACATAAAGCCAGGGCAACAATGGAATGGTTTAAAACAAAACATATCCATGTGTTAGAATGGCCCAGTCAAAGTTCAGATCTAAATCCAATCGAGAATCTGTGGCAAGATCTGAAAACTGCTGTTCACAAACGCTGTCCATCAAATCTGACTGAGCTGGAGCTGTTTTGCAAAGAAGAATGGGCAAGGGTTTCAGTCTCTAGATTTGCAAAGCTGGTAGAGACATACCCTAAAAGACAGGCAGCTGTAATAACGCACACCCCACTTTGCAGTTATTGATTTGTTAAAAATGTTTGGTCCATGATTTTGGATCCACTTCTCACGTGTACACCACTTTGGATAGGTCTGTCACATGGAATTCCATTAAAATTGATTCATGTTTGTGGCAGTAATGTGACAAAATGTGGAAAACTTAACGGGGGTCGAATACTTTTGCCAACCACTGTATATATCAAAACTGAAAATTTTCCATAAAGCATTTACACGTTTTTTTACATTAAAATGTAAAAATGTTTCTTATTTGTCCTTTAGTATGGACACTTTACAATAGTCATGAAGGTTGTATATTAAAGATTCACTAGAGCACAGATTAAAAGTCATTATTTTTGTAGAAAAGTATACAGGAAAAAAAATTAATTTACTTCCAATACTATATAGATATTTGGTTATGTTTTTTCCTTCCCCTCCCCACCTCTCTATGAGGGGGCAGGGAGGAACACAGACTCCAGTGCATCTATAATTACACCCATTATAATAGGTTGCTGAAGACATTGGAGTAATTGCCATGGAAACTTTGTAATTAAACAGTTGCGGGCACTTATGTAAATAAGGTGTTTAACTGCTGTTTCCACTGTTTTTGTACTGCTCCCTAAATGGAAAGTATTATTAGCTGCTCCAAAAGGAAAATGCATTTCCAGTTCAATTCTATACATTTCATTACTGTCGAAGTATATTATATAGTTTACTTTGAGTATATAATATAGTTTACTTGGATTTTGCAAAGGCTTTTGATACAGTCCCCCATAGGCGACTAATGTATAAGCTAAGGTCTGTTGGTCTGGGGAGTCACATTTGTACATGGATAGAAAATTGGTTAATGAATAGGATGCAGAGAGTAGTTGTTAATGGGGCTTCATCATTATGGACTAAAGTGCTAAGTGGGGTGCCACAGGGTTCTGTGTTGGGGCCGCTTCTATTTAATCTATTTATTAATGATTTGGAAGTGGGTATTGTCAGCAAGGTTTCTGTGTTTGCTGACGACACAAAACTTTGTCGACCATTAAAAACTTCAGAGGATGTGCAATCGTTGCAAGGGGATCTAGATAGATTATCACATTGGGCTGCTAAGTGGCAGATGTGTTAAGTGAATCCCTGTTGGAAAGGGATCTTGGAGTTTTGGTGGATAACAAACTTAAAGGTAGCAAGCAGTGCCAGGCGGCAACAGCCAGAGCCAGCATGGTATTGTCTTGTATAAAGAGAGGTATGGATTCAAGGGAGGAAAATGTAATTCTCCCTCTTTACAAAGCATTGGTAAGGCCTCATTTGGAATATGCAGTGCAATTTTGGAATCCTGTGTACAAAAAGGACATCTTTGAAATGGAAAGGGTTCAGAGAAGGGCAACTAAATTAATAAGAGGATTGGGGGAGCTTGAATATGAAGAGAGACTGGAAAAGTTACAATTATGTACGCTGGAGAAAAGGCGCTTGCGTGGGGATATGATTACTGTGTATAAATACATTAACGGGCCATACAATAAACTATCTGGGGCATTGTCCACCAATAGAACATGTCAAAGGACACGAGGACATCCCTTAAGACTTGAAGAAAAAAGGTTTAGGCTTCAAGCTCGGAAAGGGTTTTTCACTGTGAGAACGGTAAAGCTATGGAACTGTCTTCCAGTGGACGTTGTAATGGCAGGTTCATTGGTCAGTTTCAAGAAAAAGCTGGATGAGTTTCTGCAAACAAGGAATGTTGCAAGTTACTGGTATTGATACATAAAGTAGAGTTGATCCAGGGAAATTTCCGATTGCCACTTGGAGTCAGGAAGGAATTTTTTTCCCCTTCATAAATTTGGTGTTTTTTTTTCCCTTCCTCTGGATCAACAGTTAGGCAGGAAACGAGGATATTGCTAGATGGGTTGGACTGGATGGACGTATGTCTTTATTCAACCTCAAATACTATACTATACTATACTATGTAAAATGCATAAAACCAAAATGTTATGTGGCTATATAATTCAATGAACAGAAAGCAACACCTAAGATCATAATATAAAACAGTAATAAAGATTTCCTATTTCACAAAGGTTACCTGGGCATTAAACAATGTTTATCTGCACATATGAATATAAACCATCTACACACTAAAAATTTTGATTGACAATCAAATAAAAATAAGCAGCTATTATTATATCTAGTATTGCTTTTAACTGTTTGCATCCCAAAAATTAAGCAAGCTCAAATCATATCCAAGTTTTACATATATAAAGGTAACAAAAATCCAGAACTAGCCATGCATGGGTCAAGGGATGCCATTCTACTTACTCGAATTTTGATTAGAAGAGCCAATCAAAATGTACCATTAATCTTTAGCAGATTTCTGCTTGAAATCTGCTGAAGACGTGCACTTGAAAATAAGGAGGGAGCAGAAAATTATCCATCTGTCCTGGTGGCCTTTTTTTTTTATTGAAAAAAACGTCCATCCATTTTTGAATGATTCAACCAAATTGACACGAGTATGGCATGCCTTAGGCTCAGGAATAAATGTTTGTTTTTTTCAGAACAGATTTACAGCACATTCACAAACAGATCCTATTTTATACTCACATTGGAAGAGAAGATCTCCTTCCCCTGTTAGATTTTTTTCCAATTACAGGAGTTCCAAAATGCTCCGGATTAGTAAGTGGAAGTTGGTCCAAAGTCTATTAAAAAAATCAATTAGAGATAATTGCATGTTTTTTGAATTACAAGAATTAAATGTTGTAATGTTAGTTAATTATTTTAAACATTTGCAGGGAGATTCAATAAAAGTTCTTATCGTTTAAAATGGTGCTAATTTTGCCCCAACCAATCAGAACTTACCGTATGTAACATTTGAAAGCTAACATCTGATTGGTTGGGGCAAAATTAGCACCATTTTAAACGATAAGAACTTTTATTGAATAACCCCCTTAATCTGTTATCCTTAAAAGGCATGTCCACCCCCAAAACTATCTTTTCCCAGTGTGTAGTAAAATACTTACAGACCTCCAGATAAGAACCTAACATGCGATATTCTTTTGTGCATGCTTCCCTGTGTTGAATGGACACAAATCTGGGTAGACAAGCTAGTTATTGACTTGTCATCATTAGCCACAGTCTTTACATCGGTTCTACCTTTAAGAGCCAGGACTTTGCAAGCAAAAAAATCGTGCAGGTTGAATATCTCGGGTTAGGTCCCGATTTGGGAGCAGTGAGTACAATGGTTTTAGTGTTGGGGGGGTTACTACACAACGGCGAAAGATAGTGGAGATAAGAGTTGGACATGCTCTTTAAGTTTATTTATTTTTCTTCTTAATTCCATTTAAACACTAAATAAAAATATTATTTTTAATCAACTTAAGATTTTGACAGAAATCTTAATAATTCAGTAATGTTAAAAGTTAACATTTGCATCTGCATTTATGACTAGATACCTCGCTCTCTGCAAAATGCCTTTCGCCTTTTAGACACAATGATGTTCGCCTTAACGTCCTTTCATCACCATCATCAAAAACTAAAAGACAAAACAAGTAAAAAAAAAAAATCATAGAAAAACATCAGAGCATCGAATACAACATTCGGAAAGAGGGAATCATTGGCTAGGGATTCATTAATCTCAATTCAGATTAAACACAAGTTTTAAAGATATGTTAATGTGCCTAATTAATAAGAAAAAGTACATCATTAACATTATATTCTTAGTTTAAGTTTAAGAATGCCTGTATATTATTTATTAAGAGGGGAACGTTACCTTCAAAATGATCCCTCAGCAAAGCTTTGGCTCACAAGTTCCTTGAAGATCTAGAGAGACACAACGAACAGAGGAACTTGCAAGTAGAAACCTCTCCGAGTGATCATTTTGAAGGTAATAAAGTCTTTCATTGGCAAGCCCCAATTTGCATTAGCATAAAAATAGAAAACCTGACTCCTACCTCCTGTTTTGCGCCCCCTAAACGCCTCAATGGGTGGTCAAAAAACTGTGTGTGCAGTGTCTGACAGCTTCTCTAATCCTCCCCCAGCTTGCTCATTTATCATGCATGTGTACACCATTAGAGAAGGGACCAGCATTACTGTGGGACAAGCAGTAAAGCTGCCAACAACAGCACAAGCAGCTTTTTGACAGCCAGCTACGTGGTTAGAGGGTAAAATGGGTGGTAGGAGAACTAAATGCAGAGCAAAATATTTTGTAAAAATGCCTTTTCGAGTTACATTTTAGTTACTTATTCTATGAACAAAATGTAAATTTTAAAATGTATAATGAAGTATTCTTTAAAACACAATTTCCAAATACTATACACTTATTAGTGTATTAGTGGAAATTGTGTTTAAAAGAATACTTCCACAATAATTTAGGGCATGTTTATTTTGTTTTCAAAAAACTTTTTCAGCGAACATAAACATATTAAAGCATTTTAAACATTCTGTTGCATTTCTACACATATTAGTTTTGCCATTAGCAAGTATGTACTTAAAAAGTATAACTTGCATAGACAAATGTAAACAAATACCCAACATATGATATAATGCATATAAACTACATATAAATAAAGCACACAGAGATTCAATTTATAAAAATACAAGAGACAATATTACTGCAATATATGCTGAATGCATAATGAAATGCATCACACTACTGGAATTCAAAAAATGATGACCTTGAGCAGCCTTGAAAATTACAGGATCTAGATTTTTACAGTACTATTTTGCATAACTATTAAAGGCTATTTCAGAGTGACAGTAGGTTTTAAAATACACACCAATATCTAAAAAAGGTGTAAATTCAGAATGTCAAAATTATCAACAAATCTCATATTTATACAATTAATTTGGAAATTACGGTCACAAAAAGTAACCAATAACAGCACCAGTTATGTTAAATATTCATCTATAAGAAAAAACTAAACCTTTAAATTTGAAATCTATATTTAACAGGGAGGAGACAGTACTTCTCCCTTCTGGTATGCTTTCTAACCCATCTGTAGCCACAGATGAACAGCATCTTTGACTGCATATCAGAAATTAACAGGGAGATTCAATAAAAGTTCTTATCGTTTAAAATGGTGCTAATTTAGCCCCAACCAATCAGATTTTACTTTACATTTGAAAGCTAACATCCGATTGTTTGGGGCAAAATTAGCACCATTTTAAACGATAAGAACTTTTATTGAATAACCCTGTAAGTATTTTACCTTCCTTTAAAATAAAGGTTTTATATTTGAATTCTTATTTTTTTGTATAGTTGCCATTTTTAACTGGTATGAAAGTACATTAACTAGTACTTACCTACTGTGTACCAGCTGGCATCTGTCAGTTTACTTATGACTGCTTCTTGCGAAGACCCATCAGAGCTTTTCATTTCAACTGTTGAACCAACCTGCAGATACCAAAATGAAAGATTTAGTGCTGCGTTTTTTCTGTGTTTGCGTTTTTTTCAAATCATTGAAAAGGCGGCAACGCACGAAACGCACATTTTCGGGTGCATTGCGATTTGCGTTCTGCATTTTTAATCGCAAGCGGTTTCCTATACCTAATGAAAAAAACGCATGTGCAAACGCAACGAAATCGCACATGAAATTGCATGTGATTCCATGTGCGATTGCGTTTGCGCTGCAGAGTGGCAGTGCCCTTATAGGAGAACTAAACCCAATTTTTTGTACTCCAGAATCTGAAAACAACCCCCCTAAAAACACCAATAAGCTATAAAATCCCACTTCAGTGAATCGTATTATAGTAAAAGTAAGCCTGTTAAGAACTGGATGAAGTATCTGTGTGTATGTGCAGTGTCAAACCACACCTCCTGACCTCAGTCACATGCTTCCTTGCTTTACCTGTCTTGTAAAAGGATTGGCTAGAGATTATTAATGGGTGTGACCAACTGTAACAAGTTTCTGCCATAGCTAAGGACTGAGCATGTGCAGAACATAATGGTCGTTGACCAAACTGTGTGATACTAGAATGCTGAGAAGTAAAGCACAAACCATATGTTATTTAGGTAAATTTCCCAGTGTCTGTATCAAAATGAGAGGTAAGGCACAGATTACTGGTTTTATATCAAGGTGTTCTGCCTTCTGGTTCAGTATTGTTCTGTGGCTTTAGTTGTCCTTTAAGATTAATGTGAGCAGAACATTTATGTGCTTGTTGTGGTGTTACTTGTTCCTGTAATCAGATAAGGTAAGTAAAAAAAAACAAAAAACTACAGCTTCCATGAACTATACTGTATTCTGCCCAGCAGGGCCACCACCAGGAAGGGAGGCTTTAAAGGGTATGTATACTGAAAAAATGACTTTGCGTCATATTAATCGATAAATAAATACATGTAAGTAGCACTTACTCTGAGGTGTGTGCGTTGTTGCATGCCTTCATTAAAGTACTTTATTTGCTCAGGCTCTGACCACTGACCTGACATTTTCCCTCATACCAACTGTCAATACCGCATACAGAATACAGCACACCAACTGTCAAACCATTCCAGCTACAGCAAAACTGCTTATAGAAATGCTGAAATGTAATATGTTTCATATTGGATATCTAAAGAAATAGTGGGCAGATCAACAACAAAAATGGGCAATTTAAAAAAAACTAATGGGCAATTTAAAAAAACAAATTAGCCAATGTACATACCCTTTAAGGATTATTCTAGGGCCACAGAAAAATGTTTAGGTGACACTTCCCAATAGAAAACCAAAGTGCGAAGTGTAATCTGCCATAAAGGATAACTGTATAGCCTCAATGCATTTTTTTTTATATTGCTTTAAAAAGAGTAAAAGGTATGCAGTCCTCCCCATACATTTTTTTCCTGATTTCGAGCCTCTCTCTGCCTTCAATTAGCCATGCTTTGAAGTGGGTGTAACGATTGTGTCTGCCTCTAACTGTCACTCAAAGCTAGCATGCGAGAAAACACTCCTCCACCCACCCTTGATCAGCTTGATTATGTAGGCTGTATCTTAGCAACAGGACATTTCAAGTTTGTTTAACTGGAAGAGGAGGAGGAGAGAGGTTGTAAAAGACATACCCACCAGCCAATGAAAAGTGCTATGTTAACCATGGCCCTCGGCCATTTAGGAGGCGGGATTTTAGCACTCATCTTTGCTGTGTGATATCGAAGGGAGGGTAGTAAGGTTGTAAAAACAGTGATTTCAGCTGCTGGAAGTGTGGACATGTAATGGGGGTGATTTTTTTTTTATATTGTTGTCCTTTAAGTAATAATTTACAAGTGCTCCTTTCTGCATTTTTAAAAATAAGACTTTTTTTTAACTTTAACGTTTTTTATTGAGCAAAAGGAAAAAGCATTTGTTGATATACAATACATATTTTCAAGTAAATATAACGATCAGCATGCTGTATAATGCCATTTTGCTGCTACAGGATGTTATATAACAAGATTTTATACATTTTTTGTGGTTTAAGTCAAGTCC
This sequence comes from Hymenochirus boettgeri, assembly GCA_019447015.1. NCBI lineage: Eukaryota > Metazoa > Chordata > Amphibia > Anura > Pipidae > Hymenochirus > Hymenochirus boettgeri. The sequence goes on from CM033476.1 coordinate 267,365,101, forward strand.
CTTGCTCTGTATTTTAATTATTAAAGGGTATGTCCAGCAAAAATATTAGTTTGTTTCTAACTGATTTACTGAAGAACAGGAGGTAAATGCACTCTCTTACCTCCCGTTCTTCAGTAAATCTTACAGGAGAGGAGGAGACACTTACCCGCAGACCCGCTCCAGTGCGACTTCACTGACAGTCTGACGCGTCCTCGCTCCTTCGCACAGTGCGCAAACCTCCTGTTCTTCAGTAAATCAGTTAGAAACAAACTAAAATTTTTACTGGACATACCCTTTAAAACAAGTTAAACTTACAACCTATTTGGCCTATATGTTGTTTTTTTTTATATATTTTTTTACTTTGGTATGTATTGCCTTTGTGTATTTATTTATCTAGATTCAGAATTTGTGTAATTCTATTCTTATTATCTGACCACAGCATCCATGCATATGATATTTTGTCATATGTTCCATTTGAGGTAGCGAATGTGATTTCATATTCATTGTTTAGGTTCATGCTGTTTATTATTTCTGTCCATTTGGGGATTTCAGTGGATCTCCAGTACTTTGATAATTTAATTCTTATTGTAGTGAATAGGTGGTACATTATTGTAGTCATATATTTTGGGTATTCACTTATGGATAAGACCTTTTTTGATACTTCAGCTTGAAAATTAATCTCCTTGTGTTTGAACTGATTGTAGTTAGAGTGGTTATGGAAACAGAAATTTGAAGAACCCACATCTGTGCAGCTTAAAGGGACACTAAACAGATTTTATGCACTGTGTTAAGTACATAAAATCTGTTTCTATTATTCACAGGGAGGTGAGAACGTTTAATCCCTACTCCCTGTGCATAATAGAACGCCCAGGGAACACCGTTGAGCTTACCTCACCGGCGCTCCACTCGGTTCCTTCTCAGCTGTTAGGAGCACTGTCCCGACCAAGCGGCTATCTTCTGCGCGTGCGCGCCAATACAAAAGATAGGCACACGATCGACAACTCGGCTGGTAAGATAAGTTCGGCAGTGTCTCCCAGGTGTTGTATTATTTACAAGGAGGTGGGAATAAGCGTTCTCATCTCCCTGTAAATAATAGAAACATGTTTTTAGGTATAATTACCAGTTTAGTGTCCCTTTAAGTTATATTAGAATATTAAATTGAATATCTGTAGTTCTATAAAAATGTTTTCAATGATTCTGGGTTTTATAAAATATTTGCATGTTTACTGTCCAAGCCTGAACCAAAAAATTTAAAGGTCATCTCCACCCTACAAAATAATTTTGAATATGTTAGAGGGATAGTTAAAAAAAGCAGAACGATATTTACAGCCCCTCGCTCCAGCGGCTTAGCCACGGCTGTGATTGGCTGAGAGGCAGCCAACCACAGCAGCGGCTGCCAGCAATAGAGGATGCTGCGAGAGCGAAGGACTGTAAGTAGAGTTCAGATTCTTTTTTTTTTTTTTACTATCTAATACAGTGGTTTGGGGTGGGAAGGGATGGCCTCAAACATATTTAAAAGATTTTAAGCTAGGAGAAGGGCAGCCAGGGAGGGCTGGGAGGGTGGGCTCCCCTGCACATACCACTGTCCTCTAAGAGAACAGGGAGGAGGCAGAAACCTTTTACACAGGAAGATAGCTCCTACTGATCACTTTCTGGAACTTTGGACAAGCACTTAAAGAGAACCATAAGTGGCAGAGATGTAAAATTAAGATTTTTTTTAAAACTACACATGGGGGCCAGTAATGGGTTAAATTTTAGTTTGGGGGGTTGACTTTAATAATAATACGATCTTGTTTCAAATCGCAATACTGCCAATGCCCACTCTACAGCTGAGCTCAAACACCACTTTATTATGCACACGCATCAGTTACATCTTAGCGTAAGGCATCACTAACTGTTTCAAGACAAGACCCCAGAAAAAGCATCATGCAATAAAACTAGAACTGATCACTCAAAATGTAGAGTAAGGTTGAATGATCTACCTCATCTTGTTCACAGGGTTTTTATAATGGTATTCTGTGCTTCAAAAAAACAAAAACTTCACTAAATAGTGGGGGAAGATTGACAAATCATTTAATTCTCTTTCAAAAGTTTTCTTCAAAGTCAATGGAAAAAAAAGAAAAAGACGTGTTAAAAGAACAAATCACCTGAATACAAAGATAAAGAGTGAAGGGCTTTCCACTTAAAAATGCGTCAAGACATATTGGGGCTAATGCAATAAAAAGGTGCAAAAGTTTGCATGTGCTATTAATTTGCAGCAACCAATCAGATGCTAGCTTTTTGCTGTGATACTGCAGCCAAATAACAACTGATTGGTTGCAGCAGATTAATATCAGGGGCAAATTTCTGCACCTTTAATTGCATCAGCCCCATAGAACAAAAATATTTTGTATACAAAATATATTGAAACCTTAACATTTAAACACTTAACTAGATGTAGGAATTAGGCATGCATTTTTAGGACAGGGCTTTATGACCGACAACTAACAATACAGAGATTTTCTATTAATGTCTGTGGAGCACCATGTTACCTGGCTACTCAAAAAAGTCAAACTGAAACCAATAGTTGCTGGACTTCTCCAAATATTAACAGCCATTGTCCATTTCTTGTGTTACATTTATATAACACATGGGCTTAAAGCAAGAGAATTTCCCAATATAAGGCATTTTTTTATGATCACGCCATTGAATACTTTGTTTAAAAAGATGCTTCCTATTCAGGAAACAATGGCTGTATAGGCAGAAGACGCACTTACCCTTAAAGGCCCTTTTACTTGGTCATCCTGGACAAGCTGTGTAGAGTTATCTTGCTTCAAAGTAACCTGCAGAGAGCAGCAAAATTCCAGATAAGCCAGATTCCTAGCACCTGTAACTCAATATAAAAGCCTATTGGCTTAAGAATTAAACCTAACCCTTTCTGTAGATTATATATTAACTTTTATGTGTTAAGTTTTCTACAAAATGGCATTTTCTAACACATAACCAAAACATACCTTAACTTTAACCAGCCTTTTTACTGTTTTGATCTTTGCCTCACAAAATGCCCCTCGGTACTTGGCACTGACATCAGTTCCCACTGTCAGGTAGGCAGGCTCATCTGCTGCCTAGGAACATAAAAAAAAATATCTTCAAAGCTTAAACAATCTTGACTGCTTCTTGTCAGGAAAGATTTTATCATTAAAATGTATATAATTTAAAAATAATTTGAAATTTGTTTTAGTAAAAGAAAATTCAAGCTAAAAACACATTTTTCCAACAGCAATTTCTGACTAAAGTGATAGAGAACCAAACAATATTTGATTCCCCATGACCTAGCGATGCAAATTTTCAAAGCATTTACTGTAGACAAAAAAAAATGCACAAATTGCTAGTTTAGGGCTCCATACATGTTAAATAAACCAGATAAGATGCGTGTATTTTCAGCTGATCCTGCATATGGGATTGTGTATGGCAAAATATTGTGTTAGACACGCTTGAAATTTTTAATTGAAACTATACATATATATATATATAGCAAAATAACAGGACAGTATAAATGGTATATTTGTATGTACAGCCAGATTAATTTGTTCCTCGTCTGCCAGACCTCACATTAAAATTAAGCTACCATCACTATTCAAAGTATAACTATCATGCTATAACAATATGCTTAAACAAAAATTCATTACAAACATGAAAAAATGAAGGCAAAAAATGAATGGGACGTCTTTGCAAAAAATTATCTATATTTTATGACAAAATAAAAACCCATGCTAACAGAATAAATCATGTCATAACTGCTACAGAAAATATACATAACAATTGCTAAACATTTTTCAATCTGGCATTAAATAACTGTCCTCTGCACTAGACTACAATGCTTAAAGGACAATTATACTCACCTTTTCCCCGATCCACTGCAGCATAGTACCCAGGGTGAGGACCTAAAATCGCTAAGTCCTAACCCTGGGTACTTTCCCTAACTCCTGCACTACTTACACCAAATCTGCTTCGCCGATCCACACTGTTCCACCTCTCTTCTACTGTCAGTGACAGTCGCGAGGCAGCCAATTGGAAGACACGCCTCCTTGCAGAGCGTATCTTCCTATTGGCTGCCTCGCGATCTCTCACTGAAGCAGGAAGAGCGGAGGAATGGAGCGATCGGCGAAGCAGATTTGCGGTAAGTAGTGCAGGAGTTAGGGAAAGTACCCAGGGTGAGGACTTAGCGATTTTAGGTCCTCACCCTGGGTACTATGCTGCTATGGAGGAAGAGGAGCGAGGGTGAGGTGAGTATAGTTGTCCTTTAATACAGGTAAATTTGTGTATATATTGTAGGAAAACCTTGTTGAGTTTCTTTATATAAAGTTTAAGCCATTCATTACTTCGTAGAACACTTTCTGTGTTATTACAGCAAGCTTAAAAAGCAAATTTTCTTTGCAATCCCTTTAACAACCATCTCAGCAAAGATAACTATGTCCTTCTGACCAGAAACAGAAATGTAAAGAAGGCAAACATTTCCTGAAAAAAACGTGAGTTTAAAAATCAAAGACATCAACAGATTAATAATAACAAGTAGTTAGGGTATATATTATCATTTTTTTTTCTTACAAAAGAACTTGTACAACGACAACAGAATACGTGTACATTGTACTACAAACAAACAAGGCATACAGCTTTACTTATTCAAGTTGCATTTTTAATGTTAGCAAAATGTGCTGAGTCTACTGGCAAAACAAACTCCTAAAATGACCACACAAGGACAGAGAATTCACACTGAGCATCTCATTTAACCCTCTGATCAGATAAGAGGAACATATAAAATATGGCTACAAATATATAACTAAATAGTACAGATCTATTTAGCCATTCTGAAAGGGTATGCATAAGGAGAAATGTAGCTGTTGTCTGGATCAACAAATATACAAGCATAAATAATATTTTTAAAAAAGATGGTCATTAAAGGCCACATGTAAATTAACAACTAGTTTTACTTCAAACAAAAAAACATGTTGCTCCAAAAAATGCAGACATTTAAGCTTAAAGTAAAAAATGTTATTCATCCTTAGGCAAACTTGCAAAATGTGTAAGCACCTTTACTATGAAATAGTCCAGGAAAAAATACTGTATTAAAAATGTAAGAAATAATTTAATAGTACAAAACCCTCAGATTAGTATAGTATAGTATTCAAGGTTGAATAAAGACAAACGTCCATCCAGTTCAACCTACTGAATTACTTCCTAATTACCTGTAAGCATGTCTAAACTATTGAAAAATTATGTCTCCACACACAGAAAAAAAAAATGTGCATGTTGGGGAAAAAACAATACCAAAATTATTTCCCACATACATTCTGCCATATTCCAATGCCAAGTACGGTAAATAAGATAAGACAGCAATGTTAATGCAAAACCTCCTACCAATGTATTGGAGTGTTTTGTTTTTTAAATATACGTTCTATAGAAGGTAACTATTACACACACAAAAAGCAGAAGTTTATAAAATCAGGATTTTTTTTAACTAACTTAAGAACAAATATTTTGTTTTTGGCTGTGAAGATTTTTAGTAATTTATCTAGACTTGTTAAGCAATTGAAGACATTTCACCACTCAAGTGGCTTAAGTCTGTTGAACTAAATGAGCCACTTGAATGAGCAGTGAAACATCATCAATCATTAAACAAGTCTAGTTGGATTAAGTTAATACTACATGATATAATTATTAATGACATTTGTTTTAATTTACTTGTCTCCTTTTCACCGAGGTACACATTTTCATGAATACAAATTGACAGGTTGCATTTCATTTTGCTACACATCTGTGAAAAAACACAAGATAACATACCTTCATTGTTGAAGGTTATTTGAGGGATTCCAGCTCGATGATTTGTCTTCACTACAGCTGCAGAGATAATAGTGGAGAGAGTAAAAACAAATATGTTTAAATTATGGAAAGGATACTACAAATATAACAAAGACAAACAAAAATTCCCAAGAAACCACTCATTTCTCGGAAGGGATGGGCTAAGCCATTAATCCTACAGCAGTTGCTAAACTACAACTCCCAAAACACCCCAGCAGCCTTTCAGCTGTCAGGGAAAAAATGGGAGCTTGTGTTCACCAACAGCTGTTGGGCCAAGCATAAACAATTAGATTTAAAACTTAAGCCTACATACTATCAAAGGTTTAAAGCAGAGAGTAAACTGCATAAATATTAATAAAGAATCGACTTATTTTTTGTACAATAAAACCTATTACATTGCAAGACCTGACTGTGCTGTTCCTTGGAGATCCAGCACCACAAATACAGTTGACACTTTTGTAAGGCCCCTCTTTGGCTTCAGGGCCATTTAACATTAGGGGTAGTCGAATATGACAAAAACTGTACCCCAAGACAGATGACCAGGCTCCTCCTGACTTCAACATAGGGACTTCCTGCGTGGAGCTGGGGTCAGCCCTTTTAGTACACGGTAGAATAAAATGGAAGGGGGAGGGTGCAAGGCTGAGGTCGTGCTTTGCAGCTGGAGCTTAATTTCACCAGGCAGCACAGATAGAGCGAAAGGCCCCAGGTTATGGATGGATGCTGGAAGTTGCTATCTAACTACAGCTAATGGGCCTCTTCATGGACTTTCCTGCAATACACCAGCCCTTTAACCCAACCTTCCCCCCCCACCCCAGCACACTCATTAAACCCTCCAAATGCATTAGGGGATATAAAGTGCCATCACTATCAGCATGCACGGGTATCCAATTCCCTTCATTCCGTTCCATACCCTTCAGCCATTCATACCCCATTTCCGTCACATACCTTTAAAGTCTGGTCTAAGTCAGCGCACGGAGAAGCCGGACGCCCTCCCTCCCTCGCTCAACTGAGGAGTCAACAGCCCCTCTCCAGCGTTCATTACCTCAGGAGCGGAGACAGTAGCAACAACAACAGAGAGAGAGAGAGAATGGAAAAGTTTCACTCACACACTCGGCTCCAACAACTCCCCACTTGCACGGGAACTGCAAAGCAATAAACGAAATAACAAGCTGTTGAGCAGAACCAGACCTTCTCGGAACGCTATTGGCTCATCCCCCTGCCAAGGGAAAGCGTTTCAAAACTTTCATTGGTGACTGTTTCATGAACATCTATTGGTCTGGACTTCGCTCATCGCTCATAGGTCTAGCTAACTGCAGGTAGGGGCAACGTGCCCGTTCATTGGCTCCGCTTTGTTCCTATTTCGGTATTGGATAGCGCATGGAGACGACAGCCTCTGTTCCAGCGTGATTAGGCATTAGAGGTCCGGATGGAAAACAAAGAGTTTTGATTGGTTGTATGAAACAGAGGCGGGCCCTGCGACTTTTGTTTGATTGGCCAAACCGTTTCCTGGAGACGGAACTAAGCCGGGGTTTAGAACAACCTCAAAGGATTGCCAAGGGGAGGAGGGCTTTGTCGCGCGCGTCTATTTAACACGCAGGCGCGAATTTTGGGGCTAGGCGCCATTTTATAGCTGCGTTTACCCATTTTATGCTTGGAGAGGCAACGAGAAAGTAGCGGCAGTGGAGACGGTCGTTTTGAAGTAGTTTCGTTCTAGTCTTGGAGTAACGAGCGGACATGTATTTTCTGCTTGTAGACACTAGACCGCGTTAATGGGGAAACGACAATTGTCTCTCAATGTTGAATTTCGAGCCGAGAGGAATTTGACGTTACGATGAAAGGTCACGTGGGAGCCTTTGACGTCTGTTACGAGTGGAGGCCATTTGTGTAGGCGTTCTATGTGCAGCTGACAGGAAGTGATGGCGGTGTGGAAAGCCGCTGCCTTGTCGGGTTGACGGAAGGAAGAGTTTTTGCGCGCACACCCCCGGCCATTACAGCTTCCTACGCAGGTTGTTGGACTGAAGCGTTATCTCCATTAGGAGCATGGGGCAGGCCTGAAACAGCGCGAATTTTATGAACTGCGCTAAACCTCAGGGCAGTATTTCACAAGATAGACCGCCTCGGGCGATATTCTGGCTGATCTAATCAAAATATATCTGGAATTCTTTGTCACGACATAACATTATTTATCCCATTATTTTACCCAATTGGTCTTCATTGATCATATTGTATCTAGGCCTGCATCATGCTTCCAATGTAAATCCCTATCCTTGTGACATGCGGATTTTTGTAGAGATGTTATTGTCTCATAGTTGTGTTTTATTATTTTTATTGGGATCATTTAAAGGTAACTGTGGTCTCAAAATTCTTCCAAATTAGTAAGGATTATATATAAAAAGCCTTCCATTGTACCTTCAAAATACCCCCGGTACTTACTGATTTCCCCAGCATTAAGTCTATACTCCCCCAGGCAGAGGTCAGGTGATGTCACTAAAGCTACTGGAAGCAGGAAGTTTGAACATTCACCCCAATATCATTTATCACAGGCTGAAGCCAGAGATGTGATTGTCGGCTCATTATAAAAGAAATACTGCAGGCTTTCATTTAATCCTAACTTGTTAGGAGACCACAGTTGCCCTTTAAGTGATTTTCTAAAACAAATCTAAACAATATTATTGCGTTGTATGTCTTGATTGTTTTTGTATGTTTGGGGAGGTTAAAACTAGTCTAAACGTTTTCTTTATCTACAGCATAGATACATTATATAATTTTAACCAGCTGTATCATTTTAATCATCTGTTTCTATGCTGTAGATATCAACCAACGTTGCACAATGTTGCATAGCAGCATCCATTCATTTAAATGGCAGCACTGTACATAAACTCCCAAAACATGCATGCAACACATTTTTTTTTTACAACTCGCTACATTGCAGCAGTCACTGTTCACTTCTCTGGGCACTGTATGAAATTGCACCGAAATGCACCCTAGTGTGAATGAAGATGACTATTCGTTACAGCTCACCTGCAGACCGATCCTGCGTCATTCAATCAATTCCCGGGAAACTGCTTTTCTGGCTCTTCTTTGCAACTGACATGATTGCAAAGTGAATGGTGCAGGCAGAACTTCACGATTGTATGTCGGCTGCGATGAAAATCCAGAAAAGGTGGTTTCTCCAAAATTGATTGAATGTTGCAGGGTCTGTCTGCAGGTGAGCTGTAATGTATGGGCACCTTTACACTTTGATACCGTGAGAGAATGCAGATTCTCCATCTCTACTTGGTAGAACAGCAAGTGTATTTATCCCATTGAGAAGCGAATAAAGGAAGTAAGTTATAAAGGACAATTATTCTCTCTCTCCCCTACTCAACCAGATGTGAGGACCTCTGTTTAGGTGGGGGAGGACAGTATAGTTCTCCTTTAAGGCTAAAAACAGATGCGAATGGAATGGAATCCTCCATAAAACGTTTAGCATCTGCCTTGAACGATTTGCTTCTTTTTTTTTCAAAGTAAAATATTCCTGATTATAGTTAATATAGCTTAGTGGGCTTTCACATTGTTTTGTTTTTTAAGAACCATATAACTGTAATAGTATAGTCTTAAGGCTCGTATACATGCACAATGCGCGTCCCGAGCCACAACCACAGACTGCGTTCGGTCGGGGGGGTAGTTTGTTAATCCGCCACGGATCATGTGTAGGGGTCGTGGCTCGGGCGCTTATTGAGTGTATGAACTTTAATACTCTTTTCAGGATTTGCTTTTTTATCTTGCATTTGTTTACTGATCAGTCGTAAAATAACCACCAGCATCATTTTTAAGTAGGTATTTTTCCCAAATTCCTGACCTTTTTATAAACAATCAGTGAAAATGGGCCAGCAGACTGGTCAGGTAGCTCCTATATGCAACAATCTGCAATGTACTGTATGATCTGTTCCCTTTCTGTAGAAAAACTGGAGATCAGAATTTATAATAGAGGCCCCTAGAACTTTCAAGATTTGAAGACCATTTACATGGGAAAATAGGGAAAAATCACACCTAAGTGATGCATATGACTCCATACAGGACTCCATACATGACCAACAAAGTCTTTTCTATGTATTCAATAATAAACACAATTGATGTGTGTAAAACTTTTAACATTTTTCTTCCTGAAATATTATGAAAAAAATTTTTTAAGTTCCTCTTAAAAAAAAAAAAAAAAATCTGACTTATCTCCATCCCATTTTATATTTAGGTGCAGTACCCCTCAAGACCGCAATCCTTTCCATTTTCTCCAGTGTCCCTGAAATCAGATATTCCTTTTCAATTATTTAATTCCTTCACATCTTGCCCTGCCCCAAAGTGCTTAAAATCAAATTACTTTATCACGCACTTTCACAGCTTAAAGGGCATGTCCACCCCTGAAATAGTTTTTTTAATATTATGCTCCCCCATGTCCCCCAGCCCCAACCGCATGTATCGTTTTTTCAAAAAGCTCCCCAAACTCTTACTTACCTCCCCTCGATCCTCCGCCGCACTGCCGGCCCTCTGCTTGCGAGAATGCAAGCAGAGGGGCGGGACCGGCAGTCGCGTCTGTGATTGGCTGAGCGGCAGCCAATAACTGACGCGGCTGCTGGTCTTCAGTGCAGCGGAGGAAAGCGGAGAGGTAAGTAAAGTTTGGGGAGCTTTTGAAAAAAAAAACATCGGTTGGGGCTGGGGGACATGGGAGAGCATAATATTAAGGGGATTAATGCTAGGGGGGGGATAGGAGACGGGAGGGAGAGGGAGGGGGAGAAGGGCTGCAGTGCGCATGGCAAATATCTACCGGAGGCTAGATAGCAGGCAAGACCTGCTATCCTCCTGGTGGTTAGTTTTGACTTTGGGGGGGGGGGTTTACAGGAGAACCCTATGGAGCTGGGATGTGAGGTAAGGATTAAACTACACTACATGGTGGGGCCAGTAGTTGGGGGGGGGGGATTATAGTTTTGGGGGTGGACATGCCCTTTAAAATTGATGGTCCAGAATTTGGACCCCAAGGCACAAATACATGGACATTAATATCTTAACTTGAACCCACGTGGTTTCTAGCTGAAAGAGGATGCTGATAACTCTCCATATATTTCTCCTGGTTACACAAAAATGGGTTACATATTGCTGTGATGTTTAGCTGAACTTTTTTTTTTCCCTTCTAAAGGACAATTCTACTCTCCTTTACCCCACTCCTTATTTGGCCAGTGCAAAGTACCCAGGAAGAGGATCTAAATGGCTAGGTCCTCATCACTGGGTTTGCCTGCAAACCAATGGATGGTAGTCTAGAAAGTTGTGCATGCTGGGCTTCTTTATTCTGCATCCTCCTCTGTGCTGGCTAACAGGAAGATGTGATTCCTATTGGTAAGGCCACCAGGCACGTACAACTTTCTACAGCTCTCCAGGGAGGATGACCTAGTGGCTTAGGTCCTCAGTCTGTGTACTATCAGTTTTTGGAGTGGGTTTAGGTGGCTAATATTGTCCTTTTTAAATCTACTTGTGTTGTAAATGTTTTTTTATATTATATATATATCTGCGCAGGCATACCGTGGTTTTCTCAGTGTGGCATCTCCTGCGGTTTCTTAGAATTCTGTTTTGTGTATATACTGCCTAAATTATTAAAAAAAACAAACTTAATTGTATTCTCCTTATTAAAAGGTCCAATTTTGGATTGCAGTTTTCAATTCTCTACTCTGTAAACATATGTTGCAAGAAAAACAAGATTTGCGATATCGGGTTTTACTTAATAAGTATATCAATTTGGGATATTGGGGGAGAAAGTATAGATTTTAGTGCCCCATTGCTCTGTAGTATTACAGTTGGACCAAGTGAAATTTGCTTCTTAAGAAGTGTTTGTATGCATTGCCATGGTTGTAGATCATATTTTTACTGCACAATAAAAATTCTCAAAAAAGTATAGTATAGACTTCTTCGATTTATGTAGCCTTAAATGATAATTTTACTCACCTTCCCTCTGCTCCTCTTCCTTAGTCAGTACTTTCTACCCAGGGTGAGGACTTGAACCGTTAGGTCCTCACCCCTGGGTTCAATTAACTTGCTGCATATATTTAAACAATGCTCCGGTAGGCTTCGCCGCCTCCTCTCCTTGTGCGACATGGCCAATAGGAAGGCACGCTTGTTGCAGAGCGTGTCTTTCTATTGGCCTTGTCACCGACAGGGAGCAGGGGGCGGGGATCACCAGAGCAGCGTGTAAGTAAATGCGGCAAGTTAAGCAAACCCCCAGGAGTGAGGACCTAGCTGTTCAGATCCTCACCCTGGGCAGAAAGTACTGACTAAGGAAGAGGAGTGGAGGGAAGATGAGTATAACTGTCCTTTAAATTACTTAAAGGGCAAGTCCACTCCAAGTGTATATTGGTAAATCACCCCCATGGTGTAATAGCTGAAAGATATGACTAACTTGAAATGCTTTACAATCTCTTGTACCTATATACATTTTTTTCCTTTGCGGGGGTGGAATATCGCTTTAAGAAGTGCTGTAAGTTTTGCAGGTTTTTGATCTACAATACACAAGTGTTCCGAATTGTAATGGGAACAGCAGTGGGGTATTTACTTTTAAAAATACACGTTAATATGAAAAAAATAAACTATTTTAAGATATAGTTTTAAAATTTTAATATAAGGATCATAAGTCACCTTGCAGTTCCACAACTTGTATAAAAGCACTCAGCCTACTATAATATCGTCATGACTTAATATGCTTTTATTAAAAAAAAAACACATTAAGTTAGTTGCAAGCTGTGGCTTTAAAACTAAAGTTGGCCAAAGTTTTTCTTCTATTTCCCTCTAGAGCCTACCTTGATTGCTTTAAACTTGCTGGCTTCCTCCTCCTGAATAATTGCATCTGGAGCTCCGCCCCAACGATATCTCCTGGCTCATCCTGCTTCCTTGGCCCCCAAATCTAAGTTCCGGACGCTCTGTGCGCATGATGTTCATGCACATGCGACATGTCAATGTGCGTTGGGTGACAATTACACCTTGTTTGGTCGCGGCACGACAATGACACGCATGTGAGGTGTGACAGAAATGTACATTTGGGGGCCAAGGAAGCAGGATGAGCCAGGAGATCTCATCAGGGCAAGCTCCAAATGCTATTATTTAGGAGGAGGAAGTCGGCAAGTTTGAAGCAATAAAGGTAGGCTCCGGGGGGGAATAGAAGAAACTTTTTTGGCCAACTTAAGTTTTAAAGCCACAGCTTGCCACTAACCTAATGTGTTTTCTTTTTTTTTTCCGGTGTACATATCCTTTAAAGGATATGCAGGTGGAATGCAATGTGTAAGAGACCAGCACATTTAAATTAATTTGGCAGATTGAAAGCAATATTTAGAAGCTAGATCTTATTGTGATCCCAAGAGAAAACTTAAGGTGCCCATTCATCTTCCAACATTTTGTGCGGTATCAGTAGAACTGCCTGACCCGTTTATTGCAATTGACTCACTCTCCCAAAATAAAAGGGTCTGGTAGGAAAATGTAATGCAGCAAACTTTCTAATATCGGCCATACACTACTACACTATATCACATCGGTATTTTCAGCAGATCTGTTTTCACTAACAAATTTTTCAGGTTACGGCCCCTTTTGTAAGCGAAACTAACCTTCTGGATGTAGTATGAGGATTCAAACCTGAAATGATTCTTGCCAAGAATCAAACCAAGGAGTTCCATAAGAAACTTCACCTGGGGCAAGACATGTCCTGTTTCAACAAGACCTTGCCTACAGGCCTCAATGCCATCACCCTAAGGGATGATGGTATAAAGGCTCGTAATGTCACACATAACAAGTATTTTTTCACCCATGGGGACTTCCAGTTAATTTAAAATCTCCCGCAGGTGTCCACTGCCCCTCAGGTATGACACCATTAGTTTCACAACTGGCTGAAGGAAATAGTCCACGTGTTGAGCCAAAGGCTTAAGTTATTGAGCTGTGTGACGTAACAATGGGTCGTCCTGGGGAGACTGAAGAGTTTTGTATCTTGGGGAGGGTGTATATATAATAGGACTACCGGGTGCATGAACTGTAAGAAAACGTTTACATTGTTCAGAAATCACTCCAGCTTCAAAAGCCCGTTTGATAACATCATCCACCTCCCTCTTAAAAATCATGGTGGGGTCCTGGGTGTACAAATGATAAGTGCTCGGATCGTTTAACTGAGTAAGCAACTCATTACGGTAAAAAGTCCGATCCAATAAAACCACAGTCCCACCTTTGTCTGCCGGACGTATGACCAAATCGCTATCATTTTGTAGCGTATGGATAGCTCTATGTTCAATCGCAGGCAAATTACAATGTGGCAAGCTGTGCAACCCATTGATTGATCTGTGATACCTCGGTTTTAACCATTTGCGAGAAAACCTTTATAGTCGGCGGTACTTACAGGTTCAAACGTACTTGGGGGCTTAAATACCTCTCTACCAGCATTATCAGTCCTTTTTTTTTTTTTTAAATCCCGTAATTTCAATGTACGCTGGAATTTATGTATGTCAATTTCAAATTGAGTTACATCAAACTTGTGAGAGGGCACAAAGGAAAGACCATGGTATTTCAACATAGTGCTTACAGGCTTTACATTTGGGTAAGAACATAGGCAATTTATATCCCGGTGACAGTCCAAAAAATACCACACTGCCATGGATCTCTGCTGCCTTGCGATGTTTTTTTCACCCTTGGTTCTTTTTGATGGTGTGGAGTTCTCTCACATTTATTCTTACTGAATGTTGGTAAAGAACAAAATTTAAAAATAAAGAATGGTGCATGTTACTGGTATTAATTCATAGTTGGAGTATCTAGAGATATTTCTGATTGTCACTGTCATGAAGGATTTCCCCCCCCCCCCCCCCCTGGCTAACCTAAGGCAGAACATGTGGGTATGTAGGTTGGACCAGATAGATGTATGTCTTTTTTTAAACCTTAAATACTAAACTTAAGATTGTAATGTGGCTGTTGTTGCATTATTGCAGGTGTGTTTACAGTGAATTAAATGTCCACAAAGTTTTAATTATTCCAAGCAGAATTTAAACTAGTTTGACAAGAAAAATGTGTAAATAAAATATTCCCTATATGACTCAATGTCAACGTACATTTAATATGTTTCTTCACTACTGTTCAATCACTGTGATGTTTCTTAGTAATGTACACTGGTATGCTGTTTAACCACAACATAAAGCGTGGTTTATAAGGTGTGACTGTCTAGAAATGAAAACCTTTTGTAAATTCTCTGCATCAGATGCAGAGGTATCATTAGCTTATGCAGAAGTTAGAACAAATATTTCCTATTACAAAGTTGAAATATTTTACTTTTGTGCTATTAGGTAAAAATATGAGCCAGTTCTACAGTGTAGTTCTAAATCTCCAATACGTCGCACTATGCATTTACTGCATATTGGCTTATTATAGACGTTTCTACCAATGTTATTTGGTTCTGTTTATGAATCCATTTTTTAATCCAGAAGATAATTTGGCAGCATTGACCTGGCAAATCCCGTTCTAGATTATCATCATTTTTGAGCCCTATTGTATAGAATGGATGAATTATTTTTCTATTATATATTTTAAAGGGTCACTACTCCCTCAAACAACTTAACATGATCTAAAACTTCAATTTGAGAGAAGTAAAATGGTGGTACTCACATTTATCTGTGCTTGCTTTGTCATTAAATTATTGTTTAGTGGGTGCTCTTAATTGTCCCCCTCCCTCCCATACTCGCTGCCTTCTTGTAGTGGTTGCGACAGTTCTACACAGCCTCACCATAGATCCTGCTCTGCTTACACATCTCCCCCATTCTTTTTCTCTGCTGATTCTCTTAAAGGGGAACCGTTGTCTCCAAAGGGCAGCTTCCTACCTTTAAAACGAGCCATCGACCACCTCTCTACGTGCTCCACAGCCCAAGATATAAAGAAATGACTGAACAGAAAGTTAAAGGGTGGGAGGCTGACATGCGAAAATCCTAAGGCTTCTCCTGCACAGTGCTGCTTATGAGCACAGCCTCAGACTCCCTCAGTGTGTGAGGGAGACAGGAAGTCCCCTCCTCCTTTCTGCTGTGTGAAGTCCTGACAGAGTAGGTATGGGAATCGACAGCCATTCAACTTAAATTTGCCCCAATGCTGAGCCCACTGTGTAGTGTTAAATAACCCTTCTCCTGTATTTGGAAGCACTTGTGGTGCTGTGTCCTCCAAACTATTAACCACAGAACAGGAATCTTCAATCGCATAGAATAAGGAGCGGGGAACACGAACACGTTTTATTGTGACATACGTGCACAGAATTTTGGGGTTTCCCTGAAGAAGGGGGAAAACCCTTAAATGTTGTGCGTGCACATATGTCACAATAAAAGGTTTAACATGTATGTTCGTTCCCTGCTACTTAATCTATACGATTGTTAAATGACCCTTACCTTCCTCTTCTGCTGCATATGGTTGTCCTGCATGGCCGAAATACAGTACAGGAAACTTGAAAGTAGAAGCCTTTCCCTGGTGTAATCAGTTTCCATCTCTTTCTGTTCCTCTTAGAGGTTTCTGGCATGTGCCAGTGAGGTTCCCCTCCTTCCTCCCACTGCTGTTCCTTGCGCACTTTTTGTAGCAAAAATCGGCTATTGCACGTGTACTGCCCCATTACCTAGACCTTGCTAAGTCTATTTCCCAAATCCTGAATGTAACTTACCTGCTTTCGTTCCAGTGCTCCCCTCTCCTCCCATCATTAAAGGGGAACTGTGGTCTCCAAACAAGTTAAATGAAGTTTAACTTGAAAGGCCAGTTTCCTACCTTTAAAACGAGCCATCAACCACCTCTCTACGTGCTCCACAGCCCAAGATACAAAGAAATGACTGAACAGAAAGTTAAAGGGTGGGAGGCTGACGTGACATTCCTGAGGTTTCTCCTGCATAGTTCTGCCGGCAAGCATAGCCTCAGACTCCCTCAGTGTGTGAGGGAGACAGGATGTCCCTCCTCCTCCTCTGCTTCCTCTATGCTGTGTGAAGGACCTGCAGCTGCAGAGAAGGTAAGGGAATCTACAGCACTTCTCTCTCACTATGTGAAAACAACCTTTTCAGGCAGAGCTCTCACTCTGTTCTTACTCTGCCTGAAAAGGCTGTTTCCACAGAGTTTTCAGGTAGGGGGGTGGCAGAGTGGCCCACAGCCCCTGTGAGCGTGTGGGGCTTAGGCACCTGCGAGTGGGTGGGGCTTAGGCACTCGTGAGTGGGCGGGCCACATGGGGCTGTAAGGGAATGGGCCAAGGGGGCCTGCAACTGAAGGGGTCCATGAGTGGGAGGGACCAAGGGAGGCTGCAATGGGGAGGAGACACAGGGCAGATTGACTGACAGGTTCCAGTGCAGGGGGCCTGGTGATGCTGCTGCCATATCACACACAAAAATGGAAATATCTTCAAAACTATGTAAAATAAACAATGAAAATACATTGCAAAAATTCTCAGGAGAGCAATTCCTATCAATTTACCTAAAGTCATTTTTGGACCACAGTTCCCCTTTAACTGCTGCAATGTCATAGAGGTGCAGTCCATCCCTAATAAAGAGCCTTTACCTGACAGAAAAGTCTGCCCAGTTCTCGCTTTTTTTTTTTTTACATGTTTGCAAATGTAATTTTATCGCAATTCTATATTTGTTTAAAAAAGTAAGTGTGGTATATTAAATGGAGGACACAGTTTCCCTTTAAGTTCCTTTAATGTCCTAGTGAGTCCATTGAGGAAAAAAAAATGGCAAGTGATAATTAGCTGGGCTTAAAGGGCATTGTTTTTATTGAAATGCTACCTTATAAATAGTAAATAATGGGCGCTTTCAGGACTCCTTGGAAGACGATTGTTAAAAGTAATGATTTGTTTTACAATTAGTCAACAAAATTGGTCGAAAAGAGGTTTACTATGTATAAAGTTATACATACAAGGTTCACTCTAAAAATAAACTGTAAATGTTTTTAGAAAGTGTTAAATAAATATTTCCTTAAAATTAATATTTTCTAGTACCAGTCATACACATTCTTGCTGTGAAAAGCACAATTTTACTTTGTATCAGTATCCTCAATCCTGAGTGCTGGATAGCTGCCTTAAGCTAGGTACACACCTATTGATTTTTCCTCCTGACCAACCGTTCGATACTTTTGACCGGTCGCCCAGCAGGAAGGACTGTCGGTCACGGCAAAAGCAGCCGCGTCCGACAGTTACCGCGACCGATCGGACGAGGTTTTCGATCGATCGTCGTTTCGTCCGATTCGGACGAACGATCGGTCGGACATGGCCACATTCGGATGAGATAATTTCGGTCCGATCGACCAATACACTGAACTATCGGTCGATCGGACCGAAATATCTCATCGTGTGTACCCAGCTTTAGGCTACCAAAAAAATACTATTTTGGGTTTAGCTACCTCTTAATATTCGTAAAGGAGAACTAACCACCTTCTATACTTTAGAATCTATACTTTAGAATCTAAACTGTATAATACCACCCCAGTAAATAGCATTAAAGCTGGCATAAGTAACTCCAACAAGTTCCTGCAGTAGTTTAGGACTGAGCATGTGTAAAGAACATAATGGTAACTAACCAAACTGTGATACTTGTATAGTATTAGAGGTTGAATAAAGACATACATCCATCCAGTCCAACCCATCAAGCAATATCCTCATTTCCTGCCTAACCGTTGATCCAGAGGAAGGCAAAAAAAACCCCACCAAATTTATGAAGGGGAAAAAAAAATCTTTCCTGACTCCAAGTGGCAATCGGAAATTTCCCTGGATCAACTCTACTTTATGTATCAATACTGAATGCAGGCAATTAAAGCAGAAACTGTTAGTAAGGTAAATGTCCTAAAAACTATATCAAAGTGGGAGGTAAGAAACGGATTACTACTGCTTTTATGTCAAATTAATGATTATAGTATTAGGGCTAGGCCAGAGTAGCGAGATTTTTTAAATTATATTTAAAATCGCTTCAATGCACTAAAAGTTTGCGAATTTGGGGGCGTTGCAATTACGCATCCATTTGCAATTTGGCAATGCACGCGATCTGCATTTTTTTTTGTGTGCAATCGCATGCGTTTCCAATATTTAAAAAGGTGCAATCGCAGTGTGGCCTTGCCCTTAGTTTTACGCGATTGTGGCCTTACCCATATTCTTTTAGAGGCATGCATTGTTGATAATTGCTAGGCAGATCAAATCTCTGTCAAAAAGTGAAGATACTCATCGTTGCTGCGTTTGTGGTTGGCTGCCTCTCAGTCAATCACAGCTGTGGCTGCTGGTTCGGACCCTGCTTGATAGTTCTGGCAAGCAGAGAGCCAGATCAGAGCACCGCTGGATCAAGGGACTGTAAGTAAAGTTTGGATCCTTTTTTTAGCAATCTAAGCGGTTAGTGGTGGGAAGGGATGCCCTACATTATATCAAAAAATTATTTAGAAGGTGGAGATGCCCTTTAAAGTCTTAATTTAAGAGTGATGGTTCTTATATATATAAATCTGCATCACCTCTTTATTTAAATTTGATATGGTATTGAATGGTGTCTCCACTGAAAAATTTTACATAGTGTTTTTTACTTTTAAAAACAGCAGGTATAGGAGCTATGTCTTACCTCCTGTTCTTCAATTTATCCAACTGGAGCCAGAAGGAAACTTACACGCGATCCTCTGGTGCTTCCCCTGACTAGTGGCGAGTACAGTCATGCTCCTGTACAGTCGGCACCTGTCAGATGATGAAGCAGCAGGGGATAGCGGGTAAGTTTAAAGGGTTTCCTGCTAGCACCTTTTGGATTAATTAAAGAATGGGAGGTAAGACATAGCTCCTTTACCACCCGTTTTTCAATTAATGTGAAAAACAGTACGTACAATTTTCCAGCATAGGCACCTCTTTAACTGCTGGCGACATGTTGGAGAACCATACAAAAAAGTGTCCCATTTAGAAACAAAGTATAACCACACCGAAAGTGAAAAGAGTTGTGTTTTACTGCTAGTTACGTTTTGACCAGTCCCATGCATTTACAATATATAAAAAAAAGATGAAGATGCCATATAGAACTTGTTACATATTGTCATCATCAGAATCGTCCTCCTCTTCTAAAGATTCCTGTAAAACAAATAAACCTTTAAGTAAATTTGTTAATGTTCTCATTCATCCAGGTCACGGTATATCCTTGTTATTCAGTTCAATTAACTGGACTTGCATTGTTTGTATGTATTTCTTATAGGCACTACATATTCAGCAGTTCTTTACAATTATCTAATCCATTCATACCAGGCGCTGCCCCAAAGAACTTACAATCTAATCACTTTATCTCACACACAGCATGTGTTTGAGATAAAAATGTCTTTTTGATTGTAGGTGAGTACCCAGAGTAAATCCACACAAGAACAGGTAGAACAATATCCTTGTTGTTCTATCCAAGGGAGGAATCTTACCCAGGACTTCAGCACTGCAACTTTTGTTATTAAAGACGTCTTCAAGAACTAAACTTCAAGGCCAGATGATCTAACTGAATACCAAAGATATTTTTAGCATTTTTATAAACAGATTTTTTAATTAACTTTTACCTTAGCATATTTTTCTGCTTCTTCCCTAATATCTTTTGGAACAACTTCATGTTTTCCATTGGTACCTGCAAACAATAGTAGTTTATATAGTTAATTTCATTAAATTTGTTTAGGTAGATTTCTGAATTCACAGAGCAAAAATGCTACCTTAATCTTTATTTTAATTCTGCTTAGGTTCTCCTTCACACAATAAACATGTACAAAAACTTTTCAGTTATGTGTGCACATTTTTATATACCTTTTCTGTGCATTTTCAAATGTTTTTTCGCTGTTAATTGGGAGAAAATCGGACATAAATTACTAGTCCCTCTCATTTTAATGCATAAACTGCATACAGGTATGCATTATCAGGCTCTAGTGGCAACAGGACAGATTGTGTTCAATGCCAATTTACGGTCCCTGCATCATCGCATACGATATGCGCTGTGCTAAAATGCACAAAAACATGCACAGTGTCAATGAGAGCTTGGTTTAACCGTAGTTAGCATTTTTAATAAAGTGCTTGCAAATTTGTTTCCCTGGTTTAGCTCAATAGAAAATGTGGTTACAAATATAAGTCAGGTCAGGCTAGGTTCACATTACAAAATTTAGATGCATGCAAATGCACCATGCTTTAAAGTGTTTGCAAGAGTTTTTATGTATTAATGTGTGTTTGTGTGCTGTGCATTATGTTAAAATGGCAAAACTCTCATACAACTGCAAATGCATTTAATGCAGTTTTTCCCCATTCACCATACAGTCGAGTACATTATCACACTAAACTGCATGCAGCAATGAGTTTAAAAAACACACTGCATAGAAACGTAGAAGTGTGAACTATATTATGGCATTACAATATAAAAGTCAATGTCCTTGTGTCTTTTTACAAACAGTATGGGCTAGGCAAACCACACAAACGCAAGAAAGTGCTTCTAGAACTAAGTTCTAGAACTATTTCCCTGCCAATGGTTTAACACCATTTTTCATTGAACTTGGCCGAGGAACATAATATGGCATTCACAATAGGCTGTAGTTAGAGACACTAAACCGAGTTAATAAAAAAGGAGGCGGTAGTATGTATGTTAAATAAGAATTGAAGCAAAATTCAAAAGATCAGATAGATGGAGGTATAAAAGATAAGGCAGAAACAATATGGGTGGCGCTGTGTACAGATAGCAAGAAGTTGGGTAAATTATTTGTTGGTGTATGTTATAAGCCGCAAAATGCCAGCAAAGAGGCGGAAATTAATCTTCATATGAAGTTGGCGAGGGCTGCTGGTATGGGGCATGTTCTGATTATGGGGGGTTTCAATTACCCCGACATTGACTGGAGTAAGGGTACTGCAAGCAACTCAAAAGGTATCAAGTTCTTAAATTTTCTATATCAGCATTTTCTTTCACAGATGGTAGAAGTTTCTTCTAGACAGGATGCCTTCTTGAATCTAGTGATATATAATAACCCTGAGCTCATTTTGGAGATGAAGGTGGGAAGCTTAGGGAATCATGATCATGATATAGTGTCATTTAATATAGGTTGCAAAAAACAAAAGTGCACTGAGTAAACAAAAACTTAGAACTTTAGGAAAGCTAATTTTATGTTGTTAAAGGAAACACTCCTGCTCATAGACTAATAGCTAAAGCTATTGAGAAGAAGTGGACTGCTTTTAAAGGGGTACTAAACTATTATTTATTTATTTCTAAATTTATACCCTTAGGCTGGAAACACATGGAGGGACTGTTTGTCCCGAGCAGCGCTCGGCTGGGACAAATGTCAGTCAGTTGCGGCAAAATCACCCGTGGACGAATTTGCAAAAAGAATCGACCGCGCGGTCCCATAGGGAACCGCACAATCTATCAGGATTTTCCGACACGTCCGTTCATCTGATCCAGATGAATGGTCGGTCGCGGCCGTCCTTCCCACACCAGGAGATATTTTCGGCTGGCCGACCAACCGATTCACAGCACTTTCGGTCGGCCGAAAATATCTTCTGGTATGTACCCAGACTTATGGAAACAAGAGTAAAAAAAAATAGGTACACTCCTGCCAGGCTCAGGTAAAAAGGGAAACGGAAAAAAAGAAACAGGCTTTTAAAATCAAAGTGAATAGAACAGGATTACAGGTCCTTTATAAAAGCTGTAACAAGAAAAAAAAAAAAAAAAGTGCAAGAAAGCATTTATTTAAACTAGCTAAAATAGAAAATGAAATTTGGATAGCAGAAAAAGCAAGTTTAAATCCAAAATGTTTTTTAAGTAAATAAATAGTAAAAAGATAAAGACAGAGAGTGGGACCATTAGATAAGGGGGCTGATTGTTATAGAGGATGCCTAGAGGATGCCGAAAAGGCTAATGTGCTAAACCATTTTTTCCCCTCTGTATTTTCTTAAGAGAATTCAATTCCTTATAAAAGGGACTGTAATAATATGAAGAGTATAAATGAGGAATATTCACTCTGGCTGTCCGTGAATATAGTATGGAAACAATTAGACCAACTTATCAATAAAGCCCCAGGACCGGATGAAATACATCTTAGGATCATAAAAGAGCTTAGTCCAGTTTTATCTAGACCAGTTTCTTTTCAGATTCACTTTTATCTGGTGATGTGCCACTGGACTGAATATTCCAAAAAGGTAGTCGTTCCCAGCCTGGTAACTATATACCTGTAAGCCTAACATCAGTGGTAGGGAAGGTGCTTTGTTATGGGATCATATCCTTGACTGTCTCCAGAACTGATCTTATTAGTAGTAGTCAGCATGGATTTATGAGAACGGATCGGGCCAGACAAATTGACTTGGTTTTTATGAAGAAGTGAGTAAGAATTTAGATTCTGGCATAGCAGTAGATGTAGTATAATTGGATTTTGCTAATGCTTTTGATACTGTGCCACATAGATGACTTATGTATAAACTGTGTACTGTTGGCCTAGAAAAAAACATTTGTACATGGATAGAGAATTGGCTATTGGATTGCAAACAGTGGTGGGCAATGGAGCTACATCTATGTGGGCTAAAGTTTTAAGTGGTGTGCCTTAGGGTTCTGTACTGGGGCCACTTCTTTTTAATCTGTCTATAAATTACTTAGAAGGGGGCATTAAGAGCAAGGTCTCTGTTTGCTGATGACACTAAACTATGCAGAGCTTTGGAAACAAATGATGTACAATTGCTACAAGCTGACCTAGATAAATTATCAAAATGGTCAACAGAGTGGCAGATTCAATGTTGATAAATGTAAAGTGATTCATTTGGGGTTTAACAATCCTGGTGCCATCTACGCCATAAATAATTCTGTGTTAAGTGAATCTCTAAAGAAAAAAGATTTGGGGGTTCTAGTAGATAAACTAGATTAAATATAGATTAAAGAGAGAAATATATTATTCTTCCTCTTTACAAGACACTGACTGGTAGGGCCACATTTGGAATATGCAGTGCAGTTTTGGAATTCCATATACAAAAGGGATATCTTGGAAATGGAAGTAGTTCGGAGAAGGGCAACTAAAATAATAAACGGGGTAGAGGGGCTTGAGTATGCAGGCAGATCAGACAAGTTAGGGCTGTTTTCATTGGAGAAACAACATTTGTGCAAGATACGATCACTTACTATTACAAATATATTAATGGGCCATACAATAAACTTTCTGGGTGCATTGTTTCCTTATAGGTCATATCATAGACATCATTTAAGATTGGAAGAAAATAAGTTTCATCTTCTGGTTAGGAAAGGTTTCTTTACATTGAAGATGGTGAAACTGTGTAATGGCAGATGTGGTAATGGCAAATTCATTGAATAGCTTTAAAAGTGGGCTAGATGTGTTTCTAAAACTAAAAAATATCAAGAATTACTGGTATTAACACATATACTGTAGTTCTGATTGATCCAGGGTTACTTCCTGATTGCAGTTTGGAGTTGGGAAAGATTTTTTCCTCCCCTTTTTAGCTGTTTTTTTTTGTGTGCCTTCTTCTGGATCAACTGTTAGGTAGGGTTAAAAAAGGAGGGAGAAAAGGTTGGACTTGATGGACGTATGGCTTTATTCAACCTTAATTACTATGTAATACACTCTGTTAAAAAAAAGTATTTCCCAAGAGGTAGGAAACCAACCTCCTGTTATCCCAATCCCCTGAATCCCAACCCCCTGGCATGCACATAGGTCATTTACATGCTAATGTCAGAGATAGGGGCAGATGCTGCATCAGGGAGATGTGGAGAACAGTCAGCCAAAGCAAAGCATGATCTTTAAAGAAGTGATATAAGGTAAGAATGGAAGGTGGTCTCTTACCTCACTGGAGGTATAGTGAGGTAACACCTTTAGTGTTAGTGCTTTTGAAATACATGTTAAATATACATAAAGTGCAGCCTAACATCTAGATAAGACAGACATTATCCATCTTATATTTGTTATATAACACTATCATATTTTTCTGTTTTGTTTATTCATTTGTTTTGCTAAATCTATACAGGAAGATATTTCAATCCAGGGTTTTGAGAGATGGACGAAACTGCTAAAAAACGTTCCACCTGTGGACCTGGAAAATGGTCTGGGAAAAACGTACATACATCCAGAAATTTAAAAAAAAATAACTTTCCTCACGATTGAACAGTTTTTCGAGATTACGCATTCTATCTTCGAGGGTCACCGAAATTTTAGAAAATTAGAATTTTAAAGGAATTTTCGAAAATTGTCAAAATGATACAGTAACTTACTGTAAATGGCTCTGGGGAACAGAATCAAATTCTTTCAAATAAGAATTGGTTATAATCAGATTTTTTCAGAAAGAAACCGATTGGTATACTAACCACTCAGATTCTTTCTGAAAGAATCTAATTGTAACCAATTCTAATTGGTATACTAATCAAACAGAATCTTTCTGAAACAATGTGAATGTAACAAATTATGTTAAGAAATAATCTGATTGGTTAGTATACCAATCAGATTCTTTCTAAAAGAATCTGATTGTATCCAATCAGTATTGGTTACAATCAGATTCTTTTAAAAATAATATGATTTGGTATACTAACCAATTAGACTCTTTCTGAAATAAGCTGATTGAAACCAATTCTGATTGGAAAATAATCTGATTGGTTAGTATAGCAATGAGATACTTCCTGAAAGAATCTGATTGTATCTAATCAGAATTGGTTATAAGATAAGATACTTTTAGAAATAATTTTATTGGTATGCTTTCTGGAAGAATCTGATTGTAACCAATTGTGATTGGGAAAGAATCTGATTGGTATGCCAATAAGATTCTTTCTTAAAAAAAAAAAAAAAAGAAAAGCTGATTGTAACCAATTAGAATTGGTTAGTCAGATTCTTTCAGAATTAATTTGATTGGTATGCTTTCTGGAAGAATCTAATTGTAACCAATCAAAATTATTTACAATAAGATTGGTATAGTAACCAATCAGATTCTTTCCTAATCAGAATTGGTTACAATCAGATTCTTTCAGAAAGAATCCAATTGTCTTTTCCCCAGACCATTTTCCGGGGTCCCAAAACTATTTTCAGTAAGTTACTGTATAATTTTCAAAAATTCCTTGAAATTTTCTTTGAATTTTCGAATGCGTCTCGGAAAAATCTGCAAAGCGGCATTCCCGCAAAATCTGTGAATCACGGAAATCCGTCGCAGAACTGGGATCAGATCTGCGATACGGTCCATCTCTATTCTCGATCTACTTATTGTAACATTGTATAGAGGGCTATAGTTCAGTTGAAACACCACAGTGAAATACAACTGTTGTGCAGTGCTTTAATCAATCTTCCCCCTTAAATTTCCAACCAATAATAGATCAATCGGAGATCCATTGGATCATTCTATAGTTAAAGTTATCAGTCTGTATTTCTATACTCACCCTCCCATTAACTAACAGCTGTCACCAGGGATTATGTTAGAGAGGGATCACTATTGGTAAATCTGAGGTCCTATAAAGAACCCAGACTATCATGTCATGTTTCAGTCTTATTACATTTTATCAGTTCAGGACACAGGTTCATGGATTCTATGGAGTCTATTGCTTAAATAATGTAATAAACCATTAACAAAGTCACCTCATTGTCTCAGAGAAATGGGCATGGAAATATTTTCCTTTCAGTCCCCCTATCATATAGAGCAGGGATAGGCAACCAGTAGATCTCCAGATGTTTGGGAACTACAACTCCCAGAATTCCCTACCTACAGAGTGCTTGTAGAGGAATGCTGGGAGTTGTAGTTTTCAAAACATCTGGAGATCTACTGGTTGCTTATCCCTGCTCTATATGATAGGGGGACTGAAAGGAAAATATTTCCATGCCCATTTCTCTGAGACAATGAGGTGACTTTGTTAATGGTTTATTACATTATTTAAGCAATAGACTCCATAGAATCCATGAACCTGTGTCCTGAACTGATAAATGTAATAAGACTGAAACATGACAGGATAGTCTGGGTTCTTTATAGGACCTCAGATTTACCAATAGTGATCCCTCTCTAACACATTGACCAATAGTGATCCCTCTGTAACAGAATCCCTGGTGACAACTGTGAGATAATCGGGAGGGTGAGTATTGAAAGACAGACTGATAACTTTAATTATAGAATGATCCAATGGATGTGCTATTGATCTATTATTGGTTGGAAATTTAAGGGGGGGGGGTTGATTCAAGCTCTGCACAACAGTTGTATTTCACTGTGGTGTTTCTACTGAACTATAACACTCTAACAATGTTACAATAAATAGATCAAATGTTCATTTAGGGGATGTGAGACGAATAGAACCAAGATTTCATAGGATTTCTTTTATTTTTAACATTTTATTTTTTTGTACAAATTCCTAATATTTATATTGTTTTGGTCTGAATCTAGGACCTTTATCAAGCCAACCAATTTGGTTGGCTTGATAAAGGTCCTAGATTCGGACCGAAACGTTGCCTTTTATTAAACTATTAAATTATATTAATTAGAACCCTACTTTTTTGATATAGGACTATTTAGTGAATTCTTGTGGCACAGTAAGGTTGGAGTGGAGTGTATATATATATGGGCATGTCATGGTTTTATCCTTATAACTTGAAAGCCTGACTAGTCGTCATATGTTATACTGTACACAGCTACTTACATTTTTAAAGTCCATTTATGTTATATAATCATTTAATTTAAACTTTGCCTTTGCCAACATAAGAAAGCTTTTTAAACTAGATGCCAGTCACACTCCACACTACACGTACATGTATGACATAACTTAGTCAAGGTGCTTCTAGAAGTGATGTTAGGCCATTTATTCTGCAGTACAACCTGCTTATCTATTCTAAAGGACAAATGATAAAACACATGGCAGGCAGACCATGGTCAGTGTGTGTTGATGATTTAAGCTCATTGACAGTCTATTATGCTTCAAAAAGAAACACTAGTCTAATGTTTCACAAAAGCAGATTTTTAAGAAAACTTATTACCTGTTTTGGAAAACATACTGTGAATGTAGAATTTAATTATGTGAACTAGAATATGTAATGCTTACTATTGCCAACCCAGCTCAATTCCAGTTCGAATGCCTTGTCTTTAACTTCATCATGGACTATGTAAATTCTGTAACAAAATACACAAATTCAATAAAATGAACAGTGAAAGGATAGTGGGTGTATATATTGAAAGTGCTGCTTTGTTATCCCCATAAAAGGGAAAATAATTTTTGTCCAACTATTAAAACAAAAATTGGTTTTATACTTACATTTTTGCTACCTCTTTAACGGCTTCACGGCAGGTCATTTCTTTCATCTGTGATGTGAATAAAATTAATATTAGCCCTTAGATTAACTGCAAAATAAAAGGGTCAAACACATTTAGAGTATGGGTGCTAGCACCCCCTTTAACCACAATACTATTCCCTTTAAAGGCCAAATGAGTAAATGTATACTAATAGAAACAGACAAAACTTACACATACAATAAGGTGGTCCAGGTGCAAAAGCCCTAAACCCAGCACTAAACACAATGGCCACCTCTGCAGTAAGGCAAACTCAGTAGTATTCTAGCAAACGAATAATCTCACCGCCTGCTATAGGTGGCCCAGGTGCAAACCAACCTGGGCCTGTCGCTAGACTCACAGAGCAAAACCGCAAATATCAATACACAACACAGATTGTGCACACCGGACAAACAATGAACAGGAAGTTCTCTTATCAAATAAGTGAAGTTTATTGTAGAATCACTTGACACATTTTGGACCAGTATAGTCCTTAAAGGGCCAAGTTCACTCCAAAAAAACTGTAGATTACCCCCAAACCCCACTTTTTTGCGATATACAGAGTTTCCAAAGACGATCCTAAACTTGCTTACCTGACCCGGTCCCATGCCGTCTAGGTGCTGCCCCCTGCTCCTGTTTCGAGCAAAAACAGGAGCAGGGGACTTATGCGCTAACAACCGCATTACTTCCTGGTCATGGCTGTCAGGTGATTGGGCTCGACGTAATGCCCTTAACAGATAGCCACAACCAGGAAGTGGAGCGGCTGTCACCAGCAGAGGCAACGTAGGAGCAGCGAGGGACTGTGTCAAGTAAGCAAGTTCAGGAGTGTCTTTGGAAACTCTGTATATTGCGAAAGTGGGGTTTGGGTGGGCGTAATCTACAGTTTGCAACAGTTTTTTTTTTAGTGGACATGCCCTTTAATCATAGTCCTTATCAAGTGATTCTATAATAAACTTCACTGATTTGATGAAAGAACATCCTGTTCATTGTTTGTGCACTGTCCTTGATGTGTATTCAAATTAAAGGGTCACGTTACTCACTCAAACAACTTTACATATCCTGAAACCATAATTTAAACGAAATGGTAGTACTCAATTTCTCTCTGTGCCCGCTTTGTCAAGAATTTGTTTTTAGTGACTGCTCCTAATGCCATTAATCACTGCCTCCTCTCAATTCTGACTGACACTGTTAAACTGCACAAATCTGTCAAAGACGGCAGGCAGAATCTGCAGAGGAACGTACACACTTTACCGATAAAGGGCCAATCCCATCGGTACTGAGGGGATTAGCCCTTTATCAGGAATGTGTGTACTCTGCTTAACTGTGGTGGGAAGGTTGTCACATATGTACCGTTGTTTGCTCAAGATTTATTATTATAATGGGCTGAGGTTTTCCATGTCTCCATTTCTAAATCCATTTGTAATTTTTTTTTTTAACTCTACTACTGTAGAGTTAACAGAAAAATTAACTAATGATATCTATTGATTTAAAGTGCAGATTTCAAAACAGAGTAAGTGTTGTGATTGTGAGCAATTCTTCTATCCTTAACTTTCCGTGCACGGAGGTCAAGCAAGAGGGGCTCAACCGGCATCCGCTCCTGTGTGACTAAGGCGCATTTCCTGAATTCCGTGCACTGAAAAGGCACAGGAGTTATGCAGAAGGCAGTGGGGGAACGAATGCTGGTAAGTACATTTTGGGAAGGCAAGGAGTGCTTTAAACCTTGTGAGGTCGAGGTTTATAGAAATTCCCTGCAGGATAGTAAAATTTGGTTTGGGTGGTGGAGTTGCCCTTTAATTAATTTTATAAAGTCACTCGTATAAGACATGTACATACATAAAATTGGTTTATACATTCTGGTTATATTGGTTGCATATCACCGTGTATATAGTCCATTAGATTTGTAATACAGTTAGTAGGAGTAGTCATGTCTTCTCTGGTGACATTTTAGGATATTAAACATCTGTATATCAATCTTTACAACTAATAAAAAAATAACAGAAATAACAATCGACTTCAATTAATTTCAAGGACAACTCCACCCTCATTAAAACATCTTTTAGAAAGAAAGGCCTCTTTAAAATATGTAGATATATCATACTTTGTCCTATGAATTCATTACTGTATGCCTGCTATGCTTGTGCATGCCTCATGGAAAGTGAGCAATTTAGAAGCCTGTACGGAGCCTGAGCATGCTCAGAAGGGGCAGATAGGGGATTAATATTTAGTCATTGGCTGTGATGTCAACTTTCAAATCCATAACTGACATTTACTAACTGGAAGAACCAGGAAGCAGAAACAGGAAAAACAGGACATTGTGCAGGATTTCAGGTTAGACTTATATATTTCAGATTTCAAACTATTACAGTTTAGGGTTTTGGGGAATGATTTACCTGTATGTAAGTTTTCATTTTAGGGCTGGACTTGCACTTTTCAGGTTTCAGGTCTTCTGCGATATTATGCTTTGCATAGTTATTTGTATGGTTAAAGTATCAAATGATTCATACCATATTCCCCAAACTTTAGTAAATTTAAAAAAAAACAACCTTTGTTTTTAGATAGACCTTTTTGGTAGGGGACAGTAGCATTAATTAATATCAGCCATTGGCTGGGTGGATCAGGTGCCATCCATTTTAGTGTAATGGGTTTTCTGCCAAAGAATAAGGTTTCACATAGGAGGATTAATTTAGATCTATTTAAATCTTCTGCCAGAATTCCCAGTATAAGAAGTCTAAGGTCAACCAGGACCGGTAACTCAAGAATCTCCAACAGTCTCTCCAGAAACTCATGGGCAAGTCCACATGAGATGCCAAAAGTCTGCTCTGTCTGTAGAGCATTTAGGGAATGCAGATGACCTAGTAGCGCCAATATGATGAAGCCTAACCAGATGCATATATGCTTGATGTATTATGTATAGTTGAATGAGCCTATTATTAGCTGTTGGGGATACTAATTGGTGTGCACCTGCTATATCATCCAAATACTCAGACTCCAAATCTGCAATATATATAGATAATTTGTGCATTACAAATTCTCTTTGTTGCTGATAAGGGGATTTTCGAGTGACCCAAATTTTGTTGTGAGGCAGTGTCTGTAATCTGTAATGTGGAGGCAGATTGTACATTTGTTGTAGCGTATCATAAGGTAATAGTTGGTTATTTTGGTTTGAGAATTCACTGATCTTTAAGGGACACTATACTCATCTTAACCTATAATTGAATACATGTAAGTAGCACTTACTCTGATTTGTGTGTGTTGCTGCATGCCTTCAATCCAGCACACATTTTGTTTAGGAGCAGTATCCCCCCTCCCTCTTTTTACCACTCCCACTTCCATCCGATCTGACTTTTTCCCCCACAAACCAACTGTCAAGCCTGCACACAGCATTCCAACTGTCAAAACTCTGTCACCATTCCAGCTACAGTAAAACTACTTGCAGAAGAATAGTTTTTGAGAGCAAGGAACTTGACTGACAGCTAAAATATAAGAAGTTTTAGATTGGATATCTAAAGAAATAGGGGGCAGATCAACAAAAAAATTATAGTGATGGTTGGGAAGAATTATAGTTTCTAGTTATGGTCAATTTAAAATAACCGATTTTTCGGTATAGATGCCCTTTAATTCGGGACCAGTCAGAAGCTCCAGCAAATTATGCCAATTCAGGGTATTCCCAGTTGTTCCATAGAGGTGAAGCAGTAGTAGGGTTTGTAAAATTATAAAAACCAGCTCGTTGAGTATGCAATAAGGTTCCTCCTCCCCATCATGTGTTTAGTAAGCTTATTTAGGTGTGATGGAAAGTTACCCTTAAAATATTTTATCAGCATATGTTCAGAGGTGAAAATACCATGACTGGGAGGCTAAGTAATATAGTCTTAATTCAGAGAGGGCCAACCCACCACCTTCTTTAGGTTGTTGTAGCGTGTTTAGTTTAAAGGAATAGTTCACTTTTCCTTTAATGTATTTATTGAAACCCGGGAGGTTACAGAGCTTTGCCTTACCTCCCATTCTTCAATCAATATCTCAGAAGCCAGGGAGGAAAGAAAATATATTTACCTTTTGCGTGATCCACCGATGCAGAGCTGAAAATCTATGACCGCTTCCTGGTTCTAATCCACTATAGTGGGCATTATCGCGCATGCGTGCTATAGAGGATTGTCCCTGGCTCCTAAGATATTGATTGAAGAACAGGAGGTAAGACATAGCTCCTTGACCTCCCGGGCTTCAATCAATACATTAGAGGTAAAGTTCACTTTTTGAGTGAACTATACCTTTAATTCTAACTCTGCCTGATTCCCAATGGAAGCTTGTAATCATTTGGTTAAAAGATAAGTGCACTGTAAAATCAAGTTATGTTCATTTGGAAGCTGCAGCTTTAAAAATACCATTGCCATCTTTTTTTTTACCTATACCCCTCCGGAGCCTAGCTTTGTGCCTTGAAAGTTGCTGACATCTTGTTACTGGTTTGCTGAATGTTAAGCTCCGCCCATCTGAGATTTCCTCTGCTTTCTCCTGCTTGAGCCTCAAACAATAATGCCTGTGAGTTCCGTGCACGTGCATGTGCACGGAACTCACAGGCATTTCTGTTTGAGGCTCAAGCAGGAGAGTGCACAGAACTCACAAGCATTACTGTTTGAGGCTCAAGCAGGAGAAAGCTGAGGAAATCTCAGAGGGGCGGAGCTTAACATTCAGCAAACCAGTAACAAGATGTCAGCAACTTTCAAGGCACAAAGCTAGGCTCTGGAGGGACATAGGTAAAAAAAAAAAAATGCCAACGGTATTTTTAAAGCTGCAGCTTCCAAATGAACATAACTTGATTTTACAGTGCACTTATGCTTTAATAGTGTTAAAGAAAGTATTATTTTTTGGAAGAAGTATTTTGATTTGATTGTCCCTTCCTGTAAGGTTAATTGGTAGTGTTTTCAATGCTAGTACTATTGTACCATCTGTTGGGTTAGAAATCAATATATCAACAATAGAAAAAAAAAGATAAATTATAGTATGGCTGGGTATGGAAATACTTTGTTCCAAAAGCAATTTTGAATATGTTTACTGGGCCAATTAAAGGTATAACTTAAAGGAAGACTTTCATATAGGTAAATCACCCCCCAAAACTACATTAGTTAGAAAGCTGAAAATGTGAGTAACTTACAATGCTGTCTGATGTTCTGTTACCTCTCTTTCTGCTTCCTGGTTCATCCAGTTAGTAGCTGTCCATCATGGATGTAACAGATGACATAGCATAGTAAAGTATTTGAGGTTGAATAAAGACAGTTCCATAGTTTTACTGTTCTCACAGTGAAAACCCCTTTCCGAACTTGTATTAAGGGATGTCCGCGTGTCCTCTGACATGTTCTTTTGATGAACAATGCCCCAGATAGTTTATTGTATGGCCCATTAATGCATTTATACACAGTAACCATATCCCCACGCAAGCACCTTTTCTCTAGTGTACATAATTGTAGTTTATCCAATCTGTCTTTATATTCAAGCTCCCATATTCCCTTTATTATTTTAGTTGCCCTTCTCTGAACTCTTTCCATTTCCAAGATATCCTTTTTCTACACAGGATTCCCAACTTGCACTGCATATTCCAAATGAGGCCTTACCAATGCTTTGTAAAGCCAATGACTGAATGACTGAACCTGCCTCCTCTGAGCATGTAAGCCTGGAAAGGAGGAAACATAATTTTTGCTGCATAACAGATTAGCAATATATGATTTTCAGCTTTGAGGTGATTTACCTATATGCAATTTTTCATTTGAGGGGTAAACTTTACCTTTAACAGTTTTCACAATAGATAACACAATTCCAACATGCTATTGATCTATAAATCACACTACATATACAGGGAGATTCAATAAAAGTTCTTATTGTTTAAAATGGTGCTAATTTTGCCCCAACCAATCAAATCTTATTTAACATTTGAAAGGTAATATCTGATTGGTTGGGGCAAAATTAGCACCATTTTAAACGATAAGAACTTTTATTGAGTAACCCTGATGGTGTTTACAATGTAAATATTATTTAATACTATTTATCAATAAAGAAGATAGTAAAATTGTGCTTTTCACGGGCATCAATCCTACCTGGAGCTTTTCTATCTCTGTTTTAGCTGCTTGTTTAGCCTTGCCAATTGCACAACCCCAGTAACCCTGAAATAAAGAATTAAAATAGATTAAAAAGTAGAAATAGCATTTCCTCCAATATAAAACACTGATAATGGGCAATCTTTAAAAACAAAGCAACAATACTCAATCATAGCATTTTAATTCTTACCAGACAACACTTTGTCAAACAAATATTTTCTATGCATGAACCTAATGAGACTTTCCTATGTAGTATAGAATCCCATTGGTGTGTTACAATGATATAATGTAGCAGAGAATCTATTGCATGTCTGTTAAATAAACACGCCTTTTAAATAATAAATGAAACAATAATTAAAGGGCAACTGTGGTCTCCAAACAAGTAAGGGTTAAATAAAAGCCTGCAGTATTTCCTTAAAGGGCATGTCCACCCTCATAAAAACTTTTGGCACCATGCAGGGGATACCCTCCCACCCCCAACTGCTCTATTCATAAGTCTCCAATCTTTACTTACACCTCCTCGATCCTGCGCTGTTCTGGTCCGGCTCCTCTGCCCGCCGGAACTGCAAGCAGGGGGAATCAGAGAATCACAACCGCGGCTGCCTTCAGTGTAGGACACCACAGGAACGAGGACTTGTAAGTAGAGACTGGAAACACTTTTAAACTTATGAATAGAGCGGTTGGGGGTGGGAGGATATCCCCTGCATGGTGGCAAAAGCATTTATAGTTAGATAAATGCCAGCCACAGAGGGATCAGGAGGGATGGAGGGAGAGGAGGGAAAGGGCTCTACTGAGCATGCCTCAGACCTTAATGAGATTAACAAGGAAAGAGGCACTGGATGAGGCACTGACAGCTCCTACCCAGCAGTTTCCTGAACTTTGCAGAGGCAGAACAGGAGAACCACAAGGAGCAGGGATTTAAGGTAAGGATTTTTTTTTGTACTGTGGGGCCAGTAGTTAGTAAAATTTTAGTGTGGGGGGTGGACATGCCCTTTAACCTCCCGTACTTCAATAAAACTGAACACAAAAAATGTGTTTAATCATAAAGTTGATGGGCCAGAACTGAATTGATCTGTATTGTTATATATATGTGATGGGGGGAGGAGGGTATTTAAAGGGGTAATAGGAAGCAGTGCGCAGGGGTCACACATACAAACAGGAACAACCCAATATTCAAAAATTATGTGTTCCACCAAACACGGATGGACCAAAGAGACGGGGGGGCGGGCGAGCACCCCAATATCTAAAAAAGGTTCTCATGACCCAAATCATAATACCAAAGCCCGGTGGGGGGCTTGCGCGCGTCCTGCACGCCGCTCCCGCCCTCACACAGAAAAGCTACACCGAGGGGTGTCTGGGAGCAACTCTCCGATAAGTTGAATAAATCTTAAAATAGTAATTGTTCATAATCATATATAATAATAATCTCAGTGTATAGCAAATACAACAACGACACGGTATAATATTAAGTTTATAAATTTTTAATTTGTTGAACTTCACTGTATAATATTATACTGTACATGGAAATGGAAACTGAAATATATGAATAAAGAAAAATTTATTTTCAAAAAAAAAAAAAAAAAAATTTGGTTTAATCAGTGGAGATTAATATCTGGCATGTACAAGTTGAGAGGTTAACAACTCATTTTTGACATCAGAAGACAGAAACATTTTTGCTGCCAGAAGGTGATTTCAAGGAGTATTAGCTACTAGTTTGTGAGGATGTTACTAAATTTACTGTACTTCTAGTGGTGTAAACTATAAAACTAACTGCTTGTCAATATTGTATTTGAGACAGTGCCCTCTGTGTGCAGTAATTTTGAAAACATATGTAAGATTCATAAACTATATTATATATTGTGCAATAATTATCATTGCATATGCTAGTAACCGAAACACAAACCCATCCCCCAAAAAATACAGAACAGATGGACAGAACTGGCACTAGAATATAGCTGAATGCTCAGTTTAGTCAGTACTGCCAATATCTCCTATGTATTCAGTAATGAGTAAAATAACTAGATAACCCTATATGTTCTACCCATATATTAAAGTTGCAGTAAAGTTCACCGTGAAAAAAACTAACGTGACTTACATAGGAAACACCCGATGGGTCCACCATGTACAGCTGAGCCCCGTCATCTTCATTGTAAGATCCCAACATGAAGCTGCAGGGAAGAATGAAAAATATGATAATCTCAAAGTCTAACCAGTTAATTTCACACTGTCAATAACATGCGAAACCAGCATTACATGCAGTAAAATACAATAGCACATTCATTTCATATGCTATTCCTATTGTACAACATTCCCCAGAAATCAAATACTGAAACATTAATATCTGAGTAAACAAAAATAAATCTGTCGAACTAACATCTAATACAGAGTTTCTCAACCAAGGTTCTGAGACCCCTAGGGTTCCCTGAGAGATTGCTAAGGGTCCTGTATAGACTTGGTAATAAGGGATGTAGTTGCACTCCAAAGATGAATTATTGATTTATTAAATCAACATCAGTGATACAATGTGAAGGGGGAACGTGCCCCCTTCTTCCCTTGGAAGTGGGATTATTCTTTGTAGTGCATTTACCAACGTGGGTTTTGTGTGCATAAGGACTGTTTGTGCTTTTTATGTATGCAATCACCCTTCTTATGAATTAAAGAAGTTACAAATTAATAGTTTATAGACTCGCCCTTCTGATGAGTGTAGTTTTAAAATAAAGATATGTATACATATGTACTGGTATATGTATCTTTTGTATACATTATGTATTTGATGAATTGATGGTTGTACAGTCTTTATTTATTATGGGCAAACTATACTGAAAAATTTTAATTATTATTTAAAAAATAAAAGTACCTGGAGCAGTAATTGGGAGGTAGGTATATTCATTGTGTTTTTTGATGTGTAGTTCACAATAAATGAATTAGATTTTTTTTTTTTTTTTTAAATTCTTCTTATTAGTGATATTTATGCCATATGAAATACTTCTTTCATTTTCACTTATTTGTACATAAAATATATATTGTATTTCTTATACATATTATATATATTTACATAAATTAACCCTGTATATAAAATTAATTTTAATTTAACTTATTAACTGCCAACCATATACTAATTACTGTATATTATATATTGTGAAAAATGTAATTTATTACCTTCTATATTTATTGTGCCTCCTGGTTTATTGCATCTTTTAATTATGTTCCAATACCACTGATTATACCATACAAATATAATCGTTTCTGTGTTTTATATAATTAGTAAGGTCTAATATATTTTAACATTTTATTACGCACTCATCATGGACTGAGGCCCATATTAAACTTATACCTTGGTTAGTATTTTGTCTCTCCCGGTTATAGTAAGTAGCCTGTTGTGGAGTACCAAACCCCCCATACTTTCTCATATTTAGTTGAGCAGTTCCTATGTTTGTATATAATATGATGGAACGGAAGATCCTAAATCAATTAGATTTGATTGGAGTGCGACCCTATTTTGCTGTTCTTGATATTCATTCCCACCTCCCTGACCCATGTATTTTTAATTTGGTATGAAGAGCCAATTACTGTTCTTTCTATTTCTTCTTCTTCTTCCGTTTTATTATTCCGCTTTTTTAGATTGTATCTCCTCCCAGTTTTTGACCTAGAGACATGAAATTCAGTACAGATGTGCTTGGCATATAGGAGAAGTGTGCTATTACCTAGCTAAGAAATTCGCGGAAGCGTTATAGCATTATCAGTGAATTTCGGGACATTTTTTCCCATAGACTACAATGGTAACAATACTCAAATGTGGATATTTCGAGGTTTAAGGATCATGAGATCAAAACAGTTTGTTTAAAGGATAACTGTACTGCCTCAATGCATTTTTTTAAAAAATCAGCTTTCAAAAGAGAAATGGTATGCAGCCCTCCCCATATGTTTTTTTCCTCATTTCGAGCTTCTCTCAGCCTTCAATTAGCCACACTGTGAAGGGGGTGTAACAATTGTCTGCCTGTAACTGTCACTCAAAGCTAGCAGTAAGAAAACACTCCTCCACCCATCCTTGATCAGCTTGATTATGTAGGCTGTATCCTAGCAACCGAACAGTTCAAGTTTGTTTGACTGGCAGAGGAAGAGGAGAGAGGTTGTAACAGACATTCCCACCAGTCAATGACAAGTGATATGTTAATCATGGCCCTGGGCCGTCTAGGAGACTTTTAGCACTCATCTTTGCTGTGTGATATCTAAGGGAAGGCATCACAGTTGTTAATGAGAGTAAGTGATTTCAGCTGCTGGAAATGTGGACATGTAATGGGGGAGAATTTTTTTGGGTATTGTTGTCCTTTAATGGTCATAAGTACAAACGTTGATACCCAAAACCCCCCACACACACAGGTACACCCACCTACTGACCTACCTTTCCATTCCCATGGAGGCCATACTTAAAGGGTAACTATAGTCAAAAAACTAATTTTGATCAATCATCTTCTATAATATGACCATATATTAGATATATGGTCATACATGCAAAAAGACATAACCCCAACCTCACACGGGTACACACACCTACTGAGCTACCATTTCATTCCTGTGGCAGCCATACTTAAAGGATTAAAGTCAGAAAAACTAATTTTGATATATCCTCAATAAAAGTTAGTTTTTTGGTTGTAAACACAAAAAAGACATACCCGCTCAACCTGACCAGGGGACAAACACCAACTGACCTACCATTCCATTCCCGTGGCAGCCATACTTAAAGGGTAACTATAGTCAAAAAACATTTTTTGACCAATCATCAAAAAAGTTATTTTTTTTAACCCCCAACCTAACACGGATACACAAACCTACTGACCTACCCTTCCATTTCTGTGGCAGGAATGCTTAAAGGGTAACTAAATTCATAAAATAAATTTTGACCAATCATCAAAAAAGTTTGTTTTTCATCAATAAATGTTAGTTTTATGGTCATAAATGTAAAATAGACACACCCCAAACAGACACAGGTACACACACCTTCTGACCTAACGTTCCATTTCTGTGGCAGCCTTACTTAAAGGATAACTATAGTCAAAAATAAAATTTTGACCAATCATCAAAATAAGTTGTTTTTTTAATCCCCAGTCTGACACAGGTACACACACCTAGCTTTCCATTTCTCAGTGGCAACCATACTTGTGTCCACTTTAATTGCTATAGCAAGATTATTGCGTTTTAAACCTGCAGCACAGACACACACATTCCCTTCAAAAATACAGCCTTTCAAGTCAAATTTAAATTTTATACATTAACTTTCCCTTTCTAGTTCATTCTGCTTTTTAAAAAATTTCTATGCACTATAGTTTTCAATTTATTGGGGAAAAATAGGATTAAAAACATCCTTTACAATTACATGTGTTTACCACAGTTCCCCTTTTGGAAATAAATTCTTCCTAAATTTGGTTCTTACATGGAAAAGCAAATCACTTCTTTAGTGATATAACAGCTATGTATATGTGCAGGGTAATATACCAAACACAAATATTGATGTTTATTTAAACATGACTGGAAGAAAAGCTGCTGTGCAAATTTGTTTTATGCATTTAGGGTTTAATGTACAAAAAAGTAATTCAAATATTACCAGCGACCTAATTATCATACCTGCAACCAAATGGTCGGACAGCACTGTACAGTGTATAAGCATGTACGTACATGGCCACTCTGTCTGAGAGATGCTAAAATATAAACAAATGTGGAAGAAAGACAGGCTTTAAAAAAAAACACTAATAATTACAAAATATACTATACATGCAATCATTACAGACAAAAAAAATTACCTTTAAAGGAATATCATAGCCATAGTTTGACCTAAAATTAGAGGCTTCTTCTCTTGCTATGTCTGCTAGGGACCGTGCATCTGCCAGAAGACCTGCTACAGCCTGTAAAAGAAATACCCAAACAGTGAATTCTCACATAAATGCATCCGCCACTCCTGTTATGCATAAAATGTCTTCAAAACATTTAAATGTAATGATATCCCTTCTTGTAAAATGATTTTTTAAATAAAGTTTGTAAAATAAAAAACAAAGTGAAAAACCCATTAAAAAACTATTGAATTTGCATTTTCAAATCCAACCACATACCATGCCAACATGCCGGTCTACATTAAAGATCCGTTTGTTCGAACCTTCTTCATACAGTTTAGAAAGCACAAGTTTCTCTACACCAAACACAACTCCATCTTTACATCGGATGCCAATAGCTGTGCTAAAAAGCGTTAAGAAAAAGAAGAAATTTGGTGCATATTACAGCCGTGACTGAGGAACACATGCACTGAAATCAATAAAAAGCCATTATAACAGGATGACTTGGGGATCAAAACACTAAAAAACAACTACGAGAATGCCTTTATTGCAGAATGCTAAAACGCTTATTACCTATATCTACATACGGTATATACCATCAGAAGCATAACCATCTTTTCCTATTTGTACGTATACACATGACCAGTCAGGCCTACACCAGAACATATATGATTGGGTCCATGTGCACAACACAATAAGGCGCTATGATTTGAGTAAATTAACCCTGGTGTAATAAAGCTTTACTTTCTGATCACGAGGCATGTCGATACACAGTAAAATAGGGTGTCCTTTTCTAACACATCTACAGAGACTGCTAGATTGTAATGGCCTGTTTTTTTCATAAGTATATTCCCAAATTACATATTCTGAAAACATCTACATTTCTTCTTTTGATACCAAAAACAAGGATATACCTAATTTTTACTCAAAATGCAAACACCCAATATTGCAAGTCATCATGTATTAGTATATATTTTTAGCCTTTAATTGTGACTTCTCAAACAAAAAGCTGCATTAACAAGGCAATTCAACAAAATTGAATTGATTCCAAATCAGCTTGGTGACCTTTTACACACAGGGTTGCAATAAAAAAATTGCCTATAAATGCATTTAGCATAACTTAAGCTTATCATACCTGCTGTTTTCAACTGCTTTGGCTGCATATTCAACCTGAAATACTCTGCCGTCTGGAGAAAATGTGGAGGCTGATAGATCATACTGGAGGCAAAATAAAAAAAATAAATTGTTCAACACGTAAATCAGAATCACAGCAGATTTGCAAGAAACTGCACTTCTTGGTAGCATACATTAAAAATAACATTTAGCCTAAAAATATTATGGCATAGAATCTTATATAGGACAGGATTTCTTAAAGGGTGTGCTGGGTCACACTTGTGTGACTTCAAAGAGTAAGAGGTGTAACTCTGAATTTTGGTAGTGGAAATATTTTCACCATTATAACATACATTTTTCATAAGATTTGTTATGTTGTACATACTGTGAAAATATTTTAGTGCTGTCATTGTAGTGTAACTTTACATAATGCACTGTAAAGTACATAAAACAACAGGTGTGCTGTATGAAAAAAAAAAAAGAGTGCCACATTATGAAAAAGAAAACCACTGCCCTAGGACATATCTAACATCAAAGCAAATTATTTCTTTTAGTATCAAAGTAAAGCTGTTTGGCAACGGCAGAAGGAACAATAAATAAGGTCGATATTAGAAGTGTGTTTGGTTGCATGCCACCTTACCAGAAACCTATTATCTCAGTGATTACTGGCTGACTTAATGCAAAAAGCACAAAGAAATCCAATAAGTGATACTAGTTCACACTAGACTTATATAAAAGCTATAACTCCCTGCATTCCTTGGCTGCATACTGCTGGGAGTTAAAGCATGCAAACATTTGGAGGGCCGCAGGGTGGCTATCCTTGGCCAACCTAATTATTTATGTGTTTCAATGTATAAACAGCACCTACCTCAAATGTAAGGTAGGTGAGCATTATTCTAACTCCACCCTCATAATAACATTTTAATGGCACCTTTAAAATATGTTGATATAGCTTACTTTGTCCTCTGGAATCACTACTGTATGCCTGCTAGGCTTCTGGATGCCTTGTGGAAACTGATCAATTTAGTGACTTGTACAGAGCCTGGGCATGCTCAGAGGAGGCAGATAGGGGATTAACATTCAGTCATTAGCTGTGATGTCAACTGTCAAATCCTTAAAGGGCAACTCCACCCTCATAATAACATATTTTAGAAAGAATGGCCTCTTTAAAATATGTAGATATATCAAAGTGTGTCCTATGAATTCATTACTGTATGCCTGCTATGCTTCTGGATGCCTCATGGAAACTGAGCAATTTAGAAATCTGTACTGAGCCTGTACTGAACCTGGGAATGCTCAGAAGAGGCAGACAGGGATTAACTTTCAGTCATTGGCTGTGATGTCAACTGTCAAATGCATAACTGAGAGTTGCTAACTGGAAGAACCAGGAAGCAGAAACAGGGGAAACAGGACATTGTGCAGGATTTCAGGTTAGACATATATATTTCAGATTTCAAACTATTACCATTTAGGGTTTTGGGGGGAGAATTAACTGTATGTAAGTTTTCATTTTGGGGCTGGACTTTCCCTTTAACTGACAATTGCTAACTGGAAGAACCAGGAAGCAGTAACAGGGGAAACAGGATTTCAGGTTAGACATTTCACACTATTACCGTTTAGGGTTTTGGGGGGTGATTTACCTGTATGTAAGTTTTCATTTTAGGGCTGGACTTGCCCTTTAAGTTACCACAGAAACTTAAGTTATCAACAATCTTGCACATTTATGCTCCACAGATGCTGGAAAACGTTATTATTGCTGTAACATGTCATTTGGTATCCCTCCAATGGCATTATGCAGCATTGTACAGGAAGGGATTCTAAATATACTTCTAACTGCAAAAAGCACTATGACCCAAATGTACACCAAGAGTGAAAGTGAATACAAGTCTACCAGGATTATACAGAATGCCTACATATCCCCTCAATGCCACTGTGCCCACCATGGTACTCCAACTCCCAGCATGCCTAGATAACAGAAAATGCTGAGAGTTGAAGTTTCCATAAAAAGGTTAGCCATTATATTCACTGAACACAAGGAGACACAGTGAGGGTTTCCAATGGGATATTGGGCTGCGAGGCTTTCACTTTCGTTTGCACACGGTGACTCTGCGTCCCATTGATTTCCCTGCCAACCCTGACCACAACCGAACACTGATAATACCCCCATAGGATCCCACTACAACCATGTAAACCCGGTCTAAGCATGAACACTGACCCCAGTACCAATGGAACTCATCGTGGACCAACAGGAAAACCGGAAAACAGTGACCAAGCGCTTTCACTCCTTCTCTCCTCCTCTAGCCCACCCTCCAATAAGCCGCGATCCGATTGCTTCAGCGTAGACCAATAGGATTACACACCCAATCTGCGCATGCGTTTTTCCAATAATCGAACCATGCAAACAGCGACTGCAGTGGTAAAAAGCCTCACGGGCTAGGTAGAATTATTTGGGAGGGAGACATCTAGTGGAGGCGGGCGATCCTGCATCCAATGAAATAAAATGTAAAAAAATAATTTCAATACAATTTAGAACCTATCTTGTGAACTGGCTGTGTTTGCATCATGGTATTTAGGAAAAAGTGTAAAATGAGGGCAACTTAAAGGACAACTAAAGCCCCCCAAAATATCCTGATTTAGAAGACAGTCAGAGCACTTTGTACTAGGTAGCTATGTAGTTTAAGGTGAGGTGGGGCAAAAGGAGCAACAATCCATTAGACCACATTTATGTTTATCGCCCGCGATTGCTCATGCGCAAAAATTCCAGCGATTTCCGATGCACACACATTTGCGTTTTGTGTGCACCATTTTTTTACGCAAAGGTATGCGTTTTTCTAATAGTAAATTACAAAAAGGCATTCATAAACATGGAACAACGCTTGACAACAGAGAGAAATCACACATGCAATCGCGTGCAATAATGCTCTCAAATGCGTGCACGATTTGGTGCGTTGTATTGTGGCCTCAGGCTTAAAAACATTCAAATCTGTGTTTTATCTTTTTGTGGTGGTTTATGGGAAATTTACCATATTAACATGTGGGTCATGACTAAAGTAGTGTATACATGTCTGTGAATATGATTGGTCCTTCCTGAAAGAAACTCAAAATCCACTCAACATAATACGACCGTGGATGGACTCGCCAGATCCATAGACTGCCTGATATCACTGGACAGTTTATCGA
This sequence comes from Hymenochirus boettgeri, assembly GCA_019447015.1. Taxonomy (NCBI): domain Eukaryota; kingdom Metazoa; phylum Chordata; class Amphibia; order Anura; family Pipidae; genus Hymenochirus; species Hymenochirus boettgeri. Next base: position 267,409,350 of record CM033476.1, read on the forward strand.
ACAGAAGGTCTTAGGTAGGGTTCACAAGGGCAGATTTTGCCCATCTAACCGATACTTCCATGTATTGGTTGGTCAAGCCGAAAAATCTGTGCTGGTTTTGTTAGTCATCCAGATCGGATTAACGGGCGATAGAACATGTTGGTTAATCATGGCTGATCATTTGGTTCCCTAAGGGGAACTGTCATGTGTACCCAAATGACCGACTGTCATTTGTCCTGGCCAAGCACTCGCTAGTAGCGAACACTCAGTCGGAACAAAAGTCCTTTTGTGTGTACCCAGTCATACGTCATCTGTGTTACATGACATAGGCCAGGCTTTATTTCTCAGAATTCCGCTCTCACAGGCACATCCACCATTAAAGTGATTTAGTGGATTTAAGCTACTGCAAAACCTGTCAGGCCAGGAAATTATCCATTAAAAATCTCTAGCCAATCATGTTACTGTCCAATACTAAGTAGAAAACATGTAATCTTTAAAAAGGAGCGAGTAATTGAGGTCAAGAGGCATGGCTAGAAAGTGCACATGCATAGAAGGCTTTTTTAAGGGCTCAAAGTAAAAATAAGGCAAATGTCATTACTATTCTTGCAGGATAATTTTAATTTAGGGGGTATACAAACTTGGATTTACAGTAGTTTTCTTAAATTTGCTTTTTATTGTTTTTGGAAATGTTTTAACAGTGATCTCTGTAGGAGTAGCTACAATTCTCAGTATGAGTTCATTATTTGACTTACAATAATCTTTGTTTTACCTATTACTTTGCTTCAGCTGTTGAAATGTTTGCCTTATTAGCACATGGGTCATGTACCTTACTTCCCAGCATTCCAGTTTCACAAATGCACCCACTGTTTTAGTCACTGTTGTGTTTCTCATACATGCCCAGTCCTGATATAGCTACCACAGGATCTTGTTGAAGCAGATGACCACCCACTAAAAATCCCTAACCATTCATGTCACAACCAACAACAGAAGAGTTCAAAATCTTCTCAAGGGAGAAATGTGATCAAGGTCAATAGGGGTGGCCAATAGGTGCACATGGACACAAGACTGTTTGGGGGGGATCATGCAAGAAATAGGTCACTGACAGTTCCATAATCCAAGTTAACAAAATCTTATTTTATATTGTGTGCACTACATACTGCAGTACCAATTTTCCACCAGATTTTTGTGTTAAACAAGCGTGTCAAGTTGTGTGGGAGCACACAGCTTAGAGGGCACATTGCAAGTAGATCCACATATAAATGCCATTTACTGGCCTTAAATGCTATTAAATGAAGTGGTTTCATACTACATGTATGTAGTAAATATATATGCTTTTATATTATGGGGTATGTATATTTGTGCATAGTTCTCCTTTAAAAGGTAACCAGACTCACCCACTACACACAGCGGTGAGCTGTCAAAGCTCTGCTTTTGCATCTGCTGACCGGTCACAACTTGCTGCAATGTTCATACATCCTGACGTCATTATCTATAGTCTCCTTTATTTCTAAAGCGGGGCATACACTTACCAATCACCATCGTATGCACCCTGCATCTTAAAGACAAAGAGGGAGATTTACCCAGAGCTCACGCTTAGTTTAGCACTTATGCTTATGCTTGACAAAGGATCCATGTATATCTGAAACATGTAGCTAAGAGAAAAAAAACTCCAGCTACTTGCGCACTGCCTCCCAATAAATGAACACCAGAATAATCTGAGCTAGGCAACATCAGCACATGCCTAGGGAACTAAGGGAAGGTGGACAATAATAGAAAAACAAACATATATAGGGTTATTCAATAAAAGTTCTTATCGTTTAAAATGGTGCTAAATTTGCCAACCAATCAGATGTTAGCTTTCAAATGTTAAATAAGATATGATTGGTTGGGGCAAATTTAGCACAATTTTAAACGATAAGAAATTTTATTGAATAACCCTGTTAGTTCTTAAGATACTCCTGTTGCCTACGGCTCCCATTTAGTCCAACAGTGCTAAAGCTTTCAAAGTGAAGATGGGAAAATCACAAAGTGTCTTCTTAGAGGATACCAACCAGGAAGTAGTTCTTCAGGCTTCAGTCATTTTATTAGACAAAAAAATTAGAGATTGATGTGCCTTTTTCTTAGGAGTACCCAACAAAATGGAAGATATTAAGAAGAGTATTCAGTAACTTACAAAGTTTAAAGCTCTGCGTTTTTTAGTAGCATAACAAAAAAAAAAACATTCAGTTAGTACAGTGATGGAAGGAAGTATTTGATCCCCTGCTGACTTTGGCCATTTCTTTATCAGAGGGCAAATGTACAATCTATAATTGTAATGGTAGGTCTGAGGACTGAATAGGCCATTCGATGACCTTTACAGTATGTGCTTCTTCTTGAGCCAACCCTTTTTAGCCTTGTCCCTGTGTTTAGGCTTATTGCCATTCTGGAATACCCATCCACAATCAATTTTCATTGCCCTGGCTGAAGGAAGAAGGTGCATACCCAAGATTTGACAGTTTCATGCAACATGAAATAAAGAGCCAACAGTTTCCCCCCAGTTCTATAAAATGCTGCTGGAGTACCAGTCTTGTTTGAAAATAGAGCAAATTCAATTTTATGATTTTTATAAATTAATTAAAATAATGAATGCTTTTGACTTTAACCAATTACTACAGGTGGTGCACATGTTACATACCCTCCAGGTTCCATCTTTAAGCCAGAGATGATTGGGGTGCTAATGGATGTTCAAGATGAGCCACTATTTTTTTTTTTTAATTAACTTTTAACTTTGGTAGATTCAATCACTTTGACAAAATTTTATTCCTTTCAACTTGCTCTATCTATAGATTCTTAATCGATTTTAGGTAGTTTGTCAATCAACAGCCTGATCAAGTTGGAAATCTTCTAGCTAATAGGTGTCAGAGGCATTTTATACCTATCCAGTGTGACCAGCAGCTCTTCCAAGAACAAGATATTTTACCGTATGCTGACATTACCTTTAGGGCTTTTCAATACTAACCCCCCTTTGCTCTTAACATATTTTGCAGATAATTTAAGAAAGCAAAAAGTTGTAAAAAAAAAAAAAAATCCAGATTTTCTTTTTATTTTGGATTTCTAGTGGTATTTGGGCAGCAACTACTGCAATATACAGCTGCAGCACCAATTAACTATCCAACATGTTGGTGGGACAAACACAACATTCCATTACAAATATAATTAACTAAAACTGCCATCTATGTTTGTACACCCTGTTTTTACTTTCTCTTTATTATGGATTGAGTTGGATAGGAATGCTCAAACAATTTCTTTATTGTAAACTTCCAGTTTTTTTTGAGTTTAACACTCTCATGATTCTCAGTTTATCCAAGATGAGACCTATAGTCAAACAAAAGCTGGAACAATACAAATTAGACAGTACTAGTGCCAAGGAAAAGTTTGTAAAAATGGAAAAACATCTGAACATATTTGAAGTTATTTGAAAATTACAAAGAAAAAAAACCCACATCCATAAACCCCAGGAGATGGCTTAGTAAACTCTTTTTTATGCAATGTCTAATAAATATTTGCCTTATATAACATAAACAGTCTTTTCACTAAGCAATGCTGAACATGACAATTAACGAATATGCTCATTTCTCGGTTGAAAATGCTCTTTTCATCATTGGGGGAGCCGATTTGCCAACATCAAACATTTCAAGAGAAGGGTTGCTGAGGCAGCACCAGTCAGGTATTCGGCCAGTCTGGGTAAAATATTCTTTAGACACAGATCTGCTTCCAAGAATATCTTGCAAAGCCCCGAAAATTGCTCCTGTAAATGAAAAAAGAGAGAAAAATTGGGATTTTGCATGTTATGGTTTATTTATTTTTAAAGGAGAACTAAAGTCCCAAGACAACATTGTCCCAATAGAGAGAGCACATTCACAAACGAACAACAAGCTGTGTCTCATGTCTCCCTTTGCTGTGGATGCTGGGTGATTTATGAAAATAACCTGTGTGTACGAAGGGTCAGCTCCCATAATTCACCTTATCTGGGAACACCCATCTAAGTGTCCGCCGGACACTTCACAGGAAACTGCAGTCTTGCTTCCTGGAAGCTGACAGCCAATCATGTTACAGCTCAGAGTTCCCTCCCTCTGACACAGAACACAGATACCAGTGCAGTTTTTGTGTAAACACATTAGGAAATGTACTGTCCCTAACAAGAGAAATTTCCTATGCTTTACATACAAAAAAGAAAAGTAATCTTTGCAGTGTATGTCTTTGTTAGCATGGATGAAAGAAACAGAACATTTAACATTTCAGCAAAAAATAAAAGTAAGTATGGGGAATCGAACCAGTAACCTTCTATTCTGTGTCTTTCTAAAAAGAAAGCTTTCTACCACAAGGCCACAAGGGCTAATAAGTAATGGACTAGTACATGTAGAGGTCTTTCTTCTTTTGCTAGACACATAATAAAAAACAAAAAAAGAGAACATGGGGAATCGAACCTGTGTCCCAATAGTCTGATTTTTTTCCTAACCCCCGCACTTTAACAAGGCCCCCCCCCCCCCCCAAAAGAGCACGCCACAGGTTAACTCTCAATCAATAGAAGTAAATGTCAGTAAAATCAGTACACTGTTTTGTATTGCTACTGGAAGACTGTCAGCAATTCACACTGGTTGGTAAATAAATAACAGAGCTGCTATATATATATTTTTCTAGAAACATGGAAACAAACAAACAAAAAAAGCACTAAACTCAGGCAGTAGACTATGTTATATTGTTTCATAAGTATGCTAGGGGATTTGAACTTGTGACTTCTTGGTCTGATTGTTTCTAAACACACAACATTTACATGGTGCGCCACCAGCAAATCAACTGTGATTCCAGGTACATTTAGAGGCTTTATCTTTCACTAGAAAGAGACGCTAGAAACTCTGCACATAGAGACAGTGAACGCTGGGGTCAGGGGGTGTGGCTCTTTGAAGCCAACATGGGCTATGAGTTGTACTGGCAACAAGATGGAAGCCTCCTTTGTTACAGAATATATTACTCATATCTACTAAATGCAAATAACTAGAGAAGAATCTTTCAACGTGTAGGTGTTCTGGGGAGAAAAACTTTCACATTAGGATCTGAAAAACTGAAGTTTAGTTCTCCTTTAAGGTGACCACACTGCTGCTGTATTTGGAAATGTATACATCTTCTACAGAAAAAAAAACGCTTTTAAGCTAAGAAAAAAACGAAAAAAACAGTCAATTGCAAAATGATCAGGCCAGAGAATTTATCTACGGTAATAATATATGTGCAAAATACTGTAACTGAAGCCAATATGTTAGACATCTGGCTTATGGGCACTTGTCACAGAAACAAAGCTAACTAATTCCTTTTTACAAACTCCAGGCCTCTTACCAAGCCCAAGTTTTATTTGTAAGTTTGATTGCACAACAAAAAAACAGAAATGTCTGGCTAAAGGATGTGGTAAAGCTAAAAATAACCTTAATGTCCATGAGTTTATGGGGTTGGAGAGTGGAATATAAAATTCTACAGATGTTTACCCAATATGATGGTCTGTAGAAAGAAGACCAATAACGAAGAGGTATTAGTGCAAAAGTACAACACCAATTCATTTACTACAGAAATAAAACCATAGTATTAGCTTAAAAGATATCTGCACTCATATTAACTTTTTGGAACTCAGTTCTATGGTGGTAGGAGGTGCAGAAATTGCAGAAATCTCCTAGCTTCATTCTTGACTAATGTATGGCAAGCTTTAAGGGCTAAAGTAATGTGAATTACAAACAATTGCCCATGCTAGTAATTTGCAGCAACCAATCATTTGTTAGATTATTACTGGGTAATTGCATTATACCTTTTGTTGCGTCAACCCCTTCAAATTTTTAGTTTCCTTTGCCTTAAATACTTTACCTCCAAGCCATGCTACACAATTTGGTTTTGCAGGAGGAGTGTGAATCTTGAAAGTCTTTGTTGCCAGGGTCTCTTTGTATTTTGGTTTTTCAACCAAATAATGTATTTCTGCCATAAGCCGGTGAAGAAATCCAGGCAGCATAGCTGTACCACCAATAACCACAACATTTTCAGCTAGTTGTTTTCTTGTGTCTATTGGACACTGGATGAGAAGTAAATAAGGAAATAATTAGCATGCTTTGTTTTTAATTTTTTTAAGTAGAATTTTATTATTATAATATTAATATTAAGTTTACATTTTCTAACCAAAGCAAACTAGGTCCTGCCGTGACTTACAGTGTACTTAAGTATCATCTTTAAACAAACAATACATAAATCTGTCCCTGTAGCTACTATTTATATGTAAATATATGAGATGTAAATTAGTAACTGGAAGTGCTCTAAAGCTAGGTACACACAGTAACGATTTCTGAAAGATGACAGACAGGATCTGCAAGATCCTGTCTGCCATCTTTCAAAGATCTGCATACACACAGTCCCGAGCGTTCTCCCTTAGGGAGAACGCTCGGGACTGTGTGTTTCCATCGGCCGCGCTAGACTCCTATAGGAGTCTAGCGCGGCCGATGGAAATTTCGGCCTTCCCGAACGAGCTACGGACACCCGATCGTTCGCGGCCGCGCGCTCGTTCGGGAAACGAACGTACACACAGTAACGATAAAGCCCCGATACCGTCGGATCCGACGGTATCGGGGCTTTATCGTTACTGTGTGTACCCAGCTTTAGCATCACTAATGTTGTACTACACATAACTCTTCCACTATTGCAGAACTAGAAATCTCAACCATTTAGCCTCTATAATGTATACGTAACCTGCCAGTGTAAAGGTCCCAGGTTCTTGTAGTTTCATTTAGGGAAACCATTAAAAATGTATCAAACTGATGTGAAACTACAATTTTCATCAACCTGAAGCAGTTACTAATAATGTTCATTAAATTAGCTAGCTAAATCACCCCATTACTTTTCATTTTAATCCATCTTGACTTAACTAGCAGGGTGATACTACAAAAAACCCACTCAAAAATATTGTCTTGATACTGTGCTAATTAAATAAGTGTAAGTGTGGTATTGGTCATCACATCTGCAATTGGGACTGCACCCAAACGATCGTCCATATGCATTATGGGGATCAGTCGGCCATTGTGGCCATACATAGACCGATAGTATTGACTCCCTTTTCCCACCAACCCTAATAAAAACTATGGTTGTTCATCGCCATTGCGTTGGGTCGGTTTCAGCCCCTACATACTGCCGATACCAGGTAAATCCCTGTTGGCAATGTGTATGGCCACATTAAGTTCCTTAAATGTCCTAGTGAGTCCATTGAGGAAAAAAAAATGGCAAGTGATAATCTAGCTGGGCTTAAAGGGCATTGTTTTTATTGAAATGCTACCTAATAAATAATAAATAATGGGCGCTTTCAGGACTCCTTGGAAGACGATTGTTAAAAGTAATGATTTGTTTTACAATTAGTCAACAAAATTGGTCGAAAAGAGGTTTACTATGTATAAAGTTATACATACAAGATTCACTCTAAAAATAACTGTAAATGTTTTTAGAAAGTGTTAAATAAATATTTCCTTAAAATTAATATTTTCTAGTACCAGTCATACACACTCTTGCTGTGAAAAGCACAATTTTACTTTCAAGACCCTGTGACTTTGAGGACAAAAGTATCAATCCTGAGTGCTGGATAGCTGCCTTAAGCTAGGTACACACCTAGCGATTTTTCCTCCTGACCGACCGTTCGATACTTTCGGCCGGTCGCCCAGCAGGAAGGACTGTCGGTCATGGCAAAAGCAGCCACGTCCGACAGTTACTGCGGCCGATCGTGCGGTCCATAGAGGACCGCGCAATCGGACGAGGTTTTCCACCATGGCCGCATTCGGATGCGATAATTTCGGTCCGATCGACCAATACACTGAATGAGAGGTGACACTGCAGAGAATCCCTAGCAACATTGTTTCGGATCCAATGTTGGCATTGGGGAACTGATGTTTGAAATCATCAAATGAGTATTAATGTGTGTGGCAACTGTCAGCTTAAATGGCTAGTTTCCAGGCTATCACAGTAAACCGACAGCACTTCCATACCAATGGTCTCCACAATTTTTCATTCACGTTTCCTGTGAAGACGACCCATGTGTGGGCTTTGTTAAATAGACTCCTGACCCCATTTAAATTGCTCTGCCTAAAGCAGTCAAAAATAAACCTCTTGCACATTTTTATCTGCTTCTTTCCCCTTCCTCTTTACAGTATTTAATGATCAAAAATGCTGTTAATTCTTTTTTTATACACTTGTGGGTAGATATAGGTAGGTAGAGATGGCCAAAATTCGAAAATCGAAGGTTACATTTGAGGGTTAGCGAATGATTCATTCTAGGGTTACCGAAAACGATCCGTACATTTGAGGGTTACTGAAAACAAACAATACATTCGAGGGTTAGCGAACAATACATTCTAGGGTAAGCGAACAGCCGCGAGTCCAGAAAGTCAGAGAAATCCAGGTCCGGGATAGTTTAGGACATCTCTGATGTCCTAAAATCCTAAAAGTTACACATTACTAATAAAGATAAATGAATGAACATCTGGTAGAGAACAATCAGCATTGTTGTGCTAGGGGGAAAAAAGTCCAAAAAGACCAATGTTAGTGTGACTTTTTGCGTGGTTATCGTAAAAGACAACCATGCAGCTACAAGCAATTTAATATGCCTATAGTTTATACTTTTGTATTATGTAACTGCTTATGTGTTTTTGTTGTGGTTTTGTTGGTGTCCGTATACAGGGCCTATCCTGTCAGTTGAATATTAGTCTGCAGCAACCAATTATATATTAAGGCTCGTACACACATGCGGGGCCAAGCCACCAAGGACGATGTGTAACGAACGGACATTTTGGGAGACAATCGTTTCATGTACGAGCACACCCACACTATAAAAGGTCTGCAGAAGCGTCCATTTGTTCCACATCATGCACTGTAAGGCAGTCCACAGATAGCACGCATATACAAGCATTAACTGTAGTGGACAATTAAATGCCGACGCCGACATCAGATTTGTTGCTGAAGATAAATAGGACAGCAAAATGTTTACAAATTTGGAAAATAGCCCCCTTAGTAGTAAATAGGATATTTGAGAATAGAAAAATGAGAACATACTTGCACAAGGGCATCCAGTATTAAAGTAGCAACAGACTTCTCTTCATTATCCTGTTCGAAAAGTAATTCTGCAACTGAATCTCTGTTGTGAAAAAAAGGTATTTTATGATATACACATAAAAACTATTGAAAAGCTACAAAACAGCTTTTCTTTAACATTACATATATTATATATTATAAAGGTCTTATCTCTACTAATCAAAAGAAGAGACCACCCACTGATATCACTACACGAGTGCTACCCAGGTTCCCCCAACTGGGGAAAAAATATAACTAGAAATCCCCTAGCGTTGAAATCAGCGCAATAGGATCTCAATACCAGATAAACATAAAACAGCACCGTGTGGTGGTAAGAATAGTGATAAAACTAGAAACCAGAATATAAAATCTAAACAGCGTTTATTAAATATAAATATATAAAATAGCTGGCTCCCCCTTCTCTGCCTGGCTGTGTGCAGTTGCTCTCAGCCCAGAAATTTGTGTTCTGTGCAGTGGATATTGCAGGAGGCAGACAAAGACGATGACTAGAAGCGGCCACAAAAGCATCCATGCAGGAAGCATCCCATGAGTCTCAATGACCGCGGACACATTCTAGTGAACGGGGGACCAGGTGTCGATGTGAATAGTTGTCGGAGCAATATTGAAAGGAGCGGTGACGTATACTCATACACTTGGCTGTGTTTCAGTGTGTGCACACATGAACTGTAATTACATATTGTTTGGATTTCATATTTACTGCTAAAGACTTTCACGTTCTTATTACTGTTGGAGGAGGAGATGCGATTCACAGTACCTTTGACTCTTATTTACCGGCTCTACTGATATGGGTCTTTGTGTAGACACTTCTACTTTTTATACTTATAGAGATTGATAATTTATTTATATATTAATATTGCCATGTTATGTGTGGCTTGGCCGGCCAGCTATTTTATATATTTATATTTAATAAACGCTGTTTAGATTTTATATTCTGGTTTCTAGTTTTATCACTATTTTCACCACCACACGGTGCTGTTTTATCTTATCTCTACTAAGCCTTTTAAAAAAAAAATCTAAATAATGTCTATAAACTGATCCAACCTGATGGATCCTTTTACATGTAGAATCTTTTGTCCATCCAGAGGGTAATCGACATCAGGGGGTGGCACAGGACGCTATAGACAAAAGAAAAGGCCAATTAGAAAAAATGATTCAAGTGCAAATGTTGACTAAAATATACAGAGAATGAAGAAACAAACAAATCCTACCTCAGCAGTGCCATCCAGGTTAAATTTGGAAGCTTGAATTTTTAGTCCTCTGTGGAGATCACTCACAAAACAGATGCGCACTAAACAAGAAAAGAAAAAAAAACACAAACAAAAGGTTGACAAAAAGTAAAATTTATTGTATATAAGGCAAAATAAAATCATAAGTAAATGCAGTTTTTAAATGGCAGCAATTGTGAAAAAAAGATTTTGTACTTACCTAAAATCTTTTTCTCTGAAGCCGAAGGGGGACCCAGGCATAGCAGGGGTTATGTATTCCACCTCCAGGAGCGGACACTTGAAATTTGAAGACTCAGGTGCTCCTTCCCTTACATAGCACCAGGAGGCTGCTTCAGTCTGTCCCAAAGATATATAGCGAAGGAGAGTACAGTAATAAAGGAAACATATAACTTTTCTGGCAACAAGCCCAAACTTGCAACTACACTAATCAGAAAACTAGACTAACTATCTCAAGGGAGGGTCGTGCCTGGGTCCCCCTTCGGCTTCAGAGAAAAAGATTTTACAGGTAAGAACAAAATCTCTTTTTCTCTTTCAGCCTAGGGGGGCCCAGGCACAGCAGGAGACATCCCAAAGTCCCGACCAGCACAGGGTGGGCAGAAGAATTAAACCTCTGCAGCTTGCAGCACCAATTGACCGAGGGTCACTTCGGCTGAAGCGAAGACATCCACTCTGTAAAATTTTAGGAAGGTGTTAATAGAAGACCATGTGGTGGCCTTGCAAATTTGATCGATGGAGGCCCCGAGCCACCCATGAGGCACCTAGTGCTCTAGTCGAATGAGATGCAACACGCAAGGGAGGAGCAGCTCCCCTGAGAGAACCCACCAAGAGGATGAACAGGGCCTTGGAAGAACAAAAGGATTCCATTCTATCCTGGGAGCTCTGACAACATCCAGGGAGTGCAACCGTTGTTCCTTGGGAGAAGTTGGTCAAGGATACAAAGCTGGAACGACAATGTCCTGATTTAGGTGGAAGGAGGTTACGACCCTGGGTAGGAAAGCTGGATGAGGTCGAAGGACCGCTTTATCTTTATGAAAATATAAACACGATGGTTCCACAGAGAGAGCTGCTAGTTCGGATGCTCTCCGAATAGAAGATATAGCCAGTAGGAACAGAGCCTTCCAGCATTGTAGTGATAGTGCTGTGGATGATAAAGGTTCAAAACGAGGGCCTTGGAGGACCCGGAGAACTAGTGAGAGGTCCCATGGCTGGGCAGTTTGTTTGCAAGGCGGACAAAGGTGAGCTACCCCCTGCAAGAAAGTCTGAACATCCTTACGCATGGCCAGTCTTGAATGAAAATACTGTAGATCGAAAGGGCTGAGATTTAAACCTTAAACGCACTAAGAGAGAGCCCTTTGTTCAGTCCAAATTGTAGAAATCTCAACAGTCTGGATAACACAAAAGTGCGAGGAGAGAAACCCCTAGAGTTCGACCAGGTGACGTATCTTCGCCAGATGCGATGATAAATCTTAGAGGAAGATGGCTTTCGTGCCGCCAACATGGTGGGTATGACTGACGATGGGATACCTCTATTCTTTCAGATGGAAGATTCAATCGCCACGCTGTCAAACTGAGGCGTTTGAAATCCGGATGGAATAATATATATATTATGGCCTGCCTGGCAAACCATAACTTTGGTGAAACCACAGGGAGCGGAGGAGAGTCCGAAGGGTGGAGCCGTAAAATGATAGTGACTGTGTCCGATTGCGAACCTGAGGAGACGGTGGTGACCATGCCATATGGGAATATGAAGGTAAGCATCCTGGATATCTATGGACGCCAGAAAATCTCCTGGCTCTATGGCTAGAATGACAGACCTCAGGGACTCCATCTTGAATGGACGTTGCTTGATGTATCTGTTCCTTCAAGTCTAGAACGGGTCGAAATGAACCGTCCTTTTTGGGAACGAGAAACAGGTTGGAGTAAAAACCCCGAAACCTGTGGGCAGCTGGAACTGGTACTATTACATTTGTCAACAAAAGCTGCTGTATGGCTTTTTGAAGAGCCTGGGGAGACTGGATGGAAAGAAGCGGGTGGGCAAAAATTCTGTGTGGTACCCTTGGGAGATCACCTTTTGGGTCCAGGAGTCTGTGGACGGACACCTCCAGATTTCGTGAAAAAAACTCAGGCGGCCCCCTACCCTTTGCTGGGGAGGGTAGTCATGTGGATTTGGGCTTGGGCCCCCTAGATCGAAAGGAGCCTCGTTTGGTGGGCCATGAGGGGCGAGAGGATGAACCCCTTCTGGGTGAAGGGGCCTGGGAGTTGACAAGGGCAGACCCTGGCGCGGAACGAAAAGGTCGAAAAGCAGGGTACCTGTGAACCGAGGGAAGTCTACGAGCCCTGTTTTGTGGAAGGAAGGAGCTCTTTCCTCCTGTTGCCTGAGAAATAATTTTCTCTAACTCTGGCCTGAACAAATGACCTCCTAAAAATGGCAGGCTGGTGAGAGCTTTCTTGGAAGCGTGGTCCGCAGCCCATGCTTTTAACCATAAGACTCTCCGCGATGCTATCGCGGAAGCTGAAGCTCTAGCTATGAGCCTGCTTGAGTCTAGGGCCGCATCTCCGATGTACACTGCAGCATCGGATAAATCTTGGATTATCTCTAGTAGATGAGCCTTAGTCGGATCTGATCCGATTTCTTGGTAAAGTTGGCTGAGCCATACTTCCATGGCCTTAGCTACCCATGCGGAAGCAAAGGTGGGGCGCAGGGCTGCTCCCGCTGCCGAAAAGGAAAGTTTGAGGAAGGCCTCTATGGGCCTGTCATTCTGGTCCTTAAAAGTCGCCGCTTCCGAAAGCGGAATAGTTGTGGCTCTGGATAAGTGAGCCACCGGGGGATCGACTGCGGGTGGGGAGGACCACCTATCTACATCAGATTTGGCGAAGGGAAACATAATATTAAAATGACGGAAGAGTTGCATACGACGTTCAGGGGCAGACCATTCCTGCAGAACAATCCTATCTAGTTGTTCATACAAGGGAAACTGTACTGAGGATATTTTGGCCCTGGTGAAAAGGGACTCTTGGGATTCAGAGTCCTGAATGTTAAGGGCGGTAAGAACTGACCTTATGAGAGAGTCGATCGCGTCTGCTGTAAAAAAGTGGTCTGCGGCTCCTGTTCTGGAGCGTCGTACTCCAGCTCACCTTCCTCAGGGGTGTCTTCACCATCCTGGTTTGGATCCTCAGCCGTGAAGGAGGTGGGCTCCTGAGATCTGGATGGTCTACACGCCCTGTCTGGGGCTGCGAGCTGTCCGGAATGCAGGACCTGCGAAATAGAGGCAGACAGAAAAGACACGGAGGATGCTAAGGATTTTGCCCATGCAGGTTCGTGGTCCTGATGGAAATTCCGAGGGGCTGTATCTTGCGCAGACCCTGCCGCGTTAGCTTTAAGAGCGTCTAGCGACTCTCGAATTGATTGTGCCCAAGGGGGCTCCTGATCAGTCGTACTAGAGGCAGACAATGCCTCATGGGCAGCACTGCACGGGGCACATCTAGGGCCAGAATGGCCGAAGGTAATTTAGATTGGCACACTGCGCACACATAAGATGTGGCGACAGTGGATTTGTTCCCTTTTTGGTGGGACGGGAGCGGCCCCTTGTCGGACATGGTGATTGAGGAGGGAAAGAAAGAAAAATAATTTTTTTTTTTTTTTATGGGGGGGGGGGGGGGCCACAGGGAGAGGAGAGTCAAGCCTGTAAGGTTGTAATTAAAGAAAACTAAAGCTACCTGCAGAGCAGAAGAAGAGGAAGGGAAAACAGAAAAACCGCAGGGGAGAGAGAATCCGAGCCTGGAGCGATCCGAGCAGGTGGAGAGAGGAGCTGAAACGCGTTCGGAAGTGAGGGAACTGGAGACCCGCCTCTGCGACAGCGTGCCCGGAAAGGAAGATTCCCGCTGGCCGGGGGCGGCTCCCGCCCGCAGGGAGAAGGAAGAGAAGGACCGGGGTCCTTCAATAGGTGCCCAAAGCGTGCCTGATCAAAACCATTCCCGAAATCTGAGCATCAGAGAGGGAATTACAATCGTACCTGGCTCCATGAAGGCTGCAGCACCGGAGAGGTGAGAGCAGCTGTATATTACAGCTCAAACTGGCAGCAAGGAGTGGGTGAATAGCCCACTGCTGCTGGAAAGTTCGTTGGGGAAATGCTGGAAAGGCACAGGATCCAGCTGTTCCCAGGTCTTTGCTAGACCTGTCTTTTTTTTTTTTTTTTTTGTAGTGGGAGAAGTGCGGACACTTGAACTGGAGCAGGCTCCTGGTGCAGTACTATATAAGGTAAGGGGAGGAGCACCTGAGCCTGTGAAATTTTAACTCTCAAGTGTCCGCTCCTAGAGGTGAAGCACTTAACCCCTACGGTGCCTGGAGTTACAAGGTTGACCTATTGGTGAAGACCTAGTGTTTTAGTTCCTCATCCTGGGGTGAGGAAATTTAATTGTCCTTAAAATTTAAGTAAAAACTAAACTGTAGTCATAACACTACCTTCAATTCTTAGCAACACCTTTGTACCCGAGATATTTCCTTATATATTTAACATAACAGTGCGCAGCTTTGAGTTATTACCTTTAATGTCTTCGACTAATTCCTCTGAAACACTACCTGAAATAAAACAAACAGCAATGAGAAAAATGTGTGAGGACCATTAGTAATTAACAATAAACGTATCCTTCTCAGGCTGTAAATCACAAAGCACTTACTAATACTAATAGTGCAATTCTAGACAATGTGGGAGCAATTCCAGACAATGTGACAAAACACATAAATTAAAGGGTATCTCTACTGGTAAAATCATTTTTTTTGTAGTCAGTTTTACTGAAGAACAGAAGTTAAAGGAACTGTGTTTTTCCTCCCGTTCTTCAATAAAACGTGCAGGAACCGGGAACGAAGTTAGAGAATTTACCTGGTCTGTTGCTCTTCCGCCGTGTCCTCTGACAAGTCCTGGCGGACTTACTACGCAATGCGCATTGCATTCAACCAGGTAAGTTCTCCAACTTCGTTCCTGGCTCCTGCGCGTTTTATTGAAGAATGGGAGGTAAGACACAGCTCCTTTACCTCCTGTTCTTCAATAAAACGGAGTACAAAAAATGCATTTTACCAGCAGACATACCCTTTAAATCTACAAATGGACAGTCCCTTTCTGTGAGGGAAAATGTTCCCAAATCAGTTCAGAGAAGCTAATATTCAAGGATTTCTGCAGTGGGCAAAATCACAAATTCCCAACATCAGGTACTGTAACCACATTCTGGGTAATTTACTTCTAATATTTCCTAAATGCAATTAGTGTCCATTTTGGTGATTTATGTTATTTTGACTTAAATTAAGGCACACTCTACTTCTTGTCCATTTTTTTGGAACAAATAACAACCTTTAAGGACAATTATTCTGTTAAAATTCAGCCCTCCCCTTAAGGACCAGGCTTTAATTACAGATTTTTTTTTTTAAATCTCCTCCATGCGGAGGAATGTTTTATTGGTAAGTGAAACAGGATATATATTACAACATAGTATAAACATGTTATGTTTTGTTTTAAATAAAACATTTGAGTCATTTTGATGTATTTGTTACAGTTGTTCAGACACCATAAACATTTAATATTAGGTAGTTTCCTCACAGTATCAAACTGTTATTGGGGGGTATAAAGCAAAAACATTAACTCTAAGCATCACATTTTAGAGATTTTACCGTAAATTTTTTTTCTCTGAAGCCAAAGGGAGACCCAGGCACAGCAGAGGTTAAGTACTCCACCTCTAGGAGTGGACACTTGAAGAATTGACACAGACACAGGCTCAGGTGCTCCTCCCCCTTTACCTTATATACTACAGCACCAAGGAAAAACTATAGCATGGGCAACAGGCCAACAATTTGAACAAAGAATATATATAGTAATAGAGAAACTAGGCAACATACCCAACTAACTTATACTAACCCTATAGGGAGGGTAGTGCCTGGGTCCCCTTCGGCTTCAGAGAAAAAGATTTTACGGTAAGTACCAATATCTCCCTTTCTCTCTCATCCTTGGGGGACCCAGGCACAGCAGGGGACATCCCAAAGTCCCAGACAGTAAAGGGAGGGCAGAAGAATTAATCCTACATAGGGTCGCCTCTGCCGAAGCAAACACATCCAATCTATAGAATTTGATGAATATGTGAATGGATGAGCAGGTAGCCGCCCTGCAAATCTGGTCTACTGTAGCTCTGCGACAAGCTACCAAGAAGCAACCAATGGGTTGCAACCCGCAAGGGGGGTGCAGCCCCAACCTCTGCATAACAATGCAGAATAGCATTACATATCCATCGAGCTAGGGTCTGAGGAGATGCTCTGGAGCCCTTGTGGGGGCTCGCCAAGAGAATGAATAAAGCTTTGGAGGAACGAAAGCATTTCGTTCTAGCAATATATATCCGGAGAGCTCTTACCATGTCCAGGGACTGCAGTCTCTTCTCCTTAGTAGAAGTTGACCGAGGATACAAGGATGGAACGATTATCTCCTGATTCAAGTGGAAAGATGAGACAACTTTGGGAAAAAAGGATGGACAAGGTCCGAGAACCGCCTTGTCTTTGTGAAAAGACAGACAAGAGGGATCTATGGATAGGGCTGCCAATTCAGAGGCTCTTCATATAGAGGTAATAGCTAGTAGAAAGAGTCTTCCATGATAGAAGGGATAATGCTATTGCTGATAGTGGTTCGAAGGGAGGACCCTGCATAACCCGAAGGACCAGAGGAAGGTCCCAAGTTTGAATCGACTGTTTGCAAGGAGGGCAAATGTGGGCCACTCCTTGTAAGAAAGTCTGAATATCTTTCCAAAGGGCCAAATGTCAATGGAAGTAGATTGACAGAGCCAAAAACCTTAAGAGCGCTAAGAGAGAGTCCCATGTCTAACCCTAAGAATCGTAAGATTCTTGACAGGACAAATTTGCCGGAGGGAAAACCCCTAGAGGATGCCCAGCCTACATACCTCTGCCAGATGCGGTGATAGATCTTGGAAGATAATGGTTTTCTCGCAGCCAGCAAAGTTGGAATAGTGGGATTCCGCTTTTCCTTAGGATGGAGGATTCAAGCGCCACGCCGTCAAATTGGAGGCGTGGGACATCTGGATGCAGGAACGGTCCTTAAGATATGAGAAACGGATGAAGGGGTTAAGTCCACGGTTTGTCCACAGACAAGTCCAGCAGGTCTGAGAAGCA
Organism: Hymenochirus boettgeri; assembly: GCA_019447015.1. NCBI lineage: Eukaryota > Metazoa > Chordata > Amphibia > Anura > Pipidae > Hymenochirus > Hymenochirus boettgeri. Next base: position 267,426,855 of record CM033476.1, read on the forward strand.
GGCTCTCCTTGGCCGAGGGGCTATGAAGATCGTCTGAGTCTTTTCCCGTCTGATCTTTTTGAGTATTCAAGGGATCATTGCTATTGGAGGGAATGCGTATACCAACCACTAGGGCATCCACCAACAATGCCTGAGGGTCCCGCATTCTTGAACAGAAGAGGGGGAACCTGTGATTGAGATGCAATGCCATGATGTCTATTTTGGGAGCTCCCCGCCCGAAGGGTCAGGCTCTTAAAAGACCTCCGGGTGGAGATACCATTCCCCCGGATCCAGAGTGTCGGCTGTGAAAATCTACTTCCACATTTAAAATTCTGGGGATGTAAATTGCAGAGATCACTGGAAGAAAGTGTTCTGCCCAAGACAGAATACAATGAGTTTCCACCATGGCCATTTTACTCCGGTTGCCCCCCTGGTGATTGATATACAAAACCGCGGTGGCCTTTTCCAACTGGATCCGTACGTATTTGTTGGTCAACTGTCTGGTTCAGTGGGAGAGAGACAGAAATATAGGGAGCTCTAGAGCATTGATTGGAAGGAGGGATTCCTCTGTCGACATGCCTTGTGTTGTCTGAGACCCGTATACTGCTCCCCATCCCATGAGACTTGCGTCTGTGGAAATTACAGTCCATGGAGGGAGACAGAGGGTGTTTCCCTTTTGAAGCCTGGGTTCCTTTGTCCACACAATCGATTGTTGAATCCAAAGGGGCAGGAATATCATGGAGTCCAGGGAGTCCATTGACCTGTTCCATACTCTTAACATGTGGCGCTGTAGAGATTGTAGTTGGAACATGGTGTATGATACTGCGTCGATGGCTGAGACCATTTTTCCTACTAATCGCATGATCTGATGAACAGAGATTAGAGGAGAGATTTCAGAGCCCCTATTTTGTCCAAAGGTAGCGAGATCCTTTGGAGTGATGTGTTGAATAGCATGCCCAAAAATGTCATGCAAAGCCTGGGTTGCGGGAGATGAATTGCGTGGGTTGATGATCCAGCCGAACAAGGTTAGGATTTGTGAACATGTGTGGACTTGAGACGTGGCTAGAGTAAGGAATGGGGCTTTAATCAACAGGTCGTTGATGAACGACCTGTTGAAAATTCCCTGAAGCCAAATGAAGGTTGCTTGGCTGCCTGGCCGAGGCGAGTCCGAATGGGAGGGCTGTGAATTAAAAGTGGGAGTTTCCCTACCGCAAACCTGAGGAAGCGGTGGTGACCCTGCCAAATGGGGACGTGTAAATAGGTGCCCTGAATGTCGAGGGATGCCAGGAAATCTTCTGGCTCGATGGCTAGGATGGCGGATCGCAAAGATTCCATCTTGAAATGGGCCTTTGTGATGCGTTGATTGAGTTCCTTTAGGTCTAAGACTGGGTGAAATGAACCAGAAAAAGGTTTGAGTAGAATCCTGAGAATCTTTGAAGCGTGGGGCCTGGAATTATTACTTTGGCTAGTAACAGCAAATCTATTGCTCGTTGAAGGGCCTTGCGTCGCAACGGGCATCTGGGAAGTCTTGACGGGAAGAAACGTTGTGGAGAAAGACAACCCTCAGAGTCCAGGCATCCATGGATGGATGATGCCATCCCTCTTGGAAAAATCAAAGACGTCCACGAGGTGGGGTGGGGGTAATCATGCGGATGGTCGGGCAGGAGTGCCCCTTCATGCTTCCATAGCCTTGGCTACCCAAGCTGAAGCAAAAGTGGGACGTAAGGCCGCCCCTGAGGCCAAAAATTAGACTTTTAAGAGAGACTCAATACGGTGATTGTTTTGGTCTTTAAAGGTAGCCAATTCGGAAAGTGGGATAGTGGTGGCTCTGGAGAGCAGGGCCACTGGGGGGTCGAATATAAGAGGGACATACCATCGGTCTATGTCCGATTTGGAAAATGGAAACATAATATTGAAATGGCAATTTAGAGCTTTAAGGACTAACCTTATTAGAGTGTCGACAGCTTCAGTTGTAAAGGTTCCCCATGGCCTAAACAAGGAATTTGAATTAAGTTGTTTTTGCAACTAAGGTCTGGTGTGACTTGCTCTACCCCTTTATTGCCATTTTTAAGTTTCTCTTGTTATATGGGAATAATTTGCCCATGTATCTATTTTGTTAAGATTATATCGTTTGTATCCCGTTTCTAAATGGTTACAATGTATATAGTTACCGATACAATTGGCAACTGTTGATTATGAACTTGTAGTGGGAAGTAACACTTTAGAGTTAGCTTTTGATTTTACTAAGATGTTGCAATGGCATATGTTATGGTTTACTATATGAATATTAAGCTTAACTCTCACCCATTTTTTTCTATGGTTGTTAGGCTATACTCAGTTGCAGTTTTTATACTAATGAATATGTCCTATATGTTTCATGGTGTTAATACAGTTTAGTGAATACATGTATTATCCTATACTATAGACTATGTGATTTTATATTTGACTTTTCATATCTGTTTTGTTTTTATGGGTGTATTTTTAATTGATTTTGTATATGAAGGGGTTAATACTGGCTTTTTATTCATCTGTGGTAGTTACACCCTCCTGAGCCCCTGAGGAAGTGTAGCCATTCCACGAAACGCGTAGGGCGAAGTTTTCGGTGTGTGTTCGGCTTGATGTCCATTATGGCGGTACTTTTAAATGTGAACCAAATAAAGTTTTACAAGTTTTAACTTCCACTTTTCAAGTCTGGTTGCCTACCTCCGATTGAAGGAAAAACCCTTTGTTATATTTGGGCTCTTGACCGGGCCAGAAGGCGCAGGTGGTGGGTCATGGGTAACACTGCACGTAGTACACATTGGACCAGATTGGCCTGCAAGTAATTTTACTTGGCAAGTCACACACACGATACTGTGACTGGAGAGATTGTGCTTTCTATAGGTGAAAATGTGTATGTTGGTACGTGTGCTGTGGGGGGTTAGTTACATTCACATGGGGGAAATATTCAGTTGTTGCAAGCTTGGTCTTATTCCTCCCATATTCCCCAGATCATCATATATTTAGTTGAGCAACCTCTGTGGTTGTACATCAGTTTTTTATATGGTAGGGCTGTATTAATCGACATTTTCCATGAGCTAATCTGAGGTATGCCTGATTGTATCCAGGTGCTGGCTATTTGTTTCTATTTGCCTGGAAATGTGTTTCTATTAAAAAAACCTTGAGGTATTTGTCGATGAGTAGGTGAATAAGGATTCCCAGTATGTATATCTTGGGGACCAGGTCTATGGCAGAACCCATATGGTCATTTAGAAACTGGGTGATCTGTTTCCAATATCCTCATCCAGCTGACCTACATCTCCCTCCCACAATAGTTTCTTGACCAGGGTTGCTTTTATTGCCTCTGGGAGGTGGAGGGCGTGGTATATGCGGGTGATAAGTTTTGTTGCGGTGTGTCCCCGCAGAGTGGCGAGGTTTTAATACAGATTTAAGTTACAATTTAGGACAATTCTATTCCATTTCTATGATCCTCTCCTCTTCTATGTAAAATAGCAAGAAGCGTGTTTTCCTATTGGTCAGTTTGTGGGCACCTGGAAATGCTGAAAAAGACTAGGGAAGCAACTTGTCCTCTAATTAAAATCAGTAATTAAAGCCTGGTACAGACAGGCAGGCAGGCATATGCTCTATATAACTGCTGACCAACATACTACTCAATAAACTTATTAGTATTCCATCAGTTGTTAATTTATCTGCACCACTATTTCAATGTTGATTGGGTGACAATACCAAACTACGTGTGTTTACTTTAAAGTGGAGATTAGCTTACTCATAACAGAAGGCAGGCTCTGATCCTTGGCTGTCCCTGTATTGGCAGTACACTGCTCCAACAACTGTGTTTCTAGTTCCCTGCAGGAGATCAAACAGATAGTAAGCATATGCGAGAATTCCCTGTTTATGGACACACAACAGCTTAAACTATAGGATGAACACAATAGAGCCACAGTTAGCTAAAGTGCTAGAATTGCATGGACATCAATCAACCAGACTACTAGCTAGAATGGTGCATGGCCTCAGTGACCAAAACATGATAATACAACTACGAGACCTCGACCATAGAGTCAGACACCCCTTCTATTTTAAAATGCCTCACAACATACTATACCAATATATACAAAACACAATTGACAGGAGCGTCAAACCAATCAAATCAATACCTAAATCAAATCCCATTCCCTAAACTTAAAAAACAAGAAGCCAAATCATTAGAGGGAGAGATCACTATAACTGAACTAAAGGCCTCTCTAGATGACATGAATAACAACAAAGCCCCAGGTCCTGACAGATTGCTAGCAGAAATATTTGAAAAATACAGTGAAGATATCTTAGAACACTTACTAGAAACACTCAATAACTCACTCCAAACGGGCACTCTACCCCCATCGCTATACTCAGCCCATATTACACTGATCCTCAAATCTGGAAAGGATTCCCTGGATTGTGGCTCTTACCGCCTGATTTCCCTCCCCAACCTAGACTATAAAATCTTAGCCAAAGTCCTTGCAAACAGACTTCAGACTTTCATACAATCCATTATACACCCTGACAAAACCGGCTTCATGCAAGGAAAGTCCACCTCAATTAATATTCAGAAAACTTTAATAAACTGTCAAGTAGACCATGATATATCAGGCTCCAAATTGATGCTCTCCCTCGACGCACAGAAAGCGTTCGAATGGCTTTTCTTGTGGTTGTGTCTAAAGAGATTTGGCTTTGTCCCATGCTTTCTGAAATGGGTACAATTACTGTACGCACACCCCACTGCCTCAATTAAAGTAAATGGAGACTGTTCACCCCCCCTTCCCTCTCACCAGAGGCACACACCAGGGCTGCCCACTATCCCCGTATTTATTCTCCTTAGCCATAGAACCCCTAGCCATCCAATTAAGAACTTCTCCAAATATAAAAGGATTATCTATTGGCCAGCACACCTCCCTCCTAAGCCTCTACGCAGATGATATGATCCTTTACCTGGCAGATTCCCATGAGTCATTACACACAGCATCCAAAATAGCAACAAGCTATGGTCCGGTCTCCGGATTATATATCAAATGCAACAAATCCTATCTCTTTCCCCTAGACCCAAAACCCAAACTAGTTCCGGCCACAAAAGATCTTATCCCGATTATAGACAAGTTTACTAAACCGGTTCTTTGAGTTAAACTTTGTTCCACTACTTGAACTAATTAAAGCTAAAACAAAAGCCTGGAAAAATCTGCCTATAAATCTTATAGGTAAAATAAATCTTAAGATAATACTACTACCCAAAATGCTTATATGCTTATATGTTACAACACAGCGCAGCGCCTATCCCTAATTCCTATTTAAAAGAAATTCATAGCACTTTAATCTCATTTCTATGGGGCGCTGAAAGACCTAGGGTCAAACCTACCACCGTAGAAAGACCCAAACACCTAGAAGGACCGGCACTCCCTAATCTCCATCTGTACTATTTAGCAGGACAATTAAAATATTTCAAAACATGGCTACTTATATTCACTCACAACAAACAGATATACAACTCAGAACCACTACTACATGCCTATCTACCCTCACACCCTTTCTCTTTTCTTAACCAGACCAATAACTGGAGGTACAGACTTACATAAGCAACAATTCTAAATACGGAAGCAAACTAATCAAATTGTATCATACTCAGACATCCCAGAAGACACCCCCTTATGGCAAAATTATAAATACCCTTATAAATCTTGCTGCCTTCCCAGCAGTCACAATATGGGAAGAATTAGGTGAAGAACTTTGGGCAGGTGATACAGAATAAGAAGCTACTGACCTACCAAGAACTACAAACCATGTATAACACACCTAGTAATTTCCTGTTCAGATACTTACAGCTCAGATACTGTCTGATATCCGAGTTCCAGATATCTACTTTTCCAGTCACCAAACACCCTATAAGTAAAATCCTTAAAAATGATAAAGGAGGACACCTAGTATGAAGGCTGTATAATTGTTTACTAGAAGCTTAAAGGATAAGTATACTGAAAAAACAAATACAGTTTAAATGGTAGCTGAATCCCTAACTAACTTGCCCCCCCCCCTTTTTTTTTTTAGGTCCCTTCAGAGCCTACCTGAGCCCATGGAAAGTGCTGGCCATCTTGAAAGATAAATGAAGTCCAGTAAGCTCCGCCCCCCGAGAGTTGCTGGACCTCGTTTCCAGCTTGTGTCTAAATTACTAGATACTGGAATACAATAGTGCTATTCATTACAGAAATATGCCAATCTCCAATCCCACTAGACCCCAAATTATGCCTTCTTGGGATTCCAGATGTGGTCCGATGGAATACAGCACAAATAACCCTCCTTCGGGAGATGTTATTTTACGCTAGACGAGCAATTATCCCAACATGGATGACTCCGAATCCCCCCAATATAAATCTAGAAACCCACTTGATATTTGTATATATAGGGAACCATCCCCCCCACCCACAGTTATGCCTCACCCGTTATATTTTTACATTAAGTTTCTCCCTTTTTCAACATTACTCCTAGAATTAATATAAGATGTCTGATGAGGTTTACCAAACAAATGCTATAGGACAATCAATGTATAGAATATATGCTTTTTATTTATTTATTTTTTAAAAAGTGCTAGAATTGCTTTTTTATTGTGCGCTTCACTCCTAAATAATAAAGCAATTCTAGCAATTTAGCTAGCTGTGGCTCTCGTGTCCATCCTATCTTTTTTATGTATCTATTGGGACACTGGTGAAATCCCATACACAACAGGATTGATACAGGACCTGCAGCTGAAGGTACGACCAGCTTCTAATACTCACAACAGCTTATAAACACTATACATACGCTTCTAAATTCTTTATCCTTTATGGAACATGCCAGTAAGAATAAACACAAAAACAAACTCAGCGGAGGAGCGAGAGATTGGGTAAACTGCAGGTTTTATTGAAGAACGGAAGGTAAGACACAGCTCCTTTAACTCATGTTCTTCAATAAAACTGAATGGCAAAAAATTTACCAGCGGAGATACCCTTTAAAATAAAGATTATTCCAAAAACAAACAACAACTCACTTGTGGATAGCTTTTGCCCCCAATGGCAGTGCTCCCCAGCAGCTGAGAATAGGAATTCCTTCGTATATCTAAATTTTATGTTAAGAAAAAGCCAATATCCTAACATTTGTTGGACTGCAAAAGAAATATACATTTTGGTTTTTGGAAACAAAAACATACACCTAACTCAGCGTCTCATCTGAGATTGTCACCTGTAGCCATAATTAACAAAACAATGTAGGAGCCAATCTAGCATTTTACCACAGCCTGTACTATAGGCTCAAATATAAAATCCTTTACATTTCTAGGAAAACTTGATACCTGGCTCCTGGAATTTTTCGAGCCCTGGCCCAACAATCCTTTTATCCTCCAGATTTACAGATAGAATACGGATTGAATACGGATGCAAACACTTTACAACCAATGATCCCAATGGTAGAACCTGGTTGATGTGCAGTTTCTTAAAAGAGAACTTTCATGTGTATAAAGATTTTTTTGAAAAACAGTTAAACCGAAAAGTACTTGGGACAGGGATATAGGACTGGTAATTCCTAACTCCCAATATTGTTAGGAGAACCAGCCCAAAGTAAACTGATTCTGCCAGTCGTCCTCCTAGCTTCAGCACTATCTTTAATACAGGATTAGTCCAGGACTAACCTGGCAAACAAAAACGGTTAGTGCTGTAGCTCCTCAACGAAACAATATTGTGAGACAGGAATAATCAATCCTTCCTCCCTGACCCAGGTACTTTCCATTTCTAATTAGTTCATTTTTAGAGTATAGTTATCCTTTAAGTGCAAACGTGGAGTCAAAGTGAAGTTAAGCACAACATTTTTGTAATAATCTGATTGTCTTGTCTGTGCAAGTTCACTGCATGTTTTAAAGGTAATGTCCAAAAACAAAAAAATGGTGATTCGTCGGTTATCTGCCCAGAACCCCAACTGCTATTTTTTAAGAGTATATTTCATGCATTTCAATGATAAGTTCTATTCCTTTCTGGCAAATGTATCTGCTTCCTCTCTTTGTACCATGAGCTTTTTAAATGCTTAAGCGTGTGCAGAGGAGGCCGTCAATCATTGGTTGTGATGTCAGCAGCCACAGCCTTGATTGACTGCATGGAATGAGGGCTCCAGAAAGGGGATAATAATTATGCTTAAATATTTGGATAGTAATGCAGGTAATAAAGTGCAAAATATATCAGTTGGAGTTGAGGGCAGGTAAATGACCGTTGACCAGTTTTTTTGTTTAAAGGTTGAACATTCCCTTTAAACAATAGATTGTCCTAAACACCCTACTTTGTCAAATTTCTTCAAAAGCTGCCAGTGTGTATTCATTGAATAACGACATACGTCCATCCAGTCCAACCCTTTTAGCCTAGCCATGAACCCCACCTTACAACTGTTGTGGTGTCATAGTAAAATCTCATCAATCTTATCAACACAAGGCTCTGAAATAAGACAAGTATGTATAATATTATTACTTAGTAGAAAAAGAATACAGGTAGCACTAAGCTTTCTGCATATCCACAGTCCAAAACCATTGCAGAGTTTATCCCAAGGGTTAGAAGAGACATGAGATGGCTTGGGGCAAAAAGTACTGAAGGGACCTGCATGAATACACAAATAAGGAAATCGTTACAGTTGTTACATTTTACAGATATTTAACAGATATTTTCAAATACAGTCCCAATCAATTAACATTCAGTTAATGAAATTGGATGAATGCAGCTGGAGAAAGATTTACACAAATGTAGAGAATTAATAATTTAAACACATCTTATAAAACTAACTGTCTGGATATCAGCCTTCTTACACTAATGGGAATAAAAATTTCTATACTTAAAGGGCATGTCCATCCCCAAAACTATAATTTAACCCATTACTGACCCTACTAAGTAGTTTACAAAAATCCTTACCTTTCATCTCTGCTCCAAATGGCTCTCCAGCAGTGCTTATCCTAAGTCCAGGAAAGTGAAGGAGTGGTCTGTGAGCCATCCGGTCCTTGCTGATTCCTCAACCTCGACAAGGAATGTGACATGCGCTGTGGAGCCCTTTACTGCCATCCGTCCCTCCATCATGATCCACCCTTTTCGGCCGTTGCAACTAGCGTGAAAAGATTTGGTTACAAGGTAGGTGCCCCCTTCCCACCCCAAACCGCCAAAATATTTTTGCAAACGAATGCTCCCATCATTACTTATGGACCCTTCTCTCCCGCGCCGTCTTGAATGATGCCAGCCGCATCTGTGATTGCCCGTGTCTTAGCCAATCACAGACGCGGCTGCAAATCCAGCCCCTGCTTGTAGCTTCCGCAAGCAGGGAACTGGATTAGAGACGCGCGGGAGAGATTGGTCCGTAAGTAATGATGGGAGCATTATTTTGCAAAAATATTTCGGCGGTTAGGGGTAGGCAAGGGGCACCTACCTTGTAACCAAAAGTAGGTTTTGGGGCTGGACATGCAATTTAAAAGGTATCTCCATTAATGATTTTGTTTAGTTTAAGGGCTAGGCCACACTAATGCCTTTTTACGCACAATCCGATAGCGTTTTTAAAAGTGCACACTAGTGTGGCTCAGTTGATGTGGTCACACTAGTGTGCTCGGGTGTGCTGCGAGTCATAAATCGGAGCGCATGCTATCCGCTTTTTTTGCACAATCGCATGCCCTCCGATTGCGAATCACTGGCCGACCCGTGCGCGTTACAGTGTGGCCTCAGCATTATAGTACAATCAATGTGCATCATTATTCTTGCAGACATACCCACTTGACACCACTTCATCCTTAGAGATAGACACACACACACGTCCCTGTCTATAAACCAGTTAACGCCATTAGCTGTGCTTGCAAGAAGCGAGTCAGGCTTTCCCGATGCATCCTCTGCGTTTATGCTCATACGCAAATGGAAACGCACCTCGACATATATGGAAATGGGCGGCGCTATAGCCAATAAAACACTTGTTAGATTGGAACATTACTATAATATTGCAAGTACAGCTTACTTTTATGTATAGGATTGAGGCAAGGTTGTTTTTAAGAGTGGAGATACCCTTTAATTAGCACCCCCCATACCCACTATACTTACCTACATAAAAAGCCCTTACCGACGCGGTCTCCTCTCCAGCTTTCAGGTCTGGCCTTCTGTCAAAGCTATGATTCTTACGCACAGCTAATGGACTACAACCAGAGCCAAAGCTTCCTCCTCTGCTGCTGTGCAGCACATAGATTACACATACAGCAGCAGGTGAGGGATTGTGATGTTTAAAGAACTAAACGCAATTTTTATACACCAGCATCTGAAAACAACCCTCCACCAATAAGCTATAAAATACCACTCCAGTAAACTATATTAAAGTAAATGTAAGCCTGTTAAGAACTGGATGAAGTATCTGTGTGTATGTGCAGCGTCATACAACACCTCCTGACCTTAGTCACATGCTTCCTTGCTTTATCTATCCTGTAAAAGGATTGGCTAGAGATTATTAATGGGTGTGACCAACTGCAACAAGTTTCAGCCAGGACTGAGCATGTGCAGAACATAATGGTTATTGACCAAACTGTGTGATACTAGAATACTGTGAAGTAAAGCACAAGCCATATGTTTCCCAGCACCTGTATCAAAATGAGAGGTAAGATCCAGATTACTGGTTATATATCAAGGTGTTCCTGCTTTCTGGTTTAGTGTTGTTCTGAGGCTTTAGTTCTCCTTTAAGTAATTCTAAAAGAGTCTCAACACTATTCAGTTGAGGTGAAAAGTATCTGCCAAGTCAAGCATTAAGGCAGTCCATATAAATACACAGAAGCAGAGGTAGACAGTGTTTGTACAAATTATATTAAAGTACCTCAAAATACTTGAAAAGAACTCGTGTGAGGGTTTCCCTGAAGTGAGAAGGGGACAACACAGATTCTATCAAAACAACACGTCGATCCCTGGGATTCACCAGTAAGTGTCTGAAAACAAGTAGGTATTGCATTAAAAACATACAAAGAGAAAAAAAAAAAAAAAAAAACACTGGACCACAGTTTAGTAAACAGAGAAAAACTAGATCCATACAAAAACGGTTTTTGAAATGAAATGATTGTACTCGCTACATATTACCTTACCACTGCAGTAAATTGAAAGTGAACCTGCACTCCCTGTTGCAACCATTTCCTGGTGGTGCTAGTTCTGTCACTGCAGTGATAGGGTGGTTAAAGGAGAACAAAAGATTTTTTTTAATCCTAAATGTGAAAGCTTTTCTCCTCTGAACACCTATACATTGTAAGTTATTCTCTAGTAAGTTGCTTTTACGTACATGTGAGAAATAGATTTTGTAACTAAGGCTTTCATGTTGTTGTCAGTACAACTAAAAGCCCATGAAGTCTTTAAAGAGCCACACCCCCTGACCCCAATCACTGTCTATGCACAAAGTATTTTCTATACAGATTTCTCTACACAAATATGGAAGTCCCTGGTAAGACTTTGAAAGCTGCTTGTTACCCCGCAGTTTATTTTCCAGCTAGCATGAATCACATACAGCCTACCTGGGGCAATGCAAAATAGTCAGCTCATTATACTGCTGCGTTGTTATATTTTTTCTAGCGAAAGATAAAAGTTTCTAAATATACCTGTGTTCTTTGTAGTTGTTCTGGTGGCAGCCTATGAATACCATGTCTTAAGAAACACACAGCCCATGAAGTCACAGGTTCAAATCCCCTAGCTTACTTATCAAATAATACAAAAGAATCTACTGACCAAGTTTACTGCTTTTTTTGTTTGCTTCCATTATAATTCTAGAAAAATTGAGACCAGTCAGATGATATTATTGATATTTTTAGCAAAAGATAAAGATTCTATATGTACCTGCATCTTCTGCATGTGTTGTGGAGGCTCACCTGCAAAATTACTTGTTTTAGAAACACACAACCCATTAGGTCACAGTTTTTTTGTTTTCCCATTATGTCCCTAACAAAAGATTAAGATTCAACATGTACTTGTGTCCCAACTAGTAGCTCTATTTGGATTGTGGTACAAAGCTTTTAGCAAGACAGGGTACACGAGGTTGCAGGTTTGATTCCCAAGACTTAGGTATTTTTTTACTAAAATATTAATTTTATGTTCCTTACATCCATGCTAGCTATTAATTTTCTTTTTTGTATGAAAAGCAAAGGAATTTAGCACTGTTAGGGACAGGAGCATTTCAATTTGTTTACACAAAAACTGCAATGAAATCTATGTTCTCTGTCAGAAGGGATGATATTGGAGCTGTAACAATTATTGACTTTTCAGCTTCTAGGAAGCATGGTTGTAGATTCCTGTTAAGTATACTGCGTAGATATGCCAAGCAAAGGTGGATTATGGGAGCTGACCCCTAGTACCCACAGGTTAATTTCATGGATCATCCAGCAGCCACTGCAAAGGCGAGACACAGCTTTTTGTATCTTTGTGAATGTGCTCTGTCTATTTGGGGAATGTAGTTGTTTGGAGACTTTTAAAGAATCATCATTTAAAATTGAATTTAAGTGACACATACTTTGCTACTGTACAACTCCCATAAAGAGTCTTAATTTTAAATGTATTATGAACTTAATCATTACCAATCTACTACAATTTTCTAGTTACTTCAGTTAAAGGGCATGTCCACCCTTCTAAAAAGTTTTTGATATAATATTCTCCCTGTCCCCCCAGCCCCAACCGCTATAGTGTTAAGTTCAGAAAGTGCCCCAAATATTACTTACCTTCCCTCCACCGCACTGCCAGACCCTCTGCTTTCGAGAAAATGCAAGCAGAGGGGCCGGACCGGCAGTCGCGTCTGTGATTGGCTGAGCGGCAGCCAATCACAGACACGGCTGCCGGGAGTTCAGTGCGGCGGAGGAAAGAGGGAAGGTAAGTAATGTTTGGGGCACTTTCTGAAATTAACACTATAGCGGTTGGGGCTGGGGGGACAGGGAGAATATTATATCAAAATGTTTTTATGCTAGGGGGAGGGAATTCAAAATCGTGAGGGAGAGGGAGGGGGAGAAGGGCTGCAGTGCGCATGCCAAACTTCTCCCGGAGGGGAGACAGGAGGCAGAGTCCTATATGGACTCTGCAGTACTCCTGGTGGGCGTTTTTTGTAAGGTAAGGATTAAACTACACTACACAATGGGGCCAGTAGTGGAGGGGATTATAGTTTTGGGGGTGGACATGCCCTTTAAATTTAAAGTAAAATACAACAGCTGCTATTTCCAGCACTCTGCAGCATCAAAAATGATACAACAATGCAAAATAAACTTGACCACTCTATAATAATATAATATTTACAAACTCAATATAAGAATTGAACCTCTTATTCAATTGTTATGTCTGGGAAACATACTTGTACAGGTTAAAACAGAAAAGTATTTACTTACCTGAAATAAAGCATGTGGATAAACTCTGTAAGATATGAATAAAGTTCTTCTGTGTTTATGTGGTACTGGACAACTTTTATTGGCTGTAACAAAAAACATCCATGACAATTATTCAAAAATTTGCAGAACTATTTGATGTGTTTAAAGGAAATAGAGCCTTCTTAAAACAGAAGGTACTTCACAGCCACACGCAATAAAATAGAATTGCCCAACTAATCCAGGAATCAGGGAATGATTACTCACTTCACAGAGAAATGGGCAGAAACAAGCAAAGTTTTCTTTTTTTGTCCCTGTGGCCAATGCATGTGTCTAGAATTTAATTTTATGCTCTGCTGGGGCTTTTTGGTCCTTTAAGCGCACCTTACCTAAAGCTGTATAGCTGTTGGGTATCATGTGTTTAAAGGCCAAGCCACTCGTATTTGTAAAGCATACAATTACCTTTGGTATGCCAGGCTTTCTTATTTCACTTCTTATAATGCATCGTGGTCCATTTTCCCCAGCAAAGCCACACCTGGAGAACAGAACAAAAATAACAGAATTTTAGGTACAAAAGAGAATATATAGATTTTATGGTATGTTATATAATACATTAACTCCTCTAAAATAAGGTGCCGCTTCATACCCCTCTTTAAGGGCTTAGACACACTAGCGCAATTTTTCACACACTATCAGCCATCAATGTGGGTGCATGCTCTGCAATTAGTTTTTGGAGCATTTTTTTGCAAATCGCATACGTTCCAATTACGCAAAATTGCACGGATCGCAGCACAAACGGACGGTAACGCGCATCTTATTAGTAGAGATTAATGTAACTGCCAAATTTTCTTCTTACAGCACTTTTGCTGAACTTGTAGTTCTGAAAATCCAATTCGAACTAAACTTGATCCGGATTATTGAAACAAAGGTTTTTTTCTAAATCAGCATTCATGACTTGTCATTAGTTAGGCTGTTGTTCCTTTCCTGTCCAGAAGAGCTTACAATCAGTGAGAGTAGACACTCACAGTCCATTGGATACTATAATAACATCCAAAACACAAGCACCCACACACTTATGTTACTAGTCCTGGAACCATAAATCCATTTACTGCTATTGTTAAGGGGAAGTTCAGTGCAAATACATATGCTTTTCAGAAAAAAAGAGCAGTATTTTTTCATCCCAATGACCTTAACCTACCATTCAGCATTTTGTCTGCATATAAATAAATGCAACCAAAATACTGACTTCCTGTTTGCAGGGCCCCTAGTAGAGACCGTTATGGTCTCAGTAGAGATTTGAGCATCTTTGACCCATCCAACAGCCAATCAGTAGAAATTACTGTTAGGAACATTCCATGGATGTGGTGCATCCTGGGAAGAAGAAGGACCGTTAGAACCTGAAATGTCAGCCCACTAATGTCAACAGCAGGGAACAGCAAAGGTTATGAAATCAACTGATTTTTCAAAATGGGAGAGAATATGTAGAATAACTAAGAAGGCATCACACAAACTAACAATTTAACAAATATTGATATTTTCCACTGAACTTTCCCTTTAATCTACTATATAAAGTAGAACTCTTGTATGTAAGTAAGTATGTATGTGCTCACCTGACAGCCACACCCCTGAATGCATCCACATAATGACGACGCCCATGAAGTCTAAGTTCTACAACAAAAAGCCTGCATGTTACTTGCAGAGTGTGATTCCCCAATTCAGCAACTCAGATGAAGGGCCTGGGCTCTGTGTGCTGCCCGACTTAAACAACACAAAGTGTCTGCCTGTCACACACTTCAGTAACACAATAACAGCATAATGTACGGCTACGTTCAGAGTACACTCCAGGACACCGATGTTGGCTGTATGCCAGACAAATAAATAGGTGCTAACCCCCTACCCTCCACTCCAAGGGCCAAACAGTTCTATAGCACAAGAAAAATGATGGGGGAGCACACTAGTCAGGTGAATCCAAATGTGTTTATTCAAACAACATCACAAACGTTTCGGGACGCACTGTCCCTTCCTCAGGTACAATCAGTGTGAGTAAAACATCAACTTTTTAAACCCTAAACCCCACCTACATATCATGTGATCTCATGAGTGACACACAGGGGCCCAACAAGAGGCTACCCATACAGTTAAACAAGTAAAGTTCAATATTATGAATTATCATAAAGTGCTAAGTGATAAAAAGACATAGATTATTTTAAATACGTGAAAAGCATCAATAAAATCCAGTGCTATTCATATCTGCTAAAAAGAGCCGATCATAAATAAATAGTAATATGACATTAGATGAGTGATTTGTTACCAAATGGTTAATGTGAGATGCATAAATACAATGTGACAAGGATTAAAAACAAGAGAGTAATAATAAAGTATGTATCAGTGTTACATAGTTTGTTCAAGACCATCCCATAATGATACTTTTTATTCTGGTCTGCGTCCTATAGATGGCAGTGTGGGTCCTGCTTCCTCGTTCATACCAATAGGATGTAACGTTTGTAATCTGTCAATCCAGATTGCCTCTCTTCTCAGAAGAGTTCTTCTGTAATCACCCCCTCTGATTGCAGGTTTGACCCAATCTAAAACCTGCCATTTTAATTGTGAAGCATGATGCCGGTTCTGAAAAAAATGTCTACTTACAGGAGTTTTGTATCTTGACTGCTCTCCAGTATACTTATTAATGTCCCTTTTATGCTCACCTATCCATATCTTCACCTATCTTTCCGTCTTTCCTACATATCCTTTGCCACATGGGCATTTAAGGAGATACACTAGCCGTTTAGACGAACAGGTAGCTAAGTCTTTAAGTGTCATTTTGATAGAAAGATCTACTTTGCTGCAGGATAAGAAAGTAAGAACAGAGAATACTAGGTTACCTTTTGTCTCTACTTTCAGTACACATGCGGTAGAAAGAGAGGCAATCTGCATTGACAGATTACAAACGTTACATCCTATTGATATGAACGAGGAAGCAGGACTGAGTAGTTTTATATAGACCTTGGTTTGCCTTTTTCAGGCCTTACAATCAGTTCTTCTACTATTTAATCATAGGATTTTCCACATGATTATTGAATATTATATGTTTTTCTCTCAGGCCCCACACTGCCATCTACAGGACGCAGACCAGAATAAAAAGTATCATTCTGGGATGGTTTTGAACAAACTATGTAACACTGATACATATAAGTAACTTTATTATTACTCTCATGTTTTTAATTCTTGTCACATTGTTTTTGCATCTCACATTAACCTTTGGTACACAATCACTCATCTAATGTCATATTACTATTTATTTATGATCAGCTCTTTTTAGCAGATATGAATAGCACTGGATTTTATTGATGCTTTTCACGTATTTAAAATAATCTATGTCTTTTTAGCACTTAGCACTTTATAATATTGAACTTTACTTGTTTAAAGGGCATCAAGTAGTTTAAAACAAGCCTTACCTTACAATCCTGCTCAAAATAGTTCCCCTGCTGTGCCCCTCCAAAGTCCAGGAAACTGCTGTGTAAGAGCAGTGTGTGACTCATGCTGTGCCTGAGACTTAATCAACCTCGTCAAGGTTGAGGCATGCTCAGTGCAGCCCCCCCCCTCCCTCCCGTTTTTCTCTCCCTCCCCCTAACATTAAACCCTTTGGGTATGCGGTAGGGAATGCTCCCCCAGCCCCAACCAAATTAATATAATTGTTAGAAAGTCCCCCAATCTTTACTTACCTTCCCTCTCTCCTCCGTTGTTTAGAACTCCTGGCAGCCGCGACCGTGATTGGCTGCCTCTCAGCCAATCACGGACGTGGCTGCCGGTCCTGCCCCCTGCTTGCAATTCCATGCAAGCAGAGGGCCGGAACACTGCGGCGGAGGAGAGAGGGCAGATAAGTAAGAATCAGGGGACTTTCTAACAATTATATTAATGCGGTTGGGGCTGGGGAAGCATGCCCTACCGCATATCAAAAGTTAAATTTCGGGGTGGACATGCCCTTTAACTGTATGGGTAGCCTCTTGTTGGGCCCCTGTGTGTCACTCATGAGATCACATGATATGTAGGTGGGGTTTAGGGTTTAAAAAGTTGATGTTTTACTCACACTGATTGTACCTGAGGAAGGGACAGTGCGTCCCGAAACGTTGTGTATGTTGTTTGAATAAACACATTTGGATTCACCTGACTAGTGTGCTCCCCCATCATTTTTCATGTACGGCTACACAACTCAGAGAGCTGCAGACACAGAACAACAGCTTCTATAACAGAGGGAACAAGACATTTCCCTTAAAGTCTGTAACACATTACAATTTGCTCCTGAAAGGTTTCAAATATAAACCTGGGAAAGACTATGTTGCTATTGGTGATATAAATTATATTTGCGGTTATGGTAATGCTAAAAAATTTAAAGCAGAGCCTCCTGTGCTGTAGCAATGGAAAACGAACCAAGACATCATGACCATGCCACCAAAGGCACAACCACGTCACCAAACATCAGGGGCACACATCAAAATGTTGTGGTTATGTCCACGCCCCCAAATATCATTGTCATGGCCATACCCCAACAGTCAAGGTCACAAACCTCAAAGAAAATGCTATGCCCCAAACATTGCAACTGTGACTATGGTGTGACCACGCCACCAGATATTGTGGTCACGGTCACCCCCCCAAAAAAAAATTACAGCACACCCCCATACATCATGGCCCCCACATCCGAAAACATCCCATCCATGCCCCAAACATCACAGGCACACCAAACACCATGGCCACACCCCCAAACTTGACACCCATGCCCCAAACATCATACCCATGCCTCTTAATGCCATGCCCACACTTTGAAACAGCGTGGCCATGCCCCCAAACATTGCGACCAATGACACCAAATGTTACATCCTGGACACCACAACATCACAGACATGCCCCCATAAACCTACTTAAATTGGGACGGTTGGGGGGTATGTGGGAATTACCTGCATTACCTAGACTTAAGCACTAGACACACACTGCCCACCTCACACACTTCACAGATAGTTACAAATAAAAGAACAAAGACATCATGGCACTTTCAATTCAGACCAGAAAGTAATTTTATTGATTGGGATCTAATAATAAAGTGAATAAAGTGGTCCTTGAGCAAAATGAGAATAAAGTGGTCCTTGAGCAAGGATAAAGTGTTAAAGTGCAAACAAAGTGACATGCTGCTAACAAATAGTAGAGCATGCTTAATAAAAACACACAAAGCTCACAGACAGCGCAACAGAATGAAGCCCAACTGTAACAACACAGACAAAGGGCCCGCACATCACATGCAGACATCCCACCCTGCCCTTTCATGCTTTCAGGGCAGAGGGGAGAAGGGGGCATGGCGAATGGCGCGTGATGTCACGCGAAGGGGGGCCACCATTCTAGGGGTGGTGGGAGGGGGGGTTAGGGAGGTGTTAGAGGCTTTCCAGGGGCATGGCCACTGAAAGGGGCGTGACTTGGGAGGAGACTCAAGTCTCCTCTCAAGTCTGGAGTGGTCTCGCGGGTGTGCAGGATACCACCCCAGAATGAGGGAGACTCCCGGGAGATGTGGGAGGGGTGGGATACCTGCACATGCTTCAGGGACACGAACAGTGTGCCGTCTGTCAGTCACTCAAGTGCTGCGGTATTCTGTTCTATTTAAGCAATGTCACCCCCTCAACTCATAACTATTAAATACATGACGTACATTACCAACTGTGCACTTCTTTTTCCCGTGTCTTCCATCCAAGCCAAACACACACCTGCACGTAACAAATACTATACCCACATGTGTACACGGGCAACGCCGGGTACAACTGCTAGTATAGTATAAAGCATTGAAGCCTTTAATAGATTCCAGGACTGGATTGTTCTGTGACATCACAAAACCCTAAACATGAAGGGGGTGAATGTCAACAAAACACCCAATGACTACAGCAGGCCTCATCATGTGACTCAATCCCACCAATAACCTTTTTCAGTAGTGAGATGGACTTGCTGCATTCAGGCCTGATCTCCCACTAGTCATACACTGCGGATGGACGTTGTTTCTGCCCATACAATCTCCCCACGCACACTTACTTGGTAAATGATTCTCCCAAATCGATTACTACCGCTGTTTTCTCCCCGCCGCTCCCAAGCCCCTCGTACAGTGGCATCTTGGCAGTCACAGCTACCCACCCAGGCTGGACTGATTACGGCAGGGCGGAGACTAACCCTGTGGTCTGCGTGCTATAGAGGCTATGGCTGCCTGGGCTTCACTGCTTTTCACTGCGCATTCTCCGTAGCTACACAAGGCATTATGGGAAACAAGTGAGAATACACTCCTAGCCTTAAAATGTGCTAGGTGCTAACTGTATGGTGAATAGCAGTGTGTACACTTTGTATCCCTGTGATGGTGAACCAGTATAAATCCCTGTGTTTGTTTTTACCCATGCAGCATTTAATGAACTAGTATTTGTCCCTGCAGCATGTAGATTCTATGGGATTAGTGTGCAGTGAAGGGGTTGAACCCTCATGACCCAGGGATCAGTTAAACACAAAGGCACTGAACTAGATTGTCCTTGTTATTGTCTCAGTTTCCCCCGAATTTCCAAGCAACCTCCTGACAGCCAGTCTATCATTATGCAGCCACCCCACCGCTCCCTATAGTGCAGGTGGTCTCCCTGATATTAATGACAGATCCTGGATTCTATGAAATTACAAATGATCTCCCTGAAACTTGTTTTAAATTAGGGAGCACAATTATTCCAGAGCATATTACAGTGAACAAGTGACAGAAACACTGAATGGTGACATGACGTCTACGCATTTGTGTGCAACAACATTTCACATTGTGATCGTATTTCCAATTTGAATTGACAGTGCAGGACCAGAACCACTTTCTACATTGCTGCATCTTGATCCATTCACAATTTTAGTGTATATCAAGGGAAAATAGGCTGAATTGCAGTTTTCAGTCCTGGACCCCTGAGTGAGACTGGGGCATTCTAGACTACAGGATTTTATGGATTATCAGTGATGCACTGAACTAGGTGCATGGACTGAAGACTGCAACAGAATGGATTATCAGTTTTATAGGCAGGAGATGGCAGAGGTTTGTAGATCTACTGACAATGATCAACATCACAGCAGACAAATTTACAAGCAAGTCAGTAAAAAGGACAAGGTCCAGATGCAGGATAAACTAAGCAGAATAATACAGTAAAGTATATACATTTAGGCTAGGGTCGCACTGCACCAAAAAGTAGCCAAAATATGGTTTTATTTTACCTGAAATCTGACCCAGGTCTGATACTTAATAACTGTGTGAACAGGCCAAATCAGATCTGAATTAGAAAATTTTGAATCAGATTTGATCACATGTGGTCTAATGGGACCAGGGTTGTCAGATTCTCGCCGCCCCAAAGCTCAAGGGGGGGGGGGGTGATGTCACTGACGCTTAGCAGAGCCAGCCTTGAGCCTGATGCCTTACTGAGTCTTGACTTGATACCTAACCCATTTTTTATGCTTACACCTGAGTACATGCTGTGCAACTTTGCCAAAAAGGGGGATAAGTATAGGACTGCTTGCTGACTTTACTGCTTGATATGCATAAATTATAATGCTTCTTTACTCTATATTTATGTATGCCCTTGCATCCACCCAGATACTATTATAATGTATGTACGCCTACAGCACTTTATAGATTCAGCATCTAGCTCATGATCTTTTCAATGTTTTTAAATGTTTTGATTCCCCTGTATTTAATCCAATAAAGGGATTTTATATGTATTGACACAATACCTGAGTGCCTCAGACATCCTTCTTTGTTTAGCTTGATTTAAAAATGTTTAACTTGGTTTGCTAGGCATCTTTCTACACTTCATTTAGCAGTGCCCTGCTTCAACTATTTTATATACGCTTCCGAAATGCTGACTTCCTGTTTGCAGAACCCCTAAAATAGGCCATTATGGTCTTGCCCTTGACCCAGCGCCAGGGTTGATTCAGTTGCTCAGTAGAGATCTGAGCATGTTTGAGCCATCCAACAGCCAATCAGTAGAAATTACCATTAGGAACATTCCAAGGTAGTGTGCATTCTGGGAAGATGAAGGACTGTTACAGAACCTAAAATGTCAGCTCACTAATGTCAACAGTAAGGACTAGCAATGGGTATGAATTCAACTGATTTATACCCATTCCTGAAAAAGGGGAATATGTAAAATAACTTAAGTATGCATAATATAAACTAAGAATTTTAAAAATAATGATATTCCATTTCTCCATGTGAATCATAGGTCCACTTGGCAGCTACTTATAATATCCATAATAATTTTAGATTAATATGTTTTAATATTTTTAAATTCCTGGATTTTATTTATTTATTTATTTTAAAATAAAATGAAAAAAGAAACTTTTAAAATAAAAATAAATCAATTAACCAGCCTGAGCCATTCAGTATCAGCCAACAGGCCTGATGACAGGGCCATAATTTGTTCAGGACCACTATACTGGATTAAAAGCGGACAACTGCATAATGCATAATAACTGCATAATTACAGGGTATTGTAGTTTTATTTTGGTAAAATGTAAAGTAGAACTAAACGCACATTTTTGCACTCCAAAATCTGAAAATATCTCTAAAACCACCAATAGACTCTAACTGTAAAACATACTACAGTAACTGGGATTAAAGCAAATGTAATCCCTTGAAGAACTGGATGAAATAACTTGACCATTAAACATTATAAACCTCCAGCATATTTATATTTTAACTTGGCAATTCCAAATTCCAACATCTTGCAATGCTACCACCTTCCCATCATCCGACATCCAAAACGTCCTGATGCTTTTCCACTCCGGCCCAGGGGGTTCCCTTGTCATAAACTCTGTTCCAGTCTCCCCTAAGGTTACCCTACCACCCCAGAGAGGTTTCCAACTGTACGGTGGGAACTTTACCGATTATCCAGTTTTTGTTTGGGACTAATTTCCTTTTTCTAGCATTGCCAGGGACCGCCAATCCTCCCAAGGGGAGGGTTGGCGGGCAACTTCCTAACCTCCTTTCAAATAACCTGTCTACCTTCTGGTTCCGGTCAAGCCCTTGTCATGGTCGCCACAGCCGCATGTTACCAGCTTGTCGCCCTTTTATGTGTATATACAGTAACTGGTCACACCCCTGACCTCTATCACATGCTCCCTTGTCTAATCTGTCCTGTAAAAGGATTGGCTAGAGGCTACTAGTGGGTGTGACCACACTGTGTGATACTGGGATCTTGGGAAATAAAACACAAACCCGATGTTAGAAAGGCAAATTTCTCATCATGAACCATATCAAAGTGAAAGATACAGATAACTGCTTTTATATCAAGGTGCTCATATTACGATAAATGGATAAAACAAATAATTACTGCAATTATTCAATTAAATCAGACCCACAGAAAAAAAGAAATTGGGCATGTTTTTAGTAAAAGTGACCACAAAACCATCTCTCTCTCTATGCTATATCACTCTACAAAAACAATGTGTGATTTGTTTGAATCTCAGTATTTCTTTATATAATCCATCATTCTCATGTTTAAATACAATAGCAACGTTTCGGGTTAGTATTACCCTTCATCAGGCTTATGAGAATAGGTCAGACAATTGGCCAACCATGGCCCTTACTATTTTATAGGCTATAGACAGGATGTGACATCACTCATTAATTACAATGGCTATTTAACCCATTACACCTAATAACAAAATCCATTCTATGGATGATGACCTGGACCAAGGATATTTTAAGTTTATACAAATAAATATAAATTGTAATCCCTATTCAGTTCATTGGGGTATAGGGAGCCCACTCACACCTCGCTACACTTCAATCTGTGTTCTCTATTTCCCACATAATTCAAAGGTATAGCCTCTAATACCCAAATTTCATTTTATTGGCTGAATGCCACTTGTCTATATAATGTTTGGGCTGGGGTGTCTGTGTGTCTGTGTCTGTCTTGTGTTAACAGAAGATTTATGTTGTGTCATTCGCATTTTTATTTTCTGTGTCGTCTCCCCTACATACAGTAAGCCACATGACTAGACAATTACATAAACCACAAATTTGGTATCACATGTATATCTTCCTTTTACATTAATAACTTCTCCAGAGGGGGAAATAATGAACTCATCACCCCTAAAGGGAAATATATACAGTTGTGGCATGGCTGCATGCCACCTGACTTCTTGTTAGCCATGTAGTGCCCCATCCGTCCCAGACTGTTCCTTATTCCCTTATTTTGACCTCACATTTTTGGAACCAATTGTTCTATTGTTTTTGTATGACATCATGGGGGGGGTAAACTTCACTATCTCTGGACAAGCACTGCATAATATATGCCAATGCTTTCTTAAGATATCAGAGATCCTACCACTGATCTCATTAAAATTGGTAACAAATGTTAATCTAGATTCTTCACTACATTTCCTGTGTCTGCCATCTTTTTTTCTGTACCTTCTCTCTGGCATTCATTATCACATCCATGGGGTAGCCCCTCCTTTTGAACCTGTTTTCCATTATGCACATTTGTTCATTTTTGATATCTTCCCTACTAAACAACCTATCTATTATTTTATATTGGCTAATGGGTATTGCCTTCTTGATATGTATAGGTGTTGACTGTCAAAATGTAAAAGTTGATTCCTTTCTATTTGGCTTAGTAAACAGCTTGGTCTGGAGTCCCTGGTCTTTATAAAATTAATTGATTTATCATTATATTCCATCTTATATTTTACATTATATAGACAAGGGGCATTCAGC
Source organism: Hymenochirus boettgeri (assembly GCA_019447015.1). NCBI lineage: Eukaryota > Metazoa > Chordata > Amphibia > Anura > Pipidae > Hymenochirus > Hymenochirus boettgeri. The sequence continues at coordinate 267,450,959 of CM033476.1, forward strand.
TAATGAAATGAAATTTAGGGTATTAGAGGCTATACCCTTGAATTATGTGGGGAATAGAAAACACAGATTGAAGTGTAGTGAGGTGTGGTGGATTAAGAAACTGGGCTCCCTATACCCCAATGGACTGAATAGGGATTACAGTTTATATTTATTTGTATAGACTTAAAATATCCTTGGTCCGGGTCATCGCCCATAGAATGTATTTTGTTATTAGGTGTAATGGGTTAAATAGCCCTGATGAAAGGGTAATACTAACCCAAAACGTTGCTATTGTATTTATACATGAGAATGATGGATTATATAAGGAAATACTGAGATTCAAACAAATCACACATTGTTTTTGTAGAGTGATATAGCATAACACAAGCCACTTACTGAGAGGTTTATGGTATGCAAAACCCACTGGAACTTGAAATGACCATAAACTGGCACTGTTTACATTTCATGACCTATATATTTATTACAGTACATTTGCTTTATAAGTAAAGACATTGGTATTGTATAACTTTAAATTTGGTAACCTCATTGTACGAATGTACGAATGTGTGTGTCTATGAATGTAACTATCTATGCGCTAACTAATGCACCTCTCCTGCTCCTGTGCCAATGTAGGCACAATGAATGGCTGGAACATGGAGGAGGGCTGCGCACGCGCGTTGCCAGGTTGTAGGCAGAGAGTCTGTACGGTGCACAGAGATTCCACCTGCTCTGCTTTTCTCTATAGAGAATCGAACCAGGCTGGGCGGATCCATCTCTACAGCACAGACGAGAGGGAGATCAATAACAGTCCGGACTGGTGAATGGAAGGACAGGATGGGGAACAGCACATTATAGTACAATCCATGGCTGATTAGGGCTGTAAAGTGACCGGTAAGGCTCCTTCTATTGACACCTCTGCTATTTGTAATTGGTAATGTGACATTGCATTAATGTTAAGGTGGATCTGTGCTTTATAGTAGGACAATGGACAATGAATGGAGCTGCAGCTGGGGGTGGGTTGCCAGGCTGTATGCCCAGTGTACCTATTCTGTGCCAAGCTAAGTTTCACACACTCCTTGCAATTTGATTGCACAATCATCTTTTAGTTACCTAATTATGCCTAGACAAGCTACACAAGTCTATGGGGGGATTGTACAATTAGATTGTAATGTGTGGATAGACAGATCTGGGCAGATCTACAGCTGGTAGGATTTAGGGTTATTAGGGATTTGTTGAGAAGTTTTCTTTGTGAATATGTGAAATAATAAATGATACTTTCAATAGGATTTATGCCAGTGTCATTTTAACTGTGTTTCTTATAGGAAGGAATTATTAATCTATTGGGAATTCTTACAAAAATAATCTCTAAGCTCCATGCGCACCCCCCCCCCCCCCCACCCCCCCCTCCCCCGTCTCTTCCCAAAAGGCCAAATGGTTCCCTTGGAGTTGCCATAGTGCTGTATTACAACAATGAAAAACAATGGATTAAGTGTGTTGTTTATTACTGTAATGGATGGGAAGATTTGTGCATATATAGCACACAGAACCACACACCAGTTTGTTTACCACCCCAGCACTATAGCACTACTTGGGGGTGCAGTTCTGTACAATATTATAATTCAAAAACGAACAAGAGGAACAATATTATAAATAATTTCATCAAAAATTGTGTGCATTAAAAATAGTATATAAGTGCTTAAACCGTATGACATGAGTAAAGAGGTCCCTGCCCCGTAGAGCTTACTATCGAGTTAGGTGGGTAACAGGCACAAATAGAAGGGCATGTGCGTACAGTGCAAGGGAGCGTGGATGTAGTCAGAACCTCTAAGTGGACACTGCGGTTTACTGGGTTCCCTTCCTGCGCCTGACTGATAAATTAAAGAACGGGTGGTAAGACATAGTATCTTTACCTCCTATTCTTCAATTAAACTGAATAATGGCATGTCAGTTTTGTAAATGTAGATACCCTTTAAAAATTGGTGTTAATTTTCATTTGAAACTTTTTTTTTTTGCATTGGAATGTCCCAAAAATAGTATTTGTTGTAATCACAAGCATCATAATCAGTAGTATCTGCTCTAGAAGATTAGCTCCAGCAGAGGAATTCTTCAGTTGCTGACACGATTCTCTTAAACTAACAATAATGAGTAAAAATAGTACAATATATACACTTTGGGACACTGCCATCGTGGTGAAGTAAGTCCAGTGCTGACAAAGCAGTTAGAAAAATGTGGAAATAGAAAAAGCAAATGAAGACAATGTATAAAATCTAGAAAGTCTTGCTAGTGCGTTTCACTGGTAGAAATACCTGTTTAGTATTTAATAAGCAGCCTGGGGCTATACATCATACGTAAATCAAATTCCACTTGTGCACAGTGACACACCTCTTTCTGTTTGACCTGGTAATTTGCAGTGAGAAGTGCAAATGTGCAGGTTGAAGATGTTTTGGGAATGTAAACTTGAATTAGTAGTTGGTACTGTGTGCTTTCCAATGTGGTTACACACGTTACACAAGGTCAGTGTGCAGAGGTGTCAAAGGTTGCAAAGTAACCACACACTGCCCTATTGTAGGGTTTTTATGGTGCTTGATCATATATTAGTAACAGTAAGTTAAACAATGTTTCAGGGGGTAAAACCTTCCTTCATCAGGTATCTAAGTACACCTAAAACCCTAAAATATAGCAGTGTGTGTGTGTGTTACCTATTGTACATTATTTGACACCCAAAGCCTGCACTACAGGTACACTGCTACATGCAGTGATTGGAATGCGGACAATATCCTTGTTTCTTATACAATTAACTGCACTTTTAACCAAATGCAGTATTCATATGGAGCAGATTATGGTAACATCTAACATCCTGCAAATAAGGAACAAAGACTTCTGGGTAATTTTCATGTGTCCATGTTAGCCCTTTAGGAATTTATTCTACAAGATAAATGCAAAACCAGAGAGCCAGTTACAGACCTGTTTCAGCTTAATTAAGCCTTCTTCAGTGTAACATAGGCTTCTGGAATACTCGTTAAAGCCTTTTACAAGGTGTTGCATTTTCATAAAGGGCTACCATGGAAACATGGAAATTACCTAGAAATCTTTGTTCCTTATTAAGGTGTCTAACATTTAAACTGGTCTAGCCATTACCATGCTACGATTGATTAAAAATTTGCAATAGCTCCATTTATGTTTGCACTTGCAACAGGGAAAGGTGGTGTTTCTAAATAGTAGGCCAATTCCCATCAATTTGTAGTTATATTTATTATGTGTAGTATCTGCCATGTTGCTCAACTATAGCACTTAATGACACTAGCATTTATTCTTGTTTTTCGTTTGTTTGTGGCACACGAGACGTATGTGGCGGGAATGCCTAGGTCTGTTTAAAGGGCATCTATAGTGAAAAAAACACATTGGCCTATTGCAAAGTTAAATTCATGCACTCTGTGCTGCCTTTATCCTATCTCTGTCAGTGATTTTGTTTTTCCATGGTGTCAGATGTCTGTGCAGCACTCCCCCCTTTCCCCTCCCTTTGTTACCTCCTCTATGTCTCAACTCCGGCTAATCGACAAGCTTATCATGTGCAGTAGGAGTTAAAAGTTCAACATCCTGAAAAACACACCCATGCACAGTGGCCAATAGAAAGCAAGCTGTCCTGGAGACACAGATTTCTCCGTGTCCTGCTAAAATAAAGATCTCTCTCTTTGTGACCCTTCATCAATCAGTGAAGTCTATCAAGAAGGGGGGTCAAGTGCAGCCTTATCCCTACCATCAAAGCTACCTCTCCACCCCTGCTAATGCTGTTATCTCTATGTTTATTACAGAGCATGGAGGAGGGAGGGACTTGAGCAGGGAAGAGGGTCACGTCACAAAATTTGATTGACAGTACAAGTAGGAGTAGAGGAATGCAATCTCGCATTCTTTTAACTTGTGTATCTCGGGACAGAGAGGCAGGGCCGCTCCTACCATTAAGCAATCTGAAAAGATTGCTCGTGGTGCGCCCTCTGGGATTTCTGCAAAGGTTGCAGTCTTTGATTGAGGTTGAATAAAGACCATACGTCCATCCAGTCAAACCTACTCAGCAATACCAACATGTCCGCCGAACTTGTTCCTCCAGATACCTGCAATGGTTGCTGGTTATAAGGATTGTCTCTATGTTTATGAGGTCGGAATGGGGAAAATCCAAAGGGGGAGTACCAGGGAAGGAATGTTCCTGTAATTCCTACCAACTTTTTTGTTGTGGGTTATGTGCTATTATTCTTTTTAAGACGCGTTGTCCCATAAGATTATTGTGGTGTAGGCCATGGACGACATGTCCGTACAAGTTCTCATGGCTTTTAGGTACCCAGAGTAAGTATCAGCGCTGAGAGAAGGTAAACATCCCCATGATAATGCTGCAATGGCAGTTTGTGAAGAATTAGTGAGGGAAGATTTTGATTTGAGTTGTTGAGTGGAAAAAGTAACTGCTGCCATAGTAGCCCTGTGAGGAAGTGAAATAATACCTAGTGCTTGGGAATGGAAATTTGACAGGCATTATCATCTGATGTAAAGTTCAAAAATAATCAAACACTAGGAGATAATCGTTGTTAGAAACAAAAATGAGTTATGTAGAACTAGTACATTACGTGGTCAATACAGTATATATTATGTTTTGTTTATGTAATGTGCTGTAAAAAAATGTAAAATTTTGAAGAATGTCAGGTCTATAATTGAAATTTTGGTTCATTAAATGTTGGACCATAGGCAGAGGCCACACTACAATGCACACGAACGCACGTGCACACGTTCATTGCTCTGAAATTCCAATAACGTCAGTTATCGGAGTGCATGCGAATATTACACAAAAACTTATCACATGTGCCAGGAACCAGATTGAAGCGCAACAAACATGCAGTGCACCTGGTGTGGACAGATAAATTGGCCAACACAAAACTGTTTTACAATGCATCATTGTTCCACTCATATCGTCTGCTGGCTGCCAGGGGCCCCTGATCCCTCCTCCCTCCACGAAGATCTCATGATGTGAGACCGACCCAAAATTCGGAACTGAACTGGAAGTTCGGGTGCGGTCTTTTTAAACGCTGATCATTGATGTTTCCTTCTACGTGCAATCGCTGTTTAAAACGGCCGGTCCCTGCAAATATTATGGCTTGTGGCGGGCCCTACTAATGTCTACCCCTAAAGTGCATACAAAAGGGGATAACAGTAACTGTTTATTCTAACACACACAGGCAGCAGGGTTGCCCGGTGGGAGTTTCTTATTTGTACTGATTGATGCAAAATTGCCCGACCAAAGGTGGGTACATCCAAGGGGACTTCTATCCGACCAGCTCTCACAAGAAGCATTTGCAGAACAAATGACTGTCGTCCTGGCAGTAGTGGCCGTGCCACATCACGCGACGATTGTGCAGTTCATATGGGAAGGCTGCTATTTACTGCATGTATGATCAGATGAACGGTGACCGCGCTCAGTTGACCACCACCCCCACACCATGGCGATTTTCTCGTGACCACTAATACACTGGACTATCAGTTTTGGCTGAAAATACTGTGGTGTTACCCTTGCTTAAAGGACCTGTAAATCCCCCTTAAGCCCGCAAATACTATGTCCCTTCGTTTCTATTATTCACAGTAGGTGAGAACGTATTCTCACTCCCTGTGAATAATAGGCGATCGGGGACCTGGAACTTCCTTACACACCGCTCCACTCGCAGCCTCTGCATGAAAGCCGCTCTGTCCCGACCACGGCCTTCTTATGCGCATGCGCGCCAATTCAAAAGATAGGGCGCGCGATCGGGACAGAACAGCTGTTCTGTGCAGGAGCGGCGCTAGTGGAGCGGCAGGTTAAGGTAAGTTCTCCAGGTACCCCCCTGTACATTATTCACATGGAGGTGGAATAGCGTTCTCACCTCCCTGTGAATAATAGAAACGAATGGGACATAGTTAATTTGGGGGGTTAGTGTCCTTAATCTGCAGCAATTTTAGCCTTTATGTTGGGCACAGCTGTAAACATCTTGCAAAATAACTTCAAAGGAAGAATATTTTTCACTTTTTGTGGTGCATGTGAACATTACTTGATACAAGCACTTACAGGGAGATTCAATAAAAGTTCTTATCGTTTAAATGGTGCTAATTTTGCCCCAACCAATCAAATCTTATTTAAACATTTGAAAGCTAACATCTGCTTAGCAACATTTAATGATTTAATCATTTTAAGAACTTTAATTGAATAACCTGTTAGTCGTTAAAGAAGGTGTCAAACTCAATCACATAAGGGGCCAAAATCAAAAATCAAATCTAAAGGTTCATAACACATCGTGCGTCGGGACACGCGAACGCACGATGTTATGAACGTCATTTCGCTCCGAAATCGTCCCGTGTATGGGCCCTTTATCGTCCGAAACGGAAGTTCGTTCGGAGATCCGCAAAGTCGGTTGTTCGACGATCCCCAACCGAACATCCGTTTTAGGCGATAAAGGGCCCATACACGGGACGATTATCGCCCAAAACGAACGTTCGCACACAACGTGCATTGCAGATTGGACCCGCGATCGCACGTGTGTACGAACCTTAAGTGGTGGGCCCACTTTTTTCTTAAGATACGTAGCAGATGCAGGATTGGCCTAGTGCTGGTCTCAGCGGGAAAGGGAGTGAAGCTCTGTTTTGGACTGGGTCCTCTGCCTATGGAGTGATCAATGCCAATGTGGAACACCCACCTTACTCTCGTGGGGGGGGAATGGAACTGCCAACTTACACCTGTTTTTAAACAGCTTATCACATGTATGTATCTTAGTAAAGGGTGCGTGCAATCAGCAAACATCAGTCGTGTGTTCTCTAGCAGGCAGATCTACATTTATGCCAATGCCTAGGACTACACAAATTGATATCAGTGCAGCTGTCTTGGATCAGCTAGGTGGGGACGATTCGGCTGCAGGTCTTGTGTATGAACGTGCGCATTAAAGGAAAAGATTACTCAGAAAGGGAACTATTCCTTTTTTGCATTAAATGAATAGTTCACTCTAAAAGTGTAAAAAGTAAAAAAAAACTCATTTTGACCAATCATCAAAAAAGTTAGTATTTTATCCCCCAACCTTATATGAATACACCAAACAACTGACCTACCTTTAATGCATGTGACTATTTAAAGGGTAAGTAAAAACAACAATCTCCTCTTCATTGACATTATTGAGTTTTAAAATCTGCAGCACTAACACACAAATTCCCTTCCAAATTCAGTCTTTCAAGCCAAATTTAAAGTTGATACTTAAACTTTCCCTTTCTAGTTGAGCTTGATTTTCTTTAATATTCCTGATTATATCCATAGAATAACTATGGTTCATCTTAAACACTTTTTTTTATTGCCCAGAAACTCTAATCACTGTCATTGCCTTTCTAAAGTGTTTCCTTACCAAAAATCAATCTGTGTGGAAAAATTTAGTTTTCTATATCTCTCCCTGAGTAAAGTGCAGTGAGCAAAGCTGGTGACAGTGGGAGGAGATCAGAGCCGGCCTCTGTGCGACCGCACAGGTTGCATACCAGGGGGGCGCCAGCCAGAGCCTTAGGTCACAGTTGTGCATAAGTGCCACAGTCCCCCCAGTTACGGTCCTGCAGATCAATGTATCAGCACCACCCCACAGACAAAGCTGTGTCTGTGCATTTAGTGCGTAATTGTTATGTAATGATGTACACAGGATATATACAAGCACGCACTGCAAATACTGAAAGACAGTAAGCGCGGTGGCGACTTGATTTAAAGCCAGCTAAGGCAAGTAGCATTTAGCAGCGTATTATGTGTGCCCAAAGGGGTGGAGGGGGTGCTTGCCGCAGTAACAAATCTTCACGGGTGGCTATTAATCCTAAAGCCGGCCCTGGAGGTGATATTGGAAGTGACTGGGTGCTTTAGATCACCCACATGGTTACAATCACTTTAATTAATCGTCGTTTCTGGGCTAAAAGTCAGGAAATCTTTCTCAAATTGTATGTACAGTTTAATCCAAATCAGACTTTTTCTGAATTCACTTGTCTAGGATAAGACAACCTACCTTCAGATTCAACTTGTCAAGACCATAGTTTACTGTAGAACTGACTCTTCCTGGCGAATGAACTTGCCCTGGATTGACCTGAGTTGATGCAAATGTAGAGGGGAAAGTACTAAGTGGGGCAGTTGATGGTGGGAAGTGCCTGGATGGGAGGGTTGTAGGTAGAAAGTGGAAGGGTTAGATTTAGCGAGACAGTACTGGATGGAAAGGATTATCAGGGAGAGAAATGAAGGTGGTTCCTTTTCGCCTGTGCAGATAGTGTTGCAGAAGAGGAGGAGAAACGAAGCAGAGAAGCTTGCTGCCCACTCGTTGGGTTCAGATCTAGAAAGTAATGAACACGAGACGGATGTCATTCATCACACTGTATGGAAAATGGCATCTGCACTGCCTAGTATTTCACCCTGTACACATACAGTTAGACTACCGTAAGCTATTACTAAAATAAAGTCTTTCCAAGATGAAACAAAATCTCTAAGCAGAAAATGTGGTTCAGTGTAGCTGTCAGATTTATGTATCAATGATAAAAATGTAAAGCATTATATTTGTCATAAAGACAGGGACAAATGAAATCTAAAGCTAGGTACACATCTAGCGATTTTTCCTCCTGACCGACCGTTCAATACTTTCGACCGGTCAGCCAGTAGAAGGACTGTCGGTCGCAACAAAAGCAGCCTTGTCCGACAGTTACCACGAACGATTGCGCGGTCCATAGAGGACCGCACGATCGGACGAGGTTTTCCACCATTCCGATCGTCCTTTGTCCGATGTGGACATGGCCGCATTCGGATGCGATAATTTCGGTCCGATCAACCGATACACTGAACACCGAAATATCTCATCGTGTGTACCCAGCTTTACACAATATCCAACAATCCAATAATATTTCAGTAGGATGTGGCCTATTTTGACAGCATGTCTGATGAACAGCTGCAAATATTAATATAGTGACCACTGCCCTTCCTACTGAGCATGCCATGCTGATCTACAGCTTTCAAAAGGTTTTATAGATTTGTTTATGAACCATGCATGGTCTCTAACGCAACTAATTGCAAGGGGACTGAGAAACTGCTTTTTTTAAATTACTAATGAATCATTACTAATGAAAGACATGCTTTATGAAAAGTGTCTTTTCCCATGCAGGGGGGTTTACACATTAACAGTATTATTGGGCATTCTGTAACCTTCAACAAGGCCAATTTCCCCTTAAAAATATTTTTGATGTTCAGTTCAAATTAATTATGTTACTGCACTTTAATATGCATCTCCTGCCCAAGCACAGTGAAATATCTGACTGTGAGAGCTTTCTCAGCATTTGCAAGTATCAGGAGTTAGCAGGACAAAGGGGGTATTAAAGTTCAATGTCCAAAGACCTCTCTCTGTCTCTCGCACATGCCCTACCTGACCATTCATTCATTCTCTCAACAAATTTGACTCAGGGCCTCAGGGAGATTCAATTAAAGTTTGTTATTGTTATAAATGGTTCTAATTATGCCCCAACCAATCAGATCTTTTAACATTTAGGTAAAAGCTATTATCTGATTGGTTGTGGAGAAATTAGAACCATATTAATGATAAGAACATTTATTGAATCTCCCTGAGGGTCTTTAAAGGAATCTAGTAGGACATTGCTATACATTTTTCTTTCTACAGAAGATATCATAGACCCTTGTTTCACCATAACAAATAAGGAGCATGTCAATTTAACTTCAATCAGAAGACCTAATAAAAGAACTGTGATACCTTCAAATGTATGTGTTCTTAGCTGTTGAGGTAAGTGTAACTGATGTGCTGGTTACAACTCCTGGATCTTCTTGGAGTGGGGCAATTCTACCCATGTAGGTTCAGGTAAAACTGTGATTTCCACCTCTGGGATGATTCCTGGTGTAGTGGCATCAATAAAATAGCAGGATTATTAAATTGTTGGTTGTTTCATTCACTTGCTCCACGTCATCTGCCACACAACATATAAATGACTTTTAAACAAACAAGATCTTCAATCTCTTTTTATTTAAATTAAAGATTTTTAAATCTTTAATTTAAACTGTTTGGAGACCACAGTTCCCTTTAAAATTCTTTTTCTTTTTAAAGGGTATCACCACTGATTAAAAAATTGTCATTTAGTTTTTAAAGAAGGGGGAAGTAACGGAGCTTGTCTTACATCCCGTTCTTGGGACCTGTCAGACTACGCAGCAGAGGAGTAAGTAGTTACCTTCATCTCCTCGGCTCCTGCAGGTTTTATTGAAGAATGGGAAGTAAGACACAGCTCCCTTACCTCCCATTCTTCAATAAACTAAATGCCAACTTTTTGTCAGTGGAGATACCCTTTAATCTGTGAAATACTATATGAAGCCGCTGCAACTAAAAACTGATGAAATATTATTGTTGCTGCCAATATCACCTGCGTATTCCAAGTCAAATGTACGATCATAATCACAAAATGCATGGGCTTTACCTGTAGGTTTTTTTTTGGGGGGGGGGGTGTTGTTGTTACCTTGATTTTGCAATGAAGTCATCATAGTAGTATTATCTGCATGATTGAAATGGTTGGTTAAACCAGTTTTGTCATCTTCCTGTTGGACAGAAATATTTCATTTGTACCAGGCTCTGATTCACCGGGACCAACTCTGAACAGCCAGTCATGTTTTCCATCATGCAGGTGGGCTTATGTATTATGGTCTTGAGTGGAGTCCTTTTGTAATGTGACATTTAAAGGATCAAAACTTAAAGATTTGTATCATCCCAATCATCATTTGCAGAGGTACAGTACTATCAGCAGTAATGTTTAGGTTGATATGTGTTACAGTCTCCGAATTAATGTATAAGGGTAGTGAGCTTTCACAGAAGGTGCGATTACTGTGATGGAATCAAAACTTGATTGATTGTTTAAACCAATGCTTATTGGAGAGATTTCTGCAGGTTCATCTGGGAGAGTAGACATATCCTCTGCAATAATGCTGTTTGTCCTTGGACTGGTTCTCAAGATTCTATTGTACTAATTGTGATAATTATCTGTTTTTTTCATCTTGTGTTATCCTCTTCTCTGCATTATAGCTTTTAACTACCTCTGTGGTCATGTTTTCAGCGATGGTTGTAGTGAGGTAATCTACAGAAGAAATAGCTGTGGTGAGATTTCCATTTTCATCTGATGTCTCCCTTGCCCACTGGGATTTAGACGACCACAATACTAGAATTGTTAATTCTGTGTTACCACCATTCCTGTGCTATTACATATAAGCTGTGGGTCTTGCTGTTCATTAAAGCAAATTCCTTATTTGCTGTGGTCCCTTCTAATTCTAAAGGGCTGCTCTGTGAAGCTTTAGTAACTGTAGATTGCGTTGTTAGTTGATATTCCTGTGCATTGGTTTGGAAGCTCTTAGTATTATCTCCATCTAAATGTTCTGTTGTTTCCTGAACATCCTCCAGATCCTTTGTTCCACTTTAGGAGAGAAATCCCTTTAATTGCTGGAGGACCCAGCAGGATGTGCAAAGCACCAAATAATCTGAGTGTGCTGTGATCTTGTCATGTCAGATGGTGGCACAGAACGTGGATCCAAAAATTCTGAAAGAGAATAGAAAAACACACAGTCATTTGTTTGCAAGAACACCGCTATACACACACAGGCTCTCTATTTACAATTGCGCGTTTATGGTCTTCAGGCAACATTTGTTGTTCTGTTAGGATGGACCCAACCGACCAGACCATTGTTGGCCAAATCAGCTATTCTTCTCCATGTACTGGCTGCTTAAACCAACATAATCGCATATAAAAATTAGAACAACTAAAAATATGGACAGTCATTTGATTCTCTAACCACTGTGTAACAACATAGATAAACTATAGAGGGGTGGTTTATGTGCATCAACTTAATTTACTATTGCCACATTTTATAACTTTAGCAACAGATCATAATTAATCTAGATATTTCAAACAGGAAGGGTATTCCTGACAATCAATATAAGGATTAGGAGATCGCTTTAAACGTGCAAGAAGCTATTAATAAACACAACAGAGAAAAATCTAGTCATTTTTATTTAAAACTGCGTTGTAATGATCAATTCCCTAATCCCTTTTATCCTGTAGACAGTTACTATATTAATGTTTAGGATCAATATAGATGTTTTTCAAGCCAGAAAACTAGGGGCTGTACATAAAGAGTTGTTTAATTAATCGGATAAATGCGCAATTTAGGACCACGTCTGCACATGAATTTAGATATATATATGCAGTTCTCACGTTCTAAGAATAAAATATCTCAGTTTCTAATTCCCTTAAGCAACAAAAGAAAAGATAAAATCTCTGAGACATCATCATACTGAACTAAACAAGCAGGAAAAAGATTTACTGCAGGTAAAATACTGCGAAGGGTAAAAACACAGATCATTTCATCCCAGGAGAAGACAAATTTGAACGTTGATTTATAGTAAATTATTCCTATTCTGCAATGTTTGCATGACCCTGGTTTGGTTCAAAAAGCAAATTGTAAGGGAAAAAATAACTCAAGATTTATTTGATGTTATAAATTAGGTTGCACAATGGCGCCGTCTATTGTTCAGGTTTGTTGTACTCAGGAGAAGTACATTTTGTCTGCCAGTACTATTATTATTATTGAGTATTATATAGCGCCAACACTTCCATGGCGCTTTACAACTACATGTATACATTCTTATTAGGCCCTGCCCAATGAGCTACAATCCAAACAACCACCACCAAAATTTTTACATTTCAGAATTTTAATTTGGTTTTAACCATTGAAATTTCCATGTTAAATTTGCAGTATTCCACACAGAGCCAGTTCTGGCCATTTGGTACCCTAATCAAGTCTCCCCGGTGCCCCCTACCAACTTAAACTTCCCTCCAACCACCTCTGCATTAACCTTTGTATTTTACAAAACCTAAAACAATTAACAGATATAGGGAATCATCCTGTATGTTTCGTTGTACTATATGTTTATTTATGTACCGTATGTATAATTTTATTTATCTGTACTGTATGATGGCAGGGGAGGCTACAGGGAACTAGATTAATACCAAATTATTGCTCTATGCTGATAGGAACCACTGTATTAAAAAAAATCTCAGTGCCCTAGAAGTTCGCCTAGGTCTCCTATGCTTAGAAACCCCAATGTTTCATGAACCCGCATGTAAAACAACCTCGGCAGATTTGTGCATCCTTTGAATACAATTCAATTTTTTGCTTATAATGAAATAGTCTAATAATAGTCACTCAGTGAAATAACTAGGTGGGTATTATCTAGCATATATTATGCAAATTCCCATTTTTAATACTGTTTATATTAAAGGGCAAGTCCAGCCCTAAAAGAAAATTTCATACAGGGCAATCACCCCCCAAAACTCTAAAGGTTAATAGTTTGAAATGTGAAATATATAAGTCTAACCTGAAATCCTGCACAATGTCCTGTTTCCCCTGTTTCTGCATCCTGGTTCTTCCAGTTAGCAACTCTCAGTTATGGATTTGACAGTTGACATCACATCCAATGACTGAATGTTAATCCCCTGCTCTACTGAGCATGCCCCAGGCTCAATACAGGCTCAATCAGGTTTCTCAGTTTCCATGAGGCATCCATAAGCATAGCACATACAGTAATGAATTCATAGGACAAAGTATAATATATCAAAAGATTTTAAAGGGGCCATTCTTTCTAAAAGATGTTCTTATGAGGGTGAGTTGTCCTTTAAATAACATTTTTAGGTGCCAAATAGGTTCCAGGGCATCATTACTTACAAGGTTAGGGTTCTGGCACTACATTTTTAATAATAAACATTAATTTGATTACCTATATTAAAATAGTTAACAACTCTAATAATACAAAATGACTCAGAAACAAGGTTACGAGAACAATGTGTGCTAACAGTGCTGTGATCTGATTGGCTGTCATTATGGTAAATATGCCATATGTTCATATGAAAGTGTACTAAAATCAGAGTTATCTACTGGGAGTGTTTCCATGGAGACAGTATCATCATACTGTTGAAAGGCAACCCAGAATGCATTATACTCTAGCCCCCAGTGACTAGTTTTATTGTGCTACTTCACTTTTTAAATGAATTTAAAGACGATCAGGCCAATACCAGCTGGCACAGTACTCACGTTTTAGTTCCTACGGAGTTGTTAACCTGCAAATTAATTTTCATTCCTATTTTGCTTCTGCGAACAAACAATCTTTAGAAGAAATAAAGGTGAAACCGAAGCATTAGTAAAGGCATAAGACATTGCTCATCTATGTTACATTTATAGAATTTCTTACATTCGCTTTGATTAACTGTAATTTACCAATAATCTGTTTCTTACATTTGATGCTGGACAAGATTTTCAAAGGTAAACTTATATACAAAGACCCATTCTCCTATTAATTTAAATGTGGTCACCTGCTTTCTGCTAAGTAAAGGGGAATTGTGGCCTCTAACAGTTAGGGTTAAACAAAAGCCTTCAGTCTCCTTAAAATTTAACTCAGGTTGGACGAATGGATGTATTCTTTATACAACCTCCAATACTATGTTACTATGTAACTGTTGACATTATGGGTAGGGTAAAAGGTTGGACTGCATGAACATATGTCTTTACAACCTTCCTCAACACTTCCTGCTTTTTAATTTTTCTGAATTTCTCAGGAGCCAGGAACGAAGGTGAGTTACATTATCGGGCATGTGCGCTATAGCTGAACAGAACCAGGAAGCGTCAGGACCTGCTTACAGCCACGGTGGATGGTGCAGAGGTAAATATACTCACCTTTGTTCCTGGCTCTGAAGAATTGATAGAAGAATGAAAGGTAAGGCATAGCTCCTTAAGGGCATGTCCACCCCCTAAAACTATAATCCCCCCAACTACTGGCCCCACCATGTAGTGTAGTGTAATCCTTACCTCACATCCCAGCTCCATCTGGTTCTCCTGTAGTCCCCCCCAAAGTCCCAAAACTGACGACCAGGAGGCTAGCAGAGTCCATATAGGGCTCTCTGCTACCTGGCCTCCGGGAGAATTCTGCCATGCGTACTGCAGCCTTCTCCCCCCTCCCTCCCCCTCCTCTCCCTCCCGTTCTAACTATCCCTCCCCCTAGTGTAAATCCCCTTAATATCCTGCTCCCCCATGTCCCCCAGCCCCAACCGGGTATTTTTTATATTCAGAAAGCCCCCCAAACTCTTACTTACCTCTCCTCTTTCCTCCGCTGCGACCCGGTCTGAGCGGCAGCCAATCACGGACGACGCGACTGCCGTCCCGCCCCTCTGCTGCATTTTGCAAGCAGAAGGCCGGGAGCGCAGCGGGGGAAAGAGGAGAGGTAAGTAGAGTTGGGGGGCTTTATGAATATAAAAAATACGCCGGTTGGGGCTGGGGGACATGGGGGAGCAGGATATAAAAAATACATTTAGGGTGGACATACCCTTTAAACTCCCAGTTCTTCAATCACTACATTAACTGGAATAGTTCACTTTTCCAGTGAATATCCCTTTATATGTATTTTCATGTTTGCGAAACTTGTATCTTCTTTTCACTGCCTGTGTAAAAATTAGGAAGAGGCAGATTGACAATATCTGTCTAGAGGCTGGCACTGATGACATCAACTCATTTGTTGTCTATGTATATATTAACTGCTTTCCAATGTTACTTTAAGAAGAAAGAGCAGTATTTTTCCATCCTAATGACCTTAACCTGCCCATTCAGGATTTGTCTGTGTATAATAATGCTTCCGAAATACTGACTTCCTGTTTGCAGGACCCCTTTTTAGAGACCGTTATGGTTTTGCCCTTGACCAAGCACCTAGGTTGATTCAGTTGCTCAGAAAAGATCTGAACATGTTGACCCATCCAACAGTCAATCAGTAGAAATAACTTTAGGAGCATTTCAAGAACCTGAATTCTCAGCTCACTAAATTACTAGGTATGCATAATATAAAGTTAGATTTTTAAAAATATGATAATTTCCATTGAACTTTTCCTTTAAGTCTTCAGTAAGCATGCTTTGACCCAGGGGACAGCAGCGAAGCAGGTAATGTAGCTCAAGCTACTGGAAGAATAAAGGTTGATCATTTTCAGCAAAAAACTTCTCACAGGATGCAGTCAGCGATGTGATCCAGGGCTCTTTTTAAAGAAAGGACTTACAGTTACCCTTTAAATAATAACATTTTAATCTTCTTTTATGGGTACTGTGAGTTTGCCTGTAAGTGTAGGGCGCTGTACTTGCAGCTATGTATACAGTATACATAAAACTGCTTACATTATGTAATTGGAAAAAAGACCTCTAAGGGCCCTTACCAATATAATGTTAAAATTAAGTAACACATATTACTGTTAATATTGATGCCAAAAGAAGTAATGGGGAGAAAACATCCTGCATTGCCTGGTCCCCCATTTTTTTGGATCCTGCTTAATAGGATTTCAAAAGTCTAGCAGACTTTAAACAGAAGACTGCATTGCGAGACTGCAAAGAATGAATGACTTGGGGCCAGAACCCGCAGACTATGAACAGTCAAAACCACAAATCCCTGAATACCAGTCCTACAAGAGGTTAATTAAAATGGTTAAAAATTAAGGGATTCCAACCCTGAAAATTGAAAATGAATGTAAAACGATGAGAACCACAAAAGGCACTATAAACTATGAACCGTCAGGCTGAATGGTAATCTCTACCTCTGCGCATCGCAGTCATATTAGAATCTAAAAATAGACGGCCCTCTCTAGTGTATGTACTCACAGCAGTTAAAGATTTTAACATGCAGGAATACTTTATGCGTTATATATATATTTTAATCTGTGCTGTTAAATACTGAACCATATTACACGGCCACTGGTTTATTTAATTCTGTGTTAGTTTCAAATGGCAACATGGAATTCAATGCTACATGTTAACACAAAAACCACAACATACATTTGTAATACAGAGATACACTGAGAGTATGGTCATGATAGTAGTATGTAAGTGCCGAGTTCAAGAACGCAACATCACCTGCCAACAACCTAATCTAATTCTATGGGAATCAACTACAGCATTTCCCTACAAGAATGTAAAAGGGTGCACCAATCAGTATTTGTAACCAAAAGATTTTAAAATGTTTCCTGCATAGTAGTTCATGTCCCGGTACAAGGAAATCCCCTATAAAATGTTTGATACTTTAGTGTCCCTTAGATAAGTATGTGGCTAGGTGGGTTTAAACTGATGTTGTGGTGCCAGCACTATTTGCAAACATTTTGGAAACAGCGCGGCGTACTGATGCAAAACAGGTTATGTTTTGCACTACTTTTTTCTGTAAACCTAACCTCTGAACTGCTTCTTACCCAAACCTTATTCCGCGATGCAGTAAATATTGTGATTACTGAATGTGGGATCTGCTGCAGGTAAGAAGCGGGGCATAGGTAAATAGCATTGCTGCTATAGCAGCTGCCAAAACAAAATATTCCAATACATATCCAAATCCGTGGGTGTTTAAAACTACTAAAAACCCTTACCCCGGGTATCAAAGTCTAAATACAAAGCTCAACAACAGAAGAGTAGCAGACCAGTCTTTAAAGGGCATCTATATTGAAAAAAAGTTATTTAATTCGACCATTACTGGTAACTACTATTCTTTCCTGCCACTGCTATATATTTTTGTTGATCTGTACCTATTTCTTAGATATCCAATCTACATTACATTACCGTATATACGAGTATAAGCCAACCCAAGTATAACCGAGGTACCTATTTTGCTCACAAAAACAGGAAACCCTGATTGACTCGATTATGAACCGAGGGTTGAAATTATGACCACTACTGCCTTCTGATTCTGTACTGTTCTGAGGTTTTAGTTGCCCTTTAAATGTATGGGACTACTGTATGGGAATTCTGCTGTTCATTTAAAAGGCAACTAAAGCCACAGAGCCCCTCCAGTTCAGTGTTCACTTACCTGGGCAGTCTTCAATCTTCAGTTTTCACCTCTCTGTCAGCTGCCACTCGCTCCGCATCTTCCCGCCTGAGTATAAGCTGGAGTTCGATTCGGAAACCTTGGCTTATACTCAAGTATATACGGAACATTTCAGCTGTCAATCTACCTGTCATTTCAGTCATTTTAGCTGTCAAGTACCTTGCTATCATAAACTATTCTTCTGTGAGCAGTTTTTGCTGTAGCTGAAATGGTGACAGAGTTTTGACAATTGAATGCTGTATGCAGTTTTTAACAGTTGGGTTTGTATGGAAAAAGTCAGGTCAGATGGTATTGGGAGTGGTTAAAAGAGCAAAACATGCTGGATTGAAGGCATGCAGCACACACACTCCTCAGAGTAAGTGCTACTTACGCATATTTATTTATGATTAAAATGAGGAAATAATTTTTCACTATCACATATACATTTAAGAGAAAAAGCAGTATTTTTCCATCCTAATGATCTTAACCTGCCCATTCAGCATTTTCTCATTGTATAAATAAATGCTTCCGAAATCTGACTTCCTGTTTGCAGGACCCCTAATAGAGACCGTTATGGTCTTGCCCATGACCCAGTGCCTGGGTTGATTCAGTTGCTCAGTAGAGATCTGAGCGTGTTTGAGCCATCCAACGCCAATCAGTAGAAATACTGTTAGGCACATTCCAAGGTAATGTGCATTCTGGGAAGAAGAAGGACTGTTACAGAGCCTGAAAATGATCTCACTAATGTCAACAGTAGGGAATACAGTAGGATAAAAAATTCAACTGACTTTTCAAAATGGAATAACAGGTATGCATTATTATATATATAAACTAAGAATTTCAAAAATATGAGATTCCCAGACCCCCTTCATTGGGTTATATCTATGATAAACCACTGTATGAGGTACCAGTATGACTGCATTTCTAATGCAGTCATAAGTTTTTTATACAATGAAAACACTAATGTCCTTGTCTAGACAGATCATATTATGCTTTTGCTCTGTAATGGGGCCCTAGAGAATTATTAGCAAAGACTAGACCCAGCAATTGGACAGGAACGATGATGAAAATGTCTATAACTGCTCCATCTCAAATCAAATTAAATGGTGTAAAGTGGAACTACTTGTTATTGTAAATTTTTCTGACCCATAAGGGCAGCGCTGTCTTGTAAACATCTGATCTCAAAAGGAACACATAAAAATATTACAAAAATTAAAAATATATTCCATTCATAGAATGATTATTTCAAACCAGAACTTGCAAATATAATTTTTCTTATCCAAGAATGCCATCCAGCATTTCTCTAGGGCCCCATTAAAGATGCAAAAGCATAATATGGTCTGCCTGGACAAGAACTAGACATGGAAGGAAATCATGGCCAATCATATATTAATCGGTGGATGGGCATGTTGGAAGAGAAGATTCGGAACTTTAACCCGATTGATGGTTAAGTTCCGAATCTTCTCTCCTGGCTCCTGCAGGTTTTATTGAAGAACGGGAGGTAAGACCCACTCCCTTACCTCCTGTTCTTCAATAAAACTGAATGGCAAAAAATTCATTTACCAGTAGAGATACCCTTTAAATATTTTTTTTTTACATTTAAAGTGTGTTCACATTATGGGGGTGAATACTGATGAGAAACTTATCTGTTAATAAATCAACACCCTGTACTCACAACACCCACCTTTACTAAAATGTGCTGTTTATACCGAAGTAAAAATCTCACTTGCCAGTGGGTTGGAATCTACTACTGCATGTTCTGGTTGTTCCTAAGATGTAGAAAAGCTACACTATTTACATTGTGCCAGAGAGGAAAATATTAAGAGGGTTTGCATAAAATATTTCCTTTCGCTTTTTAACTTTCATATCAGCACCATTTAAAACATGACATTATATAGTTATTACCGTAATGTACCCCAACTGTAAATTATAAGGATATTTATAGTTACTGAGGAGTCTGTGATAATATAAAAAGAGTGCTTTTATAAAGGTCACAAACTTTCTGGTGATTTCTAATATGCTTATAATTTACAGTCGGGGGTACATTATACATTATAATCCAATCCCAGGCACCCATTGACTGAGGCATCTCTGGATTAGAGACAATAGGTGCCTGCAACCCGGGTCAGTACTATACCGCCCCCTTATTTTTCTGCCTGGGCTGGACTCTCCCAGACCGTCCACAAGCCCAGAGATGTACCATTGTACCTCGCTACCATCCCTGCAACAAGGCAGCGCAAATTCCAAATTCCATTTTATATTGGCACACTACTACGTAGTATTATTTACACTTGGGTCCCATTAAGACCCATTGAAGGGGTGGATTAAAAGCATATATATTATATATATACATTGTAGTCTCTATTTAAACCAGAAGGCATGAGGGATACCAAATTTATTTGTGTGTGTATATTATACATTTAGTTAGATCAACTGGACTTGAAGTTCTTGAAAACATTTTGCTAGTTATATACTGGCTTTCTCAATTCAGATTTCTGAATTGAGAAAGGCAGTCGGATGACTAGTGAACTATACTTCAAGTCCAGTTGATGTAACTGAATACAAACAATATCCTACCAATGGTTGCTGAAGAGAAAAAATGAAGATGCAATGTCTAACATTTAGGAATTCACATAATTAATTATGGGACAAAGGTTTTCCTATGTCAAACAGAGCATTTGAGGGCTTCATCCCACCTAAACGAAAAAGCAGGGCAAGACTGAAAGATTCTAACAGAATGGGCTTCAAGTAATATGTGGAAAATGATTTCAGATGCATTTACTTCTAAATTGTCAGGTAATCAAGAGCTGGTCCAATAATTTCTGTCAAGGGAAGCGATTACTCTGTAATTATGACACTAGCAAGTAGAGAGCTGCAGTAATGATCTTCAAAGTGCTATGTTAAACTTGTTATTCTTAACTAAACTACACCTGAATGATGGAAAATATAAGGGCTGCCAGGATTTTAGTAACAGCAAGCCTTATTTCCATTTTAATTAATATATGGGATATTATAAACACCATTACTAAAGATGTTCAAAGGGCATGTTTACCTCCAAATCTACATTTCATTCACCCATACCAGCCCCACTGTGTAGTGTAGTAAAACCTTACCCCAGGGTATTCTCCGGAGAATTTGGACAAGCGCAGTGCAGCCCTCCCTCCCCTAGCTCCAAACCCCTTTGCTGTAGTGTAGGGCTCCCTTACCCACCTCCAACCACTATATTACTTTGTAAAAAACTCTCCCGATCTTTATTGCCTGTTTTCCTCCGACGTTCTACACAGTCCAAAGCTGCGTCCGTGATTGGCTGTTTCTCAGCCAATCACTGACGTGCTTCCGGTCCGGCCCCCTGCTTGCAGTTTCATGCAAGCAAAGGGCCATGACAGAACATTGGGAGAAAGAGGCAGTGTAAGTAGTGTCGGGAGAGTTATTTTACAAAGTAATATGATAGTTGGGGTGGTTGAGGGAGCCATACACTACACAAATTGTAAAAAAAACCAGGTGGACATGCCTTTTAAATATGGGCAGAGAAGTTTGGACTTGTGTAAGGGGTTATTTATGTGGTAGTATACAGTCTTTATAAATATTATTACTAGAGAATTATTTGCCTTGCCTTTGCATTACTGAATTAGTTGCACAACATGTAACATTTTTATTGTACTTGTGCAGCATCTGTAATTTATATATTATTACTGGAGATAATTATTCACTTGTGTTTGTATACTGAACTGGACTGAGCATTTTATTTAGTTGTACAACAAAGGTGCGTATTTATAAAGGTCTGTTAACTTTGCCGTTTTGTTACCACACATTGCCGCGAAAGGATCAGCATTTATGCCATATTTATATAGATGAGCGTCTTGGAAGCGAATGTTAGTGCAGCAGCGATGTGTAGCGGTAAGCATGTTTCGCGGAGAAAAGAAAAAATATCAAGCAATGTGTGTGTGCGCCACCCAGGGAGGGGGAAGTGACATGCGCAGACACTTAAAGGTGCCTTTTGGGGCTTAGGGGGTCCTGCAGCTCGAACAAGGACCCTGTATAAGGCCTTTGCGGCACTGACGCTGTTTGGGGCTTAAGGGGTCCCATAGCTCAAAACGTCACCTTCCCGCCACTTAAAAGTGCCAATGTGGGGTCCCACAGATGGAAACCGGACACCCCTGGCACCGACAAGTGCCTTTGTTGGGGGTCCTTCAGCTCGAATCCAGGACCCCATTGTGGCGCAAACATCTCTGGCGACGGTGAAAAGTTAAAGCACCTTTATAAATATACCCCTAATTGAATATATGTGGACAGTGTTTACTAATGTCATACAAAGCACTTAATTGCCTGTACTGATGTTGGAACCCTGGAACCATTTATTTAAACTTGTGCTCTATTACTGGACTATTATAGTTGCAGGATAAAGTGCAAGTTGTACTTTATCCTTCCTGCATCTTTGATACATCCACTTGTCATTTATATAACCTCAAGTCTGTTTAAAAAATGTTTATAAACCAAATCTGTACCCCAGCCAAATCTCACTACAATGTAGAATTTCAGGATCAGAGGCATGCTGAGATTTGTTTGCATAATATCTACCCGAGGACGAAAACAGGCATTCATCTTTCAGGAATTCTAGTCATACGGGAAATACAACTGAATCACAAAAAAGGTTTCAGCTTTTTCAGGAATTATACCCCCTTCATTCCTGTCCTCCAGTGGCATAACTAGGAATCACTGGGCCCCCAGCAAAACATGATGGGTCCCCTATCCGTTTTATACACACAGTGGTTTTCTGTAAGGAGGCTATATCTGTCATAGAAAATATAAGACCCTCTGTGATTGCTTCCCCGATAGTTACGCTCCTGCCTTCCCCGTTTAGTAGGGGAGGTAAGTCCTAGCTCCTTTACCTCCCGTTCTTCAATTAATACATTAAAGGAATAGTTCACTTTATGGTGAACTAAGGCGCAATGCCTTAGCCAATCACAGGAGCTACACCGTTCAAGCCCTTCCTGCTTGACTTCCATGCACTGAAAAGGCACGGAAGTCAAGCAGAAGGCTTCGGGGGAACGAAGGCTGGTAAGTACATTTGGGGGGACTGTCACTGCTATAAACCTCGTGAGGTCGAGGTTTATAGCCATTTCCAGGCACATAGTAAAAATTAGTTTGGGGAGTGGAAATACCCTTTAATATTTATGATAACTTTTCAATGCAGTCAATGTAATGTAACTGTACACTACATGATTGTAATTAAATGTGCTTACAATAAACTGTAAATGCATTATGGATAATTTTTAAAAGAAATGTACCTGGGAGGTAGGATTGATTATTCTTATCTCAGGCAGGTAGGATTGATTATCTTACCTTTAGGGAGGTAGGATGATATTCCTACCAGCCAATATCATTTCGTTGAAGAGTGCTAGCACATACCGTTTTATCTGACGATTAGTGCCTGAGCTTAAAGGGCATGTCCACCACCCCCAAACTAAAATTTTACTAACTACTGGCCCCACAGTACAAAAAAAATTTGTACTGTGCCTGTCAGTGCCTCATCTTTTGCCTCTTTCCTTGCTAACCTCAGCAAGGTCTGAGGCATGCTCAGTAGAGCCCTTTTCCCCCCTCTTCCTTCCTCCCGATCCCTCTGTGGCTGGCGTGTTCTAACATAAAAGCTTTTGCCACAATGCAGGGGATACCCTCACACCCCCAACGCATATATCATAGTGTAAAAGCGCTTCCAATCTGTTACTACCCTCCTCGTTCCTGCGCTGTTCTACACTGAAGGCAGTGCCTCAGCCATCACAGCCGCAGCTACCGGTCAAGTCCCCTTCTTGCCTCCCCCGGGCAGGGGAGCCAGACCAGAACAGCACTGGAACGAGGAGGTGTAAGTAAAGATTGGAAGCACTTTTACACTTATGAGCGGTTGGGGTGTGGAGGGTATCCGCTCATTGTGGCAAAAGTTTTTAAAGAGCAACCCCTAAGAGCCATCCCTTTAAATATAGCGCTGAAGCAATCAGAAGCCTGTCAGAAGCCGTTTTCTTTCTCACAGAAATTATACTGGGAGGTAGAATGTACCAATCCTACCTCCATGCGCTATTCACTTTTCATTTCAATGTTTGTTTGTTTTTACATTATAAACACTATAGTTCTCCATTAATTTTATAGAACGTTTCAAAATAGCTAGACACCACCCAAATGCAATAAGGCAAATTCATGTTTTAGAGGAGGTCTGCAGTCAGTGCATACAGTGTGTAATCTGTATGTAAAGGGAGTGTTAACTGAGACATACTAGACCAGTTGTTCTCAAACTTTTATGGACCGTGGCACATTTGGCATGCAATTTGTTTCTCATAGCACACCTGTGTTCTTAAAGGGTATGTCCACCCCCAAATACACTTTGAATTCTACCTTATTGCAGAACAAAAATCTTAAGCTCACACTGGCTCACACTGCTAAAAAGTGTCCCTAAATCTCTTACCAGCCATGAGTCCCTTGTCTTCTTCCTCCGGCTTACCTGTTTCCATGCACGAAGCTTCATAAGAGGCTGGACAGCATCTCAGCCAATCACAGCGCTTCTGCCTCTCCCTAATGTAACCTAGTGAGGTTGAGGTTTTGGGGGGGCAATAATGCAGATACAAAATTTGCTTAGGGGGTGGACATACCTTTAAGTTAGACTTAAAAAAGGTAACCACACTATTCTCAGTGCACAAACAATGGGTCTATTACCCTGTAAATATAATATGGACATATCTAATACAGCAAAAATGTAAAGGTAAAGGTAAAAGGTAAAGGTAAAAACTACTTCAATGCCATTTTTAAAAAGTAATTTTACACCCCTCTGTTTGCTAGACAGGCTGTAAGCACTGTAACTAATAAAACCCTATGTCATTTATACCACATGAGAGAACCTTTCCTGATGAGATGGAAACAAACTGAATTCCCCTGACTCCTCTGCCAACTCACTGCTTTGTGTGCAACATGGGAAAGAAAGGTTTTATAATACACTGGTGTGTTTATCCTTATCAGAGAGAGAGATTCCCATCTTGGTGATTTCATCTGCCAGTGACATTGAAGTGACTCTCAGAGTCAAGTGGCCCTAGAATTCAGATTCACCATTTTCCTGCTTGTACAGATACTTTGTCATTTGTAAAATGTTATAGCTCAGGACATGGCCCATTAATCCTCTACAATTCATTACTGCATCGTATTTTACTGCAAAAACCATTAACCTTATTGTGCATAGACTGTAGCTGTGATCAACAAGAAAGCCCAATTTCAAGCTTGGGAGAAGTGACATAAATAGTAACTACATTTGGTGTAGGAGTTAGATACAAATCAGAAATGGTCTGTAAACAGGAGTGGCTGAAGGCCAAGGGAATACATTTTAAGTAATATAAGAACACTAGCAGAGTACCATGCATTGCCCGTTTATTCCAATCAAAATTTTGTTTTCATTGGTCGTTTTAAGGGGCAATCACTCGATTCGCCAACAGATGGCAGCACAAAGGTCAGATTAGAGTCTGAACCGCATCTGAAATACAGACACCCCACCAACACAAAACGGAAACCATAACCTGAACCAACCTGCACCCGCTTTGCTGGTGGGTTCCATCACTGCAAACTGAACTGCAGTAGCCAGTCTCACAACCCGCACCCGAAATTAAATAGACCTGCAAGCAAACCCACATAACATAGTTGGGATAACACACATATGTTTAATGGGCAGCCATAGGCTATTCTAACAGAGAGATTCTCCAGAATGGTTCAGATACCATATGCAATTCGAACAATGGCAGAATGTTACATGCTAAAACACATATAAAATGATCTTTTTTACCCAGAAACTACTGTAAAATGAAATATAATTTTACTTTCTAAATTATTCTAAATGAAAAGATATACCTTTAAAATGTGAAATAGGTCACATCTTTTCTAAATTGACTACACTGAATATCATGATCTAAAACAAGAACCTACAATTGCCATTGTTGCATGTGTGGGCACATTTACACTAGCATAGGTAGACACAATATAGCTAATTAAACAGATCTTTGCTTTCTCCTGTTGAAACAAACTAAGGGCTAGGCCACACTGCTGCGATTTTTCTGTGTTTGCGTTTTTTAAATCATAATGAAAAACCGCATGAGCAAACGCAACGAAATCGCACATGAAATTGCATGTGATTCCATGTGCGTTTGCGCTGCAGTGTGGCCATGCCGTGAGCAAGTATATCTATCACACTGGGAAAGGAGAAAGCTATCTGTATGACTCAACATACAAATAGTTTTGGTTAGCAATATATCAGTTTAATCAGTGGATAAATGTATATTTTATTATAAAGTCAGGCATTCGGGAAGTGGGAGAGAAGGGAAAGTTTTGTGTTTTTTTTTAATTATGTTTATATATATATATATATATATATATATATGTGGTGGACACTGTACTTACCAGTGGTTTAAACAATGGTTTAAACATTGTTTTGCTGGGAGGCACAATCAGGGATATGTAATAAAAGTTCTTTCCTTAAAAATGGTGCTAATTGTGCCCCAACCAATCAGATTTTAGCTTTCAAATGTTTATAAGATGGTTAGGGCAAAATTAGCACAATTTTAAACGATAAGATTTTATTGAATAACCCTGATAGTTACTTATTACTATTCAAACATAATTCCTGTCAATATTTATGCCCAATCCTCTGAGCCTTTTGGGAAATTCATTTTACCAAATCATACAAAAAATGCATCTCACGACGCGGCGCAGAAATAATCACCCAATTGGTGTTTTTAAAGGGCCACATGATTGTTGCATTGGAATTCCCTTCTAATCGGGTTTGCATGATGGGAAGTGTGTACACAGAGAAAGCAACATGGCAGATTTTTATAGAAAGCTCGGGGTACATGCTTTCGGTGATTCCTCACACAGCATGCAAGTGGGTTGGGATCTATCTGCCTCTCCCTTATGCCCATAGCCCTTTGGCAGTAAGGCTAGAGAGAGACTCCATAGGTCTTCTCAGTCAGAAGAGGTCAGAGACTTTTCCAAACTAGCCCTCCCAACTGCCACCAGGAAGTAAAGAGCCCAAAGGTGGGTTTGAATGGGACATGCCTGAAGTCTTAAAGGGCATCTATAGTGGGAAAATTAACTTTTTTTTCATTCTTTCCGTGTGTTCTATAATTCCCCCCAACCCCCTGAGTTTACATTTTTTAGATTCCCTCTCTGCAGGGGTGTTCCAAGGGTTTTTGGAACCTGAGACAACTTTTGAATGGTTGCCAATAGGCGACACACGCATCTGCTGTGGAAAGTGGGTGTGGTTTGTGTGGTGTGGCAAAAGTTTTGATAATTTTGTATTTTAAAATTATTTATATACCTTTCTCCATTTTTAAAACACAAAATCATAAAAATCATATGTTGGTACAACTGCTACATTATATTAGAACTTTCTGTAGAAAAAGATGTTGGCCAAACACGTCAAGGTAAACTCTTTCGCAGGGCACTAACCAGGGTGTCCCTAGGGTTTTGGCACCTGAAAGAATGTTTGAATGCCGCTCCTAGGCGGTTTTGTGCGTGGGCGTGGCTTCTTTGATGGGTGTGGCAACATTTTTGATAATTTTGTATTTGAAAACATTTATTTATACAGTGTTTTATACATAAAAACATACATTCTCTAGAAAGAAAGATGACAGGGAAAACATTGTAAGCTTGCCACCACGTCAATATAGACTCTTCAGAAGGGCCCTAACTAAGCTAACTAGTCTAACCCAACAAACCATCTAAAGCTAGCCTAGCCATATGAAATTCCTTTTAACAATATCCAACACATCTTTAAGAGAAATATTAAAAAATATCTGCAGCAAAATATAGTTTGGTAGAACAATCTGTTAATACTGTGTCCCTATCATTTCTGTTATTTAGGCAGAAGTAGGTAGGTAGGTAGGCCCCAGCACAAAAGTAGTAGTAGGTCCCAGACCCCAAGTAGGTAGGTAGGCCCAGTAACAACAAGTAGGTAGGTAGGCCCTAGCACACAAGAAGGTAGGTAGGCCCAAGAACACAATTAGGTATGTAGCTAGCCCCAAATAGGTAGGTAGCCAGCCCCAAGTAGGTAGGCCCCAGCACACAAGTAGTAGGTAGGTAGCGCCCCCTGAAAATGCACTCTCACAAATCACAATAATTACATTACAGTATGTCCCCACACTCCTGGTAGGCAAATTTGAAAGGAGGCAGCTCTCACACACCACACTCACACACACTCTCTCTCAGACACACACATCTCTTTCACACACACACACACTGTCACTCTCACACACTCCTCACACACACCACACTCTCACAAACACACACACTCACACACTGACACTCTCACACACTCTCACACACACACACTCTCTCACACACACTCTCCAACACACTCACAGTGTCAGGGATCCAACAACTTCAAGACCTGCAGCTGCACAGCACTGCCATTCCCCACCCAGAGACAGACACTGCCATACCCCGCACAACCTGCTCACACCACCTGGAGACCAACTCGCTTCCCAGTTCTTCCTCCTCAGGTTATGTAAGGACTCTCCACAGATTGCAGGCTATCAGCAGTTTTTTTTTCCTTCCCGCGTCCAGAATCAACATCCGAACTTCTGTTTCCGGCTGTCCCCGACTGCTGTGATTGGGTTCCGACTTCCAGTCATCACTGGTTTGACACAGGCGCTCGGTGCGCTATTAAAAGGAGGGGGGGAACCCGGGGAAATGCCGCCTGTTGTTTGTTTTTTTTTACTTGAGTGCCGTGCCACCGTGAGCAACTTTTCAAGTTGCTTCATGGTAGGAGCGGCACTGGCACTAACAAACCTAACTAGCCTAACCTAAAAAAAATCTATCTAAAGCTAAACTAACCGTATGAAATTCCATTTAGCAACATCCAACACATCCTTAGAGAAAGAAAAATATTTAAAGGGCATGTCCACCCAAAACTATAATCCCCCCCACTACTGGCCCCATCATGTAGTGTAGTTTAATCTTTACCTCACATCCCAGCTCCATAAGGTTCTCCTGTAGTCCCCCCCCAAAATCACAAAACTGCCCACCAGGAGGATAGCAGAGTCTATATAGGACTCTGCCTCCTACCTGGCCTCTGGGAGAAGTTTGGCATGCATACTGTAGCCCTTCTCCCCCTCCCTCCCGATTAGGATTCCCTCCCCCTAGTGTAAAACCCTTTTCACAAAGATTCCCCCTGTCCCCCCAGCCCCAACCGCTATGTTAGTATTATTAGAAAATGCCAGAAACATTACTTACCTTCCCTCTTGCCTCCGCCGCACTGAACTCCCGGCAGCCGTTCGTGATTGGCTGCCGCTCAGCCAATCACAGACGTGACTGCCATCCCCCCTCTGCTTGCATTTACTCGCAACCAGAGGGCCTGGCAGCACGGCGGAGGCAAGAGGGAAGGTAAGTAAAGTTTGGGGCATTTTCTATAAACATAGCGGTTGGGCCGGGGGACAGGGGGAATCTTTGGTGAAAATTTTTTTAAGGGTGGACATACCCTTTAAAAAACATCTGCAACAAAAGCACATGGTTGGTACAGCAATATGTTAAAATCTAAAATCTGTAGTCCTCATCCTATGTTATTTAGGCAAATTTATTGCGAGTCATTTAGTTCAATCTTTTGGTCAAAACCTTTCACTACCATGAAACAAAATGAAATTAGAAACAGATTGATCACACTTGTTCTAAACAGTTAAAATGTGTCTTACTAAATCATTAAAATGCAACTGTTAAAATATTAAGTGAAAATCCATTCTTATCTGGTGCCATCTACTCTTTTCTTCAGCAAGAGTTGTGGGCTTGCACACAATTGGACAAATGGGCCCTGCACACAAAGATGGGCCCTGCGCACAAGAAGGGCCCTATACACAAAGATGGGCCCTGCCTGTGCACACACACAGATACACAGACAGACACACAGAAACATACACACAGACACATACAGAAGACAGTCATACACACACACAGACACATACAGATTCACGACACACACAGACACATAGACAGACAACACACATACAAATACAGACAAACACACCAACACATACACACACACACAACCCCGCCTCCCCACAGGTCACAGCACTTTACCTTGGCTGGCGGCCAGAGAATGAGGAAAAGGCTGCAGTGGACTTGTCTTCCCAGTTGGTTGGTTCCATGGAGCTCT
Source organism: Hymenochirus boettgeri (assembly GCA_019447015.1). NCBI lineage: Eukaryota > Metazoa > Chordata > Amphibia > Anura > Pipidae > Hymenochirus > Hymenochirus boettgeri. The sequence continues at coordinate 267,481,025 of CM033476.1, forward strand.
GGTGGCGTAAGTGTTACGTCACTTACGCGAACGGAGCTTAATGGGACCAATCATTGCAGATTCTGTTCTTAATAGAACACACGGAGCCAGGAGACAAGGTAAGAAACTTACCCCTCGCTCGCTCCCCCGGCGCTTGGTCTGACAGGTCCCGACAGACCTTGTCTTCTATGCCATAGATCGCGCATGCGCATAGAAGACAAGGTCCGTCGGGACCTGTCAGACCAAGCGCCGGGGGAGCGAGCGAGCGGTAAGTTTCTTACCTTGTCTCCTGGCTCCTGTGTGTTCTATTGAAGAACGGAAGGTAAGGCACAGCTCCCGTTCTTCATAGAACTGGATTTACAAAACTTATAAAAACGAGTGGAGATACCCAAAACCATTCACCAAAGATGCACAGAGTCCACTGAAACTCTTCTCTGCCAACACCTGCTGGCCAGCAAAGGTAACAGCGCTGCCTCCAACACACACAAAAAACCACCACAACACACAAACAAAAACACAAACCGGGACATCAACTAAAACGACAACCAACAAACACAACACACCACACAACACACAAAAACACACAACACACACACAACAACCCCTTTATTTTCCATTCATCCATTAAATTCATATGAGTCCACTGAAACTTCTTCTGCATCCTCTGGCTGCCCAGCCACAGGTAAAGCGCTGCCTCCAACCCCAAAAAAAAACCCCCACAACCATTATGTGGCGGAATGCCTAGGTCTGTTTAAAGGGCTCTATATATGAAAAAACACATTGGCCTATGCAAAGTTAAATTCATGCACTCTGTGCTGCCTTTATCCTATCTCTCTCAGTGATTTTGTTTTTCCATGGTGTCAAGTGTCTGTGCAGCACTCCCCCCTTTCCCCTCCCTTTGTTACCTCCTCTATGTCTCAACTCCGGCTAATCGACAAGCTTATCATGCAGTAGGAGTTAAAGTTCAACATCCTGAAAAACACACCCATACAGTGGCCATAGAAAGCAAGCTGTCCTGACACAGATTTCTCCGTGTCCTGCTAAAAAAGATCTCTCTCTTGGTGACCCTTCATCAATCAGTGAAGTCTATCAAGAAGGGGGGTCAAGTGCACCTTATCCCTACCATCAAAGCTACCTCTCCACCCCTGCTAATGCTGTTATCTCTATGTTTATTACAGAGCATGGAGGAGGAGGGACTTGAGCAGGGAAGAGGGTCACATCACAAAATTTGATTGACAGTACAAGTAGGAGTAGAGAATCAATCTCGCATCTTTTTAACTTGTGTATCTCGGGACAGAGAGGCAGGGCCGCTCCTACCATTAAGCAATCTGAAAAGATTGCTCGTGGTGCGCCCTCTGGGATTTCTGCAAAGGTTGCATTCTTTGATATGTGTGGGGTTTTTTTTTTGGTGTTGGAGGCAGCGCTTTACCTTTGCTGCGAGCCAGAGGATGCAGAAGAAGTTTCAGTGGACTCCTCTGCATCTTCCCGGCTGAATGGTCCCATTAAAGGGTTACTCCACTCGTTTTTATAAGTTTTGTAAATCCAGTTCTATTGAGAACGGGAGCTGTGCCTTACCTTCCGTTCTTCAATAGAAAACACAGGAGCCAGGAGACAAGGTAAGAACTCTTACCCCTCGCTCGCTCCCCCCGGCGCTTGGTCTGACAGGTCCCGACGGACCTTGTCTTCTATGCGAATGCGCATCTATGCGCATAGAAGACAAGGTCTGTCGGGACCTGTCAGACCAAGCGCCGGGGGAGCGAGCGAGCGGGTAAGTTTCTTACCTTGTCTCCTGGCTCCTGTGTGTTCTATTAAGAACAGAATCTGCATGATTGGTCCCATTAAGCTCCGTTCGCGTAAGTGACGTAACACTTACGCCACCAGAGCTCCATGGAACCCAACCAACTGGGAAGACAAGTCCACTGCAGCCTTTTCCTCATTCTCTGGCCGCCAGCCAAGGTAAAGTGCTGTGACCTGTGGAGGCGGGTGTGTGTGTGTGTGTATGTGTTGGTGTGTTTGTCTGTATGTGTGTCTGTCTATGTTTGTCTGTGTGTCTGTCTGTGAATCTGTATGTTGTCTGTGTGTGTGTATGACTGTCTTCTGTATGTTCTGTGTGTATGTTTCTTCTGTGTGTCTGTCTCGGTGAGTTGTGGTGAGCACACAGGCCAGGGCCCATCTTTGTGTATAGGGCCCTTCTTGTGCGCAGGGCCCATCTTTGTGTGCAGGGCCCATTTGTCCAATTGTGTGCAAGCCCACAACTCTTGCTGAAGAAAAGAGTAGATGGCACCAGATAAGAATGGATTTTCACTTAATATTTTAACAGTTGCATTTTAATGATTTAGTAAGACACATTTTAACTGTTTAGAACAAGTGTGATCAATCTGTTTCTAATTTCATTTTGTTTCATGGTAGTGAAAGGTTTTGACCAAAAGATTGAACTAAATGACTCGCAATAAATTTGCCTAAATAACATAGGATGAGGACTACAGATTTTAGATTTTAACATATTGCTGTACCAACCATGTGCTTTGTTGCAGATGTTTTTTAAAGGGTATGTCCACCCTTAAAAAAATTTTTTCACCAAAGATTCCCCCTGTCCCCCCAGCCCCAACCGCTATGTTAGTATTATTAGAAAATGCCAGAAACATTACTTACCTTCCCTCTTGCCTCCGCCGCACTGAACTCCCGGCAGCCGCGTTCGTGATTGGCTGCCGCTCAGCCAATCACAGACGTGACTGCCAGTCCCGCCCCTCTGCTTGCATTTACTCGCAACCAGAGGGCCTGGCAGCACGGCGGAGGCAAGAGGGAAGGTAAGTAATTCAACTTCCTGGTGGCAGTTGGAGGGCTAGTTTGGAAAGTCTCTGACCTCTTCTGACTGAGAAGACCTATGGAGTCTCTCTCTAGCCTTACTGCCAAAGGGCTATGGGCATAAGGGAGAGGCAGATAGATCCCAACCCACTTGCATGCTTGTGAGGAATCACCGAAACATGTACCCCAGCTTTCTATAAAATCTGCCATGTTGCTTTCTCTGTGTACACACTTCCCATCATGCAAACCCGATTAGAAGGGAATTCCAATGCAACCAATCATGTGGCCCTTTAAAAACACACAATTGGGTGATATTCCTGCCGCGCGTCGTGAGATGCTTTTTTGTATGATTTCGGTAAAATGAATTTCCCAAAAGGCTCAAGGATTGGGCATAAATATTGGACAGGAATTTGTTTTGAATAGTAATAAGTAACTATCAGGGTTATTCAATAAAGTCCTTATCGTTTAAATGGTGCTAATTTTGCCCTACCCATCTTATTAAACATTTGAAAGCTAAATCTGATTGGTTGGGGCACAATTAGCACCATTTTTAAGGATAAGACTTTTATTACATATCCCTGATTGTGCCTCCCAGCAAAACAATGTTTAAACCATTGTTTAAACCACTGGTAAGTACAGTGTCCACCACATATATATATATATATATATATACATATATTAAAAAAAAACACAAAACTTTCCCTTCTCTCCCACTTCCCGAATGCCTGACTTTTAAATAAAATGTACATTTTATCCACTGATTAAACTGATATATTGCTAACCAAAACTATTTGTATGTTGAGTCATACAGATAGCTTTCTCCTTTCCCAGTGTGATAGATATACTTGCTCACGGCATGGCCCACACTGCAGCGCAAACGCACATGGAATCACATGCATTTCATGTGCGATTTCGTTGCGTTTGCTCATGCGGTTTTTCATTATGATTTTAAAAAACGCAAACACAGAAAAATCGCAGCAGTGTGGCCTAGCCCTTAGTTTGTTTCAACCAGGTAGAAAGCAAAGATCTGTTTAATTAGCTATATTGTGTCTACCTATGCTAGTGTAAATGTGCCCACACATGCACAATGGCAATTGTAGGTTCATTGTTTTAGATCATGATATTCAGTGTAGTCAATTTAGAAAAGATGTGACCTATTTCACATTTTAAAGGTATATCTTTTTCATTTAGAATAATTTAGAAGTAAAATTATATTTCATTTTATACAGTAGTTTCTGGGTAAAAAAGATCATTTTATATGTGTTTTAGACCATGTTAAACAATTCTCTGTTTAGAATGCCTATGGCTGCCCATTAAACATAATGTGTTTTCTCCAACTATGTTATGTGGGTTTGCTTGCAGGTCTATTTAATTTCGGGTGCGGGTTGTGAGACTGGCTACTTGCAGTTCAGTTGCAGTGATGGAACCCACCAGCAAAGCGGGTGCAGTTTGGTTCAGGTTATGGTTTTTCCGTGTGTTGGTTGGTGTCTGTATTTCAATGCGGTTCAGACTCTAATCTGACCTTTGTGCTGCCATCTGTTGGCGATCGAGTGATTGCCCCTCAAAACGACCAATGAAAACAAAATTTGGATTGGAATAAACTGGGCAATGCATGGTACTCTGCTAGTGTTCTTATATTACTTAAAATGTATTCCCTTGGCCTTCAGCCACTCCTGTTTAAACCATTTCTGATTTGTATCTAACTCCTACACCAATTGTATTTACTATTTATGTCACTTCTCCCAAGCATTGATTGGGCTTTCTTGTTGATCACAGCACAGTCTATGCCTACATATAAGGTTATGTTTTTTTGCAGTAAAATGATCAGTAATGAATTGTAGAGATTAATGGCCATGTCCTTGAGCTATAACATTTTACAAAGTGACAAGTATCTGAACAGCAGGAAAATGGTGAATCTGATTCTAGGGCCACTTGACTCTGAAGTCACTTCAATGTCACTGGCAGATGAAATCACCAAGATGGGAATCTCTCTTTCTGATAAGGATAACACACCAGTGTATTATAAAACCTTTCTTTCCCATGTGTGCCACACAAAGCAGTGAGTTGGCAGAGGAGTCAGGGGAATTCAGTTTGTTTCCATCTCATCAGGAAAGGCTTCTCTCATGTGGTATAAATGACATAGGGTTTTTATGTTACCGTACAGTGCTTACAGCCTGTCTAGCAAACAGAGGGTGTGTAAAATTACTTTTTAAAAATGGCATTGAAGTATTTTTTTTTACCTTTACCTTTACCTTTACCTTTACATTTTTGCTGTATTAGATATGTCCATATTATATTTACAGGGTAATAGACCCATTTTTTTGTGCACTGAGAATAGAATGGGTTACCTTTTTTTAAGTCTAACTTTAAAGGGTATGTCCACCCCCTAAGCAAATTTTGTATTCTGCATTATTGCCCCCCCAAAACCTCAACCTCACTAGGTTTACATTAGGGAGAGGCAGAAGCGCTGTGATTGGCTGAGATGCTGTCCAGCCTCTTATGAAGCTTCCGTGCATGGAAAAGGCAGGTAAGCCGGAAGAAGACAAGGGACTCATGGCTGGTAAGAAGATTTAGGGACACTTTTTAGCAGTGTGAGCCAGTGTGAGCTTAAGATTTTTGTTCTGCAATAAGGTAGAATTCAAAAGTGTATTTGGGGGTGGACATACCCTTTAAGAACACAGGTGTGCTATGAGAAACAAATTGCATTGCCAAATGTGCCACGGTCCATAAAAGTTTGAGAACAACTGGTCTAGTATGTCTCAGTTAACACTCCCTTTACATACAGATTTACACACTGTATGCACTGACTGCAGACCTCCTCTAAAACATGAATTTGCCTTATTGCATTTGGGTGGTGTCTGGCTATTTTGAAACGTTCTATAAAATTATGAAGAACTATAGTGTTTATAAGTAAAAACAAACAAACAATTGAAATGAAAAGTGAATAGCGCATGAGGTAGGATTGGTACATTCTACCTCCCAGTATAATTTCTGTGGAGAAAAAACGGCTTCTGAACAGGCTTCTGATTGCTTCAGCGCTATATTTAAAGGGATGGCTCTTAGAGGGTTGCTCTTTAAAAACTTTTGCCACAATGCAGCGGATACCCTCCCACCCCCAAACCGCTCATAAGTGTAAAAGTGCTTCCAATCTTTACTTACACCTCCTCGTTCCAGTGCTGTTCTGGTCTGGCTCCCCTGCCCGCGGGGAGCAAGAAGGGGACTTGACCGGTAGCTGCGGCTGTGATTGGCTGAAGGCACTGCCTTCAGTTTAGAACAGCGCAGGAACGAGGAGGTGTAAGTACAGATTGGAAGCGCTTTTACACTATGAATATAGTGTTGGGGGTGTGAGGGTATCCCCTGCATTGTGGCAAAAGCTTTTATAGTTAGAACACTGCCAGCCACAGAGGGATCGGGAGGAAGAAGGAGGGGGAAAAGGGCTCTACTGAGCATGCCTCAGCCCTTGCTGAGGTTAGCAAGGAAAGAGGCAACAGATGAGGCACTGACAGGCACAGTACAAATTTTTTTTTGTACTGTGGGGCCAGTAGTTAGTAAAATTTTAGTTTGGGGGGTGGACATGCCCTTTAAGCTCAGGCACTAATCTGTCAGATAAAACGGTATGTGCTAGCACTCTTCAACGAATGATATTGGCTGGTAGGAATAATCAATCCTACCTCCCAAAGGTAAGAATAATCAATCCTACCTGCCTGAATGTAAGAATAATCAATCCTACACCCAGGTACATTTCTTTAAAAATTATCCATTAATGCACTTTACAGTTTATATTGTAAGCACATTTAATTACAATCAATGTAGTGTACAGTTACATTACATTGACTGCATTGAAAAGTTTCATAATATATTAAGGGTATTTCCACTCCCCAACTATTTTTACTATGTGCCTGGAAATGGCTATAAACCTCGACCTCACGAGGTTTATAGCAGTGACAGTCCCCCCAAATGTACTTACCAGCCTTCGTTCCCCCCGAAGCCTTCTGCTGTGACTTCCGTGCCTTTTCAGTGCATGGAAGTCAAGCAGGAAGGGCTTGAACGGTGTGCTCCTGTGATTGGCTAAGGCATTGCCCTTAGTTCACCCATAAAGTGAACTATTCCTTTAATGTATTAATTGAAGAACGGGAGGTAAGGAGCTAGGACTTACCTCCCCTACTAAACGGGGGAAGGCAGGAGGAACTATCAGGGGAAGCAATCACAGAGGGTCTTATATTTTCTATGACAGATATAGCCCTCCTTACAGAAAACCACTGTGTGTATAAAACGGATAGGGACCCATCATGTTTTGCTGGGGCCCAGTGATTCCTATTTATGCCACTGAGACAGGAATGAAGGGGGTATAATTCCGTGAAAAGCTGAAACCTTTTTTGTGATTCAGTTGTATTTCCCGTATGACTAGAATTCCTGAAAGATAAATGCCTGTTTCTGTCCTCAGGGTAGATATTATACAACAAATCTCACATGACCTCTGATCCTGAAATTCTAACATTGTATGAGATTTTGGGCGGTACAGATTTGGTTATTAAACATTTTTTAAACAGACTTGAGGTTATATAAATCAAGTGATGTATCAAAGATGCAGGAAGGATAAAGTACAACTTGCACTTTATCCTGCAACTATAATAGTCCAGTAATAGAAGCACAAGTTTAATAAATGGTTCCAGGGTTCCAACCATCAGTACAGGCAATTAAGTGCTTTGTTATGACATTAGTAAACACGGTCCACATATTTCATTAGGGGTATATTTATAAAGGTGCTTTAACTTTTCACCGTCGCCAGGAGATGTTTGCGCCACAATGGGGTCCTGGATTCGAGCTGAAGGACCCCCAACAAAGGCACTTGTCGGTGCCAGGGGGGTCCCGGTTTCCATCTGTGGGACCCCACATTGGCACTTTTAAGTGGCGGGAAGGTGAGTTTTTGAGCTATGGGACCCCTTAAGCCCCAAAAGCAGTCAGTGCCGCAAAGGCCTTATACAGGGTCCTTGTTCGAGCTGCAGGACCCCCTAAGCCCCAAAGCACCTTTAAGTGTCCTGCGCATGTCACTTCCCCCCTCCCTGGTGGCGCACACACACATTGCTTGATATTTTTTTCTTTTCTCCGCGAAACATGCTTACCGCTACACATCGCTGCTGCACTAACATTCGCTTCCAAGACGCTCATCTATATAAATATGGCCATAAATGCTGATCCTTTCGCGGCAATGTGGGTACAAAACGGCAAAGTTAACAGACCTTTATAATCCGCACCTTTGTTGTACAACTAAATTAAATGCTCAGTCCAGTTCAGTAATACAAACACAAGTGAATAATTATCTCCAGTAATATATATAAATTCAGATGCTGCACAGTACAATAAAAATGTTACATGTTGTGCAACTAATTCAGTAATGCAAAGGCAAGGCAAATAATTATCTCTAGTAATAATATTTATAAAGACTGTATACTACCCACATAAATAACCCCTTACACAAGTCCAAACTTCTCTGCCCATATTTAAAAGGCATGTCCACCTGGTTTTTTTTACAATTTGCTGTAGTGTATGGCTCCCTCACCCACCCCCAACTGTCATATTACTTTGTAAAATAACTCTCCCGATCACTACTTACACTGCCTCTTTCTCCCAATGTTCTTCATGGCCCTTTGCTTGCAATAACTGCAAGCAGGGCCGGACCGAAGCCACGTCAGTGATTGGCTGAGAAACAGCCATCACGGACGCAGCTTTGGACTGTGTAGAACGTCGGAGGAAAACAGGCATAAAGATCGGGAGAGTTATTTTACAAGTAATATAGTGTTGGAGGTGGGTAAGGAGCCCTACACTACAGCAAAGGGGTTTGGAGCTAGGGGGAGGAGGCTGCCACTGCGCTTGTCCAAATTCTCCGGAGATACCCTGGGGTAAGGTTTTACTACACTACACAGTGGGGCTGGTAGTGGGTGAAAAATGTAGATTTGGAGGTAAACATGCCCTTTGAACATCTTTAGTAATGGTGTTATAATTATCCCATATATTAATTAAAAAGGAAATAAGGCTTGCTGTTACTAAAATCCTGGCAGCCCTTATATTTTCCATTCATTCAGGTGTAGTCTTAGTTAAGAATAACAAGTTTAACATAGCACTTTGAAGATCATTTACTGCAGCTCTCTACTTGCTAGTGTCATAATTACAGAGTAATCAGCTTCCCTTGACAGAAATTTTGGACCAGCTCTTGATTACCTGACAATTTAGAAGTAAATGCATCTGAAATCATTTTCCACATTTCCTTGAAGCCCATTTCTGTTAGAATCTTTCATCTTGCCCTGCTTTTTCGTTTAGGTGATGAAGCCCCTCAAATGCTCTGTTTGACATAGAAAACCTTTGTCCCATAATTAATTTGTGAATTCCTAAAAGTTGACATTGCATCTTCATTTTTTCTCTCAGCAACCATTGGTAGGATATCTGTTGTATTCAGTTACATCAACTGGACTTGAAGTATAGTTCACTAGTCACCGACTGCCTTTCTCAATTCAGAAATTCTGAATTGAGAAAGCCAGTCATAATAACTACAAAATGTTTTCAAGAACTTCAAGTCCAGTTGATCTAACTAAATGTATAATTATACACACACAAATAATATTGGTATCCCTCATGCCTCTGGTTTAAATAGAGACTACAATGTAATATAATATATAATATGCTTTAAATCCACCCCTTCAATGGGTCTAATGGGACCCAAGTGTAAATAATACTACGTAGTGTGTGCCAATTATAAAATGGAATTTGGAATTTGCGCTTGCCTTGTTGCAGGATGTGTAGCGAGGTACAATGGTACATCTCTGGGCTTGTGGACGGTCTGGGAGAGTCCCCCAGGCAGAAAAATAAGGGGGGCGGTATAATACTGACCCGGGTTGCAGGCACCTATTGTCTCTAATCCAGAGATCCTCAGTCAATGGTGCCTGGGATTGGATTATAATGTATAATGTACCCCCGACTGTAAATTATAAGCATATTAGAAATCACCAGAAAGTTTTGTGACCTTTATAAAAGCACTCTTTTTATATTATCACGAACTCCTCAGTAACTATAATATCCTTATAATTTACAGTTGGGGGTACATTACGGTAATAACTATATAATGTCTTTGTTTTTAAATGGTGCTGATATGAAAGTTAAAAAGCGAAAGGAAATATTTTATGCAAACCCAAACTCTTTTTGCCTCTCTGGCACAATGTGAAATAGTGTAGCTTTTCTACATCTCTAGGACCAACCAGAACATGCATAGTAGATTCCAACCCACGTGGCAAGTGATTTTTACTTCGGTATAAACGCACATTTTAAGTAAAGGTGGGTGTGTGTGAGTACAGGGTGTTGATTTTATTAACAGATAAGTTTCTCATCAGTATTCACCCCCATAATGTGAAACACACTTTAATGTAAAAAAAAAATATTTAAAGGGTATCTCTACTGGTAAAATAATTTTTTGCCATTCAGTTTTATTGAGAACAGGAGGTAGGGAGTGGTGTCTTACCTCCCGTTCTTCAATAAAACCTGCAGGAGCCAGGAGAGAAGATTCGGAACTTAACCGATCAATCGGGTTAAAGTTCCGAATCTTCTCTTCCAACATGCCCATCCACCGATTAATATATGATTGGCCATGATTTCCTTCCATGTCTAGTTCTTGTCCAGGCAGACCATATTATGCTTTTGCATCTTTAATGGGCCCTAGAGAAATGCTGGATGGCATTCTTGGATAAAGAAATAAATTATATTTGCAGTTCTGGTTTGAATAAATCATTCTATGAATGGAATATATTTTTATTTTTGTAATATTTTTAATGTGTTCCTTTTGAGATCAGATGTTTACAAGACAGCGCTGCCCTTATTGGGTCAGAAAAATTTACAATAAAAAGTAGTTCCACTTTACACCATTAATTTGATTTGAGATGGAGCATTATAGACATTTTCATCATCGTTCCGTCCATATTGCTGGGTCTAGTCTTTGCTAATAATTCTCTAGGGCCCCATTACAGATGCAAAAGCAATAATATGATCTGTCTAGACAAGGACATTAGTGTTTTCATTGTATAAAAACACTTATGACTGCATAAAATGCAGTCATACTGGTACTCATACAGGGGTTTATCATCGATGATAACCCAATGAAGTGGGGTCGGGAATCTCATTATTTTTGAAATTCTATTTTATATAATAATATGCATACCTAGTTATTCCATTTTTAAAAGTCAGTTGAATTTTTTATCCTACTGTATTCCCTACTGTTGACATTAGTGAGCTGACATTTCAGGCTCTGTAACAGTCCTTCTTCTTCCCAGAATGCACATTACCTTGGAATGTGCCTAACAGAATTTCTACTGATTGGCTGTTGGATGGCTCAAACACGCTCAGATGTCTACTGAGCAACTGAATCAACCCGCACTGGTGCATGGGCAAGACCATAAGGTCTCTATTAGGGGTCCTGCAAACAGGAATCAGTATTTCGGAAGCATTTATTTATACAATGAGAAAATGCTGAATGGGCAGGTTAAGTCATTAGGATGAAAAATACTGCTCTTTTCTCTTAAATGATATGTGATAGTGAAAAATTTATTTCCTCATTTTAATCTATAATAAATATGCGTAAGTAGCCCTTACTCTGAGGAGTGTGTGTTGCTGCATGCCTTCAATCCAGCACTTTTTGCTCTTTAACCACTCCCAATACCATCTGACCTGACTTTTTCCATACAAACCCAACTGTTAAAACTGCATACAGCATTCCAATTGTCAAACTCTGTCACCATTTCAGCTACAGCAAACTGCTCACAGAAGAATAGTTTATGATAGCAAGGTACTTGACAGCTAAATGACTGAAATGACAGGTAATTGACAGCTGAAATGTTCCGTATATACTTGAGTATAAGCCAAGGTTTTCCGATCGAACTCCAGCTTATACTCAGGCGGGAAGATGCGGAGCGAGTGGCAGCTGACAGAGAGGTGAAAACTGAAGATTGAAGACTGCCCAGGTAAGTGAACACTGAACTGAGGGGCTCTGTGGCTTTAGTTGCCTTTTAAATAAACAGCAGAATTCCCATACAGTAGTCCCATACATTTAAAGGGCAACTAAAACCTCAGAACTACAGAATCGAAGGCAGTAGTGGTCATAATTTCAACCCTCGGTTCATAATCGAGTCAATCAGGGTTTCCTGTTTTTTGAGGCAAAAATAGGTACCTCGGCTTATACTTGGGTTGGCTTATACTCGAGTATATACGGTATGTAATGTAGATTGGATATCTAAGAAATAGGTCACAGATCAACAAAAAATTATATAGCAGTGGCAGGAAAGAATAGTTTACCAGTAATGGTCGAATTAAAATAACTTTTTTTCAATATAGATGCCCTTTAAAGACTGGTCTGCTACTCTTCGTTGTTGAGCTTTGTATTTAGACTTTGATACCCTGGGTAGGTTTTTAGTTTAGTTAAACACCCACGGATTTGGATATGTATTGGAATATTTTGTTTGGGCAGCTGCTATAGCAGCAATGCTATTTACCTATGCCCCGCTTCTTACCTGCCAGAGATCCCACAATTCATAATCACAATATTACTGCATCGCGGAATAAGGTTTGGGTAAGAGCAGTTCAGAGGTTAGGTTTACAAAAAAAGTAGTGCAAAACATAACCTGTTTTGCATCCTAGCTACGCCGCGCTGTTTCCAAAATGTTTTGCAAATAGTGCTGGCACCACAACATCAGTTTAAAGGGCATGTCCACCCCCAAACTACTATATCCCCCCCACTACGGCCCCACCATGTAGTGTAGTTTAATCCTTACCTCACATCCCAACTCCATCTGGTTCTCCTGTAGTCCCCCCCAAAGTTCCAAAACTGACCACCAGAGGCTAAGCAGGTCCATATAGGACACTGCCTGCTACCTGGCCTCCCGGAGATTCCTGCCATGCGTGCTGCAGCCCTTCTCCCCCCCCTCCCTCCCCCTCCCTCTCCCCTCCCCCTCCCTCTCCCTCCCGTTCTACTATCCCCTCCCCTAGCATTAAACCCCCTTAATATTCGCTCCCCCATCCACCCTTAAAAAAAAATTTTCACCAAAGATTCCCCCTGTCCCCCCGGCCCCAACCGCTATGTTAGTATTATTAGAAAATGCCCCAAACTTTACTTACCTTCCCTCTTGCCTCCGCCGTGCTGCCAGGCCCTCTGGTTGCGAGTAAATGCAAGCAGAGGGGCGGGACTGGCAGTCACGTCTGTGATTGGCTGAGCGGCAGCCAATCACGAACGTGGCTGCCGGGAGTTCAGTGCGGCGGAGGCAAGAGGGAAGGTAAGTAATGTTTCTGGCATTTTCTAATAATACTAACATAGCGGTTGGGGCTGGGGGGACAGGGGGAATCTTTGGTGAAAAGGGTTTTACACTAGGGGGAGGGAATCCTAATCGGGAGGGAGGGGGAGAAGGGCTACAGTATGCATGCCAAACTTCTCCCAGAGGCCAGGTAGGAGGCAGAGTCCTATATAGACTCTGCTATCCTCCTGGTGGGCAGTTTTTGTGATTTTGGGGGGGGACTACAGGAGAACCTTATGGAGCTGGGATGTGAGGTAAAGATTAAACTACACTACATGATGGGGCCAGTAGTGGGGGGGATTATAGTTTTGGGGGTGGACATGCCCTTTAAATATTTTTCTTTCTCTAAGGATGTGTTGGATGTTGCTAAATGGAATTTCATACGGTTAGTTTAGCTTTAGATAGATTTTTTTTAGGTTAGGCTAGTTAGGTTTGTTAGTGCCAGTGCCGCTCCTACCATGAAGCAACTTGAAAAAGTTGCTCACGGTGGCACGGCACTCCAAGTAAAAAAAAACAAACAACAGGCGGCATTTCCCCGGGTTCCCCCCCTCCTTTTAATAGCGCACCGAGCGCCTGTGTCAAACCAGTGATGACTGGAAGTTCGGAACCCAATCACAGCAAGTCCGGGGACAGCCGGAAACAGAAGTTCGGATGTTGATTCTGGACGCGGGAAGGAAAAAAAAACTGCTGATAGCCTGCAATCTGTGGAGAGTCCTTACATAACCTGAGGAGGAAGAACTGGGAAGTGAGTTGGTCTCCAGGTGGTGTGAGCAGGTTGTGCGGGGTATGGCAGTGTCTGTCTCTGGGTGGGGAATGGCAGTGCTGTGCAGCTGCAGGTCTTGAAGTTGTCTGGATCCCTGACACTGTGAGTGTGTGTGAGAGTGTGTGTGAGAGAGTGTGTGTGTGTGAGAGTGTGTGAGAGTGTCAGTGTGTGAGTGTGTGTGTTTGTGAGAGTGTGTGTGTGTGTGAGTGAGTGTGTGAGAGTGACAGTGTGTGTGTGTGAAAGAGAGTGTGTGTGTCTGAGAGAGAGTGTGTGTGAGTGTGTGTGTGTGAGAGCTGCCTCCTTTCAAATTTGCCTACCAGGAGTGTGGGGACATACTGTAAATGTAATTATTGTGATTTGTGAGAGTGCATTTTCAGGGGGGCCTGAAAATACCTACCTACCTACCTACTTGTGTGCTGGGGCCTACCTACTTGGGGGCTGGCTACCTACCTATTTGGGGGCTAGCTACATACCTAATTGTGTTCTTGGGCCTACCTACCTTCTTGTGTGCTAGGGCCTACCTACCTACTTGTGTACTGGGGCCTACCTACCTACTTGGGGTCTGGGACCTACCTACCTACTTTTGTGCTGGGGCCTACCTACCTACCTACTTCTGCCTAAATAACAGAAATGATAGGGACACAGTATTAACAGATTGTTCTACCAAACATATATTTTGCTGCAGATATTTTTTTAATATTTCTCTAAAGATGTGTTGGATATTGTTAAAAGGAATTTCATATGGCTAGGCTAGCTTTAGATGGTTTGTTGGGTTAGACTAGTTAGCTTAGTTAGGGCCCTTCTGAAAGAGTCTATATTGACGTGGTGGCAAGCTTACAAATGTTTTCCCTGTCATCTTTCTTTCTAGAGAATGTATGTTTTTATGTATAAACTCAACTGTATAAATAAATGTTTTCAAATACAAAATTATCAAAAATGTTGCCACACCCATCAAAGAAGCCACGCCCACGCACAAAACCGCCTAGGAGCGGCATTCAAACATTCTTTCAGGTGCCAAAACCCTAGGGACACCCCTGGTTAGTGCCCTGCTGAAAGAGTTTACCTTGACGTGTTTGGCCAACATCTTTTTTCTACAGAAAGTTCTAATATAATGTAGCAGTTGTACCAACATATGATTTTTATGATTTTGTGTTTTAAAAATGGAGAAAGGTATAAATAACTTTTAAAATACAAAATTATCAAAACTTTTGCCACACCCACACAAAGCCACACCCACTTTCCACAGCAGATGCGTGTGTCGCCTATTGGCACCATTCAAAAGTTGTCTCAGGTTCCAAAAACCCTTGGAACACCCCTGCAGAGAGGGAATCTAAAAAATGTAAACTCAGGGGGTTGGGGGGAATTATAGAACACACGGAAAGAATGAAAAAAAAGTTAATTTTCCCACTATAGATGCCCTTTAAGACCTTCAGGCATGTCCCATTCAAACCCACCTTTGGGCTCTTTACTTCCTGGTGGCAGTTGGGAGGGCTAGTTTGGAAAAGTCTCTGACCTCTTCTGACTGAGAAGACCTATGGAGTCTCTCTCTAGCCTTACTGCCAAAGGGCTATGGGCATAAGGGAGAGGCAGATAGATCCCAACCCACTTGCATGCTTGTGTAGGAATCACCGAAAGCATGTACCCCGAGCTTTCTATAAAAAATCTGCCATGTTGCTTTCTCTGTGTACACACTTCCCATCATGCAAACCCGATTAGAAGGGAATTCCAATGCAACCAATCATGTGGCCCTTTAAAAACACACAATTGGGTGATTATTTCTGCCGCGCGTCGTGAGATGCATTTTTTGTATGATTTCGGTAAAATGAATTTCCCAAAAGGCTCAGAGGATTGGGCATAAATATTGGACAGGAATTATGTTTGAATAGTAATAAGTAACTATCAGGGTTATTCAATAAAAGTCCTTATCGTTTAAAATTGTGCTAATTTTGCCCTAACCATCTTATTAAACATTTGAAAGCTAAAATCTGATTGGTTGGGGCACAATTAGCACCATTTTTAAGGATAAGAACTTTTATTACATATCCCTGATTGTGCCTCCCAGCAAAACAATGTTTAAACCATTGTTTAAACCACTGGTAAGTACAGTGTCCACCACATATATATATATATATATATACATATATTTAAAAAAAAACACAAAACTTTCCCTTCTCTCCCACTTCCCGAATGCCTGACTTTATAAATAAAATGTACATTTTATCCACTGATTAAACTGATATATTGCTAACCAAAACTATTTGTATGTTGAGTCATACAGATAGCTTTCTCCTTTCCCAGTGTGATAGATATACTTGCTCACGGCATGGCCACACTGCAGCGCAAACGCACATGGAATCACATGCAATTTCATGTGCGATTTCGTTGCGTTTGCTCATGCGGTTTTTCATTATGATTTAAAAAAACGCAAACACAGAAAAATCGCAGCAGTGTGGCCTAGCCCTTAGTTTGTTTCAACCAGGTAGAAAGCAAAGATCTGTTTAATTAGCTATATTGTGTCTACCTATGCTAGTGTAAATGTGCCCACACATGCAACAATGGCAATTGTAGGTTCATTGTTTTAGATCATGATATTCAGTGTAGTCAATTTAGAAAAGATGTGACCTATTTCACATTTTAAAGGTATATCTTTTCATTTAGAATAATTTAGAAAGTAAAATTATATTTCATTTTATACAGTAGTTTCTGGGTAAAAAAGATCATTTTATATGTGTTTTAGACCATGTTAAACATTCTGCCATTTTTGTTACGAATCTGCATATGGGTCATTCTGATATTCACTAATGCGTGGAAGATATTTCTCTCTGTTTAGAATAGCCTATGGCTGCCCATTAAACATAATGTGTTGTTTATCCCAACTATGTTATGTGGGTTTGCTTGCAGGTCTATTTAATTTCGGGTGCGGGTTGTGAGACTGGCTACTTGCAGTTCAGTTGCAGTGATGGAACCCACCAGCAAAGCGGGTGCAGGTTGGTTCAGGTTATGGTTTTCCGTGTGTTGGTTGGGTGTCTGTATTTCAGATGCGGTTCAGACTCTAATCTGACCTTTGTGCTGCCATCTGTTGGCGAATCGAGTGATTGCCCTTCTTAAAAACGACCAATGAAAACAAAATTTTGATTGGAATAAACTGGGCAATGCATGGTACTCTGCTAGTGTTCTTATATTACTTAAAATGTATTCCCTTGGCCTTCAGCCACTCCCTGTTTACAGACCATTTCTGATTTGTATCTAACTCCTACACCAAATGTAGTTACTATTTATGTCACTTCTCCCAAGCATTGAAATTGGGCTTTCTTGTTGATCACAGCTACAGTCTATGCCTACATATAAGGTTAATGGTTTTTGCAGTAAAATACGATGCAGTAATGAATTGTAGAGGATTAATGGGCCATGTCCTTGAGCTATAACATTTTACAAAGTGACAAAGTATCTGTACAAGCAGGAAAATGGTGAATCTGAATTCTAGGGCCACTTGACTCTGAGAGTCACTTCAATGTCACTGGCAGATGAAATCACCAAGATGGGAATCTCTCTTTCTGATAAGGATAACACACCAGTGTATTATAAAACCTTTCTTTCCCATGTTGCCACACAAAGCAGTGAGTTGGCAGAGGAGTCAGGGGAATTCAGTTTGTTTCCATCTCATCAGGAAAGGCTTCTCTCATGTGGTATAAATGACATAGGGTTTTATTAGTTACCGTACAGTGCTTACAGCCTGTCTAGCAAACAGAGGGGTGTAAAATTACTTTTTAAAAATGGCATTGAAGTAGTTTTTACCTTTACCTTTTACCTTTACCTTTACATTTTTGCTGTATTAGATATGTCCATATTATATTTACAGGGTAATAGACCCATTGTTTGTGCACTGAGAATAGAATGTGGTTACCTTTTTTAAGTCTAACTTTAAAGGGTATGTCCACCCCCTAAGCAAATTTTGTATTCTGCATTATTGCCCCCCCAAAACCTCAACCTCACTAGGTTTACATTAGGGAGAGGCAGAAGCGCCTGTGATTGGCTGAGATGCTGTCCAGCCTCTTATGAAGCTTCCGTGCATGGAAAAGGCAGGTAAGCCGGAAGAAGACAAGGGACTCATGGCTGGTAAGAAGATTTAGGGACACTTTTTAGCAGTGTGAGCCAGTGTGAGCTTAAGATTTTTGTTCTGCAATAAGGTAGAATTCAAAAGTGTATTTGGGGGTGGACATACCCTTTAAGAACACAGGTGTGCTATGAGAAACAAATTGCATTGCCAAATGTGCCACGGTCCATAAAAGTTTGAGAACAACTGGTCTAGTATGTCTCAGTTAACACTCCCTTTACATACAGATTTACACACTGTATGCACTGACTGCAGACCTCCTCTAAAACATGAATTTGCCTTATTGCATTTGGGTGGTGTCTAGCTATTTTGAAACGTTCTATAAAATTAATGGAGAACTATAGTGTTTATAATGTAAAAACAAACAAACAATTGAAATGAAAAGTGAATAGCGCATGGAGGTAGGATTGGTACATTCTACCTCCCAGTATAATTTCTGTGAGAAAGAAAACGGCTTCTGACAGGCTTCTGATTGCTTCAGCGCTATATTTAAAGGGATGGCTCTTAGAGGGTTGCTCTTTAAAAACTTTTGCCACAATGCAGCGGATACCCTCCCACCCCCAACCGCTCATAAGTGTAAAAGTGCTTCCAATCTTTACTTACACCTCCTCGTTCCAGTGCTGTTCTGGTCTGGCTCCCCTGCCCGCGGGGAGGCAAGAAGGGGACTTGACCGGTAGCTGCGGCTGTGATTGGCTGAAGGCACTGCCTTCAGTGTAGAACAGCGCAGGAACGAGGAGGTGTAAGTACAGATTGGAAGCGCTTTTACACTTATGAATATAGCAGTTGGGGGTGTGAGGGTATCCCCTGCATTGTGGCAAAAGCTTTTATAGTTAGAACACTGCCAGCCACAGAGGGATCGGGAGGAAGGAAGAGGGGGGAAAAGGGCTCTACTGAGCATGCCTCAGACCTTGCTGAGGTTAGCAAGGAAAGAGGCAACAGATGAGGCACTGACAGGCACAGTACAAAATTTTTTTTTGTACTGTGGGGCCAGTAGTTAGTAAAATTTTAGTTTGGGGGGTGGACATGCCCTTTAAGCTCAGGGCACTAATCTGTCAGATAAAAACGGTATGTGCTAGCACTCTTCAACGAAATGATATTGGCTGGTAGGAATAATCAATCCTACCTCCCTAAAGGTAAGAATAATCAATCCTACCTGCCTGAATGTAAGAATAATCAATCCTACCTCCCAGGTACATTTTCTTTTAAAAATTATCCATTAATGCACTTTACAGTTTATATTGTAAGCACATTTAATTACAATCAATGTAGTGTACAGTTACATTACATTGACTGCATTGAAAAGTTATCATAATATATTAAAGGGTATTTCCACTCCCCAAACTAATTTTTACTATGTGCCTGGAAATGGCTATAAACCTCGACCTCACGAGGTTTATAGCAGTGACAGGTCCCCCCAAATGTACTTACCAGCCTTCGTTCCCCCGAAGCCTTCTGCTTGACTTCCGTGCCTTTTCAGTGCATGGAAGTCAAGCAGGAAGGGCTTGAACGGTGTACGCTCCTGTGATTGGCTAAGGCATTGCGCCTTAGTTCACCCATAAAGTGAACTATTCCTTTAATGTATTAATTGAAGAACGGGAGGTAAAGGAGCTAGGACTTACCTCCCCTACTAAACGGGGGAAGGCAGGAGCGTAACTATCAGGGGAAGCAATCACAGAGGGTCTTATATTTTCTATGACAGATATAGCCTCCTTACAGAAAACCACTGTGTGTATAAAACGGATAGGGGACCCATCATTGTTTTGCTGGGGGCCCAGTGATTCCTAGTTATGCCACTGGAGGACAGGAATGAAGGGGGTATAATTCCTGAAAAAGCTGAAACCTTTTTTGTGATTCAGTTGTATTTCCCGTATGACTAGAATTCCTGAAAGATGAATGCCTGTTTTCTGTCCTCAGGGTAGATATTATGCAAACAAATCTCAGCATGACCTCTGATCCTGAAATTCTACATTGTAGTGAGATTTTGGGCGGTACAGATTTGGTTATTAAACATTTTTTTAAACAGACTTGAGGTTATATAAATGACAAGTGGATGTATCAAAGATGCAGGAAGGATAAAGTACAACTTGCACTTTATCCTGCAACTATAATAGTCCAGTAATAGAAGCACAAGTTTAAATAAATGGTTCCAGGGTTCCAACCATCAGTACAGGCAATTAAGTGCTTTGTTATGACATTAGTAAACACTGTCCACATATATTCAATTAGGGGTATATTTATAAAGGTGCTTTAACTTTTCACCGTCGCCAGGAGATGTTTGCGCCACAATGGGGTCCTGGATTCGAGCTGAAGGACCCCCAACAAAGGCACTTGTCGGTGCCAGGGGTGTCCCGGTTTCCATCTGTGGGACCCCACATTGGCACTTTTAAGTGGCGGGAAGGTGACGTTTTTGAGCTATGGGACCCCTTAAGCCCCAAAAGCAGTCAGTGCTGCAAAGGCCTTATACAGGGTCCTTGTTCGAGCTGCAGGACCCCCTAAGCCCCAAAAGGCACCTTTAAGTGTCCTGCGCATGTCACTTCCCCCTCCCTGGGTGGCGCACACACACATTGCTTGATATTTTTTCTTTTCTCCGCGAAACTATGCTTACCGCTACACATCGCTGCTGCACTAACATTCGCTTCCAAGACGCTCATCTATATAAATATGGCCATAAATGCTGATCCTTTCGCGGCAATGTGTGGTAACAAAACGGCAAAGTTAACAGACCTTTATAAATACGCACCTTTGTTGTACAACTAAATTAAAATGCTCAGTCCAGTTCAGTAATACAAACACAAGTGAATAATTATCTCCAGTAATAATATATAAATTACAGATGCTGCACAAGTACAATAAAAATGTTACATGTTGTGCAACTAATTCAGTAATGCAAAGGCAAGGCAAATAATTATCTCTAGTAATAATATTTATAAAGACTGTATACTACCCACATAAATAACCCCTTACACAAGTCCAAACTTCTCTGCCCATATTTAAAAGGCATGTCCACCTGGTTTTTTTTACAATTTGCTGTAGTGTATGGCTCCCTCACCCACCCCAACTATCATATTACTTTGTAAAATAACTCTCCCGATCACTACTTACACTGCCTCTTTCTCCCAATGTTCTGTCATGGCCCTTTGCTTGCATGAAACTGCAAGCAGGGGGCCGGACCGGAAGCCACGTCAGTGATTGGCTGAGAAACAGCCAATCACGGACGCAGCTTTGGACTGTGTAGAACGTCGGAGGAAACAGGCAATAAAAGATCGGGAGAGTTATTTTACAAAGTAATATAGTGGTTGGAGGTGGGTAAGGGAGCCCTACACTACAGCAAAGGGGTTTGGAGCTAGGGGGAGGGAGGGCTGCACTGCGCTTGTCCAAATTCTCCCGGAGAATACCCTGGGGTAAGGTTTTACTACACTACACAGTGGGGCTGGTAGTGGGTGAAAATGTAGATTTGGAGGTAAACATGCCCTTTGAACATCTTTAGTAATGGTGTTATATAATATCCCATATATTACATTAAAAATGGAAATAAGGCTTGCTGTTACTAAAATCCTGGCAGCCCTTATATTTTCCATTCATTCAGGTGTAGTCTTAGTTAAGAATAACAAGTTTAACATAGCACTTTGAAGATCATTTACTGCAGCTCTCTACTTGCTAGTGTCATAATTACAGAGTAATCAGCTTCCCTTGACAGAAATTATTGGACCAGCTCTTGATTACCTGACAATTTAGAAGTAAATGCATCTGAAATCATTTTCCACATATTACTTGAAGCCCATTTCTGTTAGAATCTTTCAATCTTGCCCTGCTTTTTCGTTTAGGTGGATGAAGCCCCTCAAATGCTCTGTTTGACATAGGAAAACCTTTGTCCCATAATTAATTATGTGAATTCCTAAAATGTTAGACATTGCATCTTCATTTTTTCTCTTCAGCAACCATTGGTAGGATATCTGTTGTATTCAGTTACATCAACTGGACTTGAAGTATAGTTCACTAGTCATCCGACTGCCTTTCTCAATTCAGAAATTCTGAATTGAGAAAGCCAGTCATATAACTAGCAAAATGTTTTCAAGAACTTCAAGTCCAGTTGATCTAACTAAATGTATAATTATACACACACAAATAAATATTGGTATCCCTCATGCCTTCTGGTTTAAATAGAGACTACAATGTATATATATATATAATATGCTTTTAATCCACCCCTTCAATGGGTCTTAATGGGACCCAAGTGTAAATAATACTACGTAGTAGTGTGCCAATTATAAAATGGAATTTGGAATTTGCGCTTGCCTTGTTGCAGGGATGGTAGCGAGGTACAATGGTACATCTCTGGGCTTGTGGACGGTCTGGGAGAGTCCAGCCCAGGCAGAAAAATAAGGGGGCGGTATAGTACTGACCCGGGTTGCAGGCACCTATTGTCTCTAATCCAGAGATGCCTCAGTCAATGGGTGCCTGGGATTGGATTATAATGTATAATGTACCCCCGACTGTAAATTATAAGCATATTAGAAATCACCAGAAAGTTTTGTGACCTTTATAAAAGCACTCTTTTTATATTATCACAGAACTCCTCAGTAACTATAACTATCCTTATAATTTACAGTTGGGGGTACATTACGGTAATAACTATATAATGTCATTTGTTTTAAATGGTGCTGATATGAAAGTTAAAAAGCGAAAGGAAATATTTTATGCAAACCCTCTTGTTTAATATATTTTCCTCTCTGGCACAATGTGAAATAGTGTAGCTTTTCTACATCTCTAGGACCAACCAGAACATGCAATAGTAGATTCCAACCCACGTGGCAAGTGAGATTTTTACTTCGGTATAAACAGCACATTTTAGGTAAAGGTGGGTGTTGTGAGTACAGGGTGTTGATTTTATTAACAGATAAGTTTCTCATCAGTATTCACCCCCATAATGTGAAACACACTTTAAATGTAAAAAAAAAATATTTAAAGGGTATCTCTACTGGTAAATGAATTTTTTGCCATTCAGTTTTATTGAAGAACAGGAGGTAAGGGAGTGGTGTCTTACCTCCCGTTCTTCAATAAAACCTGCAGGAGCCAGGAGAGAAGATTCGGAACTTAACCGATCAATCGGGTTAAAGTTCCGAATCTTCTCTTCCAACATGCCCATCCACCGATTAATATATGATTGGCCATGATTTCCTTCCATGTCTAGTTCTTGTCCAGGCAGACCATATTATTGCTTTTGCATCTTTAATGGGGCCCTAGAGAAATGCTGGATGGCATTCTTGGATAAAGAAATAAATTATATTTGCAAGTTCTGGTTTGAAATAAATCATTCTATGAATGGAATATATTTTTAAATTTTTGTAATATTTTTAATGTGTTCCTTTTGAGATCAGATGTTTACAAGACAGCGCTGCCCTTATTGGGTCAGAAAAATTTACAATAACAAGTAGTTCCACTTTACACCATTTAATTTGATTTGAGATGGAGCAGTTATAGACATTTTCATCATCGTTCCTGTCCAATATTGCTGGGTCTAGTCTTTGCTAATAATTCTCTAGGGCCCCATTACAGATGCAAAAGCAATAATATGATCTGTCTAGACAAGGACATTAGTGTTTTCATTGTATAAAAAACTTATGACTGCATTAGAAATGCAGTCATACTGGTACCTCATACAGTGGTTTATCATCAGATGATAACCCAATGAAGTGGGGTCCGGGGAATCTCATTATTTTTGAAATTCTTAGTTTATATAATAATAATGCATACCTAGTTATTCCATTTTGAAAAGTCAGTTGAATTTTTTATCCTACTGTATTCCCTACTGTTGACATTAGTGAGCTGACATTTCAGGCTCTGTAACAGTCCTTCTTCTTCCCAGAATGCACATTACCTTGGAATGTGCCTAACAGTAATTTCTACTGATTGGCTGTTGGATGGCTCAAACACGCTCAGATCTCTACTGAGCAACTGAATCAACCCAGGCACTGGGTCATGGGCAAGACCATAACGGTCTCTATTAGGGGTCCTGCAAACAGGAAGTCAGTATTTCGGAAGCATTTATTTATACAATGAGAAAATGCTGAATGGGCAGGTTAAGATCATTAGGATGGAAAAATACTGCTCTTTTCTCTTAAATGTATATGTGATAGTGAAAAATTTATTTTCCTCATTTTAATCTATAAATAAATATGCGTAAGTAGCACTTACTCTGAGGAGTGTGTGTTGCTGCATGCCTTCAATCCAGCATGTTTTGCTCTTTTAACCACTCCCAATACCATCTGACCTGACTTTTTCCATACAAACCCAACTGTTAAAACTGCATACAGCATTCCAATTGTCAAAACTCTGTCACCATTTCAGCTACAGCAAAACTGCTCACAGAAGAATAGTTTATGATAGCAAGGTACTTGACAGCTAAAATGACTGAAATGACAGGTAGATTGACAGCTGAAATGTTCCGTATATACTTGAGTATAAGCCAAGGTTTTCCGAATCGAACTCCAGCTTATACTCAGGCGGGAAGATGCGGAGCGAGTGGCAGCTGACAGAGAGGTGAAAACTGAAGATTGAAGACTGCCCAGGTAAGTGAACACTGAACTGGAGGGGCTCTGTGGCTTTAGTTGCCTTTTAAATGAACAGCAGAATTCCCATACAGTAGTCCCATACATTTAAAGGGCAACTAAAACCTCAGAACAGTACAGAATCAGAAGGCAGTAGTGGTCATAATTTCAACCCTCGGTTCATAATCGAGTCAATCAGGGTTTCCTGTTTTTTGAGGCAAAAATAGGTACCTCGGCTTATACTTGGGTTGGCTTATACTCGAGTATATACGGTAATGTAATGTAGATTGGATATCTAAAGAAATAGGTCACAGATCAACAAAAAATGATATAGCAGTGGCAGGAAAGAATAGTAGTTACCAGTAATGGTCGAATTAAAATAACTTTTTTTCAATATAGATGCCCTTTAAAGACTGGTCTGCTACTCTTCGTTGTTGAGCTTTGTATTTAGACTTTGATACCCTGGGGTAAGGGTTTTTAGTTAGTTAAACACCCACGGATTTGGATATGTATTGGAATATTTTGTTTTGGCAGCTGCTATAGCAGCAATGCTATTTACCTATGCCCCGCTTCTTACCTGCCAGAGATCCCACAATTCAGTAATCACAATATTTACTGCATCGCGGAATAAGGTTTGGGTAAGAAGCAGTTCAGAGGTTAGGTTTACAGAAAAAAGTAGTGCAAAACATAACCTGTTTTGCATCAGCTACGCCGCGCTGTTTCCAAAATGTTTTGCAAATAGTGCTGGCACCACACATAGCCTTTAAAACCCACGCTAAGCCAACAATACATTATCTGTAAGGGGAACTAAAGAATATACATAACATTTTATTAGGGGATTTTCCTTTGTACAGGGACATGAACTACTATGCAGAAAACATTTTTAAAAATCTTTTGGTTACTAAATACTGATTGGTGCACCCTTTTTACATATTCTTGTTAGGGAACATGCTGTAGTTGTATTCCCATAGAATTAGATTAGGTTGTTGGCAGGTGATGTTGCACGTTCATTGAAACTCGGCATTGTACATACTGTACTATCATTGAACATACTATCAGTGTATCTCTGTATTACAAATGTATGGTTGGTGGTTTTTGGTGTACATGTAGCATTGAATTCCATGTTATGCCATTTGAAACTAACACAGAATAAAATAAACCAGTGGCTGTAATATGGTTCAGTATTTAACAGCACAGATTAAATATATATATAACGCTATTAAAGTATTCCTGCATGTTAAAATCTTTAACTGCTGTGAGTACATACACTAGAGGGCCGTTCTATTTTTAGATTCTAATATGACTGCGATGCTCAGATGTAGAGATTACCATTCAGGCCTTGACGGTTCATTTAGTTTATAGTAGCCTTTTGTGGTTCTCCATCGTTTTACATTCATTTTCAATTTTTAGGGTTGGAATCCCTTAATTTTTAACCATTTTAATTAACCTCTTGTAGGACTGGTATTCAGGGATTTGTGTTTTTGACTGTTCATGGTCTGCGGGGTTCTGGCCCCAATGTCATTCATTCTTTGCAGTCTCTGCAATGCAGTCTTCTGTTTAAAGTCTGCTAGACTTTTGAAATCCTATTAAGCAGGATCCAAAAAAATGGGGGACCAGGCAATGCAGGATGTTTTCTCCCCATTACTTCTTTTGGCATCAATATTAACAGTAATATGTGTTACTTACTTTTAACATTATATTGGTAAGGGCCCTTAGAGGTCTTATTTTCCCTAATGTAAAAGCAGTTTTTTATGTATACTGTATACATAGCTGCAAGTACAGCGCCCTACACTTACAGGCAAACTCACAGTACCCATAAAAGAAGATTAAAATGTTATTATTTAAAGGGTAACTGTAAAGTCCTTTCTTTAAAAAGAGCCCTGGATCACATCGCTGACTGCATCCTGTGAGAAGTTTTTTGCTGAAAATGATCAACCTTTATTCTTCCAGTAGCTTGAGCTACATTACCTGCTTCGCTGCTGTCCCCTGGGTCAAAGCATGCTTACTGAAGACTTAAAGGAAAAGTTCAATGGAAATTATCATTATTTTTAAAAATCTAACTTTATATTATGCATACCTAGTAATTTAGTGAGCTGAGAATTCAGGTTCTTGAAATGCTCCTAAAAGTTATTTCTACTGATTGACTGTTGGATGGGTCAAACATGTTCAGATCTTTTCTGAGCAACTGAATCAACCTAGGTGCTTGGTCAAGGGCAAAACCATAACGGTCTCTAAAAGGGGTCCTGCAAACAGGAAGTCAGTATTTCGGAAGCATTTATTTATACACAGACAAAATCCTGAATGGGCAGGTTAAGGTCATTAGGATGGAAAAATACTGCTCTTTCTTCTTAAAAGTAACATTGGAAAGCAGTTAATATATACATAGACAACAAATGAGTTGATGTCATCAGTGCCAGCCCTCTAGACAGCAATATGTCAATCTGCCTCTTCCTAATTTTTACACAGGCAGTGAAAAGAAGATACAAGTTTCGCAAACATGAAAATACATATTAAAGGGATTATTCACTGGAAAAGTGAACTATTCCAGTAATGTGTGATTGAAGATGGGAGTTTAAAGGGTATGTCCACCCTAAAATGTATTTTTTATATCCTGCTCCCCCATGTCCCCCAGCCCCAACCGGGTATTTTTATATTCATAAAGCCCCCCAACTCTACTTACCTCTCCTCTTTCCCCCCTGCGCTCCCGGCCTTCTGCTTGCAAAATGCAGCAGAGGGGCGGGACGGCAGTCGTCGTCCGTGATTGGCTGCCGCTCAGACCGGGTCGCAGCGGAGGAAAGAGGAGAGGTAAGTAAGAGTTTGGGGGGCTTTCTGAATATAAAAAATACCCGGTTGGGGCTGGGGGACATGGGGGAGCAGGATATTAAAGGGGATTTACACTAGGGGGAGGATAGTAGAACGGGAGGGAGAGGGAGGGGGAGGGAGGGGGGAGAAGGGCTGCAGTACGCATGGCAGAATTCTCCCGGAGGCCAGGTAGCAGAGAGCCCTATATGGACTCTGCTAGCCTCCTGGTGTCAGTTTTTGGGACTTGGGGGGGACTACAGGAGAACCAGATGGAGCTGGGATGTGAGGTAAGGATTACACTACACTACATGGTGGGGCCAGTAGTTGGGGGGATTATAGTTTTAGGGGTGGACATGCCCTTTAAGGAGCTATGCCTTACCTTTCATTCTTCTATCAATTTCTCAGGAGCCAGGAACAAAGGTGAGTATATTTACCTCTTGCACCATCCACCGTGGCTGTACTGACAGGTCCTGACCGCTTCCTGGTTCTGTTCAGCTATAGCGCACATGCCCGATAATGTAACTCACCTTCGTTCCTGGCTCCTGAGAAATTCAGAAAAATTAAAAAGCAGGAAGTGTTGAGGAAGGTTGTATAAAGACATATGTTCATGCAGTCCAACCTTTTACCCTACCCATAATGTCTAACAGTTACATAGTAACATAGTATTGGAGGTTGTATAAAGACATACATCCATTCAGTCCAACCTGAGTTAAATTTTTAAGGTACGACTGAAGGCTTTTGTTTAACCCTAACTTGTTAGAGGCCACAATTCCCCTTTAACTTTAGCAGAAAGCAGGTGACCACATTTAAATTAATAGGAGGAATGGGTCTTTTAGTATAAAGTTTACCTTTGAAAATCTTGTCCAGCATCAAATGTAAGAAACAGATTATTGGTAAATTACAGTTAATCAAAGCGAATGTAAAGAAATTCTATAAATGTAACATAGATGAGCAATGTCTTATGCCTTTTACTAATGCTTCTGGTTTCACCTTTATTTCTTTCTAAAGATTGTTTGTTCGCAGAAGCAAAATAGGAATGAAAATTAATTTGCAGTTAACAACTCCGTAGGAACTAAAACGTGAGTACTGTGCCAGCTGGTATTGGCCTGATCGTCTTTAAATTCATTTAAAAAGTGAAGTAGCACAATAAACTAGTCACTTGGGGGCTAGAGTATAATGCATTCTGGGTTGCCTTTCAACAGTATGATGATACTGTCTCCATGGAAACACTCCCAGTAGATACTCTGATTTTAGTACACTTTCATATTGAACATATGGCATATTTACCATAATGACAGCCAATCAGATCACAGCACTGTTAGCACACATTGTTCTCGTAACCTTGTTTCTGAGTCATTTTGTATTATTAGAGTTGTTTTTAACTATTTTAATATAGGTAATCAAATTAATGTTTATTATTAAAAATGTAGTGCCAGAAACCCTAACCTTGTAAGTAATGATGCCCTGGAACCTATTTGGCACCTAAAAATGTTATTTAAAGGACAACTCCACCCTCATAAGAACATCTTTTAGAAAGAATGGCCCCTTTAAAATCTTTTGATATATTATACTTTGTCCTATGAATTCATTACTGTATGCCTGCTATGCTTATGGATGCCTCATGGAAACTGAGAAACCTGTATTGAGCCTGTATTGAGCCTGGGCATGCTCAGTAGAGGCAGGGGATTAACATTCAGTCATTGGATGTGATGTCAACTGTCAAATCCATAACTGAGAGTTGCTAACTGGAAGAACCAGGATGCAGAAACAGGGGAAACAGGACATTGTGCAGGATTTCAGGTTAGACTTATATATTTCACATTTCAAACTATTAACCTTTAGAGTTTTGGGGGGTGATTGCCCTGTATGTAAATTTTCATTTTAGGGCTGGACTTGCCCTTTAATATAAACAGTATTAAAAATGGGAATTTGCATAATATATGCTAGATAATACCCACCTAGTTATTTCACTGAGTGACTATTATTAGACTATTTCATTATAAGCAAAATAATTGAATTGTATTCAAAGGATGCACAAATCTGCCGAGGTTTGTTTTACATGCGGGTTCATGAAACATTGGGGTTTCTAAGCATAGGAGACCTAGGCGAACTTCTAGGGCACTGAGATTTTTTTTAATACAGTGGTTCCTATCAGCCATAGAGCAATAATTTGGTATTAATCTAGTTCCCTGTAGCCTCCCTGCCATCATACAGTACAGATAAATAAAATTATACATACGGTACATAAATAAACATATAGTACAACGAAACATACAGGATGATTCCCTATATCTGTTAATTGTTTTAGGTTTTGTAAACTATACAAAGGTTAATGCAAGAGGTGGTTGGAGGGAAGTTTAAGTTGTGTAGGGGGCACCGGGGAGACTTGATTAGGGTACCAAAATGGCCAGAACTGGCTCTGTGTGGAATACTGCAAATTTTAACATGGAAATTTCAATGGTTAAAACCAAATTAAAATTCTGAAATGTAAAAATTTTGGTGGTGGTGTTTGGATTGTAAGCTCATTGGGCAGGGCCTAATAAGAATGTATACATGTAGTTGTAAAGCGCCATGGAAGATGTTGGCGCTATATAAATACTCAATAATAATAATAGTACTGGCAGACAAAATGTACTTCTCCTGAGTACAACAAACCTGAACAATAGAGGGCGCCATTGTGCAACCTAATTTATAACATCAAATAAATCTTGAGTTATTTTTTCCCTTACAATTTTGCTTTTTGAACCAAACCAGGGTCAATGCAAACATTGCAGAATAGAGAATAATTTACTATAAATCAACTGTTCAAATTTGTCTTCTCCTGGGATGAAATGATCTGTGTTTTTACCCTTCGCAGTATTTTACCTGCAGTAAATCTTTTTCCTGCTTGTTTAGTTCAGTATGATGATGTCTCCAGAGATTTTATCTTTTTCTTGTTGCCTTAAGGGAATTAGAAACTGAGATATTTTATTCTTAAGAACTGTAGAACTGCATATATATATCTAAATTCATGTGCAGACGTGGTCCTAAATTGCGCATTTATCCGATTAATATAAACAACTCTTTATGTACCAGCCAATAGTTTCTGGCTTGAAAAACATCTATATTGATCCTAAACATTAATATAGTAACTGTCTACAGGATAAAAGGGATTAGGGAATTGATCATTACAACGCAGTTTTAAATAAAAATGACTAATGATTTTTCTCTGTTGTGTTTATTAATAGCTTCTTGCACTGTTAAAGCGATCTCCTAATCCCTTATATTGATTGTCAGGAAATACCCTTCCTGTTTGAAATATCTAGATTAATTATGATCTTGTTGCTAAAGTTTATAAAATGTGGCACAATTAGTAAATTAAGTTGATGCACATAAACCACCCCTCTATAGTTTATCTATGTTGTTACACAGTGGTTAGAGAATCCAAATGACTGTCCATATTTTTAGATGTTCTAATTTTTATATGCGATTTATGTTGGTTTAAGCAGCCAGTACATGGAGAACGAATAGCTGATTTGGCCAACAATGGTCTGGTCGGTTGGGTCCATCCTAACAGAACAACAAATGTTGCCTGAAAGACCATAAACGCGCAATTGTAAATAAGAGAGCCTGTGTGTGTATTAGCGGTGTTCTTGCAAACAAATGACTGTGTGTTTTTCTATTCTCTTTCAGAACTTTTGGATCCACGTTCTGTGCCACCATCTGACATGACAAGATCACAGCACACTCAGATTTATTTGGTGCTTTGCACCATCCTGCTGGGTCCTCCAGCAATTAAAGGGATTTCTCTCCATAAAGTGGAACAAAGGGATCTGGAGGATGTTCAGGAAACAACAGAACATTTAGATGGAGATAATACTAAGAGCTTCCAAACCAATGCACAGGAATATCAACTAACAACGCAATCTACAGTTACTAAAGCTTCACAGAGCAGCCCTTTAGAATTAGAAGGGACCACAGCAAATAAGGAATTTGCTTTAAATGAACAGCAAGAAACCCACAGCTTATATGATAATAGCACAGGGAATGGTGGTAACACAGAAATTAACAATTCTAGTATTGTGGTCAGTCTAAATCCCAGTGGGCAAGAGGAGACATCAGATGAAAATGGAAATCTCACCACAGCTATTTCTTCTGTAGATTACCTCACTACAACCATCGCTGAAAACATGACCACAGAGGTAGTTAAAAGCTATAATGCAGAAGAGGATAACACAAAGATGAACAAAACAGATAATTTATCACAAGTTAGTACAATAGAAATCTTGAGAACCAGTCCAAGGACAAACAGCATTATTGCAGAGGATATGTCTACTCTCCCAGATGAACCTGCAGAAATCTCTCCAATAAGCATTGGTTTAAACAATCAATCAAGTTTTGATTCCATCACAGTAATCGCACCTTCTGTGGAAAGCTCACTACCCTTATACATTAATTCGGAGACTGTAACACATATCAACCTAAACATTACTGCTGATAGTACTGTACCTCTGCAAAATGATGATTGGGATGATACAAAATCTTTAAGTTTTGATCCTTTAAATGTCACATTACAAAAGGACTCCACTCAAGACCATAATAACATAACGCCACCTGCACTGATGGAAAACATGACTGGCTTGTTCAGAGTTGGTCCCGGTGAATCAGAGCCTGGTACAAATGAAAATATTTCTGTCCAACAGGAAGATGACAAAACTGGTTTAACCAACCATTTCAATCATGCAGATAATACTACTATGATGACTTCATTGCAAAATCAAGGTAAACAAACAACCCCCCCCCCCCCCAAAAAAAAACCTACAGGTAAAGCCCATGCATTTTGTGATTATGATCGTACATTTGACTGGAATACGCAGGGCTGATATTGGACAGCAACAAATAATATTTCATCAGTTTGTTTAGTTTGCACTGGCTTCATATAGTATTTCACAGATTAAAGGGTATCTCCACTGACAAAAAATGTTGGCATTTAGTTTTATTGAAGAATGGGAGGTAAGGGAGCTGTGTCTTACTTCCCATTCTTCAATAAAACCTGCAGGAGCCGGGAATGAAGGTAAAGTACTTACTCCTCTGCTGCGTAGTCTGACAGGTCCCAAGAACGGGATGTAAGACAAAGCTCCGTTACTTCCCGTTCTTTAATAAAACTAAATGACAATTTTTTTTAATCAGTGGTGATACCCTTTAAAAAGAAAAAGAATGTTTAAAGGGGAACTGTGGTCTCCAAACAAGTTTAAATTAAAGATTTAAAAATCTTTAATTTAAATAAAAAGAGATTGAAGATCTTGTTTGTTAATAAGTCATTTATATGTTGTGTGGCAGATGACGTGGAGCAAGTGAATGAAACAACCAACAATTTAAATAATCCTGCTATTTTATTGGATGCCACTACACCAGGAATCATCCCAGAGGTGGAAATCACAGTTTTACCTGAACCTACATTGGGTAGAATTGCCCCACTCCAAGAAGATCCAGGAGTTGTAACCAGCACATCAGTTACACTTACCTCAACAGCTAAGAACCATACATTTGAAGGTATCACAGTTCTTTTTATTAAGTCTTCTGATTGAAGTTAAATTGACATGCTCCTTATTTGTTAATGGTGAAACAAGGGTCTATGATATCTTCTGTAGAAAGAAAAATGTATAGCAATGTCCTACTAGATTCCTTTAAAGACCCTCAGGGAGATTCAATAAATGTTCTTATCATTAAATATGGTTCTAATTTCTCCACAACCAATCAGATAATAGCTTTTACCTAAATGTTAAATAAGATCTGATTGGTTGGGGCATAATTAGAACCATTTATAACAATAACAAACTTTAATTGAATCTCCCTGAGGCCCTGAGTCAAATTTGTTGAGAGAATGAATGAATGTGTCAAGGGGTAGGGCATGTGCGAGAGACAGAGAGAGGTCTTTGGACATTGAACTTTAATACCCCCTTTGTCCTGCTAACTCCTGACTACTTGCAAATGCTGAGAAAGCTCTCACAGTCAGAGATATTTCACTGTGCTTGGGCAGGAGATGCATTTAAAGTGCAGTAAACATAATTAATTTGAACTGAACATCAAAAATATTTTTAAGGGGAAATTGGCCTTGTTGAAGGTTACAGAATGCCCAAAATATCTGTTAATGTGTAAACCCCCCTGCATGGGAAAAGACACTTTTCATAAAGCATGTCTTTCATTAGTAATGATTCATTAGTAATTTAAAAAAAAGCAGTTTCTCAGTCCCTTGCAATTAGTTGCGTTAGGAGACAATTCATGCTGTTCATAAACAAATCTATAAAACCTTTTTGAAAGCTGTAGATCAGCATGGCATGCTCAGTAGGAAGGGCAGTGGTCACTATATTAATATTTGCAGCTGTTCATCAGACATGCTGTCAAAATAGGCCACATCCTACTGAAATATTATTGGATTGTTGGATTATTGTGTAAAGCTGGGTACACACGATGAGATATTTCGGTGTTCAGTGTATCGGTTGATCGGACCGAAATTATCGCATCCGAATGCGGCCATGTCCACATCGGACGAAAGGACGATCGGAAATGGTGGAAAACCTCGTCCGATCGTGCGGTCCTCTATGGACCGCGCAATCGTTCGCGGTAACTGTCGGACAAGGCTGCTTTTGTTGCGACCGACAGTCCTTCCTACTGGCTGACCGGTCGAAAGTATTGAACGGTCGGTCAGGAGGAAAAATCGCTAGATGTGTACCTAGCTTTAGATTTCATTTGTCCCTTGTCTTTATGACAAATATAATGCTTTACATTTTTATCATTGATACATAAATCTGACAGCTACACTGAACCACATTTTCTGGCTAGAGATTTTGTTTCATCTTGGAAAGACTTTTATTTTAGTAATAGGCTTACTGTAGTCTAACTGTATGTGTACAGGGTGAAATACTAGGCAGTGCAGATGCCATTTTCCATACAGTGTGATGATATGACATCCAGTCTCGTGTTCATTACTTTCTAGATCTGAACCCAACGAGTGGGCAGCAAGCTTCTCTGCTTTCAGTTTCTCCTCCTCTTCTTGCAACACTATCTGCACAGGCTGAAAAGGCAACCACCTTCATTTCTCTCCCTGATAAATCCTTTCCATCCAGTACTGTCTCTGCTAAATCTAACCCTTCCACTATTCTTCTACCTACAACCCTCCCATCCAGGCACTTCCCACCATCAACTGCCCCACTTAGTACTTTCCCCTCTACATTTGCATCAACTCAGGTCAATCCAGGGCAAGTTCATTCGCCAGGAAGAGTCAGTTCTACAGTAAACTATGGTCTTGACAAAGTTGAATCTGAAGGTAGGTTGTCTTATCCTAGACAAGTGAATTCAGTAAAAAGTCTGATTTGGATTAAACTGTACATACAATTTGAGAAAGATTTTCCTGACTTTTAGCCCAGAAACTGACGATTAAAGTGATGTAACCATGTGGGTGATCTAAAGCACCCAGTCACTTCCAATATCACCTCCAGGGCCGGCTTTAGGATTAATAGCACCCTGTGCAAGATTTGTTACTGGCGGCAAGCACCCCCTCCACCCCTTTGGGCACACATAATACGCTGCTAAATGCTACTTGCCTTAGCTGGCTTTAAATCAAGTCCGCCACCTGCGCTTACTGTCTTTCAGTATTTGCAGTGCGTGCTTGTATATATCCTGTGTACATCATTACATAACACATTACGCACTAAATGCACAGACACAGCTTTGTCTGTGGGGTGGTGCTGATACATTTGATCTGCAGGACCGTAACTGGGGGGACTGTGGCACTTATGCACAACTGTGACCTAAGGCTCTGGCTGGCGCCCCCCTGGTAATGCAACCTGTGCGGTCGCACAGAGGCCGGCTCTGATCTCCTCCCACTGTCACCAGCTTTGCTCACTGCACTTTACTCAGGGAGAGATATAGAAAACTAAATTTTTACACACAGATTGATTTTTGGTAAGGAAACACTTTAGAAAGGCCAATGACAGTGATTAGGAGTTTCTGGGCAATAAAAAAAAGTGTTTAAGAATGAACCATAGTTATTCTATGGATATAATCAGGAATATTAAAGAAAATCAAAGCTCAACTAGAAAGGGAAAGTTTAAGTATCAACTTTAAATTTGGCTTGAAAGACTGAATTTTGGAAGGGAATTTGTGTGTTAGTGCTGCAGATTTTAAAACTCAATAATGTCAATGAAGAGGAGATTGTTGTTTTTTACTTACCCTTTAAATATGTCACATGCATTAAAGGTAGGTCAGTTGGTGTGTGTATTCATATAAGGTTGGGGGATAAAATACTAACTTTTTTGATGATTGGTCAAAATGAGTTTTTTTTTACTTTTTACACTTTTAGAGTGAACTATTCATTTAATGCAAAAAAGGAATAGTTCCCTTTCTGAGTAATCTTTTCCTTTAATGCGCACGTTTCATACACAAGACCTGCAGGCCGAATCCGGCCCACCTAGCTGATCCAAGACTAGCTGCACTGATATCAATTTGTGTAGTCCTAGGCATTGGCATAAATGTAGATCTGCCTGCTAGATAACACAAGCTGATGTTTGCTGATTGCACGCACCTTTACTAAGATACATACATGTGATAAGCTGTTTAAAAACAGGTGTAAGTTGGCAGTTCCATTACTCCCCCAGAGAGTAAGGTGGGTGTTCCACATTGGCACTTGATCACTCCATAGGCAGAGGACCCAGTCCAAAACAGAGCTTCACTCCCTTTCCCTGCTGAGACCCAGCACTAGGCCAATCCTGCATCTGCTACGTATCTTAAGAAAAAAGTGGCCCACCACTTAAGGTTCGTACACACGTGCGATCGCGGGTCCCAATCTGCAATGCACGTTGTGTGCGAACGTTCGTTTTGGGCGATAATCGTCCCGTGTATGGGCCCTTTATCGCCTAAAACGGATGTTCGGTTGGGGATCGTCGAACAACCGACTTTGCGGATCTCCGAACGAACTTCCGTTTCGGACGATAAAGGGCCCATACACGGGACGATTATCGGGCGAAATGAACGTTCATACACATCGTGCGTTCGCGTGTCCCGACGCACGATGTGTATGAACCTTTAGATTTGATTTTTGATTTTGGCCCCTTATGTGATTGAGTTTGACACCTTCTTTAACGACTAACAGGGTTATTCAATTAAAGTTCTTAAAATGATTAAATCATTAAAATGGTGCTAAGCAGATGTTAGCTTTCAAATGTTAAATAAGATTTGATTGGTTGGGGCAAAATTAGCACCATTTTAAACGATAAGAACTTTTATTGAATCTCCCTGTAAGTGCTTGTATCAAGTAATGTTCACATGCACCACAAAAAGTGAAAAATATTCCTTCCTTTGAAGTTAATTTTGCAAGATGTTTACAGCTGTGCCCAAATAAAGGCTAAAATTGCTGCAGATTAAGGCAAGGGTAAACACCACAGTATTTTCAGCCAACCAACTGATAGTGCCAGTGTATTAGTGGGTCAGCGAGAAATATCGCATGGTGTGGGTGGTGGTGGTCACAACTGAGCGCGGTCACTCGTTCATCTTGATCATACCTGCAGGTAAATCGCAGCCATTCCCATAAGGAACTGCACAATCAGTCGCGTGAACTGTCGGCCACGGCCACTACTGCCAGGACTGACAGTCATTTGTCCTGGCCAAATGCTTCTTGTGAGCGCTTGGTCGGGATAAGAAGTCCCCTTGTGTGTACCCACCTTTGGATCACGGGCAATATTTTGCATCAATCAGTACAAATAAGAAACTCCACCGGCAACCCCTGCTGCCTGTGTGTGTTAGAATAAACAGTTACTGTTATCCCCTTTTGTATGCACTTTAGGGGTAGACATTAGTAGGGCCCGCCACAAGCCCATAATATTTGCAGGGACCGGCCGTTTTAAACAGCTGATTGCACGTATGAAGGAAACATCCAAGTGATCAGCTGTTTAAAAGACCGCACCCGAACTTCCAGTTCAGTTCCGGAATTTTGGGTCCGGTCTCACATCATGAGATCTTCGTGGAGGGAGGAGGGGATCAGGGGCCCCTGGCAGCCAGCAGACAGATATGAGTGGAACAATGATGCATTGTAAACAGTTTTTGTGTTGGCCAATTTATCTGTCCACACCAGGTGCACTGCATGTTTGTTGCGCTTCAATCTGGTTCCTGGCACATGTGATAAGTTTTTGTGTATATTCGCATGCACTCCGATAACTGAACGTTATTGGAATTTCAGAGCAATGAACGTGTGCACGTGCTTTCGTGTGCATTGTAGTGTGGCCTCTGCCTTATGGTCCAACATTTAATGAACCAAAAATTTTCAATTATAGACCTGACTTCTTCAAACTTTTACATTTTTTACATGCACATTAACAAAAACAATAATATATACTGTTATTGACACACTGTAATGTACTAGTATCTACATAACTCATTTTTGTTTCTAACAACGATTATCTCCTAGTGTTTGATTATTTTTTGAACTTTACATCAGATGATAAGCCTGTCAAACTTTTCCATTCCCAAGCACTAGGTATTTTATTCACTTCCTCACAGTTACATATGGCAGCAGTTACATTTTCCACTCAACAACTCAAACTCAAAATTCTCCCTTCACTAACTATCTTCACAACTGCCATTGCAGCATTATCATGGGGATGTTATACCTCTCTCAGCCTTCTGATACTTCTCTGGGTACCTAAAAGCCATGTAACTTGTGACGACATGTCTTCCATGCCTACACCACAATAATCTTATGACAACGCTGTCTTAAAAAGAATAATAGCACATACCCACAACAAAAAAAGTTGGTAGAATTACAGGAACATTCCTTCCCTGGTACTCCCCTTTGGATTTTCCCATTACCTCATAAACATAGAGACAATCCTTATAACCAGAAAACATTGCAGGTATCTGGATGAACAGTTCGGCAGGAAATGTGGGTATTGCTGAGTAGGTTTGACTGGATGGACGTATGTCTTTATTCAACCTCAATACTATACTATACATGTAATTTCAATGCAT
Organism: Hymenochirus boettgeri; assembly: GCA_019447015.1. NCBI lineage: Eukaryota > Metazoa > Chordata > Amphibia > Anura > Pipidae > Hymenochirus > Hymenochirus boettgeri. The sequence goes on from CM033476.1 coordinate 267,519,362, forward strand.
ATTGCAGGTTTATAACTGGTGCCCTTAAAAATAATAAATGTGTCTTGCATGGTACAAGAAACAATGGCACCTATCAGCAGTTAATTGGGTTGCAACCTTGAAACTGGCAGAGCTAGTGACTAGACTATTGAGGTCTGATTTTTAGCCTGGTATTATGACTAATGCCAAGTTTAAATATATGTGTGGAAAACATGTCTGGCAGCTTATGACAGCTCTCAGTGACAGCCCTCCTACCACGCCACACCACAAATCTCTAACATGGGCTTCACTATTCATGTCGGGACTTGTAAGTATAAGTGGGAGTCACTCTTGCCTCGATAGGAAGGAGGTAACATATAATAGTTTATATATTTTGTAAAAGGTTGTATATTATCAACAAAAAAGAAGTTTAAGCATTAAATTTAAAATAAGCAGGTTTCAGCAAATTGTGTACAAAAAAATATATTCTTTGGTATCTCTGTTCTCCATTACGTATAATTTCTAAAAAGTCTTAGAAATAGCACAGCCAACACAAAAATTGTTTAAAACCTGCGCAAACATAATAATACTTTTTGCCTGTAAATAGGTGATTTGCCCTGTTTATTTCCTTCACTTATGCACTTGTCTATACACTTGTTGTAGCCCAGCCTTGAAACAAATTTGCAGAGCACTCACAGGACTTGTGCAGAAGTTCCACTTTTATTACATGTGCAACAAAACAGATAGCGACGTTACCTGTTTTGTTGCACATGTAATAACTTCTGCACAAGTCCTGTGAGTGCTCTGCAAATTTGTTTCAAGGTTGGATATTTATGAACCACAGCAGCACCCAGGCCTATAAAGCATCCGAAGGTAGAGTGCACACTATCCCTAATGTTGTTTATGTGACACTTGTAGCCCAGGAGAGGGCACCAAACTCCACTTTAAGTGACCTTTTTGAATTTATTACATTAACATGATTTAATACATTGTTTTTTTACCACTGCTACAGTAATTAATTTGATTTTTATCATGAAAAGGCATTTGTACATGATACAAGGTTAACAGAAATCAAACAAATTTCTTCTTCTTTTATTTCACCCATTTTTTGGACTGTATCTCCTCCCACAGTTTTCGAGCTAGAGACAAGAAAATTAATGGACTTTAAGGCTGAGGCCATACTACGCCAGTCAGTAACACCATTCGCTTGTGTTGCGATCAAAAATTATTTTTAAGGACCTCTCCTCCTCTTCCTCTAACTTTGTTATTGGTACCAATGTGAACCAAGCTGGGTCACTCCCAGCCTCACCAAATAATCTGTCTACACGATCCACCACCTGTAGGACCCTAACACCAGGTAGGTAACACACTGTTCAACATGTAGGGCCTTGGGGGGCAGATAACCCTAGCCTTCCTTGTCCTTGATTTTCCCCTTGGATTAGAAATGCTGGTCCCCTGGGTTTTCAAGGGATTGCCTGCTTCATAGATGCTACTTCTGAGCTGGCCTCCTCTGCTTCATCACCTAAAGCTAGGTACGCATCTAGCGATTTTTCCTTCTGACCGACCGTTTGATACTTTCGACCAGTCGGCCAGGAGGAAGGACAAAAGCAGCTGCGTCCGACAGTTACCGCGACCGATTGTGCGGCCCATAGAGGAATGATGCCCTACACATTTGAATGGTGCCCTAGCTTTTTGCCTAGGTTGCCTATGCCTAGAAATGGCAATGACAACAGGAAAGACCAGGGCCACATCTACCATGAGGTAGAGTGAGACATTTGTCTCAGGTGGCCCACCTGCACTGAAAAAGAAAGGTGGCAGACAGGCAGTGGTCGAGAATTTTTTTTTTTGCCCACCGACAAAGCTACACCCACTGTAACCCAGTAGCGGAAATAATCATGGGCGACATTCAAAAGTTTGGCTCAGGCAGCAAAAATGCTAGAAGTGCCCCTGGGAAAAACTTGGTGGACATTGGCAGGCTTCGCCCGCAACCAAATTTTAGTCATCTCAGTTTCAAAGGTATGGCATTTTTAAAGTTTAAAATAAAACAGTCCAGGCCCTCAATACATTATTATTTTTAATTATTATTCTTTGTTCATTTTTGTGGAAATTACCAAACTTTTCATTACCTTAGTGGACCCCTGTGTGTCTGCCGTTAATATCCACAATCAATGTTCTATCAGCTTGAAAAATTAGTCTTTTTGTACACTTCTCACATTGATAAAATCAGATGTTACAGAAATGCTCCCTGTATCTCTCTCTATATAAACAGCCTGTGATATAAACCATGCTTTTTATATTACTGAATCATCTAAACTTTAACCTGCGGAGTTTCTATGTTATTGTTTTTCATGTTTTGTTCAAGCATCTAAAGTGTGCTGCTTTGTATTATTCATCTTCTCTTCAGCCAAGTAGAACTGTTATTGTGGTGCAAACACGGCCTTTTCTCTCAGCTGTCTCAGTGTCGTTACTTGTCCTGACTGCTTCAGTGCCTCACTGATGGTAATTCCTTTATTTTTCATGCTTTGGTACTTGAGGGTTTGAGAGAGTCATTCAGTTGAATGTGAAGTGGGCTGAGGGGTGGACACGCCCCTTCAGCTGAACCAGGCAATTTCCAAACTTGGTGGCAAGACCACCTTTTGAATTTGCTGGGCCTCCTCAACCAGTTTCTGCAATTGCAATTTTGAAAGATTGCAAGATTAAAGGAAAAAACAGGCCATGCAGAGAATAAATGTACAGAATTGTAAAATTTATTAGAGAGAACATATGTAGGTGATAACTGAACAGGTAGATTTTTTTTGGTTGGAAAGTTGGGTGCGTTTCACCAACATTCTGTCAATGGACTTGTGGCGGACTATTCCCATGAAGCAAAGAAAGGTAGTACTTAGATACTAAGGGTATACAATTTAGAACAAGGATGTCGAACCTGTGGCCCTCCAGATGTTTGGAAACTACAACTCCCAGTGTGCCTTGGTTACAGAATGGATAATCTGGGAAACCCAGTTTCGTATTATTGGAAAATTACAGTAACCAAACATGTTTTCACTGTTATGGGGATTATTTAAGGTAACATATAATGTCACAGTAGGTGACTATCCATTCCTTTCATCTCTGCATAACGGGGGGGGATGTTGATCTGATATGCAAAATGAATGCAGGCCTTACTAAGAAAATACCTAAAGGCAGTGAGAGTTAATTGCTTCGGCTGGTAACGGCTTGGGACAACTTTTCTAATTCTTTGCCTCTTTCATCTGCATTTTAACATCTTTTGGGATGCAGCCAAGTGGGTAATTCACCATAATAATATTGTACCTCATTCTGTATGTCATTGTAGCCACACACTTCTGTATAAAGTAGAATATGTGCATTGAAGCATACAGGGCCTTTGATTTTTACTGACATTCATATGGATGTCACAAACATTATAGCTTTGACTTCAACTCATCGTATCGTAATTGTGTTCGCTTGCCGTTTGTATTAGCCAAACAGTGAAATTGTAATTACATGGCTTTAATAGCCCAGACAAAAAAATGCCTTTACAAAGTTTCAAATCTTAAAAAAACCTGACAATAGTAGAAAGGGTAGAAAGTGCTATATATGGATAAAACTTTGTAAGCAGTTCCAACCTTCCCCTGCATTATAGAAATCTATTTGGGGTTTTAGCTTTTCAGTAGAGATGTATAGAAGTGACCATTGTGTGGAGGGTTTTTAACAACACAGAGTTGTTCTGAACACATTCATAGAATCATAATTGTTATAGGCGTATATATAAGGTTATTTGTGCTTTTCTCTAAAATGATTACACTATCTTAACACAGAGGGGGGTGAGCTGGAGGATGATGAGGACGATGATGATGAAGTTGGAGATGAAGAAGAAGAAGAGGAGGAAGAAGAGAAAGACAATGATTCAGCAGATGAAAGTGCAGAAGCAGATGCTGATTTGCCTCCATTCACCCTTCCTGGCCTCTCTTCCCAAGAGCCTGTAGACGATGATATTGGCGGGGCAGCATATCAAGTCCCAGACACCCTGGAATGGGAACAGCAGAAACAAGGACTTAGTAAGTGTTCATTTCATTTAGTGCCCCAGTGGTCTGAGATCTATCATATGTAATAAATTCTAAAAACATTTGTGGTTTATGATTTAAGATCTTTTTTGTCTGAAGTTTGGTTAAAGGGTATCTCCATCTTCAAGACATGGCATTTGGGGTGGGATAGGGTCCCCTACACCACAGAAAATGTTTTATAGGTAGGGCACCAAGCAGCAAAGAGGGATCTAGGGGTGTGGCTTCACTGTACATGCCAGAAACTCAGAGGAAAGGTAAGAGGCAGAAACATTTTCACTCACAGACTGGCAAACCATTTGGAGCAGAGAGGTAAGGTAAGGAATTTTTAACACTGCACAATGGAGCCAGTAGTGTGGAAATTTTTAGTTTTGTGGGTGGACATGTTCTTTAAGCACTAAGTTAAATTTTTGGAGCTTAAAAAAGGAACCAATATTTAAAAGGGCAAGTCCACCTCAGATGAAAAAAATGTATGTAGATAAATCACCCCAAAACTGCAATAGTTAGAAATCTGAGATAAGTCTAACCTGAAATGCTGCCTGATGTTCTGTTACCCCTCTTTCTGCTTCCTGGTAGTTTCAGTTAGCAGTTGTCAATCATAGATGTAACAGATGACATCACATCCAATGACTGAAGCTATTCCCCTAGCTGCCTCAACTGAGCATGTTCATGCTTTTTAAGGATCTTGGAGAAGAGGAAATAGATTATACATATAGTTAGATAGTTATAGAATATACATTTCTGGCAGAAAGATGAAGGTGTCATTTTGGTTTATAGATATTTGCCGGACTGTAATGCAGCCCATACAGTTTGCTGGTGAGTTCAGTATTAGGATCAATTCAAGTTCAGTGTTGAATCAAACTATGAGCCAGTGTATGACCAGAATACATATTCACTAACTACTTGTTCCCCAGAAAGACAAAATGCCTTCACTTTTTTGTGTTAGGTTCTTTTTTCAGGGCATATTCTGCATTTGTTTTAGTTTGTCATTCTAAATAGTTATTTGCAGTAGATTTGGAAGTATCAAACACTAATGATTAGGGTCGGTTTAGATCATCTCAGACTAAAGCTGGGTACACATATTACGCAGAAAGGGGCGATTCCACAGGATCCTGTCAGGTTTGTTCATTACGTTACCTAAAGTATAGAGATGTTGGAAATGTGTCAGCCCCGAACGTTCTCCCTACATTTTTTATAGGGAGAATGCTCAGGACTGTGAGATTCTGTCTGTCATTTTCAAAGATTGGTACTGTGCGTGCCCAGCTTTAACTGTAAGTAAACATTGAGAACTGTGTATGATGCTTCATTTAATTTGAAAGGTCTTCCTTGTCACGTGGTCTGAGCAGTACGAACTAACAAGGGATCGAATGTAGATACAGATTGTACCAAGTGCGATATACTGAACAATGCTACAGCTAATCTGCATAACATTTGTGAACAAGTTTGTCAACCAATATCAGAAAAAGACTGACCACAATGCAGACAATAAACCACTGTTGGCATTGTCAGTCATCCCCGGTGTAAAATAACCATCAGTCAGTATCAGCTCCCTTTACTTTAAGTAGAGCCAATACAATTACCCAGTGTGTGGCCACTTGGCCATCCTATCTCTGTATCCTTTATGACATTTGATACAATTTCTTCAATGAAGTGACTTTGATAAACACTGATTTCTATACCACCATCTATTGTGATGCAAATGAAAAAATAAACACTAGAGGGCAGAACAGATTCAAAGTCCCCAACAGAACTTTGTTTTCACACCAGGAAGAGATTTCTGATAGGTCACATAGGTTAACCATTTTTCCACTCAAACGCATGTGTTTTCTCTTTGTACATACCGAAAACGCATGTGCAAATGCGAAAGAACGCGCGTGAAAGCACAGAAATCACACACTCAATCGCATACGATAACGCCCGCAATTTTGGTGCAATGTATACAAACCTCTTATATCATGTTCCTCTGTATCCTTCCTGTAAATTGAAGCCGACCTTCCTTGTCCTCTTGCCTTGCGAGTTATGAATAATCCCAGTGGACAGTTACCCGTATATACTCGAGTATAAGTCGATCCGAGTATAAGTCGAGGTACCTATTTTTACCTGAAAAATTAGTAAAAACTGATTGACTCGAGTATAAGTTGAGGGTAGAAATTATCACCACTACTGCCTTCTGATTCTGTGTTGTTTTTAGGCTTTAGTTGCCCTTTAAATGGACAGCAGAAGTCCCAGACATGAATCCCATACAGTAATAGCCAAATCCAGTAAAACAGTAACCTCCAATTCTTTGGCATTCCAGATGTTTGGAAACTACAACTCCCAGCATGCTTTGTTGCTGGGAGTTTCAGTTTCTAAACATGTGGAGTGGCAAGGTTCAGTAAACTTTTAATTAAGCTTACCATCATTTACAATTCTCCTGAACCCCATATAGTAAAGGGCCCTCTGACCCCCATATAGTAAAGGGAACTCTAACCCCCATATAGTAAAGGATTCTGTGACCCCAATAGTTAAAAATGTCACCTGAGAGTTGTAGTTTCAAGCTGTCCTTTGCACTGAACAAGCAGCTGTTTTTTGCCCCAAACTGAGGAGATTTACAGCATCCAGTGACAGTGCTGAGTGAGTCCAGCAGCCAGAATACAGGAAGTGTAAAGGCAGATCAGCTCCTGTAACTTTCTATGCAGGTTAACACAGCACCACCTACTGGTTACTATCTGTAATTGCAGAATTTGGAGCTAAATTAGGACTTGACTCGAGTATAAGTCGAGGTTAGATTTTCAGGCTAATTTTAAAGCCTGAAAAATTCGACTTATACTCGAGTATATACGGTATATGGAAAAAGACGTGTCATGAACTTGACAAGTGAATCCACTTTGAATCCACTTTCACATAACCCAAACTGCTAATTGCTTCAAATTAGGAGCTTGTACAGGAAATGTCTTTATATGGGTAGGTTAAAGATTAGATTACTTCAAATCAGATGTAGTCATCCCTGCACATTTATTGACAATTTCAGGCATGTGGTATATTATAGAACCATTGATAGTATGGCCTGGAAACTTCATACATCTTTGCCTGGAATATATGCTACAATATCTTCTAATGATGTTAATGCTGTAAGAATATTAAAAGTGAAGCAGGGGCCCTGGAACTAGTTTTGGTGTCTGTCAGGTAATAATGCGTGTTCGGTGATTCATTGAGCCAAACCCATTTTAAAACCTTCACCCTGCCCTCTCTGCATGTTTCCATTCTACAGATCAATATAATATATCAATATAATCAGAGTACTGACACCAAAGATTAAAAGAGAGAAATAAGAGTACAGGCCCAAAAGAGTGAAAGCAGCACACAGTAGTTCTAGCAACCTACAGTGAAAGCACTGGGTACTAGAATGATGGATCCTTCGGGTCTCTTTTGCCTGAAAGTAAGCTACCGCTAATAAAAAGGTTAAGCCAGCATTCACCTGCTTTCATATTAACACATACAAGTTGGGGTAGCATGATTCTTAAAGGAATACAACACATTTTCAGTCTTTTTTAACAGTGCAAAATTTTGTCTGTGCGGTTTATCTACAGCAATCAGATGTTATCAAATGTTTTCTAACTGTAGTAGATCAGTAAAAAGATATCCTATGATTGGCTATTGCAAATCAACAGCAGTCACGTTTGCACTTCTTATTAAAAAAGCCATTATATGTGCTGCATGCAGATTAGTGCCATACTTTTTGGAAGCCACATCCCTTTTTAAATCATACCAGTGTATGTTATCTTCTTTTATAGAGATAATTGCTCTCTGTATATATGCATGGCTTGTGCTTATATGATTATAAATAACCCACAAGAACTGAAACATTTTGGAAAGGATCCATCATAACAAAGTGATCCTTGTCTAAGCATTAGAATGGTTTGAAAACACTGCAGTATGGGGTAGCTGTAGATTTCCAATCAATGTTATGTAAAGTGGGTGATTGTTCTATAACAATGACTTTCCAATGCAGCTGGTGGGAAATGTACTTCGTGGGACTAGGAGATAGCAAAAAATATATTGTACATCTGTTGCTAGAGTACATACACAGTCCTTTATTTCTACAGAGTGTGGTTTTCATTGGGAGGAGAAAGCGCCAGGCTGAGCGTGGGTTAAATACAGCTTATAGCTCTGGATGACAGGTACATTACACACATACAAATATACCTTAGAAATACTGAACAGAATACAAAGCAGAATTTCTAAAGCAAGTTTTATGAGCAAATTCAATACTCATGTGGAAAAGATACAAGCTGTATTGAACTCATCCTCACTTATCTCTTATATGTTTACCCTTTAGCTTTTTCTGATTTCCCTGCTTGTATCTGTCCGAAAATTTCATAGAAAGAAGTATACAGCAATTTCTATTTTCTGCAGTTATTAAAGGGCATGTCCACACCAAAACTAAAATTAACCCACTACTGCCCCCACTGTGTGTGTTCAAAAATCCTTACCTTACCCCTCAGCTCCTTATTGTTCTCCTGCAGTGTCTAGTCAAAGTCCCATAAAGTGAAGAGTAGGGGCTGTCTGTGTGTTATCCGGTCCCTGCTATTTCCTTGTCCTCCTGGAGGACTGTGGCATGTGCAGGGGAGCCCTTCTTCCCACCCTCCCTCCAGATACCTCTCCTCTAATCTTTTCTGTAGTGTAGTGGGGATTGCTGTTGTGTAGTTTTTACTTAAAACTTTCCTTTTCTAGTTATCCTTAAATATCTGATTAGTAATGTATCAAAGAATGTGCTGAATATATAGGTTGGAATTGCGGGTTGGTATCTGTCAAGTGACCATTTTTTGTTCTAAGGGTGGACACCCAAAGAGAGCTTATGCTATATTATTAACATATATTCACCTATCACTAGGAACTTGCAGGAAAACTGATTAGTAATTTTGGAGGACACATGGGCATCTATTAAAGGGCAAGTCCTTTCTCTGAATTAAAATTTTCATTTACACAGACACCCCAAACTACCATAATTCAAATCTCTTACCTTAACTATTTACCTTGTATTCAGAGTGCTGTTCCTTTTAGAAAGATTGCTGCCCCCTCTTAAAGCTGTACATGCTGACCCATGCTCAGGGAACAGCAGTTGTTGGCCATGATTAAATATGTCACAACAATAACTGACTGCTGCTACCCAGAAGAACCGGGAGCAGACTGAGAGCAGGAACATTGGGTTGAATACAAAATAAAAGGGTAAGGTAAGAGATTTGAATTTATTGTGGTTTGAAGATCCACTTGATCCACTTGAAAACAACCATTAAGTTTAGAAGAAAATAGGTTTAGTCTTAAGTTGAGGAGGGTTTTTAACTGTACAAAAGCAGTGTAACTGTCTTACAGAATGTACACAACTGGTGCCTACATTGGATATTTTTAAGAGAGGGCTGGATACAAATATCCTTTTATTGCTGGTTACAGCCTATTTTGCTATATCAAGTACAGCAGATATTTTCATTCTCCTGCCAATTGTGTAAAAATACTTACAATGTCACAAACATTTCTTCCCTCCCCCTGCGCTTACAGGAAATAAGGTCAGGGATCAGTCCCTGTCACACAACTTAATTTCATTCTTGGTCTCCGTAACGATATTGATTATTCTTGGCTAAGGACCTGCAGGAATCATGAATTTCCGATAAAGAATCTGAATGCTATTTTGCTTAGGAAGCAAAATAACCAAAATGTAAATAAATGGCTTTGTATCCTTAATTAACCCAGATAACGAATGCAGAGCCACCATTAAATTATACTTTAATTACTCTCATAGATCAGCCCTTAGGGGAAACACATATTTCAGAACAATCACTTGTAATGCATGTATTTAACAAACAATGTATGTGGCCACTGGTTTTATTCTATCACTATTATAATAATAATTAGGTTTAAACTTGCCATATTTATGGTGTTTGTACAGCGTGTGCACTGTATATATGTAAAGAGGGGATATCTTATCAAATAGAAGAAATCACCAATTCCATGCTTGTATGAAAGCAAAAAGCAGCATCGTATCATAGTATTATCATACTGTACATGCCATTGAAAGGAGACCTCTAAAATACAGGGTATAATGACACAGATGACATAGCTAAGCAACGATTATAAGGATGTATGGTAAATGACCCTTGTTTTGTACAGAGCAGAGAGCAACTCTGCTGTGTTTTTGGTTCTGGTTGTTTATACTCTTAACTTCATGATGTTAAATGTCTTCCCGGCTGGTTGGCCTGTAAACTATAATTCAGCAGAAGAAAAAAAAGGAATAAAACTCTTTCTGACTATTGACTTGGGCATCATTTTTACTATGAAACATAGTAGTTTCACTGATTTGCATGTTATGTTTGCTGCTAATGTAGCGACAGATTGAATTGAGTATAAATAATGCATGCTCCTTGCTTGCTCTAAAAATGTTTACTGCAGTGGAGACAAAATTGGAGCTGCATTCCCTGTAAATACAGTATAAAGTACAGGACAGTTGGATTACTGTGGTGTTTCAAGACAAATGCTGTTAGTATCTTGTCAAAATGGCTAAGGATGGCTAAAGGATGGCTAAAGGATGTTCAGAGAAGGTTTTATATGGGGATTTAGACAGTTCTTTCTGCTACTGCTGATTTTTCCTAATGTAATGCAATGCAATTTTTCCTAATGTAATGCAAAATGTGTGTGAAACAAACATTTGGACAAAACCTGTTTTATTGTTAGGGTTTAGTTTGCTTTTCACTTAGAGTGATGGATTCTCATAATAACTTAACTAGGTCACAGAAAGGAAACATTTGTCCAGGCAGGGTGGGTGGCCTTATAACGGTAACAGGTTTTTGTTTTCTAATTAAAGGGTATCTCCACTGGTTTTTGTAAAGTTTTTTAATCCAGTTCTATTGAAGAACGGGAGGTAAAGGAGCTGTGCCTTACCTTCCGTTCTTCAATAGAACACACAGGAGCCAGGAGAGAAGGTAAGAACTTACCCGCTCCTCGCTCCCCGCGGCTTGGTCTGACAGGTCCGACGGACCTTGTCTTCTATGCGCATAGATCGCACATGCGCATAGAAGACAAGGTCCGTCGGGACCTGTCAGACTACACGCCGGGGGAGCGAGCGAGCGGGTAAGTTCTTACCTTCTCTCCTGGCTCCTGTGTGTTCTATTGAAGAACGGAAGGTAAGGCACAGCTCCTTTACCTCCCGTTCTTCAATAGAACTGGATTCAAAAAACTTACAAAAACCAGTGGAGATACCCTTTAAGCAGGGAGCAATTATTTTGCATATGTGGCATTAAAAAGATAAAAGTGGATTGAAAGTGTATGTAATTTCTAAATAGAAAATGTAACTAGAAAGGGAAAACTTAAGTATAAACTTTACATTTGGCTTGAAATTCTGAACAGCTCTATTAATGTGAGTGTATGAACTTGCACCTACGACAAGTCGATCAAGACAGGTAATCAGCGCTGATTAGGTCTGCTCACACCTGAGTGCAATCAAGAGACAGCTAATCAATGCTAATTGGGTCAACTCGCTTGTGAAACCAGTTTGATTGTTGATTGTGCCTTCGACAAACGTCCATTAAACATCTATTAAAAAGGACTCACCACTTGCACGAATTCTTTAGCTAGAAGATAGCACACTTCTCTTATGGAAATTCAGCATGTTTGTAACTAATTTCCCATCTCAAGCGCGTAAACTGTGAAAGGATATACAGTCCAAAAAAAAAGAAAATATAAAAGGAGAAGAATAGAAAGAAGAGTCATTTGGCGCTTTTAAGCCATTATTATTAAATTATTATTATTAATTTTAGTAATTTATCAATATTAGTATGTCTGCAACGTTTTAGGGTTTTTGAATAATCATAAAATATATTTGTATAGGATCCTGGATCCTATAAAAGTTTATTTATACATTTAAGCATTTTAAGCGGGTCTAGAGAAATTTAGTTAATAATATAAATCGCCTACCACCCACTCATTCATCTGTTTGGGGTGATGTCAATAACTATGCATGTCTTGTATGCCCGTCCTGATACCCAGAGGACTGCATAGGTATTGAGTGTGGTAGGTAACTGTAAGCCTAGGTACACACAAGCAAATATTTCTGGCCAACCGATCGATGGTCGATGGTCGGAAAGGATGATTGGACATGTGGGTAAATCATGGACCATAGGAGACTACGCTAAGTTGTGACAAAATTTTGGCTTAATCTCTCCTTGTGTACCTAGCCTTATAGTTAGGCCTGGTCAGTGTTTTAAAGGAGCTAAAATGATGTGTTAAGCACCAAAGGCATCTGTACTGGATCTACTTTTTGCACAGCCAGTGGAGTGTAAAAGATCACTTGGGCCAATGGGTAAACACATTTATTGGAAAAAAAATAGAACGTATTTACTTTTACTCAAATATAAATTTAAACGCAATTCTCAAAGTAAGATTTATAATAAAGTGCCTAATTCCGAAATAGACCTTCCTAGTTTGGATTAGGAGATATATTAGACTTTTCCTATAAATGCTGATAACCTTAAAGATGCATTTTCTGTACATAAACTGCCAAGAGACGGCAGCCTAAAGTGCTAGGAGTGTTAGGATAGGAATGATGTTTCTCTAAGGCCAAATTAACTTTACCAGAGGTTTACTGGATAAGGCACATGTAGCATTAAATGAAAGGTATCATAAATTTTAGTGAATTGCTTTCCTTGTGCTATGCTGGCATTGGTCAGTAACACAATAGAGGTCACTTCATAGACTGGTGCATTGCAGTATTTTATGGTGCTGAATGTTGTGAGCCACTTGCAAATATCTGCAATGATATCCTGGTTGTTCACATGGTAGCTTCCTGCTTGTGTCCAGCAACCAAACATCACGCTAAGCTCTGAAGCTATGTAGTTAGTTCCTCATTGGTACCTGCTCTAGATGACCTTGATGATCTTGCAGCCTTGATCTTGTCCTTTTGCTAGAGATGTCATAAGCGATGCACTTTTGCACAAACATTGTTATTGAATGGCAGGTGTTTAGGTGGATCTGGACAGTGTTGCTTGTGTTCAGTAGCTTCCAATTTGGAATAACTCAGTAATTTATAAAATACTCAGATTCATGCACCCATTTTGCTACAAATACAGTATAAACTGCAGGAGATTTAAATTATTTTATTGAAACCTGGTGGTAATTACAGGGCTTCCTGTGTACCATGCATGAGCACAGATTGACATAGTACATTTATAGTTAGATTTTGGCTGGGTATCAAGAGAATTGTGACAAAAAAATGTATTGGAGAAAAAAATGAAGCTCAATATCAGTAAAGTGGCCTCGCACTCACACAGTAGCTTTCTGAGAAAACGCTTTAACGTCCCACATTAGCTTAAGTTTTTTTTTTTTTGAGAAAACGCTTTAACGTCCCACATTAGCTTAAGTTTTTTTTTTTTTTAGAAAAATCTAGTTATGTTTTAATTTATACTCCCCCTTCTACGGCTTTCGTCTGTGATTGGCTGCCGCTCAGCCAATCACAGACGCGGCTGCCGGTCCCGCCCCTCTGCTTGCATTTCCTTGCAAGCAGAGGGCCGGGAGCGCGGCGGAGGAAAGAGGGGAGGTAAGTAGAGTTTGGGGGGGCTTTCTGAAGATACAAGTATAGCGGTTGGGGCTGGGAGCCCCTGCTTGCAAGGAAATGCAAGCAGAGGGGCGGGAGCGCGGCGGAGGAAAGAGGGGAGGTAAGTAGAGTTTGGGGGGGCTTTCTGAAGATACAAGTATAGCGGTTGGGGCTGGGAGCCCTTGGGGAAACTTATGTAAAAAAATATTTTTGTGGGTGGACATAGCCTTTAAAATTCCTTTGTCAAACATAGTCTATATTCCACTATGAAAACGCTTTTCTTAGCCTTTAATGGTAAGGTATCTGCTAAGTTTTCTTTATATAAGTTTACATTTACAGTCCTCTACTTATGAGAACACTTCCAAGCCATGCATGCATAAATAACCTGTGTAAACCTTTTTTTTCAACAAGTAAGCAAGCACACATTGAAAACATGACAACTATGCAGTTGAATGCATAGTACCATAGTAGTAGAGGTTGAATCTACTGTGTCCTCTGTTGTGATCTGTTAGTGAATACCAGGGTGTTAATTGTACCGATTATTAAAGGGGAACTGTGGTCCAAAAATGACTTTAGGTAAATTGAGGTAAATTGATAGGAATTGCTCCCCTGAGAATTTTTGCAATTTATTTCCATTGTTTATTTTGCATAGTTTTGAAGATATTTACATTTTTGTGTGTGATATGGCAGCAGCATCACCAGGTCCCCTGCACTTCCTGCTCTGAAACTGTCAGTCAATCTGTCCTGTGTCTCCTCCTCCCCTTTGCAGCCCCCCCTGGTCCCTCCCACTCATGGACCCCATAGTCCCTCCAGTTGCAGGCCCCCCATGGCCCATTATGTGGCCATGTGGCCCGTCCACTCTCGGGTGCCTAAGCCCCGCCCACTCGTGGGTGCCTAAGCCCCACCCACTCATGGGTGCCTAAGCCCGCCCACTCACGGGTGCCGTGGGTTAACAGACACCTCCCCCCCCCCGAAAACTCTGTGGAATCAGTCTTTTCAAGCAGAGTGAGAACTCTGCCTAAAAAGGCTGTTTTCACACAGTGAAAGAAGGGCTGTAGATTCCCTTACCTTCTCTGTCAGGACTCACACAGCAGAGAGGAGGAGGGACTTCCTGTCTCCCTCACACACTGAGGGAGTCTGAGGTTGTGCTGCGGCGTGCACTGTGCAGGAGAAGCCTCAGGAATGTCACAAGTCAGCCTCCCACCCATTAACTTTCTGGTCAGTCATTTCTGTATATATTGGGCTGTGGAGCACGTAGAGAGGTGGTTGATGGATCACTTTAAACTGGCCTTTCATTTAAACTTATTTGGAGACCACAGTTCCCCTTTAATGTATTTGTGTGATCATATCCCCATACAAGTGTCTCTTCTTAAAGGGTATATCTCCACCACCAAAACTAAAATTTGCAGTGTTTAAAAATCCTTACCTTATCTTACCTCTCTGCTTCAAATGGTTCTCTTGCAATGTCTGTCCAAAGTCTCAGAAAGTGAAGACCAGGAGTGAAAAAGTTTCTGCCTTTTACCATTCCTCTGAGAGGTTTCTGGCTTGCACAGTGAAGCCCTTCCCTCGTGCCCTTCTTCTAAAATGTTTTGCTGCAAAAAAAGTAATCCAAACTGTACTTACAGAGCTCCGTTTCCCAGACGTTCTGCACTGACTGCAACCGCGTCTGTGATTGGCTGCCTCTCGGAACGCTGGGGGATAGAAGCTCGGTAAGTACATTTCAACACTACACTACAGCAAAAAAATAGTTTTAGAGGTGGAGATACCCTTTAAGTGTGAATAATGCTAACCGAATTTGTCTTCACATTGAAACTCAGAAAATTAACTATTCCCTTTTTCCATTAATTTAAGAACGAGACGTAATAAAGTTATGTCTTACCTCCCATTTTTGTTACAGGAGCCAGGAATGACTGGAGGAAACTTACCCATGAGTACGATCCACTGCTGGCTCCTCGGACTGTGTCCAGCTTTAACTAAACTATAGGGTGCATGCACGCTAACCGGCACACTTTTTGAGTGAACCTATCCTTTAATTTAGCTGCATTTCTCTGAAACCTCCAAGTTGTATAAGGAATTACACAATTGCACCAAATATTCCAAATGAGGCCTTGCTAAAGATTTGTAAAGAAAAAGAACAATATTTTTCTCTCTTGAATCCATATTTCACTTTGTACAAAACAACATGTTACCAGCTGTAGCGCTTGCATTCTCATACTGTTTGCTACAATTTAACCTGCTACGTATGTGCTAGAACTCCTAGATCCTTTTACAACAGAGATTTACAGATTCATTTAAAGTGGGACTGTGGTCCAAAAATGACTTTAGGTAAATTCATAAGAGGAAGGAACCAGGCAAAGCAAAATATGCTGCAAGTTTGGCTTGTTTTATTATCCACGTGACATGTTTTGGGTACACACCGCTTTATCAATGTCGTGTGGATAATAAAGCAAGCCAAACTTGCAGCATATTCTGCTTTGCCTGGTTCCTTCCTCTTATTCCTTCCTCTTATTCTCTCTCTCTCTCTGGTGCATTGGGGCCATTTGCGCTGCAATCCATTGATTGGGGTGCATGCGATCACAATTCCCATGTGCTCCAAAAAATAACAGGGATCACATTGCAAGCAGGCACCAACGCACACAAAACGCTTGAGATTGCGCAAATTGCTCATTCATGTGTGAAGCCTAAATGAGTATAATGCCTCCTTACACATTAGATATTTTGATAAAGCTTTTGACACTGTGCCACACAGGAAACCAATGTGAACTAATGTGTCTGTTTAACAGACTTAGCTATAGCAAACAATGCCAGGTAGCAATGGCTAGAGCTAGCAAGATATTGTCTTGTATAAAGAGGGGAATAGATTCAAGAGAGAAAAATATTATTCTCCCGCTTTACAAGGCACTGGTAAGGCCTCATTTGGAATATGCGGTACAGTTTTGGAATCCAATATACAAAAAGGACATCTTGGAAATTGAAGCAGTTCAGAGAAGGGCAACTAAATTAATAAGGGGAATGGAGAGGCTTGAATATGCAGGCAGATTAGACAAGTTAGGGCTGTTTACATTGGAGAAGCGACTTTTGCGTGGGGATATGATAAACTTATACAAATATATTATTGGGCCGTACAATGAACTCTCTGGTGCATTATTTACTAATAGGTCATATCAGAGGACTCGTGGACATCCTTTAAGGTTGGAAGAAAAGACTTTTCATCTTCAGGTTAGGAAAGGTTTCTTTACAGTGAGAACGGTGAAATTGTGGAACGGTCTTCCAGCAGAAGTGGTAATGGCAAGCAAGTTCATTGAATAGCTTTAAAAAGGCCTGGATAAGTTTCTAAAACTAAAAAATATTGAGAATTACTGGTATTAATGCATATAGATCTGGTTGATCCAGGGATACTTTCCGAATGCAGTTTGGAGTCAGGAAGGAATCCCCCCCCTTTAGCTGTTTTTTTTTGCCTTCCTCTGGATCAACTGTTAGGTAGGGTTAAAAAAAAAAAAGTCCAAGGGTGAATAGGTTGGACTTGATGGGCGTATGTCTTTATTCAACCTTTATTACTATGTTACTATGTTAATTACTATGTGTCCCCTTATACTCTATTTTCTTCCCCTACCCCGTCAACAGAAGCTGTCAAACTTCCCCTGCTTCCTCTCAGTCTGGGACCAATCCCAGAATGGACAATGGGAAGACCCACTTTCTTTGGAGTATGTCCTCCCATTGAAGAATTCTGAAACTGAAAGAGGCAGGTTCTGGTTTGGCAGTAGCAGGAGAATTTGTTAAAGAGTATAATTTACTATAGTAACAACATGTTTACACCAACTGCTTATAGGCGGACTGAGATTGAAAAGTGCTACGTTGTGAGGCTACAGCCTTATCATATTTGTTTTAGCTATTGGCATTTTTGCTGTTCAACAATTCAACAGTTATAGGCGGACTGAGATTGAAAAGTGCTACGTTGTGAGGCTACAGCCTTATCATATTTGTTTTAGCTATTGGCATTTTTGCTGTTCAAGTTATAGGCGAGACGAGATTGAAAAGTGCTACGTTGTGAGGCTACAGCCTTATCATATTTGTTTTAGCTATTGGCATTTTTGCTGTTCAACGTGCAAATCCTGGTTAAATTCAATAGCACCCACAATACATTTTTTATTCATATGGATTCTTTGAACATGTTTACTGATTTTAGTGGACTGAGGCCCAATACACAGTATATTTCAAGTAAATTAGCTTTAGTAGCGTTTTATTCAATTGAATTGACTGCGTTGGAATGAGGTGATATGAATGTTCATACTTAATTATAATTGTCATAATTAAGAAGTTCTCATTTACACCTCTTCCAAAGTTCTGTATTGTTCTTATAAAGCAATAATTCACATTATTAATTATACATTTGATTAACGAATACAGCATTAGTATTGAAAACTAGTTGCATGGATAGCTTCCTGAATGTAGTATGTACATCAACGTGTTAAATGTTCCTGATATGAAAATAATTCCATGTACTAACCAGAAAATGCAAATCAAAAGGTGAAGTCTTGTTAATATTCTTCAGAATAAATTATTTGCCTATAGTGTATGTGAGTAGAGAGCAACGGTAGTGTCCCGAAAGGGCCCAACCACTTTTGAATAAAACTACCCAAGGTGAGGACCTAAATCTCTTACCTTTAATCACCAGCAATAATCCTTAAAAGTTTTAATTGTTGGTCCAGGATAACTTCGCTCCCATGCTAAATTCAGGACCTGTCCATTCTCGCACAGTGTGTCTTCCCAATGGTCAGGCCCTGGAGATAAGGTGGGGAGGGGGAAATCTGACCAGTGATTGTAACTTCTGAAAAAGATTGCCAGCAATTTAGGATAACCCAGGGATAAGTACCTAGTGGTTTAGAGCCTCACCCTGGGTACTTTTATTTTCAACACTAGTCCTGCTGCACTTTAATGATAAAGTAAGTTGGTATTTTGACTTTGTTTCAATAATTTTTAAGTTTAAGTTTTCACATAAAAACAGTGTACAAGGTGGAAGTTATACAGTGAAAGTTATGAAACAATAAGGGTTTAGGTATATGAAACATATAATCGTGTATAGCAAGTAATGTAAAACTATTGTCATATTGGAGTTCAGCTTCTTATGTTTACTGTTTCTGACTTTATTGCTATTTCTATGCATTTTATTCAATGTAACCCAGGCCACAAAAAAAATTTAACACACTTATGTGGCACCTTTTTTTTAAAAACACATTTTATTGTTGATTCCAGTACAAATGATATGGTACATATATGTATGAAACTTATTATGATATATCACAGATGTTATAGTACCAGTATTATCAGAATTCATTTGTATGAATCAAGCGGGTTCATTTAAGGAGAATAAACTATACAATAGTAAATGAAGATGTTATGTTATTCATTTCAGATTGGTTACCTAGTTGTTGTGGATGCCAGACCGTCGCCCGCTCGCCTGGGTCCGCGCCGGCGGGTAGAGTCAGGATGTAATTCTCCTGGGGATGGTAGATCTCATTGAATTTAGTAGTTGGGGGTTTGGTCAGACCGGGGTTAGATTAAGGTTTTGGGGGATTACATCCATGATTCCATCTCCAGATTTTGTGGAATTTTGCTGGACAATTTCTGTGTTTATACATGAGTTTATGATATGGTAGATCAGTATTTATTAGTTTAATCCATGTTTTGAGTTTAGGGGCTTTGGTTGACATCCATCACAATATAATTGTTTTCCTTGCATAGAATAGGGTGGCCTTCAGAAAAGCTAGTTCTCTACTAGACCATACATCTTCCTCCACCAGGCCAAATAGACAGGTTGAGGGCAGGGATTGAATAGTATGTGGCGTTAGGTTCTTTAGGAAGCGAAGAATTCCTGCCCAGAATGGGGAGACCTTAGGGCACTGCCAAATGAGGTGAATGAAGTCTGCATCAGTTTGGTGGCATTTGGGGCATTTTGTGACGTTTGTGTTCACTATGTGTTTCAGTTGTTTGGGTGTGTAGTAGTATTGATGTATAATGTTGAATTGAATCAGTTTGTTGTTGACTGCTGGGGAGACTATTGTGTGTCAGTTGTATAGGTCCATCCATTGTTCTTCTAGGAGTGAGAAAAGGAAGGGGGACTATTTGGATTGGATTAGTTCAGTGGTTAGAGCTTGGCTTGGAGTTTGGCTGAGAGAAGATGTGTATATAGTTGTGAGATGATGCCTCTTACTCCCTGGGTGCGTATAATTCCTATGATAGGATGTTTTGATATTGTATCGTAGGAGGTGGGGAAGCTGACTCTCAGGGCATGATGTATCTGCAGGTAGCGGAAATGTGCTGTATTTGGGATGTTATGTGTACTTTGTAAGTCAGTGAAGGGGATTGCTTGGTTGTTGTGTATTAGGTCACCCAGTATTTGAATGCCCGACTCTGGAAGTGATCTGTTGCCCCAGAGAGGAGTATGTTCTAAGTAACCTTATTTTTGTAGGAGGAGGTTAGTGAGGTGCCATATTCTAGTGGCCTGTTTATGCAGGGTTGTGGCAGGACCTATTATATGTAATTTGGGGGCTGTTAAATAGGCCATACATGGTCCAGTGAGGTATGAGGTAATCATTAGATCAGATGCGTTGGGGGGGGGGGGGGTTGAGGGGCTAACCCAGCTTTGCAGGTGTTTAAGTTGTGAGGCCCAGTAGTACAGTTGTAGGTTGGGAAGGGCTAGTCCACCCGTGGTTTTGGGTGCTTGTAATGAGATGTCTTTACTCTTGCCTTTTTATTATTCCAGATAAACAATATAATTGAGCTATTGATTTTCGTGAAGAACGATTTAGGAATGTAGACTAGGCTAGTAGAGAATTTTGGGTAGTAGGAAGATTTTGACCATCTGGATTCTAGCCCATAGATTGAGTGGGACATCTTTCCATGCAAGTGTTTGCATGCATAGGTTAGAAGGTGAGAGATATTTAGTGAGTAAAATTGTTGGGGTGATTTGGTGATTTCAATGCCAAGGTACTTGTATTATGGGGATGGGAATGGAGTTAGGAAGTCTGTGTGCGTGAAAGGTGTATAGTGGGTATAAAGCAGATTTATCCCAGTTGATTTGGAGGCCTGAATGGTTTCCAAATTCATTGATGAGTGTGAAGGCTGTTGCGAGGGAGTTAGTGGGGTTTTCCAAATACACGATTATGTCATCTGCATAGAGACCAAGACGTTCCTCGTGTGGTCCTACCCGGAAACCCTGCATTTCATTATTGGCTCGTAGTGCAATGGCTAGCGGCTCTATTGCGAGGGAGAAAAGGTAAGTGGCGAGTGGACAACCCTGCCTTGTGCCTCTCTGTAGTGGGAAAGTGTCCAAGAGTGATCCATTGATGAGTATTTGTGCTACTCAGTTGTTATATAAGAGTTGTATCCATTTAATAAAACCTAGGCCTATTCCAAATCATTTAAGTACTTCTTATAAAAAAGGCCATTCGAGAGAGACAACGGCCTTGCTGGCATCGAGGGAGAGTATTTTACGTTCTCCAGTGTTATTGTGGAGTATCATAAAGAAAAACCCTTGAACTAAACACCATAGAGTCTGGGGCTTTCCGTGAGACGCCAAGTCACACGGGTACGAGGTATATTTAGTTCTATCCTGAGACACCCGATCCCAACAGACAGAAATATACTTATCTCCCCATCGTGGACGGACCAACACTCTTCACCCTGAAAGCTCACAGGTGTTCACCTCAGCTCCTTCAACAAACCTCCCGGACCTACACATCTCCAGTCGGGTAACCAGCAGTCCTCTAAGATATGCCTTGAGGGTTTCCCATACCAGTTTGGGTTTATCTGTTGGTGTGTTGTGGGTTAGGAACTCTTCCCGTTGGTCAGGGATTAGATCTGGTGTTGGGAATTGGGAGAGCCAAAAACTGGTTAAATTTCCATGGTTTAGTGGGATTTATTGTGTTGGGTAGATTAAAATGGGCCGGTACTGGTGAGTGATCTGTTATTCTGAGTGGTAGGTGGGTTATGTTTGATAGTAAGGGAACATTTTTTTGGATAGGAAAATGTAGTCAATTCTGGATAGGGAGTTAAAGGTTGAAGAGTGACAGGTGAATTCATTGGTGTTGGGGTGTTTTTGTCGCCAAGCATCTACCCATGTCCAGGTTTGGGTGAGAGATGCTAGGGGGTAGTGGTTTGTGGTGTTGTGAGAGGGCCGAGTGGCCAGAGTGTGTAGGAGGTCCCTCACTGGGCATAATACAGTATTAAGTACTGTATATGAAATGTGAGAGTCTGGGAAGCGGACAATCAAAGGTGCTATTGCTTTCATGATGTGTAGACCAGAGGCTGGAGGGTTATAGAGACCTAAGATGATTATTGGGGTGGTGTCTATTTGGATAGCTATGAATACAATTTTTTCAAATGGGTCAGTTTAAACTGATAGGGTATTGTATTTATGGGTTTTGCGGAAGAGAAAAGAGACTCTTCTGGAGTAAGCGGAGCAGACATTATGGGCTGCCCAGCCCACCCATGGTTTCTGGAGGTGTCTAGTGGTGGAGTGTAGTAGGTGGGCTTCCTGCAGGCACACTGTCAGGTGAATGTCTAATTTGTAAGATAAATATTTGAGTACGTTTGTCTGCGTGGTTCAAGCCTCTCGCATTCCAGGAGAGTAGTTTGAGGGGTTTTGTTGAGTCACCCATTGTCTAGATGAGTTGGGTGTGTGTGGCTATGTGGCACCTTTAATATATTTATGAATCAACTAAGTGTAATGGTTTCCCGGTACTGCTGGAGGGGAGGTAAATGGGAGACTGATATTTTAGTCGGAAGTAGGTGGAAGTATGAGTCCAGAAGACTGTACAGGAACGGACACAATGCTGGAGCTGGACACAGGAATAATGCTGAAGCTGTAACTGTAGCAATGCAGGAGCTGTGACTGGAACAAGGAGAGGCTGAACTGTAACAATGCAGGAGCTGTGACTGGAACAATGGAGAGGCTGAGCTGTAACAATGCAGGTGTGGTAACTGGAACAATGGAGAGCTGAACTATAACAATGCAGGAGATGTGACTGGAACAATGGAGAGGCTAAACTGTGACAATGCAGGGGCTGAACTGTAACAATGCATGATGGTAACTGGAACAATGGAGAGCTGAACTGTAACAATGCAGGAGCTGTGACTGGAACAATGGAGAGCTGAACTGTAACAGGCAGGATTGGTAACTGGAACAATGGAGACTAGGAAATAGGAACAACCCTGGAGACAGGAGAACTAAGGAGGGTTGAGAAACCTGCGAGCCCACAGACGCCAAAAACAACTGACAGGCATCCGTGGGAGGGAGGAGGACTTAATTAAACTTTTGCGCCAGGCGTCGCAAATGCGTGGTGACGTCACCACGCCGTTCGCGTCACCAGCCCAGGAGCACGCCCTAGCGGACTGACGTTGGGCCAGGAGAGCAGGCCCAGTTTCTTACAGTAAGTAAGAAACTGAGGGTCGCACTCCAAATAATAAGTCAATTTATTGTGAACCACACATCACAAGTAACACAACGTTACGGGGGGGATACCCCCTTCTTCAGGTGATAAAGTGCAACTGTGCTCAGGGAATATATAAAGACTGTGACTCATATAAGTCCCGCCCTCTAATTTAGGGAGAACCAATTACAAGAGTCTCATTAAAATACTGCAATACGATATGTGCAATTTGATAAAAAAAAAAACAAGGTAAAATACACAAATCTATAAATCAGTTAAAAAAATGTTGCTATTCAAATCCATGAAAGTTACATAAACACTGATATTACATTACTTTATGTTAAGACAATATCCAAAAAGAGACTCAGTGTATAAAGTGCTACTAAGTGCAAATAAAGTGCATCTGAATAATCCCGGTCTCCTTTCATTGTATAAAAGTGCTAGAAGTGAAAACTTAAAAACATCTTAACTAATATTAGATCTGGCTAAAAAGTAACATTCTTGAACATACAGAAAAAATTCTGAATTTGATACAGAGGAACATCCTTCCATTTAACCTCAAGATGGCGCCAGTATCTATGTCATCTTCAATTAAGAATAAATCATCATGTATCTAAGATGGAACAATAGAAAGAAGAAACAATACAATAGTTGCTAGTGAAAAGGCACTACTCAATACATTGTAACTATAAAAAGCAGGATAAATTAAATTCTTCATTCAGGCCATGGGGGGACAAAGTACCAAGTTTATCAATCCACACGCTCTCTTTTTGTAACATTTTCCAATTAAAATCACCCCCCCTTATGTTCTTTTCTACTACCTCAAGTACCATCCACTTTAATTGGGCTGCCCTATGCTTTTTTTCAAAGAAATGTCACTTATGGGGTCTCATATCCTTATTACCCCTTCAAAATGGGAAATGTCCTTTTATGTTCACAAATCGTTGTGCGCAATTCTCTTGGATTTGCCTACATAGGCCCATCCACATGGGCATTTGAGCATGTATAGTATACCTGCTGTCCTACATGTGGCATATTGTCTTAGCTTAATCTCAAATCCTTTGCTAGGGTGGTTAACAACACTACCCTTAATGATAGCATTGCACACTGAGCAGTTACGAAATGGATAGGTACCTTTCAGTTGTAAAATGTACCAGTTTTTCCTAATTATCTGTTGAATATTATTGGACAGTATGTTGTATGTCGACACAAAAGGTAGTCTGTCACAATCATTTTTTAGTTTTACATTCTTCAAAAGATCACTACGTTTAAATAGAAGGACTTTCTCAACGTCTCTTACAAGGTCCCTTTTGTCATAACCTCTGGTAACAAATTTTTCAACTAATTCATTCATTCTTACCCTGCATAGCGATTCATCGCCTACGATTCTTCTAATCCTTAAAAACTGACTGTAAGGTAATTGTGTTATTACATTTTTAGGGTGAAAGCTGCTTGCTAGCAATAAGTTGTTTATATCTGTGCTCTTTACAAATAGATCTGTTGAGATTTTCCCCTTATGTTTGATTACTGTGATGGAAAAAGGTCCAATGAATTTGGGGCCCAGCTTGGGTGCTGGAATGTGTAAATGAAGATTCCGAGAGGATAACCAAACCTTATGTCCAATAGCATATTGGGGAGCTGGTCTACGTCTTCTGTCGGCTGCCTTCTTTTGAAGTAGGGAGGATTTGAGTAAATTGTTTCTTGTGGAATCCCAAATAGTTGAGAAAGCATATCATCGGCAGTAGGATTATCGGAAAAAAGAAAGTCTTGAGGGAAACAGATTGGATTTTGTCCAGTATTGCAAAAAAAAGGAGAGGTACCAGATGAAGAATGTGAGGTATTGTTGTAGGCGAACTCTGCCCATGGTAGAAGGTCAGACCAATCATTTTGAGAGATGTGACACCGGAGAAATTGTTCTAGAGATTGGTTAACCCATTCAGCAGCACCATTAGACTGTAGATGGAATGCAGAGGAAAGTTGAAGTTTGAAGTTTAAAGACTAGCAGAATGCGCTAGAGAATTTGGATACAAATTGTGTTCCTCTATCGAAAACAATTTTGATGGGTAGCCCATGCAGGCGAAAAATATGAGAAACAAATAAATGAGCAAGTTCCAAGGCAAAGGGAAATTTGAGTAGAGGAACAAAATGTGCCATCTTGCTAATAGTTACCCATA
Source organism: Hymenochirus boettgeri (assembly GCA_019447015.1). Lineage (NCBI taxonomy): Eukaryota > Metazoa > Chordata > Amphibia > Anura > Pipidae > Hymenochirus > Hymenochirus boettgeri. The sequence continues at coordinate 267,544,542 of CM033476.1, forward strand.
TTACTGTATGCTTCTTTGAAGGAGGTAAATCCACTATAAAATCCATGGAAAGATGCGTCCAAAGACGGGACGGAATGGGTAGAGAGTACAAAAGGAACAAGAGGCTACAAAATCTTTGACGTCTTTTATTAATTCTGGCCACCAGACAGAACGGGACAGGAGGGAAATAGTTTTTTGAACTCCAGGATGACCAGCTTGTCTAAAGCAGTGAGTGAGAGAGAGTAGAGGCATAGAGTAGAGAGTAGAGAGACAGGAGTAGAGAAACCTTGAGAACATAAAGATCTAGATATAGCATCTGCTTTTTTATTCTTTGTTCCAGGGCGGAAGGGGATGATGAAATTGAAGGGTGACAAAAAAATGCCCAACGGGCTTGTCTGGGATTAAGTCTCTTGGCTGAATGAATATACTCCAAATTTTTATGGTCAGTGAACATAGCTATTGAAGAACCTTCCAAAAGATGACACGATGAAGTTTAATAGCTAGAAGTTTACGATTGCCAATATCGTAGTTTTGTTCACAAGAAGAGAATCTCTTAGAAAAGAAAGCACACGGGTGAAGTTTTTCTTTTAACCCATGTCTCTGGAAAAGAACCACTCCAGAGACATGGCGTCAACCTCAATGAAAAAAGGCAATTGAGGATCAGGGTAGGCCAAAACAGGGGCAGAGGCAAATGCAGTTTTAAGTTTTTCGAAGGCTTCCAGAGCTTCCTTAGTCCAAGCATTGGGTTTCCCCCCATTACAGATGAAATTCAAGATTGGAGAAATGACGGAAGAAAAGTTCTTGATAAATTGTCTTTAGTAATTGGCAAAACCAATGAAACGTTAAATGGATTTAGTGGAGGAAGGAAGGAAGGGACCAATCAAGAATGGCAGAGACTTTAGAGGAATCCATTTCTAAACCTTGGGCAGAGATGATATATCCCAGAAATGGGACTAGAAACTTCAAAGAGGCATTTCTCCAGTTTAGCATACAGGTGATTAAGTCCTAGTCTGGAAAGAACTTGACAAAGATGAATACGATGAGTGGGTAAGTCTTGTGAAAAAATTAGAATATCATCCAGCTAGACAACTACGGATTTGCCCAACAAGTCTCTGAATATGTCGTTGAGATATTCCTGGAATACTGCCGGGGCATTACACAATCCAAATGGCATGACCAGATATTCAAAGTGGCCGTGACGGGTATTGAAGGCTGTTTTCCATTCATCACCCTCACAAATTAAATTGAAGGCTCCTCTAATGTCAAGTTTTGAAAAAATGGTGGCTCCTCAAAAAGTTCTGTGATAATAGAAAGAGGATTACAATTTTTAATTGTAATTTTATTCAGGCCTCTGTAATCAATACAAGGAAGGGGACTACCGTCTTTTTTTTCAACAAAAAAGAAACCAGCCCCAGCAGGCGAGGAGGAAGGACAAATAAAACCCTGAGAAAGATCTTGGATATATTCTCTCATAGCTACAGTTTCTGGTTGAGACAAGGGGTAAGTTTGTCCACGAGGGGGCATGATTCCGGGAAGAAGATCAATAGGGCAGTCATAGGGACAATTTATAGGTAAGGTTTCAGCAGATTTTTTACAAAAAAACGTCTTGAAAATCTTGGTAAGCTTTGGGATGAGATGGAGAGAGTCTTTCTTAGAAGAAAGGGTAGAACAATGAAGGGTTGGTAAGGATAGACAGTTAGTAATGCACTTAGAACTGTAATTTCACCAGGAGGGATTATGGAGTTGCAGCCAGGGAAGGCCAAGAATAAAAGGTGTAGAGGGGCAGTGAATGACAAAGAAAGATAAGTTCTCCTTATGAAGTGCCCCAGTTTGAAGTCTGTAGTGACTTGAGTAACAAATTCTGATGTTAATGGTCTTTTGTCAATGGCAAGGATCCGTCGCCAGTCCAGGAGCGCACCCTAGCGGACCGACGTTAGGCCGGGAGTGCAGGTAAGTTCCTTACACTAAGTAGCTAAATAGTAGCTGCCTCATGTCAGTCAGCATTGGGAAGAGAGTCTCTTCCCTTTTTTCTTATTAAATTTTGGAGTATGAAGCATTGCGCCCTATTTCAATGTACTTTTATCTTAATAAACCTTTAGACTGCAAGCTTAACAACCTTTTGCATTGTTCCTCACAAAAAACTTTTTTCAAACATTGTGCTACACGGTGATGAAATAAGGTTTGTCATTCAGAGATTCCCCTGAAGAATACTGAGGAATCCTCTTATTGCAGAAAGGTTGAAAATTCAGCCACTCAGCTACCGAATAACAATTCCCATTACCCCTTGACAGCCTTCAGCTACTGTGATACAGTGGCACAATCCATAACTTTGTTGTGTAAAATACTGCAAGTCAGAAGTGTCAGTATTCAAAAAGAGTAGTGCCCATGTGAGGATACAGCATAGCTATTAGAAGCCTTTGAACCAGTCAGTTCTGCTTTAACCAGCACAAACATCTTTAGGAAACGGTGAAAAAAAGAGTTTTATATCATCTGTAACACTCTGTGCTTTACAAATCTCATTGCTGTGTATGTGTATAGAGAAGTTAATTGCTCTTATTCCAGTCTGTGATTTTATCTACACAGTATTTTTATTACTTTGTCATTCTTTCTGTTTGAATAATAAACAGTAGATACCGTATATGCCTGAGTGTAAACAGAGGTACCTAATTTTACCTGAAAAAGGAGTAAAAGTGATTGACTCGAGTATAAACCGAGGGTAGAAAATATGAACACTACTGCCTTATGATGCTGTATTGTTTTGAGGCTTTAGTTGCCCTTTAAATGGACAGCAGAATTCCCATACAGTAATAGCCAAATCCAGTATGGCTATTACTGTCTGGAATTCTGCTGCCCATTTAAAGGGCAACTAAAGCCTCAAAACAATACAGAATCAGAAGGCAATCTTTAACAAGTTACCATCCTCCTGTATTGTTTTGGGTTGTGCTCTTTAACCTTTTCACTGCCATCAGAATTCACCCCCTTGCGTTTGTTAAATGCCAGAAGAATTTTCAGGATTTTAGACACATTTGGTTCAGTCAAAGTTTACAGTAGGAAATCCCCCAGTAAATCAGGAATATATACATTGTTTTTCAGCAGAAAGTGTACTTTAACATGGTAACAAAATTTTTGTCACTTTTCTGGTAATTTTACTGGAATTATGGGTAAAATGTCAAAAAAATTAAAAATTTGCCAATTGTCAGGATTTCTCCATTTTTAGTTATAGTTATCTTAAGGTTACTCACAAAAATCTTAATGTTTCTAAAAGCTCTGATCCTCCAGAGTACAACAATAACAGATGTATGTAGGCACCACTTTTCCTGTACAAGGAGACCCCCCCAAACTAAAACTGCACCTTCAAGAATATTACACCAAATTGAAATGTATAACTACTTCTGACGGGGTAACATAGAATATCTTCCAAATTAACTAAAATATCTCTACAAGTGAGATATTTTTAGAAACTAAACACCCGCAGGATTTTATGAGTGAGGTAAGTTTCAATCAAAAGCGAGATACCTGGGCGCGCTCAATTGTAAGTTATTTTCTCAAATTTTTCTTTTCCTCAACTGTAAAATCAGAGACAAAATCAAATGCGAATTTCAGCTAAAAACTGCAGAGGAAAGTTCAAACACATCTCAATATGAAAGCCTAACCCCTCCCGAATAAAACGGTATGCCACATTCATGGGTGTACCAGAGATGGCTACTAACTAACCCAGAGCAGGACCATTGCCATATGTCAGTAGCAGCAAAAAAAATTAGCCAGCTTTGCATTTGAACAGTCTGCAGATTTCCCACAAAACCCCCCAAACTCATAATACCCCCACAAACTATACCTGGAACCTACACACCTTTAGCTATGTAACGCTGTAGTTTGTTTATTCACACCATTTTCTAAAGAAAATGAACATCAAACAACATTCAAAAGGTAGAAATCATGCCAAAATCTCATGGAAGTAAAAAAAAGTTACGAAATATCAATCTTCCAAATGTCCTGAATCAAAACGTATGCCATAGTGAGGTTACAAATGCGGACGTGGAAGCAAATAGCATTGTCTCAAGTGAGACAATGCTCAGAAAAAGAAAATATTCAGGCAACTCTGAATTTGAGCAATCTGCAGTTTTTCCCAAAAAAACCCCCGTAACTTTGAAATAACCTCCACAAACTAGATATTCCTGAAATCTACACACCTATGTATCGCTGTTGTTCGTCATCATACCATCAATGGTGTGGGCGCAGTTCGAAATCTATACACCTATGTAACGCTGTGTTCATTCATTCATACCATGAATGGTGTGGGCGCAGTTCGTCGTAGAAGGTCGCACTTTTCTGAAAAAATGAACAAAATACAAATTCAAAAGGTAGAAATCATGCCAAAACCTCATGGGATGTAAAAAAAAGTTACTAAAAATCAATCTTCCAAATGTCCTGAATCAAACGGTATGCATATGCATGGTTACACACGCGCACGTGGAAGCGAAAAGCCCAGAAGTGAGAATGGCATGATGATTGCTCAAAAACAGCAAAAAACCCCCAAAAAACAGCAAAAATATTCAACTCTGAATTTGAACAGTCTGCAGTTTTTCCCCACAAAACATTCCCCACAAACTTATTATTCCTCGAATCTACACACTTTCAACTATGTAACGCTGTTGTTTGTTCATTATACCATCAAGGTAGCGCAGTTCTTCGCTGCACAGCAGATTTTTTGAAAAAATTAACAAAAATCCAATTTTGAAGGTAGAAATATGCTAAAATCCCATGAAATGTAACAAAAAGTTACCAAATATCAATCTCCCAAATCAAACGGTATGCCATATTCATGGTTACACATGCGTATGTGGAATCGACTAGCCACAAAGTGAGCCAAATCACAGTGGCCCAATTACAGCAACTTTTCAGATTTGTCAGACACTAACGCCCCTTTATATTAGAAATACCCCCCAAACGATATATTCTTGAAATCTACACACTCAGCTAGGCAATGGTGTCATTATTTTATGCAGTGCACACAGAGACGTGGCCACCAACTAGCTCAAATGGGACACATGCCCAAGTGTAATTACAGAAAAAAATACATTTGTAATTTGAACAGCCTACGCTTACTCAAAGGAAACAGCCCGAAACTTAGAAAGAACCCACAGAAACTATATAATTTATAGGAATCTACACTCCTTCAGCTACATTACGGTGCCAAACTATACATACATGAAGAATTCCAGACGCAGTAATTCAAAGAATCTCAGGGAGATTCAATAAAAGTTCTTATCATTAAAAATGGTGCTAGTTTTGCCCAACCAATCAGATCTTATTTAACATTTAAAAGCTAACATCTGATTGGTTGGGGCAAAATTAGCACCATTTTAACGATAAGAATTTATTGAATCTCCTGTCTGTGTTTAGGAGATTTGTGAAAAATAAAATTAGAGATTTAAAGGAAATCCTATCTTAACCCACTTGACAATCAAGATTGACCGACTAAATGTCAATCTTTCACATGTCCTGAATCAAAGGTATGCCATATGCGTGGGTGGCACACAGAGACGTAGCCCCCAACTAGCTCTAATGGGACACATGCCCAAGTGCAATTGCAAGAAAAAATCAAAGTGCTCTGTAATTTGAACAGCCTACTCTTTTTCACAGAGTAGACTGAAACTTGGGAAATAGCCTCCACAAACTATATATTTTTGAATCTACCACACTCCATATTAACGTTGTCATGCTTCATACATACATGAAGAATTCCAGACACAGTACTCCATAGAACTTGGTGCTTTTAGGAGATTTTGTAAAAAATAAAGGTGATTCAAAAGGTTGAAATCCTACCTAAACCCACTTGACAAGCAAAAAAAACCCACTAACTCCAATTACAAGAAAATTCAATTACAAGAAAAAATCAGTGTTCTGTAATTTGAACAGCCTATTTAACTTGGAAATAACCCCCACAAACTATATATTTTTGGAATCTACACACCTTTAACTACTTAAACGGTGTCATGCTTTCGCATGTCTTGTATCAAACAGTATGCCATATGTGTGGGTGCACACAGAGACGTGGCCACCAACTATCTCAAATGGGACGCATGCACAAGTGCAATTAAAAGAAAAAATCAAAGTGTTCTGTAATTTGAACAGCCTATTCAACTTGGAAATGCCCCCAACCAAACAATATTTTTGGAATCTACACACCTTCAGCTATGTAAAGGTTGCAAGCTTTCATATATAATGAAGAATTCCAGATGCTGTTATTCATAGAACTTTGTGCTTTTAGGAGATGTTGTGAAAAAATAAAATAAGAGGACTCAAAGGTTGAAATCCTACCTAAACCCACTTGGCAAGTAAAAAAAACCCATATATGGCAATCTCCCACATGTCCTGAATCAAACGGTATGCCATATAGGTGGGTGCAAACAGAGACAGGGCCACCAACTAGCTCAAATGGGACCATGCGCAATTGTAATTAGAAGAAAAAATCCGCCACAACCCACCCCCACTCCCCCTTTTAGTGGAAACCGGTTAGTATGGAGAGTCACAATTTTTGCACACTTTACCGATCCGGTCTTTTTTTGGTACCTCTGCAAAATTTCCTACTAAAATAGGCTTAATTCCCTTGAAATCGGACAAATAATGATCGGCGTTTACTGTACGGGGGCATTGGGAAGCTTGGAGAAGACAAAGTTTTAGCTAATTTATAGTTTTAGGGTAAAAAAAAAAAGCGTGTGTGTATCACTTTAAGATTTTTTTTGTGTGCATTTTCCCCTTTTTTTGGATCATTTCCAAGATGATCATCAAATCATCTTAGGGAATGGTAACAAACTTGAAATACAGGCATAAATGCCAGTATTCCAATTTGAAATCCGATCGGAAAAATCACTCCCGGAAATCATTTTCCAGGAAGTGATTTTTCATTCATTGGCAAAGATCAATAAGTGATCACCAAATTTTGATCTCTGTCCCCATTTTTTTTCTAAGTCTTTGCTAAGTAGTAAAGACTTAGAAAAAATCCTATTGTGATGGAACTGAGTTCCATTCACAAAAAGTATAGTAAAGCTGTCACACTACCAGCTTTACTATACCAGGTACTGCACTGTGATCTGAATGGAGTTTGCAGTGCAGTAGTACCTCCAAAGACCACCAGGGCATTTTACCTCTCTATGGGAAGACCCCAGTGAAGGAGGGAGCTCTATGACATCACCGGGGTCTCCCTTTCTGCATTGAAACTTCCTCTTCGTGAGACTGGCTGCTGCTATATGGTCATGGCTTAAAAGGTAGGATATCTCCTGATCCCCCCCTCATATTTGGATGAAATTATTAAGGGGGCTAGAAGGGCAGTTGAATGCTGCCCCCGATCGCCCTAGCGTGGCCAGATTTTTTTTTTAAAGGGCTTATACTATACTATTGCACGCATGCACATGGCCAAAAATCAAGCCCCCACCAAAATCTTTCTGACAGATAGTGCCATTTGCAGTAGTAGTTGTAAAAGTTATGCTCTTTAACTCCCCCTTCTTCATTTAAGATAAAAAGGATAGGTTCCCACAAAAATGAAACTTTAAAGCGTAGGGTAAAAAAAAAAGCCTACAGTATTTTCCTAAATAAGCCAACTACAATCTTTGGCACAGCTTGTGTGAAAGTAACTAAGGGTGAATGTTCAAACTTCCTGCTTCCAGTAGGTTGAGTGACATCACCTGACCTCTGCCCCCCCCTCCATCTGGGGAAAAGCATGCTCATTTAAAGGAGAACTAAACTTAAATTTTTTAATAACCTAATGTGAAAGCTTTTCTCTCCAGAACACTATACATTGTAGGATTTCTATCTAGCAAGTTGCATTAAGTACATGTGAGAAATAGATTAGTAAATAAGGATCCACATTGTTACTGTACAACCCACACCCATAAAGTCATCAAAAAACCACGCCCCCTGACCCCAATTCACGTCTCTAGCACAGAGTATTTCTTTACAGATATCTCTACACCAATATGGAAGTCCTGAAAAGACTTTGAAAGCTGCTTGTTACCCTGCAATTTATTACTAGTCAGTGTTGCTGGTAGATAATCTGCATTCATTTTTTGCTTCCACTATGTTCATAGTAAAATATTCCACATGTATCACAACAGGGCAAAAAGTCAACAACAGGCCCACCCACCTGAAGCGGTTTTGTGGGGTAACCCACTTCCTCAGAGGCTGGGTGGTGCTCCCAAACAGTTACTATATAGGCCAATCAATTACAGTTGACTTTGCCCTGTTGTGTAATACCTGATGTCTCCAATATACTTCGATGTAAGATAAAGTGACCTTTTAATTGTCTCTCTGTGAGTAGCGTTCCTTAAAGGGTATGTCCACCATAAATTGAATTTTTAATATAAGATCCCCCCTGGGCTCCCAGCCCCAACCGCTATATTTTTTTTTAGAAAGCCCCAAACTCTACTTACCTCCCTCTTCCTCCGCCGCGCTCCCGGCCCTCTGCTTGCAAGGAAATGCAAGCAGAGGGGGGGACCGGCAGCCGCGTCTGTGATTGGCTGAGCGGCAGCCAACACAGACGGGCTGCCGGCAGCTCACTTCGCCGGAGGAAAGAGGAGAGGTAAGTAAGAGTTTGGGGAGCTTTCTAAAATAAAAAATATGCGGTTGGGGTGGGAGGCATGGGGGAGTACTGTACTGAGGGGTTTATGCTAGGGGAGGGATAGTAGAACGGGAGGGAGAGGGAGGGGGAGGGGAGAAGGGCTGCAGTACGATGGCAAAAATCTACCTGAGGCCAGGTAGCAGGCAGTGTCCTATATGGACCAGATCAGTAGCATCCACTAATGAGTGTAATTAGCCTAATTGGAGTGTTTCCACATTCTTGTATTGTATGTATTATTGGAGGCTGGTCAGGCCATGTGGTAATAGCACCCCAAACGCCCTTTAATGGGAGGTCCTCTGCCTTTATATAAAGCACTGGATGGCCTCTTCCCTCATTTAAAAGCCAAAGGGTAGGGGGAAGGGGAGAGCCTGTTAATGGATCCAGTGTGTAAGAATGGAATGCAAAAGTGCTAATCGTAATTGAGTAAAAGAAATGAAAGGTTAGACGTTAGACTCAGACTGGGTTACTTGACGTGGTTGGAGAGTTTCATTCATGTGATCAAGTATGTATACTAAACCCTGTTATAAAGTATGCAGTGAGCAGATAATATGATATATGGGGCCTAGGAATGTGCATGATTATCTTCATGTGTATAAGTGTCCTATATGGCACTGCTAGCCTCCTGGTGGGCAGTTTTTGGGACTTTGGGGGGGGACTACAGGAGAACCATATGGAGCTGGGATGTGAGGTAAGGATTACACTCACTACATGAGGGGCCAGTAGTTGGGGGGATTATAGTTTTGGGGGGGACATGCCCTTTAATTTCCTATAAAAATCATAATTATTCCCAGTCTAAAAAGATATTAAAAACTAAAGTTAGTACCAACCAACCAATCCGCAACATTCAATATTTATGAAACTGCCTTCCATACCCAATAGTTATGATGGAACCTCACGATCACAAGTCGCAAAGAAGAACGGGAGGATAGGCGGTTCCTAAATATTGATCGAATGTCGTGGATAGGTCAAGGGTAAGTAGTAATGTATGGACAGCCTAATCATCAATATATTATGAGAGCTGCTATCATTTATTGTAGTTTGAAAATTAAATACTGGACTGTGGGTGTGTCACTTGCTGGTTACACTAAACATACTTTCTAAAGATAAAATGACATAAGGCTGTGTCCACTATAGGTCTGTTGCGTTGCTTATTATAATACCGTTTTGATAAGCATTGACGGCGATTGTAAGGAGTTCTATAGCCAAGCTGTGATATTGTGTTATACCAGTGATTTTTATGGTACTGTTCTAAACATTCTTTTGTTGATTTTCTCTATAAAATTGGAATTCATGCTAAGCAGTAGTAAGAAACCTTTTTCAGTAATGTATTATAATTGTAGAGTAAATCTGCAAAAATTACACGGTAATTGCCTTCAGGTGCATAGGAAATAATTTAAAGTATTTCTGTCTTTGACACAAAAAGTTTTTTAAAAATACACAGGAAATGCACAGGCCAGTATATGTTAGAATATGAATTAGTCTGATGGCAATTCCTTGTCCAAGTTGAGCACTCATGCTGGTTGTCTTTTCCTCTGGGACGCTGCTTGACAAACCACCAGGGCAACGATGCCCCTATGTTTTTACACAGGGGTGTATGGGGGTGTCAGGAAGAGAGTAACAGCAGTATTGCAGGAGCAAACAACTTTGATAAGTAAGATGTGGATAATAAAGAACTTAGGAGCAAATGGTCCAATCCTACACAAAGGCATAGAAACTCAAGGATGATCACTTAATATAATTTTATACATGCCATTTAGGTTTGCAATAATAAAAAGGTGGCAACCTGTAGCATAATACTTGCCCCCACAAATGCAGGTTTGCCAGAGGATCTAAGGGGGCCAAGTGGGTGGCTGCTGGCATTGCACCACAAACAACTGTCGCAGTGTAAGCCAGTACCTTAAGCTGTTTTACAGTACAGTGCCTGGTGTAGGACACACAGGAGGGAAGGGTTTCAAAATTCCACAGGGGGGCCCTATAGGTTGCTGTGGGAACCCTATTACACAATCTTCGAAACAAGTATGGTGGCTTCTGTCCTTCCAAACTTCTCGCTTAGGTCCTCGGCTTGCCGTATCACGTGCCCATGGCAGTAGGGTGTCCCTTCCCCACATGGATATTTACAGCGCCATAGGTAAAAAGAACTATGATTAAGGGCTTTCACCTGAAACGAGTTAGACAACTACCGTTTCGCAGGCCGTGGCAATGCTTTACAAATGGAATCTAATAAACATGATTTTATGGAAAAAGTTGGAGTCCGTGCTGTTTTGCTAAGATATGCCTGTCTGGTTGTACAGTGGCATCCTTTTACCTCTGGCGCTGTGGATATCTACTTTATACATTAACTAGTAAACTCCCGATTCTCAAAAGATTTGCAAACACAGTGGCTTTCTGAGAGAAAAACACCACTTCCTGAGGTTTCCATGTCTGTTTGGTGGTTGTGCTGTCACGTGCAAGCTTTGGGTGGTTGTGGTATACACCCCATCCAATATTTTGGATGGCATGTCAGTTGTAACGGACGATCGTGCCAAAATATGGCCAGTTTCCTGGGGCTGCTGCAACCAATGGCCGACCATTTATTCGTATGAATGGGCAATCGGACAGGTTGGAACACCAAGGTGATCGTGCAGACCTCTATGGACCGCCACATTGGTCACGGCAAACTGTTGGCCATGGCTACTTTTGCCACTATAGACAGTTCTTTGCCCAGACTGAACGGTCGCAAGTGTCAAACAGTTGGTCAGAAAGAAGGATCCTAACGTTTGCACCCAGCCCTAAATCCTTTTATTAGTATATAAGGAAACAAAATGTCCCATCTGCTATATAGTTTAACACCGTTTTAGAAGGACAAATGTATACATCAGCTGCTCAAACCAAGGAACAGTTTCTCAATAAGGTTTTAAGTTAACCATACTTTCTCACTGAATTTATTAAACAAATCCCATGGGGCAACACATTTCTCCTGCCCTAAACCTTTTAAGCCATTGTTAGTGAAGCTGAACATATAGGGATTACTAATCTGATTTCTTCAAAACATTCTACAAAGGAAAGGCTGGAGCATCACTATGCTATCTATCAAGTTAAGGAAGGAAGGAAGGAGGATAAGGAGGACTGACTAGGGTAAAATTGAGTTTTATACATTGCTCTAGTTGCTAATCTCTTTTCTTCTTCTTTCCCCTTCCCACTTCGTGTTACACATTTAGCAGATTTATGTACTACCATTGCTGTTAATCTCATTTGACATCACATTGTTCATTTGGTTTGGTTGAAATATTAAGAGAAGTGGAAAAATCACATGAGTAGGGTCCCAAACAGCTCTTTTAAGGCTTTTTGAAGCTGTGATGCATGCTGTCATATTAAGCAGGGGTTGGTAAATGGTCCATTGCTGAGTTAAAGGTATTTCAAGGCCACATCCTCTAATATGACCTGTGTCAGCTGTATATACCTCCTGATAGCAAAATTAGCAATGTGGTCATTAAATGACACTATGAGGGTGTAACTGGGTTCAGATTTAGATTTTACTTGCGTGCAAACCGAACTGATGCAATATTTAAGGACTTAATGGCTTAATGGTAGAGATGGCCGAACTCCCTAAAATCCATTCTGCTTGCATATTCATGGATTTTCGAAAAAATCTGAAAAATCAAAAATCTGCAAGCAGGCATATTAAACTAATGAGAGTTTAAAAATTCCACCTTAAATTAAGGTATAAATACCAATGGTAAACTTATGTAAATGGCTCAGGGACCTGGAGAAAGGTCTGGGGAACACGGTCAATTCCCGAAATCTTTAAAAACCACAGTCCAGTACCGGGAACTTCATGCGCTTCTGTTTTGCCATTCCCTGTAGTTTTTTTGAGATTTCTAGAAATTTTGCAAAGTTTAGATTTTGTAAATTCAAAATTTCAAAAATGTTCCGCGGTTTGGAAAAAAAAACGGAGTCCGGAGTTCCGTGGATCAGGGAAGTCTTCTACAGAACCAGGTTCAGGTCCATCTCTACTAAAGAGCTCTGTCCTGACAGTCACGCTTGCCTTTAATTAGTCTATTTCCAAATGTCTTCAAAAGTTTTCTGTAATAAGTAAAAAAAAAATTCAAATGTTCACTACATAATGGCTGAATTTAATAATAAAATGTATTTCTATAGCGGGAGTTCATTAGCATTATTTTTAAAACACCTTCTATTGTTTTTTTTCTTTAGTGAGAAGCTGGATGGGAGAAGCTGAAAGACAAGGTAAGACCATACACTATGACACTTACCTATCACCACTATGACCTTACATACAATAGGTAAACAAACCGGCCTTATTCAATAAGAGGTGCAACATTTGCCTCAACCAATCAAAAGACTCATTTTTACTGGTCTACTACAGTTAGAAAACATTAGATAACATCTAATTGGTTTGCTGCAGATAAATCAGATAGTATCACATTTCATAAGCATAGCAGATGGATTGAAATTAAAGTTTTTTACCTCCAGTTCCATATTATTATGTTAATAGGAACGCATACTGCTTCTTTTTTTACAGCAAAATACAATTTCACACCACTAGGTTGTGCACCACGTTTGCTTGTTGTAACACCTATCAGGGAGGTAGAAAGTCCTAATCTGTGTAAGGCAACATTGGAAGAAAAGGAAAATTGCAAATTGAATTACAGCAATGGCTGTGAGAATGACTGCTCTGAAACCAGCAAGCAGCCACTACAAATCCCATCTTAAAGTTGCGCTTATAGTGGCAAACATACAATAGAAGGACTGTAGAAGCACTACATTTTGCAGAAGTGTTACTGATCCGGTCAAACATTTATACAAACAAAGAAAAGATAATCAATGCACATTCCTGGGTCCAAACAATATCATATATTATCTGCACACTAGCATATATTTAAAACAAAGGGTTTTTATTACCCAACCATGTGAAGGTACCCAGTCTGAAAGGTCCTAACTTCAACCTTTTTACTTCAAGGTCTACTACAGTTAGAAAACATTTGATAACATCTGAGTGGTTGCGGCAGATTAAAAACACGGGCAAAATTTGCACCTGTTATTGAAGTTAAAACAGATATGTATCAAATTACAGTTTTTTACCTCCAGTTCCATATTTATTAATGGTAATTGGAACGCCATACTGCTTTCTTTTTTTACAGCAAAATATACATATTAAAAGAATCCACTAGAGCTGTGCACCACTGTTAGCTGTGTTTAGGACAACCCTGGTTCATTGGTTGCCTATCAGTGAGGTAGAAAGTCCAAATCTGTGTAAGGCAACATTATAAAAAATTGCAATATATTACATTGCAGAGTGGCTGTGAGAGAATGACTGCCCTGAAACCCAAGCAGCCGCTAGTTATAAAGCAGTGATGATCAGTGGCAAAAAGTCATACATCGTGCGGTAACCGATCGAGATTATTTATAAAATGGTGAAAAGTATTTTATTGCTTTAAGTTCAGCCATTCAAATTCACGAAGTCTGATGTGGCGAAAACACATAAGTGCCGGTTTAAGGGTCCTTTTTGCTTTTTTATGTTTTTTACCCACTTTTTTTTTTTATAGTTCCGATTTTCTTTATTTACCAATAAGTCAAATGGTTCTAAGGGACATATTTATAAATTATTTTTTCTTTTTGCCATCAGACGTCACCACAATTTTAGAACTTTCAACATTAAAAAGACGAATTTCATCAAAGATGAAAATTATGTAGCAAAAAATTCAACACAATGATGTGGTAAATACTTCCTGGTGGATTGTCAAAGTAGTATCAAATTGGTTAATACACACTGAACACCTATCTTTGTTTTTTAAAAATAGCCTAACACGTGGTTGTTTTTTTCAACAAAAAAATATGATAAATAGTGTAAAACTCACCCAGGCGAATTTTCTCTTTTTATTAATAGGGGCTGCTGGGAATGTGCACGGGTGGTTGCATCCGACGGCAAGGGGTTGTAATCATTTCAGAAATAATTGGTTACTGTATAATCATTGATCGCAAGCATTGAAATATTACCAATCACAATTGGATTTGGTCTTTAAGCAAACCTATATAAAGAGGTACAAATCCCGCGGAGCCTAGAAGTCATCACAGTGATGGCAGAAGGAAGAAGAGATCGGCAACCTCATCTACGTTGATATCACACCGGAGGTGTCATGGCAGCCGCAGTGACATCGCCCATGTTAGAGACATCAGCGGAGTTGGTGTTGCTGGCTGGGAAGAAGAATACACGCCCAAGGGATCTTTTAAGAGCCAATGGGGGTCCTGTTCAGGCTGCAGGTCCCCAACAAAGGCACTTGTCAGTGCCGCAAGGGCACTTGTAAGTGCTGGGGGGTTCGGTACGAGTTGCGGGACCCCTTAAGCCCCAAAAGGCACTTGTCAGGGCCACAAGTGCACTTGTAAGTGCTATGAAGAGGGTCCGGTACAACGCTGTGGGACCCCTTAAGCCCCTTATCAGGCCGCAAGGGCCAGGGAGGGGAGGTCACGGGTTCGAGCTGCAGGGCCCGTTAAGCCCCAAAAGGCACTGTCAGTGTCCTGGGGTCCCTTCTCTTCTTTTAATAAATAACACGGGGGTTAGGTCTGGGCAGGGGGCATTATCATGTTTAAAGGATTTTAAGCTGCGTGGAGGGACAAGCGAGGATGGATCAGATGGTGGGTGGGGGGTGTGTTTTTCGCTAAGGAAGATGAAGGCTGAGCGGGAACGGATAAGTCACAGACGTGGGTGATGTCGAGAGCTTGGATTTACACTGAGATGCTCCAGGTCTGAAAAAGAAGGTTGTAGAAAGGTAAGCATCTTTTAAAATTGGCTGAACGCGATTTTATGCGGTTTGAGGTTTTTTAAGCTAGGATATTGCCAATAACATTAAATTATGGTTTTGTGGGTGGACATTCCCTTTAAGGCTCAGAACTGATGAGCACTGTGGTTTGTGTAAATCCTGAGATTTTATTATAGACACACGCACCACTAATATTTAGTATATATCTCATGTCAATTGTAGAAAAAATGTACATACATACATAGTGAATGAGCAGAATGTTTTTTTGGTTAGTGATTGAAAGTCAGTGTTCATTTTGCTGCACTGCAGATTAATCTACAATTGTTGCTCACAGACTGATCTGTTCTGCTGACACTGAGGAAATAAAATCCATAAGAGAATTAGATACAAGATACAAGAGAAAGTTAAAAATGAAGCAGCACCAAGAGAAAGTAAATAGCTCTGTCATGAACGCCAGTTCGTGAGAACGTGATCGACTAATTTATCGGATTCGCTGCCACCACTTTAAGTTACGGCCTTAAAGACGCCCCAAAAACACTCGACTCTCGCTGACTATGCACACCCCTGTCCGGCAGCTAAATGGTTAACACTACACCATTCACTCCAGCAACTAACTGTTAATAGCATCAGTCCTTCACAAGCAGTCACGAGGTTAATTAGCATTTACACTGCACACTCCATTCAAACACATATAAACTTATCAGAGGCTAATGAGTTTTAGAGCATCAAAGACAAATTTTAGATTTAATATTCCAAAAGGTGGACAGTGCATATAATACAAAAATAAAATTAAATTGTGTTATAATAAAAAGACATACAATAACTACAACAGTTATAGAAAATAAAAAGGATAAAAATATTCACAGACCCTACTCACTAGAAGAAGTCCTGTATCCTGGGGCAGGAAGAAAATTGGGTCCATACACACGTTTTAGCATGTCCCCTAAGTATGAACAAAGTGTATAGGGGCTACAATGTTTTTTAAACCATTGATGAAACCCACCCATCTCCTGGTATGCATGAGGTGGGAGTGTCTAAGAATTGTCTAGATTTACGACTAGCAAAAGCATTCATTCCCCCCTCGTAGGCAGATTCCATATAAAGTAGTATATACATTGATTGGATATTGATCACATACCGGAAGTACTCGAGTATAAACCGAGTAGTTTTCAGGCTGAAAAATCAGCCTGAAACTCAGACTCGATTATACTCGAGTCACTCACCTTTGAAGATCAGCGTCTCTCCATTCCGGCACAGCGTCCTCTCCATTCCGGCAGCGCACGATCAGTCCATGTACTGGGCGCGCGGCGACGTCCCTGCCCGGCGCCAAGCCGGCGCCAATCCAGTGACGTCAGCCGGCGCGCCGAGTTCATGGACGATCGTGCGGCTGCCGGAATGGAGAGGACGGCTGCTGCCGGAAATGGAGAGGAACTTACCAGCACACAGTCCCAGGAAGCCCTAGGATGGAGGAGAGCCCACGATCCTGGATGAAGAGAGACACAGGTACAAACTTAACTGGTTTGAGGGTGGGGTGGCATTCAAGATGTTTTGGAAAAACAACTCCCAGCTGCTTTATTAGCTGGGAGTTGTAGTTTCAAACATCTGAATGCCAAGTGAGGTGGCTTCAAGATGTTTGGAAACTACAACTCCCAGCTAATAAAGCATGCTGGGAGTTGTAGTTTCAAACATCTTGAATGCCAAGTGGGGTGGCAATCAAGATGTTTGGAAACTACAACTCCCAGGCATGCTCTTATTAATTATAGCCTACAGTATTTCCTTTAAATAAGCCAACTATCACATCTTTGGCATCAGCTTGTGTGAAAGTATACTAAGGGTGAATGTTCAAACTTCCTGCTTCCAGTAGGTTGAGTGACATCACCTGACCTCTGCCCCACCCTCCATCTTGGGGAAAAGCATGCTCATTTAAAGGAGAACTAAACTTAAATTTTTTAATAACCTAATGTGAAAGCTTTTCTCTCCAGAACACCTATACATTGTAGGATTCTTATCTAGCAAGTTGCATTAAGTACATGTGAGAAATAGATTATGTAAATAAGGATTCCACTTGTTACTTGTACAACCCACACCTCATAAAGTCATCAAAAAACCACGCCCCTGACCCCAATATCACTGTCTCTATGCACAGAGTATTTTCTTTACAGATATCTCTACACCAATATGGAAGTCCCTGAAAAGACTTTGAAAGCTGCTGTTACCCTGCAATTTATTTACTAGTCAGTGTTTCGGTAGATAATCTGCATTCATTTTTTGCTCCACTATGTTCATAGTAAAATATTCCACATGTATCACAACAGGGCAAAAAGTCAACACGGCCCACCCACCTGACGCGTTTTGTGGGGTAACCCACTTCCTCAGAGGCTGGGTGGTGCCTCCCAAACAGTTACTATATAGGCCAATCAATTACAGTTGACTTTGCCCTGTTGTGTAATACCTGATGTCTCCAATTACTTCGATGTAAGAATAAAGTGACCTTTTAATTGTCTCTCTGTGAGTAGCGTTCCTTAAAGGGTATGTCCACCCTAAAATTGAATTTTTAATATAAGATCCCCCTGGCTCCCAGCCCCAACCGATTATTTTTTTTTTAGAAAGCCCCCCACTCTACTTACCTCCCTCTTTCCTCCGCCGCGCTCCCGGCCCTCTGCTTGCAAGGAAATGCAAGCAGAGGGGCGGGACCGGCAGCCGCGTCTGTGATTGCTGAGCGGCAGCCAATCACAGACGCGCTGCCGGCAGCTCACTTCCCGGAGGAAAGAGAGAGGTAAGTAAGAGTTTGGGGAGCTTTCTAAAATAAAAAAATATCGGTTGGGGCGGGAGGCATGGGGGAGTATGTACTGAAGGGTTTATGCTAGGGGGAGGGATAGTAGAACGGGAGGGAGAGGGAGGGGAGGGGAGAAGGGCTGCAGTACGCATGGCAAAAATCTACCTGAGGCCAGGTAGCAGGCAGTGTCCTATATGGACCTGCTAGCCTCCTGGTGGGCAGTTTTTGGACTTTGGGGGGGGACTACAGGAGAACCATGGAGCTGGGATGTGAGGTAAGGATTACACTACACTACATGATGGGGCCAGTAGTTGGGGATTTAGTTTTGGGGGTGGACATGCCCTTTATTTCCTATAAAAATCATAATTTATTCCCAGTCTAAAAAGATATTAAAAACTAAAGTTAGTACCAACCAACCAATCCGCAACATTCAATATTTATGAAACTGCCTTTCCCATACCCAATAGTTTGATGGAACCTCACGATCACAAGTCGCAAAGAAGAACGGGAGGATAGGCGTTCCGTAAATATTGATCGAATGTCGTGGATAGGTCAAAGGGTAAGTAGTAATGTATGGACAGCCTAACTCATCAATATATTATGAGAGCTGCTATCATTGTATTGTAGTTTGAAAATTAAATACTGGACTGTGGTGTGTCACTTGCTGGTTACACTAAACATACTTTCCTAAAGATAAAATGACATAAGGCTGTGTCCACTATAGGTCTGTTTGCGTTGCTTATTATAATACCGTTTTGATAAGCATTGACGGCGATTGTAAGGGAGTTCTATAGCCAAGCTGTGATATTGTGTTTATAACCAGTGATTTTTATGGTACTGTTCTAAACATTCTTTTGTTGATTTTCTCTATAAATTGGAATTCATGCTAAGCAGTAGTAAGAAACCTTTTTTCAGTAATGTATTTATAATTGTAGAGTAAATCTGCAAAATTACACGGTATTGCCTTCAGGTGCATAGGAAATAATTTAAAGTATTTCTGTCTTTGACACAAAAAGTTTTTAAAAATACACAGGAAATGCACAGGCCAGTATTTTATGTAGAATAGAATTAGTCTGATGCAATTCCTTGTCCAAGTTGAGCACTCATGCTGGTTGATCTCTTTCCTCTGGGACGCTGCTCTGACAAACCACCAGGGCAACGATGCCCCTATGTTTACACAGGGGTGTTGGGGGTGTCAGGAAGAGAGTAACAGCAGTATTGCAGAGCAAACAACTTTGATAAGTAGAGGTGGATAATAAAGAACTTAGGAGCAAATGGTCCAATCTCCTACACAAAGGCATAGAAACTCAAGGATGATCACTTAATATAATTTTTACATGCCATTTAGGTTTGCAATAATAAAAAGGTGGCAACCTGTAGCATAATACTTGCCCCCACAACTGCAGGTTTGCCAGAGATCTAAGGGGGCCAAGTGGTTGGCTGCCTGGCTTCACAAAAAAAAAGCCTACAGTATTTTCCTTTAAAATAAGCCAACTATCACATCTTTGGCATCAGCTTGTGTGAAAGTATACTAAGGGTGAATGTTCAAACTTCCTGCTTCCAGTAGGTTGAGTGACATCACCTGACCTCTGCCCCGCCCCTCCATCTTGGGAGAAAAGCATGCTCATTTAAAGGAGAACTAAACTTAAATTTTTTAATAACCTAATGTGAAAGCTTTTCTCTCCAGAACACCTATACATTGTAGGATTCTTATCTAGCAAGTTGCATTAAGTACATGTGAGAAATAGATTATGTAAATAAGGATTCCACATTGTTACTTGTACAACCCACACCTCATAAAGTCATCAAAAAACCACGCCCCCTGACCCCAATATTCACTGTCTCTATGCACAGAGTATTTTCTTTACAGATATCTCTACACCAATATGGAAGTCCCTGAAAAGACTTTGAAAGCTGCTTGTTACCCTGCAATTTATTTACTAGTCAGTGTTGCTGGTAGATAATCTGCATTCATTTTTTGCTTCCACTATGTTCATAGTAAAATATTCCACATGTATCACAACAGGGCAAAAAGTCAACACAGGCCCACCCACCTGACGCGTTTTGTGGGGTAACCCACTTCCTCAGAGGCTGGGTGGTGCCTCCCAAACAGTTACTATATAGGCCAATCAATTACAGTTGACTTTGCCCTGTTGTGTAATACCTGATGTCTCCAATATACTTCGATGTAAGAATAAAGTGACCTTTTAATTGTCTCTCTGTGAGTAGCGTTCCTTAAAGGGTATGTCCACCCTAAAATTGAATTTTTAATATAAGATCCCCCCTGGGCTCCCAGCCCCAACCGCTATATTTTTTTTTTTTAGAAAGCCCCCAAACTCTACTTACCTCCCTCTCTTTCCTCCGCCGCGCTCCCGGCCCTCTGCTTGCAAGAATGCAAGCAGAGGGGCGGGACCGCAGCCGCGTCTGTGATTGGCTGAGCGGCAGCCAATCACAGACGCGGCTGCCGGCAGCTCACTTCGCGGAGGAAAGAGGAGAGGTAAGTAAGAGTTTGGGGAGCTTTCTAAAAATAAAAATATGCGGTTGGGGCTGGAGGCATGGGGGAGTACTGTACTGAAGGGGTTTTATGCTAGGGGGAGGGATAGTAGAACGGGAGGAGAGGGAGGGGGAGGGGAGAAGGGCTGCAGTACGCATGGCAAAAATCACCTGAGGCCAGGTAGCAGGCAGTGTCCTATATGGACCTGCTAGCCTCCTGGTGGGCAGTTTTTGGGACTTTGGGGGGGGACTATACAGGAGAACCATATGGAGCTGGGATGTGAGGTAAGGATTACACTACACTACATGATGGGGCCAGTAGTTGGGGGGATTATAGTTTTGGGGGTGGACATGCCCTTTAATTTCCTATAAAAATCATAATTTATTCCCAGTCTAAAAAGATATTAAAAACTAAAGTTAGTACCAACCAACCAATCCGCAACATTCAATATTTATGAAACTGCCTTTCCCATACCCAATAGTTATGATGGAACCTCACGATCACAAGTCGCAAAGAAGAACGGGAGGATAGGCGGTTCCGTAAATATTGATCGAATGTCGTGGATAGGTCAAAGGGTAAGTAGTAATGTATGGACAGCCTAACTCATCAATATATTATGAGAGCTGCTATCATTGTATTGTAGTTTGAAAATTAAATACTGGACTGTGGGTGTGTCACTTGCTGGTTACACTAAACATACTTTCCTAAAGATAAAATGACATAAGGCTGTGTCCACTATAGGTCTGTTGCGTTGCTTATTATAATACCGTTTTGATAAGCATTGACGGCGATTGTAAGGAGTTCTATAGCCAAGCTGTGATATTGTGTTTATAACCAGTGATTTTTATGGTACTGTTCTAAACATTCTTTTGTTGATTTTCTCTATAAAATTGGAATTCATGCTAAGCAGTAGTAAGAAACCTTTTTTCAGTAATGTATTTATAATTGTAGAGTAA
The DNA here is from genome assembly GCA_019447015.1 of Hymenochirus boettgeri. Lineage (NCBI taxonomy): Eukaryota > Metazoa > Chordata > Amphibia > Anura > Pipidae > Hymenochirus > Hymenochirus boettgeri. The sequence goes on from CM033476.1 coordinate 267,566,119, forward strand.
ATCTGCAAAATTACACGGTAATTGCCTTCAGGTGCATAGGAAATAATTTAAAGTATTTCTGTCTTTGACACAAAAAGTTTTTAAAAAATACACAGGAAATGCACAGGCCAGTATTTATGTAGAATATGAATTAGTCTGATGGCAATTCCTTGTCCAAGTTGAGCACTCATGCTGGTTGATCTCTTTCCTCTGGGACGCTGCTCTGACAAACCACCAGGGCAACGATGCCCCTATGTTTTACACAGGGGTGTATGGGGGTGTCAGGAAGAGAGTAACAGCAGTATTGCAGGAGCAAACAACTTTGATAAGATGTGGGATAATAAAGAACTTAGGAGCAAATGGTCCAATCTCCTACACAAAGGCATAGAAACTCAAGGATGATCACTTAATATAATTTTATACATGCCATTTAGGTTTGCAATAATAAAAAGGTGGCAACCTGTAGCATAATACTTGCCCCCACAACTGCAGGTTTGCCAGAGGATCTAAGGGGGCCAAGTGGTTGGCTGCCTGGCATTGCACCACAAAACAACTGTCGCAGTGTAAGCCAGTACCTTAAGCTGTTTTACAGTACAGTGCCTGGTGTAGGCACACAAGGAGGGAAGGGTTTCAAAATTCCACAGGGGGGCCCTATAGGTCTGGTGGAAACCCTACTTTACACAATCTTCGAAACAAGTATGGTGGCTTCTGTCCTTCCAAACTTCCTCCGCTTAGGTCCCTCGGCTTGCCGTATCACGTGCCCATGGCAGTAGGGTTGTCCCTTCCCCACATGGATATTTACAGCGCCATAGGTAAAAAGAACTATGATTAAGGGCTTTCACCTGAAACGAGTTAGACAACTACCGTTTCGCAGGCCGTGGCAATGCTTTACAAATGGAATCTAATAAACATGATTTTATGGAAAAAGTTGGAGTCCGTGCTGTTTTGCTAAGATATGCCTGTCTGGTTGTACAGTGGCATCCTTTTTACCTCTGGCGCTGTGGATATCTACTTTATACATTAACTAGTAAACTCCCGATTCTCAAAAGATTTGCAAACACAGTGGCTTTCTGAGCAGAAACACCACTTCCTGAGGTTTCCATGTCTGTTTGGTGGTTGTGCTGTCCACGTGCAAGCTTTGGGTGGTTGTGGTATACACCCCATCCAATATTTTGGATTGGCATGTCAGTGTAACGGACGATCGTGCCAAAATATTGGCCAGTTTCCTGGGGCTGCTGCAACCAATGGCCGACCATTTATTCGTATGAATGGGCAATCGGACAGGTTGGAACACCAAGGCTGATCGTGCAGACCTCTATGGACCGCACACTTGGTCACGGCGAACTGTTGGCCATGGCTACTTTTGCCACTATAGACAGTTCTTTGCCCAGACTGACCGGTCGCAAGTGTCAAACAGTTGGTCAGAAAGAAGGATCCTAACGTTTGCACCCAGCCCTACATCCTTTATTTAGTATATAAGGTAAACAAAATGTCCCATCTGCTATATAGTTTAACACCGTTTTTAGAAGGACAAATGTATTACATCAGCTGCTCAAACCAAAGGAACAGTTTCTCAATAAGGTTTTAAGTTAACCATACTTTCTCACTGAATTTATTAAACAAATCCCATGGGGCAACACATTTCTCCTGCCCTAGAACCTTTTAAGCCATTGTTAGTGAAGCTGAACATATAGGGATTACTAATCTGATTTCTTCAAACACATTCTACAAAGGAAAGGCTGGAGCATCACTATGCTATCTATCAAGTTAAGGAAGGAAGGAAGGATGGATAAGGAGACTGACTAGGGTAAAATTGAGTTTTATTACATTTTGCTCCTAGTTGCTAATCTCTTTTCTTCTTCTTTCCCCTTCCTCACTTCGTGTTACACATTTAGCAGATTTATGTACTACCATTGCTGTTAATCTCATTTGACATCACATTGTTCATTTGGTTTGGTTGAAATATTAAGAGAAGTGGAAAAATCACATGAGTAGGGTCCCAAACAGCTCTTTTAAGGGCTTTTTGAAGCTGTGATGCATGTCTATATTAAGCAGGGGTTGGTAAATGGTCCATTGCTGAGTTAAAGGTATTTCAAGGCCACATCTCTAAATATGACCTTGTGTCAGCTGTATATACCTCCTGATAGCAAATATTTAGCAATGTGGTCATTAAATGACACTATGAGGGTGTTAACTGGGTTCAGATTTAGATTTTACTTGCGTGCAAACCGAACTGATGCAATATTTAAGGACTTAATGGCTTAATGGTAGAGATGGCCGAACTCCCTAAAATCCATTCTGCTTGCATATTCATGGATTTTCGAAAAAATCTGAAAATTCAAAAATCTGCAAGCAGGCATATTAAACTTAATGAGAGTTTAAAAATTCCACCTTAAATTAAGGTATAAATACCAATGGTAAACTTACTGTAAATGGCTCAGGGACCTGGAGAAAGGTCTGGGGAACACGTGTCAATTCCCGAAATCTTTAAAAAACCACAGTCCAGTACCGGGAACTTCATGCGCTTCCTGTTTTGCCATTCCCTGTAGTTTTTTTGAGATTTCTAGAAATTTTGCAAAGTTTAGATTTTGTAAATTCAAAATTTCAAAAATAGTTCCGCGGTTTTGGAAAAAAAAAACGGAGTCCGGAGTTCCGTGGATCAGGGAAGTCTTCTACAGAACCAGGTTCAGGTCCATCTCTACTAAAGAGCTCTGTCCTGACATGTCACGCTTGCCTTTAATTAGTCTATTTCCAAAATGTCTTCAAAAGTTTTCTGTAATAAGTAAAAAAAAAATTCAAATGTTCACTACATAATGGCTGAATTTAATAATAAAATGTATTTCTATAGCGGAGATGTTCATTAGCATCTATTTTTAAAACACCTTCTATTGTTTTCTTTTCTTTAGTGAGAAGCTGGATGGAGAAGCTGAAAGACAAGGTAAGACCTATCACACTATGACACTTACCTATCACACTATGACCTTACATTACAATAGGTAAACAAACCCGGCCTTATTCAATAAGAGGTGCAACATTTTGCCTCAACCAATCAAAAGACTCATTTTTACTGGTCTACTACAGTTAGAAAACATTAGATAACATCTAATTGGTTGCTGCAGATTAAATCAGATATGTATCACATTTCATAAGCATAGCAGATGGATTGAAATTAAAGTTTCTTTACCTCCAGTTCCATATTTATTATGTTAATAGGAACTGCCATACTGCCTTCTTTTTTTACAGCAAAATACAATTTCACACCACTAGAGTTGTGCACCACTGTTTGCTTGTTGTAACACCTATCAGGGAGGTAGAAAGTCCTAATCTGTGTAAGGCAACATTGGAAGAAAAGGAAAATTGCAAAATTTGAATTACATTGCAATGGCTGTGAGAATGACTGCTCTGAAACCCAAGCAGCCACTACAAATCCCATCTTAAAGTTGCGCTTATAGTTGGCAAACATACAATAGAAGGACTGTAGAAGCACTACATTTTGCAGAAGTGTTACTGATCCGGTCAAACATTTATACAAACAAAGAAAAGATAATCAATGCACATTCCTGGGTCTCAAACAATATCATATATTATCTGCACACTAGCATATATTATAAACAAAGGGGTTTTTATTACCCAACCATGTGAAGGTAACCCCAGTCTGAAAGGTCCTAACTTCTAACCTTTTTTACTTCAAGGTCTACTACAGTTAGAAAACATTTGATAACATCTGATTGGTTGCGGCAGATTAAAAACACGGGCAAAATTTTGCACCTGTTATTGAAGTAAAACAGATATGTATCAAATTACAGTTTTTTACCTCCAGTTCCATATTTATTAATGTTAATTGGAACTGCCATACTGCTTTCTTTTTTTACAGCAAAATATCACATATTTAAAAGACTCCACTAGAGCTGTGCACCACTGTTAGCTTGTTGTTTTAGGACAACCCTGGTTCATTGGTTGCCTATCAGTGAGGTAGAAAGTCCAAATCTGTGTAAGGCAACATTATAAAAAATTGCAATATTTAATTACATTGCAGTGGCTGTGAGAATGACTGCCCTGAAACCCAAGCAGCCGCTAGTTATAAAGCAGTGATGATCAGTGGCAAAAAGTCATACATCGTTGCGGTAACCGATCGAGATTATTTATAAAATGGTGAAAAGTATTTTATTGCTTTAAGTTCAGCCATTCAAATTCACGAAGTCTGATGTGGCGAAAACACATAAGTGCCGGTTTAATGGGTCCTTTTTGCTTTTTTATGTTTTTTTACCCACTTTTTTTTTTTTATAGTTCCGATTTTCTTTATTTACCAATAAAGTCAAATGGGGTTCTAAGGGACATATTTATAAATTATTTTTTCTTTTTTTGCCATCAGACGTCACCACAATTTTAGAACTTTCAACATTAAAAAGACGAATTTTCATCAAAGATGAAAATTATGTAGCAAAAAATTCAACACATATGATGGTAAATACTTCCTGGTGGATTGTCAAAGTAGTATCAAATTGGTTAATACACACTGAACACCTATCTTTGTTTTTTAAAAATAGCCTAACACGTGGTGTTTTTTTCAACAAAAAATATGATAAATAGTGTAAAACTCACCCAGGCGAATTTTCTCTTTTTTATTAATAGGGGCTGCTGGGAATGTGCCACGGGTGGTTGCATCCGACGGCAAGGGGTGTAATCATTTCAGAAATATAATTGGTTACTGTATAATCATTTGATCGCAAGCATTGAAATATTAACCAATCACAATTGGATTTGGTCTTTAAGCAAACCTATATAAAGAGGTACAAATCCCGCGGAGCCTAGAAGTCATCACAGTGATGGCAGAAGGAAGAAGAGATCGGCAACCTCATCTACGTTGATATCACACCGGAGGTGTCACTGGCAGCCGCAGTGACATCGCCCAGTGTTAGAGACATCAGCGGAGTTGGTGTTGCTGGCTGGGAAGAAAGAATACACGCCCAAGGGATCTTTTAAGAGCCAATGGGGGTCCTGTTTCAGGCTGCAGGATCCCCAACAAAGGCACTTATCAGTGCCGCAAGGGCACTTGTAAGTGCTGGGGGGTTCCGGTACGAGTTGCGGGACCCCTTAAGCCCCAAAAGGCACTTGTCAGGGCCACAAGTGCACTTGTAAGTGCTATGAAGAGGGGTCCCGGTACAAGCTGTGGGACCCCTTAAGCCCCTTATCAGGGCCGCAAGGGCCAGGGAGGGGAGGTCCGGGTTCGAGCTGCAGGCCCCGTTAAGCCCCAAAAGGCACTTGTCAGTGTCCCTGGGGTCCCTTCTCTCTCTTTTTAATAAATAACACGGGGGTTAGGTCTGGGCAGGGGGCATCTATCATGTTTAAAGGATTTTAAGCTGCGTGGAGGGACAAGCGAGGATGGATCCAGATGGTGGGTGGGGGGTGTTTTCGCTAAGGGAAGATGAAGGCTGAGCGGGAACGGATAAGTCACAGACGTGGGTGATGTCAGAGAGCTTGGATTTACACTGAGATGCTCCAGGTCTGAAAAAAGAAGGTTGTAGAAAGGTAAGCATCTTAAAATTGGCTGAACAGATTTTTATGCGGTTTGAGGTTTTAAAGCTAGGATAATTGCCAATAACATTAAATTATGGTTTTGGGGTGGACATTCCCTTTAAGGCTCAGAAACTGATGAGCACTGTGGTTTGTGTAAATCCTGAGATTTTATTATAGACACACGCACACTAATATTTAGTATATATCTCATGTCAATTGTAGAAAAATGTTACATACATACATAGTGAATGAGCAGAATGTTTTTTTGGTTAGTGATTGAAAGTCAGTGTTCATTTTGCTGCACTGCAGATTAATCTACATATTGTTGCTCACAGACTGATCTGTTCTGCTTGACACTGTAGGAAATAAAATCCATAAGAGAATTAGATACAAGATACAAGAGAAAGTTAAAAATGAAGCAGCACCAAGAGAAGTAAATAGCTCTGTCATGAACGCCAGTTCGGTGAGCACGTGATCTGACTAATTTATCGGTATTCGCTGCCACCACTTTAAGTTACGGCCTTAAAGACGCCCCAAAAACACTCGACTCTCGCTGACTATGCACACCCCTGTCCTGGCAGCTAAATGGTTAACACTACACCATTCACTCCAGCAACTAACTGGTTAATTAGCATCAGTCCTTCACAAGCAGTCACAGAGTTAATTAGCATTTACACTGCACACTCCATTCAAACACATATAAACTTATCAGAGGCTAACTGAGTTCTTTTAGAGCATCAAAGACAAATTTTAGATTTAATATTCCAAAAGGTGGACAGTGCATATAATACAAAAATAAAATTAAATTGTGTTATAATAAAAATGACATACAATAACTACAACAGTTATAGAAAATAAAAAGGATAAAAATATTCACAGACCCTACTCACTAGAAGAAGTCCTGTATCCTGGGGCAGGAAGAAACATTGGGTCCATACACACGTTTTAGCATGTCCCCTAAGTATGAACAAAGTGTATAGGGGCTACAATGTTTTTTAAACCATTTGATGAACCACTCCCATCTCCTGGTATGCATGAGGTGGGAGTGTCTAAGAATGTCTAGATTTACGACTAGCCAAAAGCATTCATTCCCCCTCAGTTGGCAGATTCCATATAAATGTAGATATATACATTGTATTGGGATATTGATCACATACCGTATATACTCGAGTATAAACCGAGTTTTTCAGGCTGAAAAATCCGCTGAAAACTCAGACTCGATTTATACTCGAGTCACTCACCTTTGAAGATCAGCGTCCTCTCCATTCCGGCGCAGCGTCCTCTCCATTCCGGCAGCCGCACGATCAGTCCATGTACTGGCGCGCCGGCCGACGTCACTGCCCGGCGCCAAGCCCGGCGCCAATCAGTGACCAGCCGGCGCGCCAGTACATGGACTGATCGTGCGGCTGCCGGAATGGAGAGGACGCTGCTGCCGGAATGGAGAGGAACTTACCAGCACACAGTCCCAGAAGCCCTAGGATGGAGGAGAGCCCACAGATCCTGGATGAAGAGAGCCCACAGGTACAAAACTTAACTGGGTTTGAGGGTGAGGTGGCATTCAAGATGTTTTGGAAACTACAACTCCCAGCATGCTTTATTAGCTGGGAGTTGTAGTTTCCAAACATCTTGAATGCCAAGTGAGGGTGGCTTCAAATGTTTGGAAACTAACACCCCAGCTAATAAAGATGCTGGGAGTTGTAGTTTCCAAACATCTTGAATGCCAAGTGAGGGTGGCATTCAAGATGTTTGGAAACTACAACTCCCAGCATGCTTTATTAGCTGGGAGTTGTAGTTTCCAAACATCTTGAATGCCAAGTTTCTACCCTCGGTTTATACTCGAGTCAACAACTTTTATTAGATTTTTAGGTGAAATTGGGTACCTCGGTTTATACTCGGGTCGGTTTATACTCGAATATATACGGTATTCCTCTCCTGTATTAATTATCAATTCCTCCAATACCAAACATGACCTGTGTGTTATCCATATTTCCCAAGATATTAATAACTCGCCTTGGCAAGGGAATAAGGGCTCCATGTTGGGTATCATATTAATGGGCCTTACTTTCCATTCACAGATGTAATATTGGTTTCTGTCTTACACATTCCAATACCGAAATATATTTATATACATGTATGACTGTCCTTAAAATGACCTCTTAGTACCCACCAGACCCCTAGCTGAAGAGAATTCCAGATGCACGGTTCGGCCCCACATTGTCTGGAAAAGGAGATCTGGTTCCATGCTTCACTAATCGTAATATAAACAATAGGACTGTTCCAGGGTGGAATGGTATTTTTATTGGTCCTTTGCAAGAACTAATACCACTAGTTAACCCATTCTTACCAAGTCACTACACACTTTCCTGACAAGCTCTGATGACATGAACAATTCATCATGCCCTTATAACATCCTGCCATGTCCACATTTAATGGAAGCCCACACCATTTTGGTTAAACCCTCATACAGGTATATTTGAAGTGTAAAATATAGATTTGTAGGAGTTGAGATACATGGAGTTGAATTTTTCCTATTATGTATTTATTTTTATTTAACATCAAACCCGTTATGGTGGTAGATTTAGATAATTCCTTTATCCTATAAAGACTATGAAATCTATTAAAGGAATTGTACACTGACAAAATGACTTTCCCTCATTTTAATCTATAAATTAATTCACGTATGTAGCACTTTGTGTTTGTGTTGCTGCATTACTTCAATCCAGTACTTGTTTTGCTCAAGCTCAGTCCCCCAGCCAGACTATCTGACTCTCTGTGAGGGCAAGCATGCTCAGTTTTCCTGAGGACGGCCGATACGATGGTTAAAACGTGTTGATCGCAGTTCCGACGTATTGTTTGGTATTTATAACAAGTCCCGTGAGAGCCCTGGGTTCTGAGATAGTATATAAATATGTATATATACACATACACACACACATATATACAAGTGGTAACAGGAATCTATCAAACTTTTTTTTTTTTTTTTTAAAGCAAACACTTTGGGGCATATTTATAAAGGATTGTCTTTTTCGCCAAATAATTAGCGCAGCACATCGCAGCGAAAATAGCGCCATTTGGGGCTTCGTTTCGCCTTATTTATAAAAAAAGCGAAAAAAACACACTTCGCGGCTGAAAAAGGCGAACGGGCGCGATAAAGAGCGAAAAGTATCACAGCGAAAACTTAACGCATCTAAGAAGACTGCATTGCGAAAACCATTCAAAACCAGAAAAGCCCACTAGAAAATGATGTCAAGTTCAAAATGGCCACCTCACATTTACCAAGAAGTCAGCCGTGTCTTATTTAGTCAATCTTCTTAGAATTTCTCAATTGGAATACAATTTTCTTTTGCACTGCACATTCGCCTTTCTAATGCGCGATCGCTTTTCCAAGGCATATTCCATTATAATGCGCGATCACCTTTCTAATTGCGTTCGCTTTTCCAAGGCATATTCCATTATAATGCGCGGTCGCCTTTCTAATGTGCGTTCGCCTTTCTAATGTGCATTCGCCTTTCTAATGTGCGTTCGCCTTTCTAATGTGCGTTCGCCTTTCTAATGTGCGTTCGCCTTTCTAATGTCGCTTTTCCAAGGCATATTTCATTCTAATGCGCGATCGCCCTTCTAATGCGCGTTCGCTTTTTCAAGGCATATTACCCATTAGAATGCCTTTTCGCTCAAACAATGACTTTTCACCACCTTCAGGGTCGCGCTAATCTTTCGCTCTTTTTAACGCAAAAACCACCTTTCGCTCTTTTATAAATCGCGTTATGCCTTTTCGCTCCCTTTTCGCTAAAATTTCCATTGCGAAGTAAGGCGAAAAGGGTTTAGCGATAGCTCGCGGAAACGGTTTCGCCATTCGTTAACGCTACCTTTATAAATAGCGTTAACTGTCTTTTTGGCGAAAACCCATGCGAAAAGCGAACGCGAAAACATTTCGCTGCTTTTCGCTCTTTTATAAATATGCCCCTTTGTGTGATGTTTGAATCAACTCTTTTCAGCCATCTTGTGCGTGGCCGTTGTCAGGATTACAGAGCCAATAATACGGCGAGTATAAATACAATAAAACCCCCACACACCATCTAACCCTTCCACCTTCTCCCATATCCAATCCGCATAGCAGAAAGTTTTATATACGTCAGGTTAATACGTGAGGTGCTTAAAAGACCAAATCACCTGTAAAATAAGCAGATAAAATAAGAGGGGATAACCACCTCCAGGTGAGTAGATCAGGGGAACGATCCTCCTAACCAATCGGGGACATTAAGAAGCCAAATATTACTAACTTGTATAAAACACCTAAACTAAAAAACAACACCCCTGAGAGCTGGGCTGTGACCCCGAATTACTAATCACATAAGTGAAACACCATAATCGTTAAGCGTAGGTGCATAGCGAAAGAGACTAAAGTGACATGTGCTAGACATACATTTTTAAAAAACATTTTTAGACAAAAGAAATAGCTCAAATCAGTAAATAAAATAGATCAAATAAGTTATGCCCCTAAACCACGATTCCCACACTTTTGTCAATACAAATGAATAGAGAATTACTTTAATGTGGGTAACCTCTTCGTAATTTAGGCAAACCCCTGGTATTATCTTTAAGGGAATGTAACTGTCCTTTATTAGATAGGGGCCGAATGTCAACCCTGGTCGGGGTAAATCTGGATATGACCAGACTTCCTCACAAGTCCACCTTACTAATTAGGTGGTATCAAAATTCATTAATTAGGGGTAAGCAGAGGATATGACAAATATGTGTGGAGAGTTCATATAGAGATAATATAATTGAGATCTGTATATTTACACAAGGGACCTAAGAAACCGGAGGATGATTCCGTTTCTTATAAAAAAGAAACCTTTGAAACGAAATCTCTATCTTGCGTTTGTCTATCCTTGAAAATTCGTGGTTTTCGACACATGACGCATATCACCAGGTCCTCTTATCTGGCTGCAGCAAAATTAGTCCCTTAAGTGTAAACCAGCCTATTATCTTCTTTCTCTCTTCTCTTTGGTTGGTGGACCCTTTTTATTTTCTTCCAGATGTTCTTTCTGTTTCCCATTATAGGGTTTAGCTTGCTACTCTGTTTGTGGTGTTTTCTTGTGATTATCATGTTTCTTCCTCTTGACTATACTGTTTGCTGCCTGGACTGACCTTTGCTGTGTTTTGACTCTGACTCTGTCTGACCCCTCTGTACCATGCTACTGCTGCTTGACTTTGGTTTTGACCCGGCTAGTTTACATTACATCCCTGTCTGAACTTTTTGTACCATGCTAATTTTGCTTGACCTCTGGTCTTGACCTGGTTAGTCTAGCTTTGCTCTGGACCAACCTTGTTGCTTGGCTGGCCAGCTTGACTCTTTCTACCAACCCTCTGCTTTATTCAGTCTCCCTATCTATTTTGGTCTGTTCTCATTTTTATCTGCCTGTTAGTCTGTTCTTGTTCTCCTCTGCTGTGCCTGATTCGCTCCTGTTGCACCACATTTTCCATATTTTCTTGTCCTAAGTGCAGATTCCTTGGTCCTGGGGGCAAACATGCTTGTCTAGGCAAAAATGAGCTTGCCTTAAGATTAAGAAGGTGGTGAGAATTGGGGAATCAGCACTGAAGGAAAACCTGGGATTTGTTGGTGCCTCAAAATATTTTAAACTTTTTACAGCTCTATTCCAAGCTGTATTTGTTACCAATCCTTTGTATCCGATGTCCATACCGTGTTCTTTCAGGGGCATCTTATCATTAATATTGGAAACAATGCCCTTGGCAAGCTGCTCTTCCTGTTGTTTACAATGATTTTCCAGGAAGATTTCCAACATTTCTGTCAACTCATCACGTCCTACAAAGTAACAGATTTTGTAGAAAATATTCACTCTCCTCACTTATCACCTGGTTCTCACTCAGAGTATCAGTTGTCTCTTTTTTCTATTTTACTTTAGATATTCTTTTTAAGTATGTTATGATTGTGTTTATGTATGTATGCATTATTCTTAACTGTATAGCATTATGGAATAACTTCATAAATACTTCCTGATATCAAAACCCAGCCTGAAATGCAAACAGGTAAAATGCATGCATATATGGGGGCAGCATAGTGATCCTCCGTGTTTGAGGAGCAGTTTGAAGTTGTAAGCCTTCTAAAGATCAGGCTGAATCAGATATTCAGACTTTTATTAGTACACAGTATGTTTTTTTTCTTTTTTGCATACTTACATTATTCTGAAAATAATGGACCATGATAGTTCTTGTCTAGGGTATTAAGCACATATGTAAACACACAATGGACATTTTTAAACAATCAACTTTTTTTTTGCAAATATTTTGCAAATCCCATAAAGGGGTATCACAGGTACATTCCAGTGGCTCAAAATATTTAATCTGCCTACTGATTATCTGAAATTCTATTGGTCTATGGTGACATGGTGCACATCTTTACATTTCAATCATCTGCCTCCTGGTACTTATCTCCCATTTTATTTTCCCTGCTTCCCGACACTGGATTCTGAATTTTCAATTTTCAGCTGGAGTTTACTATGCACATAATTTTAGTATATAGCCCCTATAGTCAATCTATGTATAGGATCTTGCTTACTGAAATGTCTATTGCAGTGTTGGTATATGTAATGTGCTATGTTTTGTTTAAGTGCATTTATGATCCATTTTCACTTAAAGGGTATGTTCACCCCCAAAACTATAATTTCACCCACTACTGGCCCCACTCTGTAGTGCATAAAAATCCTTACCTTACATCCCAGCTCTAAATGGCTGCCCTGCTATGCCCCTCCAAAGTCCCAAAAACTGGCCACCAGGAGCCTAGCAGAATCCATATAGGACTCTGCCTCCTGTCTCTCCTCCTGGAGAATTTTGCCATGTGCACTGCAGCCCTCCCCCCTCCCTCTCCCAACTCTTTTGCTCTCCCTCCCCCTAGCAACATACCCCTTTGGTATATAGTAGGTCTCCCTCCCCCAGCCCCAACCGCTATAGTAGATTTTACAGAGACTCCCCCGAACTCTACTTACCTTACATCTCTCCCCGTGTTCTCCACTGCTGGCAGCCGCGTCTGTGATTGGCTGATGCTCAGCCAATCACGGACGCAGCTGCCGGTCCGGCCCCCGGCTTGCAGTTTCATGCAAGCAGCAGGCCGGAACAGTACGCCGGAGGAAAGAGGTAAGGTAAGTAGAGTTCGGGGGAGTTTCTGAAAAATCTATTATAACGGTTGGGGCTGGGGGAGGGAGACCTACTATATAACAAAAGTTATTAAAAAGGGTGTACATGCCCTTTAAGGATTGGGTTTGAAAGGTTAAAGGGCATCTATACCGAAAAATAGGTTATTTTAAATTGACCATAACTGGAAACTATAATTCTTCCCAACCACCACTGTCATTTTTTTGTTGATCTGCCCACTATTTCTTTAGATATCCAATCTAAAACTTCTTATATTTCATCTGTTAATCAAGTTCCTTGCTCTCAAAAACTATTCTCCTGTGAGTAGTTTTACTGTAGTTGGAATGGTGACAGTTTTGACAGTTGGAATGCTGTGTGCAGGCTTGACAGTTGGTTTGTGGGAAAAAAGTCAGGTCGGATGGAAGTGGGAGTGGTTAAAAGAGGTAGGGGGGAAACAGCTCCTAAACAAAATGTGTGCTTGATTGAAGGCATGCAGCAACACACCCAAATCAGAGTAAGTGCTACAAATATTTATTCAATTATAGATTAAGATGAGGCAAAGTAATTTTTTCAGTATAGTGTCCCTTTAACCATGGCAAAAATGACGGTAGCAATATAGTTGAAATAAAATGCACTGCATTTACATGCTAGAATACCTTGGGGATGTTTACATGTAATGTATGTTGCTATATAGTTTGATCCTTTCAGTGTGCAAATAAAAGTAGAAGAGCAATATATAATAATTTAAATACACTGCATCATTCTCTATGGAAGACCCTTCTAATGTGTGTCATAGGAGATATGAAAAAAAAATGTTGCACTGCTGCAATGACTACTTAACCATGGAAAACTGAACTAAGCATATCCAGCCATATGACCCAGTTTGATTTGTAGCCAGTCTAGGATAACATATGGTGTGCCAGAGGGTATTTTCATCACTTGATGCACCTGTCACTGAGGGGGTCTGATGTGTTTGCAAGACACTACCTACCAATAGACACAAAAGAATTATGAACAATCAAAGAGTTTAGTTTTCTCTGTACCAGCTTTGTTATAGGCAATAGGATGTAAAATTAATATATTTACATATTCTAAGCCACCCATTGGTTAAATCCAATAAAAAAAGGGAAAATAAGCATTAGGTGTTTATTAAACCCGTACTGAATTTGGTACCAATTTTTGCATTTTTTTAGTTCAATGATGTTATGCCAGTTTGAAAAAACCGCATTGAAAGTAAGAATTAAACGATTTCTTTGCATTAGATGTTGTAGTACCAAAAACTGGAAAGAAAAACCTTCAGTGGCAAAATTACATGTCACTGGATTAATAAAACTCATTAACCCCAAAAAGAACCGTGATATTACTTCTCGGGAGCCAGGTATAATGTGTTGTATCTTCAGAATACTAAACAAACGGTGCAAAAATTCAATATAATACCTTTCCTGTTTTGTGATTTTACATGATCTAACATTGTGTGGGCTACTATTACTGATACTATGTCAAAAAAAGAACATACGGCATATTTATAAAGCCCCAGTGTTTATGACAATCCGTTAATACAATTGATCATTGGGTAAATACTGCAAACTGTATTTACAGATTATTAATTAGGGCCCTCATAATACTAGTGGGTGGTTTATAAGCATTTATTAGCAAATGCAAAATTTACCAAGCAGAAAACACAGATCATACTACTGACCATTGGTAAATACAGATCACTGGATTTACTGATCACAGTATTTGCTTTATTACCAAATAATACCATTACCAAAATACTTCTCTGGCAATATAAAACAGGCTGTATAATTTATATAGAAAAAACATAAAACACACCTGAAAAAATCCTTTTCTTTGTGCCAAAATGACAGCAGTGGTAATTAATACTTATGTTCTATTTGCCATTCAGGCTGGATACATGTCTGGGATGCTGGTACCAGTAGGTGTCGGGGTTGCTGGAGCACTTTTAATCCTTGCAGCTCTGTACAGCATGAAGATTATGAATCGCCGCAAGAGAAATGGCTTCAAACGACATAAAAGAAAGGTATGAGGAAGCCCCTTTAACTCCTTAGTCTCATCTAATATTAAATGGAGATTTATTTTGCTACCTTAGAAGTTCTTAGTAAAATGGAATACCCATTTAATGTTTTTTTGGTTAAAGCTATAGGACGTGTATGAAATGTAGCTTTGTTTGGGCTACTTTTCATTTTAATGTAGTTCATTTAATATAGTCATTTGAATTAATCTTACCGGTATATATACTATGGTATCCCTGTTGCTGCTCTGCTTGGCATTGGCCATGTGCCTCCAGCAATGTCAGACCGTAACCTTCTGCTAGTTTCTTGCACCTTTTGCTGGTTTCTTCCAAGATAATGAATGGAGTGATAAGGTTTTTGTAAAAAAGATTGTCGAGATGATAAATGTGCTAAATCTTTTATGAAAACCCAGGAAGATCATCAACATCTTGGAATACTGCACACAGTACCTGACTGCATGTGTTAAAAAGTGGGATATTTATAGCCTTGATCTGCCTTGACCAGGGTACAGACAAAATACAAAATTCTTTTCTCTTTTACAAAGCATTTTAAAATAAAGTATTAATGTTGTGACTGATTAGTACAAAGCAGCATAGAAACAAACAGGTAAAGTATCACAATAACACAGGTTCCCTGCTATCCATATTGCAATGTACCCTGTACCCACACACCTGTTGGCCCGCCTGTACACTATTCCATACACTGTTAAAAGACTAAGGCTCTATTGAAGTGGCACTGCAATATAACTTTACATAAAGTATATATTTATTTTCTGATTTTGAGCAAACAAACCCTCCCACAATTGTTAGACAACTTTTTTGCTGGAGAAGTCATATTTCTTGCTGGAAAATAAGTATATACAGCATGAGTATCCTACATGTAAGTTGCTGGTTGTGTTATTATCTATGGAGAGTATCACAAAGATGAATACTATAGTATGGCAGCACCACAGATATGGGTGGAAAAATTTGTTAAAATCTATGTTTTTTGTACTATTTTATTTTTTCTTTACCTATGTTTTTATCTCTGTTTCTTCAGTTACATTTTTTATTCATTGCTCCTCTCAATTTTATTATTATTATTATTTAAATGCTCTTTTCTGACCCAATTTATTTCAACCCATTTTTCTGAAACCTCATTTTTTTATTCTCCCCTTGTGTCTCAAGCAGAGAGAATTCAATAGCATGCAAGACAGAGTAATGCTCTTAGCGGACAGCTCTGAGGATGAATTCTGAAATGGACTGCTCTAGGACTGGAATATTTAATGACACTTTAGCTAAAGAGAATGAAAATCCTGCAATCCCACTGTTATCGGTCAACTGTGTAACACCTTGTAGTGATCAACCTGCATTGGAATATAAAGCTGGCCACCCACTTAGGTACCTTCAAGAAAACAAGATGATCATTGCTGTTCTGGCCCCACACATGGATTTTATTCTGTGAGAGGGCCAAATCATTTTTGATCAATATTCATTATTAGTTAGACATATATTGATTGTCCTTTTTAAAAGCTTTATGGTCAAATGTCCCTTTAGCTTTTATCCCCCTGCCAGTGTGATTTTCAGGTGACATCATAGCCCAGGGCCCTACAATGATGTATTTAGTGGCCTAAGGGCAGGCTATCATATCTGCCAGGTTTGCTCTGTTTTGATCTAAGACATACATGGACAAATAAGCTACAAATATGCGTGTATGGTTATCTTAAGGCATGCTGTTCTTTAAACAATCGTTGTTTATATACAACTGTGAAATGATGTGTATACACTGCTTTTTGTGGATATGCAAATTCGTTCTAGTGTAAATGTGATTTTTTTTTTTTAGGAACTTCTTTTTGTATTTTTTTATAACTTACTAATATGGATGTAACCTAGACAATTGCTATGTCTATCTCAACAGCTTCTGGACTACAATTTCCAACACCCTCCTCAAAGTAGTACCCACAGGTGTACAGTAGCAAACTGAGGGTTGCACTTTGAACTGGGAACATTAACCTCACTCATCACATACTAATAAACTTAAATTCTAATCATCTCTTTTACTTACCAATGAGAAGGTTTCTTTACCAATGGAGAAATAGTGATGACAATTATATGAACTTTAGTTTTTTCCATCCCAGGATGTGTCACTGCTGTGACCTGTCATTATGCAAATCACTGTGATAATTGTGGGTTGGTTTGGTGCAAGTGAGGAAATAAACTGTCTTTGCAGTAGGTTTCCTGTATGTAATATCTGATTTATGGCCTAGTGAAAAATCAAATACCCATTTAAGTAGACCTATTACCTTAGGCTACCAGCAGCAATACACTTAAAAAGCATAGCCCATAAATTAGCTCATTATATGAAAAAATGGCTACATTTCCTGGGGGCTTGTACAATAGATGGCGTAGCAGGGCCAAAGCATTGGGGGCCATATGATTGATGAACTCTAGGGAGGATGATGGGAATTGTAGATCAACACTGAAAAGCTAAGTAGAATATGAACAATATACTTGGAACTATGCATTTTTTTGTGTTTTGTAATAGAATACTCTAGTGTAAATGTATTGAACTAGTCCTGTTTCATATTGCCTAATTTGAAGCTGATCATAAGAATGTTTTATACTGTATATATCAAAATCTGCAGAGCACTCCAGGGTCTCTTTAACAAATGTTCTTTAATAAGTATTCACTACAAACTTAAATGCATTTCGGCCATTGCTTAGGCCGTCATCAGGAAGTCACTTCTTGATTACCTGAAATACGGCCTAAGCAATGAGACCCGTGGATTTTATGACCCGTTGGATTACTTTGTAGCAGTGGAATAGTACCTGGGCAGATGGTCTAATGTAGCGGTGAGCAGACATACACTGACATACATTGACTTAATATATATATATATATATATATATATATATATATATTAGGTATTAAACAAATTTATTGAACAGCCAACAGGTCATACTGTAAAATCAGCGCGTTTCGGCCCTCTCAGGACCGTCATCAGGATTGATATAAAATATATATGTATGCATACACAAACACATTAACCAACTGTTAGTATGCACTCTGCCTCTCAGTCCTTTTCTTTGCCCGGTGCTACCAGTTGAGATTCTACATATTTATCTATCCATATTAAAGTCCTTTTTTTTTATTCACTCGTGTGCAAAACCAGCAATGTTTCAGCCTGCATCATGGGCCTTTATCCAGCTTGATAAAGGCCTAAGACGCAGGCAGAAATGTTGCTGGTTTTGCACATGAGTGAATAAATAAAAAGCACTTTAAACAAGTCCCGTTGTGCATTATTATATGGACAGAAAAAGAGAGTATGATTGTTATGTGTTAAGATTAAAGCAAGGTTTCTTATAACATTTGCTAATTCTATTTCAGGATTTTGTGAACTGATGCTGTGAAATATGTTGTAATATAAAACAAGAAAAACAGATCTCTCTAGAAATAAAATATCACTTAAATGAGATCAGAATACAAAACACACATTTCCTGACTATATGATTGAAATTATGTGTATCAGTTGCCTATCTACACCAGGGGTGCCCAACCTGGGGCATTCTGGGGGATGCATTAGCAGCACAGGTGTAGTCCCACTCCACTGTGCCCAAGTTATGCCTCCACTATGTCCATCCGCTGGGCCGCAAAAGTCTTGGGTGAGTCGTGGGTTGGGCATCACTGATCTATGCAATTCTCACCTATTTAAGTCCTGGTTAACTACTGGCACCTTATTTTGCCCAGGTGGATACATAGAATTTAATGTAGGGCACTTCCCTCTCCATCGATTCTTGGAGAGGGTGTTTAAATAGTTTACTGATTTCACATAGGGGATTTGTTCTGCCGATTATCATACATTTGTATATGGTCGGCAGATTATTGTAACCACGGAAAAAAATATATAAAAGGCGCATGCTCTGCTTTCGTTATTCGCAGTCACTGCCGTTATGTATGATGTCACGGCCAACAACTAGCACATTAGGGGTGTGTCCATTCAGTGCATGCGGTTAATCTCTCGAGATTTTACTGCACTGATGGAAACCGGGAGCTTGTCATCATAGATCTTTGAGAATCTTGCTTTAGAATCTGATCAGCGTGTTTGCTACAGAATTCTAAAATCTTGTTTTGGGGGTAGACAAGCCCTATAACACAACATCCTTTCAGGTGGACAAATGTAGCTCATTGCCTGACAAATTTGTTCTGTGCAATTTTAAAAGCGGAAAAACAGTGGGTATTTGATTTTGATGCCATACTGTTCTTCACTGATTATTTTGGAACATTGCCTTTAAGTATATTTGTTGTATTTAGTTAGATCAACTAGACTTAAAGTTTAGTTCTTGAAGACGTTTTGCTAGTCATCCAACTGGCTCTCTCAATTCAGAATAACTTGTACAAGAATCTGTTGGCAATTATGTACCCTGGAAAGTCCCAATTAGCATATCTCAGCCAGGTGTTAGGGACATTTTGAATGCAAGGCGTGGTTGCAATGTGGCTAAGAGGTGTTATACTTGGTTTCTTTAATTTTCACATAAAGGTGGGGGGTTTGACACCAACTGTCTGCGATTTAGATGTTGACAAAAAAAAAAACAACAGGTAAGTGGTTAAAAGATGAAAATATGAAAGAGCATCAAAGCAAAATAATACTGATCAAATCTAGGTTCTGCATACTGTCCAGTTAACCAGATTCATTTTATAAGATAGGCTAAATAGCAATGGAGATAATTAAAGGGGAACTATGGTCTCCAAACAAGTAGAGTTTAAATTAAAGGACAGTTTCCTACCTTTAAAATGAGCCATCATCCACCTTTCTACATTCTCCACAGCCCAAGATATAAAAAAATGACTGGCCAGAAAGTTAATGGGTGGGAGGCTGACATGTGACATTCCTAAGGCTTCTCCTGCACAGTGCCGCCGGCGAGCACAGCCTCAGACTCCCTCAGTGTGTGAGGGAGACAGGAAGTCCCTACTCCTCTCTGCTGTGTGAAGTCCTGACAGAGTAGGTAAGGGAATCTACCACAGACAGGGTTTTCTGTAGGGGGGGTGTCTGAGTGGCCCACGGCACCCATGAGTGGGCGGGGCTTGTGTGCCTGTGAGTGGGCAGGGCTTGTGCACCCATGAGGGGGCAGGGCTTGTGCACCCATGAGTGGGCAGGGCTTGTGCACCCATGAGTGGGCAGGGCTTATGCTCCCATGAGCGGGTGGGGCTTATGCTCCAATGAGCAGGTGGGGCTTGTACACTTGTGAGTGGGCGTGGCTTGTACACTTGCGAGTGGGCGGGGCTTATGCACCCACGGGTGGGCAGGGCCACATGGGGCTGTAAGAGAATGGGCCAAGGGGGGCCCACAGGGCCTAGAGGAGACGACACAGGGCAGATTGACTGACATGGTTTCAGAGCAGGAAGTGCAGGGGACCTGGTGATGCTGCTGCCATATCACACACAAAAATGGAAATATCTTAAAAACTATGCAAAATAAACAATGACAATACATTGCAAAAATTATCAGGAGAGCAATTCCTATTAATTTACCTAAAGTCATTCCCCTTTAAAGGATATCTCCACTGATAAAAGTCACCTGGGTTGTAAGGATATATATGTGTAAGGTGGATATGTACCTGCAGTATCCTGTCTTTCAGCAGTAGTTTAGAAGAAATCCAATGAGTTTCCCCCAGAACGCTGTGGATGGTGCAGGTCCGCCCACTCTCAGTGACTGCCTGTCTGGGAAATGTCCGACGCGCGTTTTCCTTTAGTGCATGCGCAGAACGTGAGAGGATCCGTCGGGACTGCTGTCTGTGTGATCTGACTGGTTGGTCGATTCTATACACACACACACTTTTCAAGGTACTAAGTTCACTGCTTAATGGAGGAATAATCGCATGACCATCACAGCAGCTTGCTGACCTCACTAATTAATGGAGGAGTAATCAGGTACTATCTTTTTCTCTCTCCCACTCTCTCCCATACCAGATTGCCTCATATTCCCAGCATCCCCTATGAAATCAATCATTGATCAGAGTTAGACACAAAAAAATCTTTATTAAAAACAACGCAAGTCCCCCTGCCTTTGTTACAGTAGTGTGGGAAGAGGGTTTTAAGTTTTCCTCCCCTGTCTCTCTCTGCATGATCAGCTGTAAAAATGAACTTAGAGAGTCAGGGAGGAAAGGATTTCTTACTGCAGCCAAGTGGGTGTGTCTGCTACCATGATGATGCACATTGAGCGACAGCACTCTCAGCACAGGGGAAGACACACCCCCAGGAAACTGCACAACTTTCCCATGCTGCTGCAATCAAACGAAAGGGAATTCTGGGGGGAAAAAGGTAGTTGGAGGGTTGGGGGTTGGTGTACTTTAAAGTAAACCAAAAAAATTTAAAATAAAAATGCTTTTTCCTCAGTGGAGATACCCTTTAAAGGAGAAGCCTAAACAGGTTTTGCCAACAAATTAAAATGTAAACTGTAAACTCATACACAGGGTCAAAGACTTTGTATTGTTTTCTAGTCTTGCCTTTTGACCATGATTAACAAATGTTATAACTGTTTTTCCAAATCACCAGTTCATTGGGAAACCTGTAAGGACGGGAACCCTTTTTTTCTTAAAGGATATGTACACTGAGATGTCCAGTCTAAAACATCCTACATTTCATCTGTCAATCAAGTTCCTTAGTATCATTTACTCTTCTGCTATGTATAGTTTTATAGTAGTTGGAATGGTGGCAGTTGGTATGTGAATGGATGCATGGTGGGAAATCCTCTCTCCCAATGCTGCCTCATAGGCATTACCGAGCATGCTTGCCCTCACAGAGTCAGATAGTCTGGCCACAGAGTCAGATAGTCTGGCAGGGGGGTGGGGGACTGAGCCTGAGAAAAATAATTACTGGATTAAAGTCATGCAACACAAACACATCAGAATGAGTGCTGCTTACAAGTATTCATTTATAGATTGAAATGAGGCAATGTACATTTTTTTTAGTGTACAATTCCTTTAAAGGGCATGTCCACCCCAAAACTATAATTCCCCCCACCACTGCCCCCACTCTGTAGTAAATAAAAACCCTTACCTCACATCCCACCTCCAAATGGTTCTCCTGTAGTCCCCCCCCCCCCCGAAGTCCCAAAAACTGCCCACCAGGAGGATAGCAGAGTCCATATAGGACTCTGCCTCCTGTCTCCCCTCCGGGAGAAGTTTGGCATGCGCACTGCAGCCATTCTCCCCCTCCCATTGTGGACTCCCACCCCCTAGCTACAAATTAATTTTATATAGTGTAGGGCTTAGTCCCCCAGCCCCAATCGCTATATTTTTAATGTTAGAAACCTCCCAGATCTTTACTTACCTTCCCTCTTTCCTCTGCCGTTCAGATCTACCAGCAGCTGTGTCCGTGATTGGCTGCCTCTCAGCCAATCACAGACGTGGCTGACGGTCCTGCCCCTCTGCTTGCATTTTCGCGCAAGCAGAGGGCAGGGCAGTGCGGCGGAGGAAAGAGGGAAGGCAAGTAATATTTGGGGAAGTTTCTTACATTAAAAATATAGTAGTAGTCAGTAGTTAGTAGTAGTCAGCATGGATTTATGAGAAATAGATCATGCCAGACAAATTTAATTGGTTTTTATGAAGAAGTGAGTAAGAAGTTGGACTCAGGCACAGCAGTGGATGTGGTATATTTGGATTTTGCAAAAGCTTTTGATACTGTGCCACATAGGCGACTAATGTATAAACTGAGGACTGTTGGCCTTGAAGAAAACATTTGTTCATGGATAGAGAACTGGTTATTGGACCGCAAACAGAGAGTGGTGGTTAATGGAGCTACATCTATGTGGGCTAAAGTTCTAAGCGGAGTGCCTCAGGGTTCTGTACTGGGGCCGCTTCTGTTTAATCTGTTTATAAATGACTTAGAAGGGGGCATTGAGAGCAAGGTCTCTGTGTTTGCTGATGACACTAAATTATGCAGAGCTTTGGAAACTTCCAATGATGTGCAAGTGCTGCAAGCAGACCTAGATAGATTATCAAAATGGGCAGCAGAATGGCAGATGAGATTCAATGTAGATAAATGTAAGGTGATGCATTTGGGATTTAATAATCCCTGTGCCATCTACACCATAAATAACTCTGTGTTAAGTTCATCTGTAATGGAAAAAGTTTTGGGGGTTCTGGTAGATAACAGACTTAGCTGTAGCAAACAATGCCAGGTAGCAACAGCTAGAGCTAGCAAGATATTGTCTTGTATAAAAAGGGGAATAGATTCAAGAGAGAAAAATATTATTCTCCCTCTTTACAAGGCACTGGTAAGGCCTCATTTGGAATATGCGGTGCAGTTTTGGAATCCCATATACAAAAGGGACATCTTGGAAATTGAGGCAGTTCAGAGAAGGGCAACTAAATTAATAAGGGGAATGGAGGGGCTTGAATATGCAGGCAGATTAGACAAGTTAGGGCTGTTTACATTGGAGAAGCGGCGGTTGCGTGGGGACATGATAACCTTGTACAATTAATGGCCCATACAATGAGCTCTCTGGTGCATTGTTCACTAATAGGTCATATCAGAGGACTCGTGGACATCCTTTAAGGTTGGAAGAAAAGAAGTTTCATCTTCAAGTTAGGAGAGGTTTCTTTACAGTGAGAACGGTGAAACTATGGAACTGTCTTCCAGCAGATGTGGTAATGGCAAGTTCATTGAATAACTTTAAAAAAGGCCTGGATAAGTTTCTAAAACTAAAAAAATATTGAGAATTACTGGTATTAATGCATATAGGTCTGGTTGATCCAGGGATACTTTCCGATTGCCGTTAGGAGTCAGGAAGGAATTTTTTCCCCCTTTTTAGCTGGGTTTTTTTGCCTTCCTCTGGATCAACTGTTAGGTAGGGTTAAAAAAAAAAAAAAGTGAATAGGTTGGACTTGATGGACGTATGTCTTTATTCAACCTTAATTACTATATTACTATAGCGACTATAGCGGTTGGGGCTGGGGGACTAAGCCCTACACTATATAAAAAAATTAAAAAGAAGGGTGGACATACCCTTTAAATAAAGTTATATCATGGTAATGGCACGTAGTATTGATTTTATGACTCTAATCAGAAAGGTTGTGTATCTACTCATAATTAGATATTAGTTTAAAACCAGAATAATTACATGTTTCAAACAAACCAGAAACATTATCAACTTAAAAGAAGTTAAGGCAGCAACCTTGAATTCCATATTAATTTTAGAATTATAGGCCACGTTCTGCCTCAGTGATCTATAGGTGATTTATAGATAAATCACCCCCCACCCCCAGTTAGAAAGCTGGCAGATATAGCACTAAAGTGTAATGAAATGTTCTTCTCTCCCTTCCCTCTGCCTCTCAAAAGATTTCCATCTCCTCTCCAGTCATTGGCTGTGATGTCAACTATCAATTCCATGATTGCTGCTAAATGGAAGAATCAGGAAGCAGAAAAAATGCTGGGCAGC
Organism: Hymenochirus boettgeri; assembly: GCA_019447015.1. Taxonomy (NCBI): domain Eukaryota; kingdom Metazoa; phylum Chordata; class Amphibia; order Anura; family Pipidae; genus Hymenochirus; species Hymenochirus boettgeri. Next base: position 267,590,218 of record CM033476.1, read on the forward strand.
ATTTCACGTTAGTCTTACAGCTTTCTTATTATTGCAGGTTTGGGGGACGATTATACATTTTTTTTATTTTAGGGGCAGACTTGCCCTTTAGGATTTTAAGTATTAAAGGGCATGTCCACCCCATTTTACTAAAATTTACCCAATAGTAGCTTTCCCTCCCCCAGCCCCAACCGCCATAAAAGATTTTACTGGAGCTCCCCAGATCTTTACTTACCATACCTCTTTCCCGTGGCGTACTGTACCGGCCCTCTGCTTGCATGGAACTTCAAGCAGGGGGTGGGACCGGCAGCCACATCCATGAGTGGCTGAGAGGCAGCCAATCATTGACGCGGCTGCCGGCTGCACAGAACGCCGGGGGAGAGAGGTAAGTAAAGTTTGGGGGAGTTCCAGTAAAATCTTTTATGGTGGTTGGGGCTGGGGAAAGCTAATATTTGGCAAAGGGGGAGGGATTGCAAAACAGGTGGGAGAGGGAGGAAGGGGAGGCCTGCAGTGCGCAGGACAAAATTCTCCCAGAGGAGAGACAGGAGGCAGAGTCCTATATGGACTCTGCTATCCTCCTGGTGGCCAGTTTTTGGGACTTTAGGGGGGGGGATTCCAGGAAAACTATTTGGAGCTGGGATGTAAGGTAAGGATATTATTTCACTACATAGTGGGGCCAGTAGTGGGGGGAATTATAGTTTTGGGGGTGGACATGCCCTTTAAGGACCATAAGAGCCATAGCAATGTCAATTGGTCAGGCTTCCTTTTCATCCGTACAGATAATTTTTTTACTTATTGTTCTCCTATAAATGGTAATAAAACCCTCCTCTACCCATGGAAATACCATCTGCTTTTATTAAAAAAAAAAAATAAAAAATATGGAGGTTTGTTACATGTGGCCTAACCCAGCTGCATAAATGTGCCGAATTGGGAGGGGAATACAGCGAGACAGTTGGCCATGCCCATTCTAGCCATAGTCTAGTTATGTTTAAAGGGCATCTATACCGAAAAATAGGTTATTTTAAATTGACCATAACTGGAAACTGGATAATTCTTCCCAACCACCACTATATCATTTTTTGTTAATCTGCCCCCTATTTCTTTAGATATCCAATCTAAAACTTCTGATATTTCAGCTGCCAATCAAGTTCCTTGCTTTCAAAAACTATTTTTCTGTGAGTTGTTTTACTGTAGCTGGAATGGTGACAGTGTTTTGACAGTTGGAATGCTGTATGCAGGCTTGACAGTTGGTTTGTGGGAAAAAGTCAGGTCAGATAGAAGTGGGAGTGGTTAAAAGAAGGAGGGTGATACTGCTCCTAAATAAAATGTGTGCTGGATTGAAGGCATGCAACAACATGCACAAATCAGAGCAAGTTCTACTTACATTTCAATTATAAATTAAGATGAGGCAAAGTCATTTTTTCAGTATAGTGTCCCTTTAAGTATCTTGATTGATGTTTGGTACCAGAAGGAGGGTAAACAGGAATTGAATTTGTTCCTTATTGTTGAACAGACATCTTTATTGCAAAGAATGTTCTGTAGAATCAATTTTCATCTTAATATGAAAGGATTTCCTGAGAAAATGTAACCGTTCTATCATTTAGATCCCAGCAGTGAGATGAGCCTCTGAAAGATTTTATAAAACACTGAATGAAGAGTTTTATATGAAACCATTTAGAAGTACAAATTGCTACATCATTAAGTCTTTATGCACAGGGTGTCCTATGAATTCTTGTCTCAATTGTGTGCTTGGCTACAATGCTCAACCTGACTTAAAATGCTTTTCCCAAAGCTGCATAGTCAGAGTTGGTATAGATGGATAACAGGGATAAGAATTATATGGGATATAGAGGAAAGTAAATAAGGAACACAGACAAAAGCCACAATACATACATTGATATGGGGTACAAGAAATATCCCAAGATAAAAAGACCAAATGTAAATAGATAAATAGACCAAATACTAGCCTGCTTACAGAATAGGAAGAATGTGGATTCTGCCAAATTTATCTGTGCAGTGTTTTGTGATATAGTGTGATTGCTCAAACTGAAGAAGTAGAAAGTAGATCTGTACTTTAATATATTCCAAACTTGCGGATAGAAACAGTCTGCTAGATAATTAGTTTTCATTCTCTGGGGTTGAAATGTGGTCTTCCCAACTCACAGGGGTCAAACAGATTTGTAGTGGTCCAATTGATAAGAAAATTAAAATGAGGGAAATGACTGCTGTTGGCTGTAATAAACATTGCATGAAGTGCTGTTTTCATTGAAATTATAACAGGGTCCAAGTAACTTAATAATTGTCATTTTTCCTAAAGTGATAAATCACTGGGCCAAAATCATCATCACTGTACAGTGAGGCCTATTTTTATAACCTGAGGTCCAGTTACTGGTAGGTTTCATTCCAGGACCAGCCTGCTGTCTACGTGTAATTCTAGACTCCTGTGTCACATAGACCTGCCCATTGCTCTTGCAGACATTACATAAAGGGCTGACAGGTACTTTATTATTCATAAAAAAGCTCACAAGTTCAATAGAAGAAATAAACAGAGGTAGTTTTACATAGATAGGAAATTGGGGCACACTATGGGTTAAATATCTCTTCTGTTAGTAAATATGATGTTTTTACATTGACTGAATAAGTGCTTTAATATCAAAATCAGGTGTCTTACAGGACAAATAAAAGTAATAATTATTATATTTTGCATAGCTGCAAAACCTTGTATAAGGTTTTTGGTAAGAAAGTGTGTTTGGTAAGAAAGTCCGATCCAACAGCCTATGGACTGCTGCTATTGGTCACCGTTATCTACCTATACTTATGGGACAGTGCATTCTGTGTGATGAGTGCAGCCACCCTAATGATTTTACCTATAATTAGCATAGAAACATTGATTTGGGACTGTCATCTGTACCACATTTGTAGCAGGTCACAGACTAAAAATTGAATCTGCCTGTGACCTAGGTTTCTAGGATTGGTACTATGAGTACCCAGCTTTAGCTGTCAATGCTCCACCAAAATGTGAATACTCAGAGAAGAATTATTGAAGCTCCAAATATATCTTCATACTTGATTGTCTGTGTAAGCAAAATTAGAACATTTCTTGGCAGTAAAATGGCCAATAAAAAGGGAACAATCAAGCCAAGATAGAGAGCACACTTGTGCTTTTATAAAGGTAGTTTTAGTATCTGCTATGCTATTCATAAAAAACAGTAAAAAGAGTAGTGGTTTATGTTATGTTAAAATGTGCAGAACAGCAATGGAAAAAAAAACATTGCTTAAGACCTACATTGCTGACTACAGCAATGCCAACATTCTGTAAAATATTAATATTCCCATCTAACAAAAGAAAATTCAGTTTACCTTACTGTACATTTCTTCTTGTATTTTATTAGGCACCTTCACAGACCGCAAAATTCCTCATTCCTATTTATGATGAGAATGTTTGGGTGGTAAACTGATAAAATGACCGTTATGACATGTTTGCAGTACACGTCTTTTTGCTGAAAGAATTTCAATAATAACTTCCAACTTTTTGCTTTCTACTTAGTGACATAGTGACATTTGGGACACAGATATTGTCAGGTTTATATAAAGATTATAAAAGATAATGTACCCCCCTACTGTAAATGATATGGATATCAGATGTCACCTAGGAGTTCCGTTCCCTTTGTAAAAGCACTCGGCCTCCACCCCAGTGGTTATATAGGGTCATGGAACTCCTCGGTAACATCTAATATCCAGTAGGGGGTACATTATGTACTATATAATGGAAATTTAGGGGTAATTATAAATCTAGAATACTGAAAGGAGTTTTTTCCCCATCTTCTAGTACTGTCAGGAAAGTCTCACTGATCTATGCGAATAGTCCAGCCAGAAGTCGGACTTTAAAAGGATGGTTGTTTGAATGCAGAAGTACAAGGGCCATAATTGGACCCAGTTTGTTGTCCAGTCAGCAGGTTATTATTCCTGAATGGAAACAGTGCCTAGTGGTTTAGGTCCTCACTGTACAGGTTTAGGGTACTATTACAGGGAGAGGGGGTAAATGCCCTTTAACATATTAGGATTGTTCAGAAGTAAGGATGGGAGGTAGGAGTAGTATCTTCTATATCCTAGTGAATAATAAATTGTGATTTTTTTTTTTTTTTTTGAGGACAGAGGCCCTTTAAAGGGTATCTCCACTCCAAATGCCAAACTTCAAATAACCCTAAATGCTATCTTTAAAATCTGTTTGTTCAACAGATGATGTTTTTATATTCATATAATATCACATACCTGTTAAGGGGTAGCCTTAAAATTTGAATGAAACCATATAGTAAGGCATTGAAGTCCAACAATTAAGTTTTTTAACAGGCCAGGGCTGGAAAATGTCCCCTTATGATCACAGAAGAGATGCATAGCAAACAGTTATTTAAAGGATAGCTCCTCCCTTAAAGGGCATATCTACCCCAAAACTAAATTTTCCCCCACTACTGTCCCCACTGTGCAATGTTTAAACATCTTTACCTTACCTCTCTGCTCCACATGGTTCTCCTGCAATGTCTGTCCAAAGTCCCAGAGTGAAGAGTAGGCTTTGAGTAAAAAGGTTTTTGCCTCTTACCTTTCCTCTGCGAGGTTTCTGGCTTGCCCACTGCAGCTCTTTCCCACCCTCCCTCTCGATCCCTGTTTGCTGCCTGGTGCCCTAGCTTTAAAGGGGAAGTTCAGTGGAAATATATACTTTTCATAAAAAAGAGCAGTATTTTTTTCATTCCAATGACCTTAGTCTGCTCATTCAGCATTTTGTCTATGTTTAAATGCAGCCAAAATACTGACTTCCTGTTTGCAGGACCCCTAGTTGAGACTGTTATTGCTTGACCTTGACCAGCGCCTGGGTTGATTCAGTTGCTCGTAGAGATCTGAGCATCTTGGACCCATCCAACAGCCAATCATTAGAAATTACTGTTAGGAACATTTCAAGGAAGTGGTGCATCCTGGGAAGAAGAAGGACCGTTAGAACCTGAAATGTCAGCTCACTAATGTCAACAGCAGGGAACAGCAAAGGGTATGATCAACTGATTTTTCAAAATGGGAGAGAATACTTAGAATAACTAAGTATGCATTACACAAACTAATAATTTGACAAATGTTGATAATTTCCACTGAACTGTCCCCTTTAAATACTTTTTCGGTATGTATTGGACTCTACAACCCCTACCCCCAACCTCCATATTTGTTTGCAAAAAAAAAATCCGAAGTTTACTTAGAGCCTCTTTCCGCGTCCATGATTGGCTGCCTCTCAGTCAATCATGGATGCGGCTACCAGTCTGGCCCCCTGCTTGCAATTTCCTGCAAGCAGAGGGCCGTGTCTGAACGTCAGGGGAACGAAGCTTTGCAAGTATGTTATATACTATATTTTTCCCTGTTGATTGGTGAGGTCACCCTACCTGTGAGCACTTCCCCAAAAACAGTCTCTGCATGACTCCTTACTGACTGATTGACTAACAGGAGTTGGTAGCTAAGCCTTTTCTATTATCTGTACTTGAACTATATCTATATACACCTCCATGATATGCTAGCGATTTATACTCTATTGTGATTATCATTGCACTTTAGCTATACTCATTAAGCATTGGCTGTTAGGTTTTTGTCTTTTTAACTGGTTTTATAGGCGTAACCCTAGTAGTAAATAATAAAGGTTTTTTAACTGTGTTTGTAGTGTGCCTAGTAATTCTATTTTCAATTTACTATTAAACTATTTAATTACTATTGAGCACCTCTCCTCACTAAGGGGTTTATGTGGCTGGTGCTGGGTCCCCAATAATATAGGATTATTAGACAGAACATATGTGGTTGATTACTGGACAGGTACATTTTTTCCTGTTGGAAATTTGGGTGTTTTACTTAGATACCTAAGGGTATATAATAGGACTTGGGATGTTGGGAATTAAATACACGGTGAGAATTTAGAACAGGGATGTCGAACCTGTGGCCCTCCAGATGTTTGGAAACTACAACTCCCAGTGTGTCTTGTTTGCAGAATGGATAACCTGGGGAACCGGTTTCCTACTGATGGAAAATTACAGTAACCAAACATGTTTTTTTAATTTTATTGTTTATTAAGAATAACATATGTCACAGTAGATGACTAACCATTCATTGCATCTCTGCATAACGGGGTGTGATGTTGATCCGATATGCAAAATGAATGCTTCTTCACACAGGAAAATACCTAAAGGCAGTGAGAGTTAATTGCTGCGGCTGGTAACGGCTTGGGACAACTTTTCTAATTCTTTGCCTCTTTCATCTGCATTTTAACATCTTTTGGGATGCAGCCAAGTGGGTAATTCACCATAATAATATTGTACCTCATTTCTGTATGTCATTGTAGCCACACACTTCTGTATAAAGTAGAATATGTGCATTTAAGCATACAGGGGCTTTGCTTTTTAATCTGTTACTGACATACATATGGATGTCACAAACTTTACATCGTTATTGTGTTCACTTGCCGTTAGTGTTACACAGCCTGTATAATTGTAGTTACATGGCTTTAATGGCCCAGACAAAAAAAAAAAGGCTTTGTAAGCAGTTCCAACCTTCCCCCATTATAGAAACCTATTTGGGGTTTAAGCTTTTCAGTAGAGACGTATAGAAGTGACCATTGTGTGGAGGGTTTTTAAGAACACTGAGAGATGCTCTGGACACATTCATAGAATCATAATTGTTATAGGCAAATATATAAGGTTATTTGTGCTTTTCCCAAAAATGATTACACTATCTTAACACAGAGGGGGGTGAGCAGGAAGATGATGAGTATGATTAACTTGGAGATGAAGAAGAGGAGGAGGAAGAAGTGTAAAAGTGCAAGTCCACCCCTCAGATGAAAAAAAAGGAATGTAGATAAATTACCCCAAAACTGCAATAGTTAGAAATCTGAAATGTAAGTCTAACCTGAAATGCTGCCTGATGTTCTGTTACCTCTCTTTCTGCTTTATGGTATTTTCAGTTAGCAGCTAGTTAGTCATAGATGTAACAGAGACACCACAGCCAATGAATGAATGCTATTCCCTAGCTGCCTCCTCTGAGCATGTGCACCTCTGGAGAGGAGGAAAAATTCCTGGAGAGGTTATAGTTCAGTATCAGGATCAATTCAAAGTTCAGTTTGAATCAAACTATGAGCCAGTGTATGACCACAATACATATTCACTAACTACTTGTTCCCCAGAAAGAAAAAATGCACTTTCACTTTCTTTGTGTTGGGTTCTGTTCTCAGGGCATTTTCTGCATTTGTTTTAGTTTGTCATTTTAAATAGTTACCATATATACACGGACCAGAGTATAAACAGTATATACTAGAGTATAAACCGTCCCGAGTATAAACCGAGGTACCTAGTTTTAGGTAAAAAAAAAAAAAGGAGAGAAAGAAAAAACACACTGACTTGAGTATAAACCAAGGGGGTAGTATTGCCACTAAAGATGTTTGGAAACTACAACTCCCAGCATGCTTTAGTTGTGGAGTTGTAGTTTTCAAACATCTTAAGTTGCAAATACTTACAAATAAGAGTAAAACCTTCTTATTTGGCATACTGTATGCACAAATATGGAGGGATTTACCCCTATTTGCAAGTATTTGCCCATTAAGATGTTTGAAAACTACAATTCCCAATAAAGCATGCTGGGAGTTGCAGTTTTCAAACATCTTAAGTGGCAAATACGAGTAAATCCTCCTATATTTGTGCATACAGTGTGCACAATTAAAGAAGGTTTTACTCCTATTTGTATGTATTTGCCACTTAAGTGTGTCCTGTGTAAATAAAGTAAATGTTTCTCCTACCTTGTCCGGCGGCCACGCAATCCGCATCCTCGCTCCACAGCTCTGCGCATCTGGTGATGTCACTACCCGGCGCCTCTCACTTTGCGGCGCCGGGTAGTGACATCATCCGGATGCGCAGAGGCTGTGGAGCGAGGATGGGATTGCGCGGCCGCCGGACAAGGTAAGGGAAACATTGACTCGAGTATAAACCGAGGTAAGATTTTCAGGCTTTTTTTAAGCCTGAAAACCTGGTTATACTCGAGTATATACGGTACTTATTTTTTCCCTGAAAAAGGAGCAAAACTGATTGACTTAAGAACACTACTGCAAACCTGTAATTAGTAAAAGTGATTTGAAAATTAACACGAGTTGCAGAATCCATAGTAACCAACTATTCCATGGCACTTCAGAGTTTGAAAACTAAACTCCCAGGCATGCTTTGGTTTTGGAGCTGATTGCTACGGAGTTGGAGTTTCTAAACATCTGGAGTGGCAAGGTTCAACATTAATGCTCCTTACAGTACAGTAATTTGCCCCGCATAATAAAATACAGTGTATGGTAAGGTAGTATTAATACACACAACACAATACAATAAAAATGTATTTATCCACAGTGAGGATAAATACCACGAACATCCACTGTGATGAAGATGAAAAAAATAAACAATAGAGGGTAGAACAGATTCAAAGTCCCCAACAGCACTTTGTTTTCACACTGGGGAGAGATTTCCAATAGGACACTTATAAAAATGTTGTTTTGTTGCAAACTGTAACCAAAGGTCATAAAGTAGACAGTTATACACAATTTTATATCAGTGCAATTTAATTTACAGGACTGCTTTTTCCTTCCTTAGCCTCATGGTGCAATGTATACAAACCTCTTATATCATGTTCCTCTGTATCCTTCCTGTAAATTGAAGCCGACCTTCCTTGTCCTTTTGCCTTGCGAGTTATGAATAATCCCAGTGGACAGTTATATGGAAAAAGACGTGTCATGAACTTAGTCCCAGAGGTTGTTCAAAAATAGAATCCACTTTCACATAACCCAAACTGCTAATTGCTTCAAATTAGGAGCTTGTACAGGAAAGGTCTTTATATGAGTAAGTTAAAGATAAACATTTGACAATTTCAAGCATGTGGTATATTATAGAACCATTGATAGTATGGCCTGGAATATTCATACATCTTTGCCTGAGAATATATCTTCTAATAATGTTAATGCTGTAAGAATATTAAAAGTGAAGCAGGGGCCCTGGAACTAGTTTTGGTGTCTGTCAGGTAATAATGCGTGTTCGGTGATTCATTGAGCCAAACCCATTTTAAAAAAGCGATCCACACCTTCACCCTGCCCTCTCTGCATGTTTCCATTCTATAGATCAGAGGTGCTGGCAATTTCCAGCACTGTACATGGTGGTCACCGACAATATAATCAGAGTACTGACACCAAAGATTAAAAGAGGGAAATAAGAGTACAGGCCCAAAAGAGTGAGAGCAGCACACAGTAGTTCTAGCAACCTACAGTGAAAGCACTGGGTACTAGAATGATGGATCCTTCGGGTCTCTTTTGCTTCTAAAAGGGATATGTTATAATACTCATTTAAAGGTGCAGCAACCAATCACGTTATCAAATGTTTTCTAATTGTAGTAGATCAGTAAAAAGGTATCCTCTGATTGGCAAATCAACAGCAGTTAAATGTTTGCACTTCTTATTAAAAAAGCCATTCATATTTCTGCATGCAGATTAGTGCCATACTTTTGGAAGCCACATCGCTTTTTAAATCATAACCAGTGATGTTATCTTCTTTTATGATATAATTGCTCTCTGTATGTATGTATGTATGTATGTATGTATGTATGTATGTATGTATGTATGTATGTATGTATATGCGCATAGCTTGTGCTTATATGATTTGAAATAACTCACAATAACTGAAACATTTTGGACAGGAGCCATCAAAGTGATTCTTGTCTAAGCATTACAATGGTTTGAAAAACACTGCAGTATGGTGTAGCTACTATGATAGGGAAGGGTGCAAGAAACTTTGTTAAGGTACATATCCTTGACTATGTCTCCAGAACTGATCTTATTAGTAGTAGTTAGCGTGGAATTTACAAGAACTAGATTGTGTCAGACAAATTTACTTTTTTTTTTAATAAAAGATTTAAGTAAGAATTCAGATTCTGGCATAGCAGTAGATTTAGTATACTTCGATTTTGCTAAAGCTTTTTATAACTTTTTTTTTGTACATTTGTACATGAACAGAGAATTGGTTATTAGATCGCAAACAGAGAGTGGTGGTAAATGGTGCTAAATTCGTGTTGGGCTAAAGTGAAGTGATTGTTCTATAACAATGACTTTCCAATGCGCTGGTGGGAAAAAAGCATATATTGTACACTAGACATTAAGCCTGCTCACAATAACTGGCTCTAGAAGCACAGAGTCCCCTTTAGTGTCCCAAGGCCATAGTCCTCACATGTTCCAAGGCCAGAGTACCCTCTTAGTGTCCCAAGGCCAGAGTCCCCCCTCTGTCCAAGGCCAGGGCCCCCTCTGTCCCAAATCCAGAGGCCCCCCCTCTGTTCCAAATCAGCCCCCCCCCCCTGTCCCAATCCAGGGGCCCCTGTCCCAAGCAACCTTACCTGCAGTCTGTTTAATTTTTGTTCTCCCTCCGTGTGTTTCCTGTGTTTCTCCCCTCTAGTAGGAGTCAATAGGAACTGCAGACACTCTCCCTCTATTGGTGAGTCAGTAGGAAATGCAGACACTCTCCCTCTAGTGGTGAGTCCATAGGAACTGCAGTGACACAGACACAGGGACGCACACTTAGGTTTTTTATTATATATGTATGTTGCCAAGAGTACATACACAGTCCCATTATTTCTACAGAAAGCGTGCTTTTTATTGGGAGGAGAAAGCAGGCTGAGCGTGGGTTAAATACAGCTTATAGCTCTGGATGACAGGTACATTACACACATACAAAAATACCTTAGAAAAACTGGACAGAACAAATACAAAGCAGTTTGTATTTTTTTGTGCACATTCAATACAATCTGTACATTCAGACAAGATGAATATATAGGTGGACACCCAAGAGTTTAATGCTATATTAAACATAGGAATCTATGGGCATCTATGGACACATGGGCATCTATTAACGGCAAGTCCTTCCTCTGAATATTTTTTTTTTATTTAAGCAGACCACCCAACGTGAATAATTCAAATATCTTACCTTAACCATTACCTTCTATTCAGAGTGATGTTCCTTATAGAAAGGTGTCTGCCCCCTCTTAAAGCTGTACAAGTAGACACATGCTCATGGAACTGCAGTTAATGGCCATGATTTAATGTGTCACAACAATGATTGCCTGATGTTGTGATAGTCCGTAATAGTTTAGATGGGGCCCAGGCACTCCTTCAGGGCAAGTGCCAATGTATTTCCAGGTGCTGCTTTCCCTCGGTCCCTCTACCTCAAGGACTCCACGCTATAGCCACAGCAATAGGTTTGAAGGAAGCGCACTCTGTTTTGTCAGAAAATTCTGTTTTATTGCATAACACAAACACACAACGTTTCGGAGAACGCTATGTCTCCTCATCAGGTGATGAAGGAGACATAGCGTTCTCCGAAAGGTTGTGTGTTTGTGTTATCAATAAAACAGAATTTTTCTGACAGAGTCGCTTCCATCAAACCTTATTTGCTTCTGATGTTGTGATAGCAGGAACCATTGGGTTGAATTCAGTAAGATTTTGAATTTATTGTGGTTTGGGATTTGGTGGGGGATCACCTTGAGTAAAACTAATAATTTAGGGGGTGCACGTGCTCTATAAGGTTAGAAGAAAGTTTTGTGGAGGGTTTTTAACTGTAAGAATGGTAAAGCATTGGGACTGTCTTATAGAATGTACGCATACTGGTGCCTTTATTGGATGTTTTTAAGAGAGGGCTGATATAAACATCTTTTTTTTTGCTAGATTCAACATCTTTTGTTATATCAAGTCGCAGATATTTTCATTCTACTGCCAATTTACAACCGTCACAAACATTCTCCTCCTCCCCCCCCTGCGCTTACAGGAATAAGGTCGGGATCAGTCCCTGTCACACAACTTAATTTCATTCTTGGTCTCCGTAACGATATTGATTATTCTTGGCTAAGGACCTGCAGGAATCATGAATTTCCGATAAAGAATCTGAATGCTATTTTGCTTAGGAAGCAAAATAACCAAATGTAAATGAATGGCTTTGTATCCTTAATTAACCCAGATATGAATGCAGAGCCACCATTAAATTATACTTTAATTAATCTTACAGATCAGCCCTTAGGGGAAAACACATTGCAGAACAATCACTTGTAATCCATGTATTAACAAACAATGTATTGTGGCCACTGTTTTTATTCTATCACTATATAATAATGGTGTTTGTACAGCGTGGGCACTGTAATAATATATATATATATATTATATTATAATATATATATATATAAATTATTATTATTTATATATATATTATATATATATATATATATTATATCTATACTATATATATATATAACGGCTATCTTATCAAATGAAAGATACACCAATCCATGATTGTATAAAAGCAGAAAGCAGCATAGTATCATAGATTATACATATCTTTGAAAGGAGACCTCTAAAATACAGGGTATAATGACACAGATAGACATAGCTAAGCAACGATTATAAGGATGTAAATTACCCTTGTTTTGTACAGAGCAAAGAGCAACTCTGCTGTCTTTTTGTTCTGGTTGTTTATATACTGTTACTTCATGATGTTTAAATGTTTTCCCGGCTGGTTGGCCTGTAACTATTATGCAGCAGAAAAAAAGGAATAAAACTCTTTACGATTATAGACTTAAATTGGGCATCACACACAGGATGTCATTTTTTACTATGAAACATAGTAGTTTTTACAGATTGCATGTTATGTTTGCTGCTGATGTAGCGACAGCTTGAATCGAGTATAAATAATGCATGCTCCTTTGCTTGCTCTAAAAAATGTTTACTGCAGTGGAGACAAAATTGGAGCTGCATTCTCTGTAAATAGCAGCAGAGCCGGAACGCTTTTCAACAGTATAAAACTAAGAGAAGGTTGGATTACTGTGGTGTTTCAAAAAAATGCTGTTAGTATCTTGTCAAAATGGCATTAAAGGATGTTCAGAGAAGGTTTTTATATGGAGATTTAGACAGTTCTGCTACTGCCATTTTCCCTAATGTAGTCATGCAGCAAATAGGTTTTGTCTGAATGTTTCTGTTCTAAACACACATTTTATGTTTATGGTTTAGTTTGCTTTTTTCACTTAGAGTGATGGATTCTCATAATAATTTAACTAGGTCACAGAAAGGAAACCTTTGTCCAGGCAGGTGGGTGGCCTCATAATGGTAACTTTTTTTTTCTTCTAATTTAAGTAGGGAGCAGGTTTTTTTTTTTGCATATGTGGCCATCCTACAATGGCATAGAAAGATGTAGGAGGTTGAAACTGTATGTAATTTCTAAATAGAAAATCTAACTGTAAAGGGAAAACTTAAAGTGTATGTTACTGAAAAAATAACTTTGCATCATCTTAATCTATAAATAAATACATGAAAGAGCACTTACTCTGAGGTGTGTGTGTGTTCTGTTGCATGCCTTCATACAGTATTTTTTTTGCTCAGGATCTGACCACTGACCGGACTATTTTCTCCACATCCAACTGTCAAAACTGCATACAGCACACCAAATGTCAAATCACTCCAGCTACAGCAAACTGCTTACAGAAATGCTAAAACGTAAGATGTTTCAGATTGGATATTTAATGAAATAGGGGGCAGATTAAAAAAAAAAACGGTACAGTGATGAAGTTGGGATAAATTATAGTTTCCACTAAGGGGAAATTTAAAAAAAAAAAAAAAAATTCCAGTGTACAACCCTTTAAGTATAAACTTTATTTGGCTTGAAATTCTGCACAGCTCTATTAATGTGAGTGTATGAACTTGCAGTGAGTTTTAAAAACTTGCACCTACAACACAGCTGATCAAGACAGGTAATCAAGCTGATTAGATCTGCTCACCTGAACGCAATCAAGAGGCAGCTATCTGTGCTGATTGGTCAGCTCACAGGTGAATCCTTTTAAGAGCTTGAGTGTGGTTGTGCCTTTGACAATCGTCCATTAAACATCTATTTAAAACAACTCAAACCTTTCATTCACGCATTCTTTTGCTAGAAGATGGCACAACTTCTATGTAAATTCAGCATGTTTGTAACTAATTTCCCCATCTCTACTCTAGATTATACAGTCCAAAAATAGAAAAAAAAGAGAAGAAGAAATGGAAAGAGAAAACAAAATCAAATCATACTCACCGAGATTTTCTGTCCCAGTCACTTCATGGCAGCAGTCACCAAAATGGGTTAATCCCCCCATAGATCCTATAGACAGGAGTTAAAAAGCCTTAAGGTTAAAGGTACCCTCCCCAACTATACCTTGTCTTCTTTCCACTTAACATGCTCAACTCCGATTAAATAAGAAACCTCTTAGGAAGGGCATTTTGGTGACTGCTGCCATGATAGTGACTGGGAAACAGAAATCCGGTGAGTATGATTTGATTTCCTGTTTCCCCCGGTCACCATGGCAGCATGTCCCCAAAATGGGATATACCAAAGCTAAATAATGGGCGGCACTATATAATGTTCAACACACAATGTTTTTTTTATTTCGGCTAACACAGACTGCAGACTATGTCCAAATTTCGCGTCCCCTGCGGCCATCACGTCAAGTTTGTAGTGCCGTACAAAGGTTTTTTATGGAGGACCACTTTGCCGCGTCTTACATACGAGGTCCTTAGATGCTCTTGCTTCCATTGCCCAGGAACGGCTAATGCTCTGGTAGAATGTTGCCTTCAAACCCTCAGGATCTTATGCCTCTTATCTGTGTGCTCTACGCATCACAGTCACATCCAGATGCTGATTGTTTCCTTACTTGAGCTTGCCCCTTCCTATAGCACCAGAACAACGAAAAGATGATCAGACTTTCTATCTTTTTTGTTCTGTTTATATAAATTTCTAGAGCTCTCACAACGTCTATAGAGTGCCACTTCTTTTCCACCTCGGACTTAGGCTTGGATAAAACGAGGGTAACGTCACTCCAGATCTAAATGACATCTGACAATACTTTTGGTAAAAAACTGAAACGCTGTCTCACCTAACCCTATTATCAGAAGAACTGAATATGAGGTTCTTTTACGGATAATGCCTCCAATTTCTCCTACTCGGCATGCTGAGGTAATTGCTACCAGGAAAATGACTGATTGTAAGAAGCCATAGGATATTTGCTCTAATGGTTCAAATGGTGCTTCTGTCATACCTGTAGCACCAATGGAAGATTCCATGGGTGGAGGCCTTGAAAGAAAGATCTTGGGTTGATCCTTATCATTGCTGCAAAGCAACTTTCACTATTGGTTCCAACGCCCATTTTTTTTTCCCTATAATTGCTGAAAGGGCTGAGATTTGACCTTTTAAGGTTACTACTACTCAGGTTCTTCTTAAATCCAGTACCAAGAACCTACAATATTAGCTATGGTTTGATTGTAGCGGCCTCGGCCCTGTTGGTTATGAAATCTGCAAAATGTTTCCATATTTTATAGTATTTACTGGATGTGACGGCTTTCTTGATTTTAATAGAAAGTCTATCATTTCCTCCTGCACCCTATGCTTCTCAGCCGCTCCCTCTCACCCTCCAGCCATCAATTTGAGATTGGAATAGTCCTGGTTATAATATTGGACCTGAGATAAAGATTCGGTAGGTTATTGCAATTGTACTGGGTGGTGTCGGCTGTCAGGGTGCAACAGTGGGTACCAAGCCTTCTTGGCCAGTCTGGTAATATTTTGCGATAAACTTCGCTCTCTGACTCTGAATTTTTTGCAGGACTCTCCATATCAATGGTATGGGGGAAAAACATATAGAAGCCCCGAACTCCAATCCTGCTGCAGCGCATCCACCGCCAAGGTCTTTGGACACGGAAAACGGCTGGGAAACTGCCGACACTTTTTTGTTTTGATGTTTGCCATAAAGATCTATTGTCGGCTGCCCCCATTTCTTTGTCAAGGCCTTGAAATACTGAGGATGTAGGCTCCATTCCCCTGGATTTACTTCCTGACGGCTCAGATATCCGCCTGAATATCCTGCTCCCGCCAGGTTAGGGCTGATAAGTGTACCAGATTTTTCTCTGCCCATAAAGATCCCCCTACCTCTCGAGGAGAATTTGTTCTGTGCCTCCCTGTGTTCCGTATATATGTCACCGTGGTTCATATGTCGCTTCTGATTAGCACGTGTTGATTTTTCAGAGCACCCTGGAATTCCTCCAGAGCCCATTTTTTACCGCTCTTAATTCTAGCAGATTTGCGGACTCTCCCCTTCTCTGCCACTTCCCCTGGGCGAAGCGGTCCTGAAGAGGGCCCCCATTCCAGTTGCGGATGCGTCTGTTGTTTATCGGAGGAGCTTGGGTTGTTCCAATAGAAAACCCTTGTCTAAGTTCTTCTGCTCGCACCACCATCTCAGATCCTTCCGTATTGATGCTGGCACACAGTATTTTTGTTCATACATTGGTGAGGTTATTCTGACCTGACAGAAAAGTGCTGCAGTAATTCATGTGCCATCTTGACCACCTTGTAAAAAAACTGTTGCCGCCATTAGACCAACACCCTCATTATTGAGCGTCGCTGACGCTCGAGGATTGTGTATTAAATGTTTGCACGGCCTGAATTATCTTGAGTTGGTCTTTCTTTTGGTAGTTTTTTTACCTCGTTCACCCTGGGTTCGAAACAATGCCCCTAGGTAGAACGATTTCCTGGCTTGGCTCGAGTTGCTTTTCTCGCGATTGATGAGCCATCCGTGGTCCTGAAGAATTGTGGTTACTACCCTGGTCTGTTGTTCTGCCAGGATCTTTGACTTGGCTACTATAGTATATCGCCAGTAATGATAATCTGTAATGCCTTTCTTTCTGATCTCTGCGACTAATGCTATGAGAATCTTTGTAAATATCCTTGGAGACTGAGATAGTCCGAACGGTAGGCTTGTGATTGATAGTGGTCTCTTTCTACTACATGAAGCGTAGATATTTTCTGTAGCTGTGATGAATTGGGACATGTAAGTAGGCATCTTTAGATCGATACTGGACCACCATGACTGCCTCCTTACATGCTTGTATGATGGCGGCCAGAGACTCCATTTTGAATCTCTGGATTGAAAAACGTAACAATCAGTTTTTGAGATCCAGCACTGGGTCTCATATGATCCTGAAGCTTTCTTTACTAGGATAGGTTTTGAATAGAAGCCCTTTCCGATTTCTGTTACTGGCACAGGCTCGATGGCTTCTTTCTGTAAAAGCTGAGAGACATAATCTCTCATTAAGTTTTAATCTTCTGGGTTGCCGGGGCCTAAATGGGAAGGAAACGTGTCTTTTCTCCGTAGTTCTTGGAACCGTATTCTGTAAGCCCGCTGATTATAATACTCAGCACCCCGAATCCGAAAATCGTCAAGGCCCAGATCTTGGAGAAGCGACTAAAATCTCCTCCCACTCTCTCCATCTGGACCACATCGTACCCCTATGCTGGGAGGACTGTGTGTCCAAACGTCCCCTTTTTCGGGGCACCTGAAGGCTTGCCTTCCTGTTTTCCAGGAGGTGGTCTGTTCTGTTCTTCCCCGGCCTATAAAATTTTTTAGTCCCGAAAGGACCTTTCTCTGTTAAATGTCGACTCATACCTTGGCTTCTTGCCTCTGTGATCCTGCGGCAGAAAGGCGTCCTCCCCCTGACGCCTTACTAATAATAGAGTCCAGCTTCTTGCCGAATAACATGTCCTCCATCTATGGGAGTAAACATAAATGTCTTTGAGCTTGTATCCGCAAACCCATGACTTAAAGCCACAGTGGCTCTGCGGCTGCCACTGACAGGCCATTGGACTGGCTGATAGCGCACCAATATACACACTGAGGCTTCTTCGTCTGCGAAAAAGTCTGTCTGCCATTTTGATCTCAGAACCAAGCATTTCCCACCACTTTGGACTTGTACATTTTGCCGCAATCGCCTCTTCCATTTTCTGGACCCATAATTTCATCCATCGCCCTGGATACTGCAAGTCATAGCCATGGCCGGCCTACATGAACGCCCCCTGCAGACCGCCATAATGAAGAACTCCATTCTCTTTTCCAGGGGTTCCTTAAAATTGCCGGGCTTCCTCTACCGGTAGGTAGTCCTGCGGGCTATCCCTGGACACAGCGCGCGCACTTTCCTGGGGACATCCCAAAATTTTTGCGTTCCTTCTCTCAAAAGGATGATTTTTTTAGAATCTTCCAGTTACTGACTGCAAACTTTTTATCTGTTTTCTTCCCTCTCTGCTTCCCATTATCTCGCGCAATGAAAAATGTAGTGGACAAGTAGCCGACTTCCTTTTTATATTGAGGGTAGAACAGCTTATCTGCGTTGCAAGATTGTGGGTCCCGTCTACAAGTAAGTTGATAGAGAAAACTCCTACAGCCTTTATTAGTGGCTCAATACTGAGGCGTCACAATTCGTTCTCAATCTCTAATTCCTCTCTTCTGAAGATAAGACGCCGGACGGCTTCCTCCGATCTCTCATCCCGAGTAGAGGCCTCTGAGTCTACTGATCTGGATTCCTGACTCCGTGTCTTTTCTTTGAGCTGGAAGCTCCATGCGCTTCCTTTCCTCTACTGCTTGTGAATACAGCGCATCAGATATCGAATGATGTTGTTTTCCTGACTAGAAGGCTTGACCTGAGACTCTCCCTTCGTCTATCGCTCTTACTGCTGTCAGACTTCGTACAGGCTCCTGTAGAGAGGCTGTAAGACCAAAGAGAATACTGCCATAAATGGCTGTGCTACACATACATGCCCTTCCCACTCCTCTACCATACTTACCCCACCCAGCTCACCTAGATCCCTTGGGGTTGACTCTGCAGAGCCTACAATTCCATGGCTTCATACTGCAATGATGGCAAATGCTGCAAAGCAAAAAACAGGCAACCTGACTTAAATTTGCCCTAATACCCATCTCCTCACAGTCCCTTCTTTCTACCACCTGCCTCGCAGGTTTATCCTACCTTTAGAGACCAAAACCGGCATTCCTGCAAAGTGGAGAGAGGACGCTGAAACACAGCTGCTCCCTGGACTCAGCGTGCAGCTTCGCGGCCAAATCAACAGGCAAGCCCTTCTACCTGGCTATCCCCTCCCCCCCACCTCTCCGACTCGATCATTGGAGTTTCGGCGGCGGAGGGGGCCCAAGGCAGAACGCGCTCCTCTATTTTGCTCCAATGTGGAAGCAATACTTCCCACATGCGGCTGCCTGACCAATCATAGGTGCTGCCCAAGTCTCGCGCCGGCGCGCCGGCTGATGAACGTACGCCGCCGCGCCACCCCCCCCCCCCCCCCCCCCCCCCCCCCCCCCCCCCCCCCCGCTCTTTGGAAGGGGAAAAACACTGCGCACCCGGTACGTGCAGACTGCCCCCATGCCCGGTCACCTCGGGCTCTTTTCCCCCATGCTACGTCCAGCAAGGAAGGCGACACGGGGGAGCATCAGGCCTCCAGAGGGGTGGAGACACACAGGCCTTGAAGAATTTGCCGTCCTGGAACGGTGGAGCTGGCTGGCTCTACTCCTATGGTGTCATGGACATGAAGGAAAATAGACAGGTATAGTTGGGGGAGGTACCTTTTATACTTAAGGCTTTTATAACTTCCGTGTCCATAGAATCTATGGGGGTTAACCCATTTTGGGGACATGCTGCCATGGTTGCCTGGAAAAGTCATTTGGCTCTTTTTCAGGCCAAATTAATAAACGTATTTTTACCAATTTAGTATGCCTCCAACCACGTTTTAGGGTTTTTGATAATCATAAAATAATTTGATAGGTATCCTGGATAGTTGTGTTAGGGTTTATTCATACATTTATTAACAAGCAGGTCTCGATAAATTTTAGTTAATAAATCTCGCCTACCCCCCTGAGGATATTAATTTCCATTCATCTGTTTTTGGGGTGGATTCAACTACTGCATGTCTTTGTATGCCCGTCCCTGTATACCCAAGAGACTACATTGGATTGAGTGGTAAAGCCTACTGTATAAGCCTAGGTACACACAAGCAAAATTTTCCTGGGACAGATCGATGTCAGAAAGGAATGACTGGACATGGGGTAAATCATGGACCTAGAGAACACCTATGTTTGACAAATTTTGGCTGTCACGACTTTCTGCCGTGACCGGCGCTATTTTTAAGCCCAGTAGAGTTTCCAACCGACGAATCTTTCCGTGTGTACCGAGCCTTACAGTTTAAGGCCTGTTTAACCTGAACTCAAACCATGCTTAGGCAACCACAGGGAACATCTGTACTGGATCTCTTTTTTGCACACTAAAAAGATCCAGTGGAGTGTAAAAATCATCACTTGGGCCAATGGGGCAGGCTTCACTGGAGACTAAAATAGAATGTATCTACTCCTTTACTCCATAAACAACTTTACACAAAAATTATTTTTAAAACTCAATTCTCAAGTTAAATTTATAAAAACATGTCAGATTCAGAAAAAGGCCTCTTCCTAGCTTTGGATAAGGAGAATGTATTAGCTTTTCCTTAGAAACGGTGATAACAAAGTATACCTTTTCTGTCATAAACGCCAAGAGAGGCGTTACGGATCTAACTTTTCCTCTAGAACTTGCAGTGTATTACTGGGCCTTTAACCCCTATATAAACCTTTTTCTATAACATTACCCCCCCCTCCCCAATCCAACTGTTCCCCCACTCCTTTCACATTGCTTACCTTTCCCCGTTGCATTTGAGTGAGTCAAGGGGGAATATTTATAAGGCAAAATATTGCCGTTTTATATGAGCATAATTATACAATTACGATTGTGGTTGTAAAATCACACATCTTGGTCATACCAATAAACGATTGAGATGGTACATACAATCACGATCGTATACTCGTCCCGCATTGTATTGTAGTGCCTGTAACAGTTGTAAAGCATGACTGTGGCCATACTTTTACGCTAACCTGTGATCTGGAGTTTTCATAACCATAGCTTTCTAAAAATATTCCCCATTGAATTTTACCTTGAAGTTCACGTGGTTCTTCACCGTTCTTTAGGGCGATGCAGAACCAGAAACGCGTTCTTACCTTTGCGTATACCGCAATTCTTACCTTTTGCGATTTCCCCGCATCATGTGACTTGATCATGCCCTTACCCCTGAAATGTTGTGTTTTGTAAGTGTTGTGGTCCATCAGTAAAATTTTGAATGATTCTTTTTGAATGTGAGAACCTCATACTGTTTTGTCATTTTTGATACCATAACTCCAGTTGAGGGGTGGGATACTAAAGAGAGTCTGCACCAGCATTGCTACTATGATAGGGAAGGTGCAAGAAACTTTGTTAAGGGATCATATCCTTGACTATGTCTCCAGAACTGATCTTATTAGTAGTAGTTAGCGTGGATTTACAAGAACTAGATTGTGTCAGACAAATTTACTTTTTTTTTTTTAATAAAGATTTAAGTAAGAATTCAGATTCTGGCATAGCAGTAGATTTAGTATACTTCGATTTTGCTAAAGCTTTTTATACTTTTTTTTTGTACATTTGTACATGAACAGAGAATTGGTTATTAGATCGCAAACAGAGAGTGGTGGTAAATGGTGCTAAATTCGTGTGGGCTAAAGTGAAGTGATTGTTCTATAACAATGACTTTCCAATGCAGCTGGTGGGAAAAAAGCATATATTGTACACTAGACATTAAGCCTGCTACAATAACTGGCTCTAGAAGCACAGAGTCCCCCTTTAGTGTCCCAAGGCCATAGTCCTCCATGTTCCAAGGCCAGAGTACCCTCTTAGTGTCCCAAGGCCAGAGTCCCCCCTCTGTCCAAGGCCAGGGGCCCCCTCTGTCCCAAATCCAGAGGCCCCCCCTCTGTTCCAAATGTTCGCGTAAGTGACGTAACACTTACGCCACCAGAGCTCCATGGAACCAACCAACTGGGAAGACAAGTCCACTGCAGCCTTTTCCTCATTCTCTGGCCGCCAGCCAAGGTAAAGTGCTGTGACCTGTGGGGAGGCGGGGTGTGTGTGTGTGTATGTGTTGGTGTGTTTGTCTGTATGTGTGTCTGGTGTGTGTGTGTGTATGTGTTGGTGTGTTTGTCTGTATGTGTGTCTGTCTATGTTTGTCTGTGTGTCTGTCTGTGAATCTGTATGTGTCTGTGTGTGTGTATGACTGTCTTCTGTATGTGTCTGTGTGTATGTTTCTGTGTGTCTGTCTTTCTGTGATAATAGAAAGAGGATTACAATTTTTAATTGTAATTTTATTCAGGCCTCTGTAATCAATACAAGGAAGGGGACTACCGTCTTTTTTTTCAACAAAAAAGAAACCAGCCCCAGCAGGCGAGGAGGAAGGACAAATAAAACCCTGAGAAAGATCTTGGATATATTCTCTCATAGCTACAGTTTCTGGTTGAGACAAGGGGTAAGTTTGTCCACGAGGGGGCATGATTCCGGAAGAAGATCAATAGGGCAGTCATAGGGACAATTTATAGGTAAGGTTTCAGCAGATTTTTTACAAAAAAACGTCTTGAAAATCTTGGTAAGCTTTGGGATGAGATGGAGAGAGTCTTTCTTAAAAGAAGAAAGGGTTAGAACAATGAAGGGTTGGTAAGGAAGACAGTTAGTAATGCACTTAGAACTGTAATTTCACCAGGAGGGATTATGGAGTTGCAGCCAGGGAAGGCCAAGAATAAAAGGTGTAGAGGGGCAGTGAATGACAAAGAAAGATAAGTTCTCCCTATGAAGTGCCCCAGTTTGAAGTCTGTAGTGACTTGAGTAACAAATTCTGATGTTAATGGTCTTTTGTCAATGGCAAGGATCCGTCGCCAGTCCAGGAGCGCACCCTAGCGGACCGACGTTAGGCCGGGAGTGCAGGTAAGTTCCTTACACTAAGTAGCTAAATAGTAGCTGCCTCATGTCAGTCAGCATTGGAGAGAGAGTCTCTTCCCTTTTTTCTTATTAAATTTTGGAGTATGAAGCATTGCGCCCTATTTCAATGTACTTTTATCTTAATAAACCTTTAGACTGCAAGCTTAACAACCTTTTGCATTGTTCCTCACAAAAAACTTTTTTCAAACATTTGTGCACACGGTGATGAAATAAGGTTTGTCATTCAGAGATTCCCCTGAAGAATACTGAGGAATCCTCTTATTGCAGAAAGGTTGAAAATTCAGCCACTCAGCTACCGAATAACAATTCCCATTACCCCTTGACAGCCTTCAGCTACTGTGATACAGTGGCACAATCCATAACTTTGTTGTGTAAAATACTGCAAGTCAGAAGTGTCAGTATTCAAAAAGAGTAGTGCGCCATGTGAGGATACAGCATAGCTATTAGAAGCCTTTGAACCAGTCAGTTCTGCTTTAACCAGCACAAACATCTTAGGAAACGGTGAAAAAAAGAGTTTTATATCATCTGTAACACTCTGTGCTTTACAAATCTCATGCTGTGTATGTGTATAGAGAAGTTAATTGCTCTTATTCCAGTCTGTGATTTTATCTACACAGTATTTTTATTACTTTGTCATTCTTCTGTTTGAATTATAAACAGTAGATACCGTATATGCCTGAGTGTAAACAGAGGTACCTAATTTTACCTGAAAAAGGAGTAAAAGTGATTGACTCGAGTATAAACCGAGGGTAGAAAATATGAAACTACTGCCTTATGATGCTGATTGTTTTGAGGCTTTAGTTGCCCTTTAAATGGGCAGCAGAATTCCAGACAGTAATAGCCATACTGGATTTGGCTATTACTGTATGGGAATTCTGCTGTCCATTTAAAGGGCAACTAAAGCCTCAAAACAATACAGAATCAGAAGGCAATCTTTAACAATAGATACCATCCTCCTGTATTGTTTTGGGTTAGTTGCTCTTTAACCTTTTCACTGCCATCAGAATTCACCCCTTTGCGTTTGTTAAATGCCAGAAGAATTTTCAGGATTTTAGACACATTTGGTTCAGTCAAAGTTTACAGTAGGAAATCCCCCAGTAAATCAGGAATATTATACATTGTTTTTTCAGCAGAAAGTGTACTTTAACATGGTAACAAAATTTTTTCACTTTTCTGGTAATTTTACTGGAATTATGGGTAAAATGTCAAAAAAATTAAAAATTTGCAAATTGTCATGGATTTTCTCCATTTTTAGTTATAGTTATCTTAAGGTTACTCACAAAAATCTTACTGTTTCTAAAAGCTCTGATCCTCCAGAGTACAACAATACCAGATGTATGTAGGCACCCCACTTTTCCTGTACAGGAGACCCCCCCAAACTAAAACTGCACCTTCAAGAATATTACACCAAATTGAAATGTATAATATCTGACGCACCTCTGACGGGGGTGGTAACATAGAATATCTTCCAATATAACTAAAATATCTCTACAAGTGAGAATTTTTAGAAACTAAACACCCGCAGGATTTTATGAGTGAGGTAAGTTTCAATCAAAATGCAGATACCTGGGCGCAGCTCAATTGTAAGTTATTTTCTCACATTTTTCTTTTTTTCCTCAACTGTAAAATCAGAGACAAAATCAAATGCGAATTTCAGCTAAAAACTGCAGAGGAAAGTTCAAACACATCTCAAATATGAAAGCCTAACCCCTCCCGAATAAAACGGTATGCCACATTCATGGGTGTACCCAGAGACGTGGCTACTAACTAACCCAGAGCAGGACCATTGCCATATGTCAGTAGCAGCAAAAAAAATTAGCCAGCTTTGCATTTGAACAGTCTGCAGATTTTCCCACAAAACACCCCCCAAACTCATAATTACCCCCCACAAACTATACCTGGAACCTACACACCTTTAGCTATGTAACGCTGTAGTTTGTTTATTCACACCATTTTCTAAAGAAAATGAACATCAAACAACATTCAAAAGGTAGAAATCATGCCAAAATCTCATGGAATGTAAAAAAAAGTTACGAAATATCAATCTTCCAAATGTCCTGAATCAAACCGTATGCCATATGTGAGGTTACAAATGCGGACGTGGAAGCAAATAGCATTGTCTCAAGTGAGACAATGCTCAGAAAAAGAAAATATTCAGGCAACTCTGAATTTGAGCAATCTGCAGTTTTTCCCACAAAAAACCCCCGTAACTTTGAAATAACCTCCACAAACTAGATATTCCTGAAATCTACACACCTATGTATCGCTGTTGTTCGTTCATTCATACCATCAATGGTGTGGGCGCAGTTCGAAATCTATACACCTATGTAACGCTGTTGTTCATTCATTCATACCATGAATGGTGTGGGCGCAGTTCGTCGTAGAAGGTCGCACTTTTCTGAAAAAATGAACAAAATACAAATTCAAAAGGTAGAAATCATGCCAAAACCTCATGGGATGTAAAAAAAAGTTACTAAATATCAATCTTCCAAATGTCCTGAATCAAACGGTATGCCATATGCATGGTTACACACGCGCACGTGGAAGCGAAAAGCCAAGAAGTGAGACAATGCATGATTGCTCAAAAACAGCAAAAAACCCCCCAAAAAACAGCAAAAATATTCAACTCTGAATTTGAACAGTCTGCAGTTTTTCCCCACAAAACATTCCCCACAAACTATATATTCCTCGAATCTACACACTTTCAACTATGTAACGCTGTTGTTTGTTCATTTATACCATCAAGGTAGGCGCAGTTCTTCGCTGCACAGCAGATTTTTTGAAAAAATTAACAAAAATCCAATTTTGAAGGTAGAAATCATGCTAAAATCCCATGAAATGTAACAAAAAGTTACCAAATATCAATCTCCCAAATCAAACGGTATGCCATATTCATGGTTACACATGCGTATGTGGAATCGACTAGCCACAAAGTGAGCCAAATCACAGTGGCCCAATTACAGCAACTTTTCAGATTTGTCAGACTAAACGCCCCTTTATATTAGAAATACCCCCCAAAACGATATATTCTTGAAATCTACACACCTTCAGCTAGGCAATGGTGTCATTATTTTATGCAGTGCACACAGAGACGTGGCCACCAACTAGCTCAAATGGGACACATGCCCAAGTGTAATTACAAGAAAAAAATACATTTGTAATTTGAACAGCCTACGCTTACTCAAAGGAAACAGCCCGAAACTTAGAAATAACCCACAGAAACTATATAATTTATAGGAATCTACACTCCTTCAGCTACATTACGGTGCCAAACTTTCATACATACATGAAGAATTCCAGACGCAGTAATTCAAAGAACTCTCAGGGAGATTCAATAAAAGTTCTTATCATTAAAAATGGTGCTAGTTTTGCCCCAACCAATCAGATGTTAGCTTTTAAATGTTAAATAAGATCTGATTGGTTGGGGCAAAACTAGCACCATTTTTAATGATAAGAACTTTTATTGAATCTCCCTGTCTGTGTTTTTAGGAGATTTTGTGAAAAATAAAATTAGATGATTTAAAGGAAATCCTATCTTAACCCACTTGACAATCAAGATTGACCGACTAAATGTCAATCTTTCACATGTCCTGAATCAAACGGTATGCCATATGCGTGGGTGCACACAGAGACGTAGCCCCCAACTAGCTCTAATGGGACACATGCCCAAGTGCAATTGCAAGAAAAAATCAAAGTGCTCTGTAATTTGAACAGCCTACTCTTTTTCACAGAGTAGACTGAAACTTGGAAATAGCCTCCACAAACTATATATTTTTGGAATCTACACACCTTCACCTATGTAACGTTGTCATGCTTTCATACATACATGAAGAATTCCAGACACAGTACTCCATAGAACTTGGTGCTTTTAGGAGATTTTGTAAAAAATAAAGGTGATTCAAAAGGTTGAAATCCTACCTAAACCCACTTGACAAGCAAAAAAACCCACTAACTCCAATTACAAGAAAATTCAATTACAAGAAAAAATCAGTGTTCTGTAATTTGAACAGCCTATTTAACTTGGAAATAACCCCCACAAACTATATATTTTTGGAATCTACACACCTTTAACTACTTAACGGTGTCATGCTTTCGCATGTCTTGTATCAAACAGTATGCCATATGTGTGGGTGCACACAGAGACGTGGCCACCAACTATCTCAAATGGGACGCATGCACAAGTGCAATTAAAAGAAAAAATCAAAGTGTTCTGTAATTTGAACAGCCTATTCAACTTGGAAATGCCCCCACACAAACCATATATTTTTGGAATCTACACACCTTCAGCTATGTAACGGTGTCAAGCTTTCATATATAGATGAAGAATTCCAGATGCTGTTATTCATAGAACTTTGTGCTTTTAGGAGATGTTGTGAAAAAATAAAATAAGAGGACTCAAAGGTTGAAATCCTACCTAAACCCACTTGGCAAGTAAAAAAAAACCCACTATATGGCAATCTCCCACATGTCCTGAATCAAACGGTATGCCATATAGGTGGGTGCAAACAGAGACAGGGCCACCAACTAGCTCAAATGGGACCATGCGCAATTGTAATTAGAAGAAAAAATCCGCCACAACCCACCCCCACTCCCCCTTTTAGTGGAAACCGGTTAGTATGGAGAGTCACAATTTTTGCACACTTTACCGATCCGGTCTTTTTTTGGTACCTCTGCAAAATTTCCTACTAAAATAGGCTTAATTTCCCTTGAAATCGGACAAATAATGATCTGCGTTTACTTTACTGATATCACCGGGGGCATTGGGAAGCTTGGAGAAGACAAAGTTTTTAGCTAATTTATAGTTTTAGGGTAAAAAAAAAAAGCGTGTGTGTATCACTTTAAGAATTTTTTTTGTGTGCATTTTCCCCTTTTTTTGGATCATTTCCAAAGATGATCATCAAATCATCTTAGGGAATACACTAGGAGCAAATGTAATAAAACTCAATTTTACCCTAGTCAGTCTCCTTATCCATCTCTCCTTCCTTCCTTACTTGAAGATAGCATAGTGATCTCCAGCCTTTCCTTTGTAGAATTGTTGAAAAATCAGATTAGTAATCCCTATATGTTCAGCTTCACTAACAATGCTTAAAAGGTTCTAGGCAGAGAAATGTGTTGCCCCATGGGATTGTTAATAAATTCAGTGGAAAGTATGGTTAACTTAAAACCTTATTGAGAAACTGTTCCTTTGGTTTGAGCAGCTGATGTAATACATTTGTCCTCTAAAAACGGTGTTAAACTATATAGCAGATGGGACATTTTGTTTACCTTATATACTAAATAAGGATGTAGGGCTGGGTGCAAACGTTAGGATCCTTCTTTCTGACCAACTGTTTGACACTTGCACCGGTCAGTCTGGGCAAAGAACTGTCTATGTGGCAAAGTAGCCATGGCCAACAGTTCGCCGTGACCAATTGTGGGTCCAAGGTCTGCACGATCACCTTGGTGTTCCAACCTGTCCGATTGCCCATTCATACTAAATGGGTCCCATTGGTTGCAGCAGCCCCAGGAAACTGGCCAATATTTTGGCACATCGTCCGTTACACTGACATGCCAATCCAAAATATTGGATGGGGTGTATACCACAACCACCCAAAGCTTGCACGTGGACAGCACAACCACCAAACAGACATGGAAACCTCAGGAGTGGTGTTTCTGCTCAGAAAGCCACTGTTTTTGCAAATCTTTTGAGAATCGGGAGTTTACTAGTTAATGTATAAAGTAGATATCCACAGCGCCAGAGGTAAAAAGGATGCCACTGTACAACCAGACAGGCATATCTTAGCAAAACAGCACGGACTCCAACTTTTTCCATAAAATCATGTTTATAGATTCCATTTGTAAAGCATTGCCACGGCCTGCGAAACGGTAGTTGTCTAACTCGTTTCAGGTGAAAGCCCTTAATCATAGTTCTTTTCCCTATGGCGCTGTAAATATCCATGTGGGGAAGGGACAACCCTACTGCCATGGGCACGTATACGGCAAGCCGAGGGACCTAAGCGGAGGAAGTTTGGAAGGACAGAAGCCACCATACTTGTTTCGAAGATTGTGTAAAGTAGGGTTTCCACCAGACCTATAGGGCCCCCCGTGGAATTTTGAAACCCTTCCCTCCTTGTGCCTACACCAGGCACTGTACTGTAAAACAGCTTAAGGTACTGGCTTCACTGCGACAGTTGTTTTGTGGTGCAATGCCGGCAGCCAACCACTTGGCCCCCTTAGATCCCTGGCAAACCTGCAGTTGGGGGCAAGTATTATGCTACAGGTTGCCACCTTTTTATTATTGCAAACCTAAATGGCATGTATAAAATTATATTAGTGATCTCCTTGAGTTTCTATCTTTGTGTAGGAGATTGGACCATTTGCTCCTAAGTTCTTTATTATCCCACATCTTACTTATCAAAGTTGTTTGCTCCTGCATACTGCTGTTACTCTCTTCCTGACACCCCCTAACACCCCTGTGTAAAACATAGGGGCATCGTTGCCCTGGTGGTTTGTCAGAGCGCGTCCCAGAGGAAAGAGATCAACCAGCATGAGTGCTCAACTTGGACAGGAATTGCCATCAACTAATTCATATTCTACATAAATACTGGCCTGTGCATTTCCTGTGTATTTTTAAAAAACTTTTTGTGTCAAAGACAGAAATACTTTAAATTATTTCCTATGCACCGGAAGGCAATTACCTGTAATTTTGCAGATTTACTCTACATTAATAATACATTACTGAAAAAAGGTTTCTTACTACTGCTTAGCATGAATTCCAATTTTATAGAGAAAATCAACAAAAGAATGTTTAGAACAGTACCATAAAAATCACTGGTTATAAACACAATATCACAGCTTGGCTATAGAACTCCTACAATCGCCGTCAATGCTTATCAAAACGGTATTATAATAAGCACCGCAACAGACCTATAGTGGACACAGCCTTATGTCATTTTATCTTTAGGAAAGTATGTTTAGTGTAACCAGCAAGTGACACACCCAGTCCAGTATTTAATTTTCAAACTACAATACAATGATAGCAGCTCTCATAATATATTGATGAGTTAGGCTGTCCATACATTACTACTTACCCTTTGACCTATCCACGACATTCGATCAATATTTACGGAACCGCCTATCCTCCCGTTCTTCTTTGCGACTTGTGATCGTGAGGTTCCATCATAACTATTGGGTATGGGAAAGGCAGTTTCATAAATATTGAATGTTGCGGATTGGTTGGTTGGTACTAACTTTAGTTTTTTATATCTTTTTAGACTGGGAATAAATTATGATTTTTATAGAATTAAAGGGCATGTCCACCCCCAAAACTATAATCCCCCCAACTACTGGCCCCATCATGTAGTGTAGTGTAATCCTTACCTCACATCCCAGCTCCATATGGTTCTCCTGTAGTCCCCCCCCAAAGTCCCAAAAACATGCCCACCAGGAGGCTAGCAGGTCCATATAGGACACTGCCTGCTCCCTGGCCTCAGTAATTTTTGCCAGGCGTACTGCAGCCCTTCTCCCTCCCCCTCCCCCTCCCTCCCTCCCGTTCTACTATCCCTCCCCTAGCATAAAACCCCTTCAGTACAGTCTCCCCCCATGCCCCCAGCCCCACCGCATATTTTTTATTTTTAGAAAGCTCCCCAAACTCTTACTTACCTCTCCTCTTTCCTCCGCGAAGTGACTGCCGGCAGCCGCGTCTGTGATGGCTGCCGCTCAGCCAATCACAGACGCGGCTGCCGGTCCCGCCCCTCTGCTTGCATTTCCTTGCAAGCAAGGGCCGGAGCGCGGCGGAGGAAAGAGGGGAGGTAAGTAGAGTTTGGGGGCTTTCTAAAAAAAAAATATAGCGGTTGGGGCTGGGAGCCCAGGGGGGATCTTATATTAAAAATTCAATTTTAGGGTGGACATACCCTTTAAGGAACGCTACTCACAGAGAGACAATTAAAAGGTCACTTTATTCTTACATCGAAGTATATGGGAGACATCAGGTATTACACAACAGGGCAAAGTCAACTGTAATTGATTGGCCTAATGTAACTGTTTGGGAGGCACCACCCAGCCTCTGAAAGTGGGTTACCCCAAAAAACGCGTCAGGTGGGTGGGCCTGTGTTGACTTTTTGCCCTGTTGTGATACATGTGAATATTTACTATGAACATAGTGGAAGCAAAAAATGAATGCAGATTATCTACCAGCAACACTGACTAGTAAATAAATTGCAGGGTAACACAGCTTTCAAAGTCTTTTCAGGACTTCCATATTGGTGTAGAGATATCTGTAAAGAAATACTCTGTGCTAGAGACAGTGAATTTGGGGTCAGGGGCGGGGTTTTTTGATGACTTTATGAGGTGTGGGTTGTCAGTAACAATGTGGAATCCTTATTTACATAATCTATTTCTCACATGTACTTAATGCAACTTGCTAGATAGAATCCTACAATGTATAGGTGTTCTGGAGAGAAAAGCTTTCACATTAGGTTATTAAAAAATTTAAGTTTAGTTCTCCTTTAAATGAGCATGCTTTTCCCCCAGATGGAGGGGTGGGGCGAGGTCAGGTGATGTCACTCAACCTACTGGAAGCAGGAAGTTTGAACATTCACCCTTAGTATACTTTCACACAAGCTATGCAAAAGATGTGATAGTTGGCTTATTTTAAAGGAAAATACTGTAGGCTTTTTTTTTTACCCTACGCTTTAAAGTTTCATTTTTTGTGGGAACCTATCCTTTTTATCATTAAATGAAGAAGGGGGAGTTAAAGGAGCATAACTTTTACAACTACTGCAAATGGCACTATCTGTCAGAAAGATTTTGGTGGGGGCTTGATTTTTGGCCATGTGCATGCGTGCAATAGTATAGTATAGCCCTTTAAAAAAAAAATCTGGCCACGCTAGGGGCGATCGGGGCAGCATTCAACTGCCTTCTAGCCCCCTTAATATTTCATCCAAATATGAGGGGGGGATCAGAGATATCCTACCTTTTAAGCCATGACCATATAGCAGCAGCCAGTCTCACGAAGAGGAAGTGTTCAATGCAGAAAGGGAGACCCCGGTGATGTCATAGAGCCCCTCCTTCACTGGGGTCTTCCCATAGAGAGGTAAAATGCCCTGGTGGTCTATTGGAGGTACTGCACTGCAAACTCCATTCAGATCACAGTGCAGTCCTGGTATAGTAAAGCTGGTAGTGTGACAGCTTTACTATACTTTTTGTGAATGGAACTCAGTTCCATTCACAAATAGGATTTTTTCTAAGTCTTTACTACTTAGCAAAGACTTAGAAAAAAAATGGGGACAGAGATCAAAATTTGGTGATCACTTATTGATCTTTGCCAATGAATGAAAAATCACTTCCTGGAAAATGATTTCCGGGAATTGATTTTTCCGATCGGATTTCAAATTGGAATACTGGCATTTATGCCTGTATTTCAAGTTTGTTACCATTCCCTATAGGATTTGATGATCATCTGTGAATGATCCAAAAAAGGGAAATGCCAACACAAAAAAAATTCTAAAGGATACACACATACCGCTTTTTTTTTTTTACCCTAAACTATAAATTAAGCCT
The DNA here is from genome assembly GCA_019447015.1 of Hymenochirus boettgeri. Lineage (NCBI taxonomy): Eukaryota > Metazoa > Chordata > Amphibia > Anura > Pipidae > Hymenochirus > Hymenochirus boettgeri. Next base: position 267,622,484 of record CM033476.1, read on the forward strand.
AAAAACTTTGTCTTCTCCAACTTCCCAATCCCCCCGGTGATATCAGTAAAGTAAAAGCAGATCATTATTTGTCCGATTTCAAGGGAAATTAAGCCTATTTTAGTAGGAAATTTTGCAGAGGTACCAAAAAAGACCGGATCGGTAAGTGTGCAAAAATTGTGACTCTCCATACTAACCGGTTTCCACTAAAAGGGGGAGTGGGGGTGGGTTGTGGCGGATTTTTTCTTCTAATTACAATTGCGCATGGTCCCATTTGAGCTAGTTGGTGGCCCTGTCTCTGTTTGCACCCACCTATATGGCATACCGTTTGATTCAGGACATGTGGGAGATTGCCATATAGTGGGTTTTTTTTTACTTGCCAAGTGGGTTTAGGTAGGATTTCAACCTTTGAGTCCTCTTATTTTATTTTTCAAACATCTCCTAAAAGCACAAAGTTCTATGAATAACAGCATCTGGATTCTTCATGTATATATGAAAGCTTGACACCGTTACATAGCTGAAGGTGTGTAGATTCCAAAAATATATGGTTTGTGTGGGGGCATTTCCAAGTTGAATAGGCTGTTCAAATTACAGAACACTTTGATTTTTTCTTTTAATTGCACTTGTGCATGCGTCCCATTTGAGATAGTTGGTGGCCACGTCTCCTTTGTGCCCCCCCGGGGGCATTGGGAAGCTTGGAGAAGACAAAGTTTTTAGCTAATTTATAGTTTTAGGGTAAAAAAAAAAAGCGTGTGTGTATCACTTTAAGAATTTTTTTTGTGTGCATTTTCCCCTTTTTTTGGATCATTTCCAAAGATGATCATCAAATCATCTTAGGGAATGGTAACAAACTTGAAATACAGGCATAAATGCCAGTATTCCAATTTGAAATCCGATCGGAAAAATCACTTCCCGGAAATCATTTTCCAGGAAGTGATTTTTCATTCATTGGCAAAGATCAATAAGTGATCACCAAATTTTGATCTCTGTCCCCATTTTTTTTCTAAGTCTTTGCTAAGTAGTAAAGACTTAGAAAAAATCCTATTTGTGAATGGAACTGAGTTCCATTCACAAAAAGTATAGTAAAGCTGTCACACTACCAGCTTTACTATACCAGGTACTGCACTGTGATCTGAATGGAGTTTGCAGTGCAGTACCTCCAATAGACCACCAGGGCATTTTACCTCTCTATGGGAAGACCCCAGTGAAGGAGGGAGCTCTATGACATCACCGGGGTCTCCCTTTCTGCATTGAACACTTCCTCTTCGTGAGACTGGCTGCTGCTATATGGTCATGGCTTAAAAGGTAGGATATCTCCTGATCCCCCCCTCATATTTGGATGAAATTATTAAGGGGGCTAGAAGGGCAGTTGAATGCTGCCCCCGATCGCCCCTAGCGTGGCCAGATTTTTTTTTAAAGGGCTATACTATACTATTGCACGCATGCACATGGCCAAAAATCAAGCCCCCACCAAAATCTTTCTGACAGATAGTGCCATTTGCAGTAGTTGTAAAAGTTATGCTCCTTTAACTCCCCCTTCTTCATTTAATGATAAAAAGGATAGGTTCCCACAAAAAATGAAACTTTAAAGCGTAGGGTAAAAAAAAAATCCAGCCCCCCCCCCCTGTCCCCCAATCCAGGGGGCCCCTGTCCCAAGCAACCTACCTGCAGTCTGTTTAAATTTTTGTTCTCCCTCCGTGTGTTTCCTGTGTTTCTCCCCTCTAGTGGAGTCAATAGGAACTGCAGACACTCTCCCTCTATTGGTGAGTCAGTAGGAAATGCAGACACTCTCCCTCTAGTGGTGAGTCCATAGGAACTGCAGTGACACAGACACAGGGACGCACACTTAGGTTTTTTATTATATATGTATGTTGCCAAGAGTACATACACAGTCCCATTATTTCTACAGAAAGCGTGCTTTTTATTGGGAGGAGAAAGCAGGCTGAGCGTGGGTTAAATACAGCTTATAGCTCTGGATGACAGGTACATTACACACATACAAAAATACCTTAGAAAAACTGGACAGAACAAATACAAAGCAGTTTGTATTTTTTTGTGCACATTCAATACAATCTGTACATTCAGACAAGATGAATATATAGGTGGACACCCAAGAGTTTAATGCTATATTAAACATAGGAATCTATGGGCATCTATGGACACATGGGCATCTATTAACGGCAAGTCCTTCCTCTGAATATTTTTTTTTTTATTTAAGCAGACCACCCAACGTGAATAATTCAAATATCTTACCTTAACCATTACCTTCTATTCAGAGTGATGTTCCTTATAGAAAGGTGTCTGCCCCCTCTTAAAGCTGTACAAGTAGACACATGCTCATGGAACTGCAGTTAATGGCCATGATTTAATGTGTCACAACAATGATTGCCTGATGTTGTGATAGTCCTATAGTTTAGATGTGGGCGCCAGGCACTCCTTCAGGGCAAGTGCCAATGTATTTCCAGGTGCTGCTTTCCCTCGTGTCCCTCTACCTCAAGGACTCCACGCTATAGCCACAGCAAATAGGTTTGAAGGAAGCGCACTCTGTTTTGTCAGAAAATTCTGTTTTATTGCATAAACACAAACACACACACGTTTCGGAGAACGCTATGTCTCCTTCATCAGGTGATGAAGGAGACATAGCGTTCTCCGAAAGGTTGTGTGTTTGTGTTATCAATAAAACAGAATTTTTCTGACAGAGTGCGCTTCCATCAAACCTTATTTGCTTCTGATGTTGTGATAGCAGGAACATTGGGTTGAATTCAGTAAGATTTGAATTTATTGTGGTTTGGGGATTTGGTGGGGGATCACCTTGAGTAAAACTAATATTTAGGGGGTGCACGTGCTCTATAAGGTTAGAAGAAAGTTTTGTGGAGGGTTTTTAACTGTAAGAATGGTAAAGCATTGGGACTGTCTTATAGAATGTACGCATACTGGTGCCTTTATTGGATGTTTTTAAGAGAGGGCTGATATAAACATACTTTTTTTTTGCTAGATTCAACATCTTTTGTTATATCAAGTCCAGCAGATATTTCCATTCTACTGCCAATTTACAACGTCACAAACATTTCTTCCTCCTCCCCCTCCCTGCGCTTACAGGAAATAAGGTCGGGATCAGTCCCTGTCACACAACTTAATTTCATTCTTGGTCTCCGTAACGATATTGATTATTCTTGGCTAAGGACCTGCAGGAAATCATGAATTTCCGATAAAGAATCTGAATGCTATTTTGCTTAGGAAGCAAATAACCAAATGTAAATGAATGGCTTTGTATCCTTAATTAACCCAGATAATGAATGCAGAGCCACCATTAAATTATACTTTAATTAATCTTACAGATCAGCCCTTAGGGAAAACACTATTGCAGAACAATCACTTGTAATCCATGTATTAACAAACAATGTATTGTGGCCACTGTTTTTATTCATCACATATAATAATGGTGTTTGTACAGCGGTGGTCACTGTATATAAATATATATATATATTATATTATAATATATATATATATAAATTATTATATTTATATATATATTTATATATATATATATATTATATCTATACTATATATTTATAACGGCTATCTTATCAAATGAAAGATACACCAATCCATGATTGTATAAAAGCAGAAAGCAGCATAGTATCATAGATTATACATATCTTTGAAAGGAGACCTCTAAAATACAGGGTATAATGACACAGATAGACATAGCTAAGCAACGATTATAAGGATGTAAATTACCCTTGTTTTGTACAGAGCAAAGAGCAACTCTGCTGTCTTTTGGTTCTGGTTGTTTATATACTGTTAGCTTCATGATGTTTAAATGTTTTCCCGGCTGGTTGGCCTGTAACTATTATGCAGCAGAAAAAAAGGAATAAAACTCTTTACGATTATAGACTTAAATTGGGCATCACACACAGGATGTCATTTTTTACTATGAAACATAGTAGTTTTTACAGATTGCATGTTATGTTTGCTGCTGATGTAGCGACAGCTTGAATCGAGTATAAATAATGCATGCTCCTTTGCTTGCTCTAAAAAATGTTTACTGCAGTGGAGACAAAATTGGAGCTGCATTCTCTGTAAATAGCAGCAGAGCCGGAACGCTTTTCAACAGTATAAAACTAAGAGAAGGTTGGATTACTGTGGTGTTTCAAGAAAAATGCTGTTAGTATCTTGTCAAAATGGCATTAAAGGATGTTCAGAGAAGGTTTTTATATGGAGATTTAGACAGTTCTGCTACTGCCATTTTCCCTAATGTAGTCATGCAGCAAATAGGTTTTGTCTGAATGTTTCTGTTCTAAACACACATTTTATGTTTATGGTTTAGTTTGCTTTTTTCACTTAGAGTGATGGATTCTCATAATAATTTAACTAGGTCACAGAAAGGAAACCTTTGTCCAGGCAGGTGGGTGGCCTCATAATGGTAACTTTTTTTTTCTTCTAATTTAAGTAGGGAGCAGGTTTTTTTTTTTGCATATGTGGCCATCCTACAATGGCATAGAAAGATGTAGGAGGTTGAAACTGTATGTAATTTCTAAATAGAAAATCTAACTGTAAAGGGAAAACTTAAAGTGTATGTTACTGAAAAAATAACTTTGCATCATCTTAATCTATAAATAAATACATGAAAGAGCACTTACTCTGAGGTGTGTGTGTGTTCTGTTGCATGCCTTCATACAGTATTTTTTTTGCTCAGGATCTGACCACTGACCGGACTATTTTCTCCACATCCAACTGTCAAAACTGCATACAGCACACCAAATGTCAAATCACTCCAGCTACAGCAAACTGCTTACAGAAATGCTAAAACGTAAGATGTTTCAGATTGGATATTTAATGAAATAGGGGGCAGATTAAAAAAAAAAACGGTACAGTGATGAAGTTGGGATAAATTATAGTTTCCACTAAGGGGAAATTTAAAAAAAAAAAAAAAAATTCCAGTGTACAACCCTTTAAGTATAAACTTTATTTGGCTTGAAATTCTGCACAGCTCTATTAATGTGAGTGTAGAACTTGCAGTGAGTTTTAAAAACTTGCACCTACAACACAGCTGATCAAGACAGGTAATCAAGCTGATTAGATCTGCTCACCTGAACGCAATCAAGAGGCAGCTATCTGTGCTGATTGGTCAGCTCACAGGTGAATCCTTTTAAGAGCTTGAGTGTGGTTGTGCCTTTGACAATCGTCCATTAAACATCTATTTAAAACAACTCAAACCTTTCATTCACGCATTCTTTTGCTAGAAGATGGCACAACTTCTATGTAAATTCAGCATGTTTGTAACTAATTTCCCCATCTCTACTCTAGATTATACAGTCCAAAAATAGAAAAAAAAGAGAAGAAGAAATGGAAAGAGAAAACAAAATCAAATCATACTCACCGAGATTTTCTGTCCCAGTCACTTCATGGCAGCAGTCACCAAAATGGGTTAATCCCCCCATAGATCCTATAGACAGGAGTTAAAAAGCCTTAAGGTTAAAGGTACCCTCCCCAACTATACCTTGTCTTCTTTCCACTTAACATGCTCAACTCCGATTAAATAAGAAACCTCTTAGGAAGGGCATTTTGGTGACTGCTGCCATGATAGTGACTGGGAAACAGAAATCCGGTGAGTATGATTTGATTTCCTGTTTCCCCCGGTCACCATGGCAGCATGTCCCCAAAATGGGATATACCAAAGCTAAATAATGGGCGGCACTATATAATGTTCAACACACAATGTTTTTTTTATTTCGGCTAACACAGACTGCAGACTATGTCCAAATTTCGCGTCCCCTGCGGCCATCACGTCAAGTTTGTAGTGCCGTACAAAGGTTTTTTATGGAGGACCACTTTGCCGCGTCTTACATACGAGGTCCTTAGATGCTCTTGCTTCCATTGCCCAGGAACGGCTAATGCTCTGGTAGAATGTTCCTTCAAACCCTCAGGGATCTTTATGCCGCTTATCTGTGTGCTCTACGCATACAGTCACACTCCAGATGCTGATTGTTTCTTACTTGAGCTTGCCCCTTCCTATAGCACCAGGAACAACGAAAAGATGATCAGACTTTCTATCTTTTTTGTTCTGTTTATATAAATTTCTAGAGCTCTCACAACGTCTATAAGAGTGCCACTTCTTTCCACCTCGGACTTAGGCTTAGGATAAAACGAGGGTAACGTCACTCCAGATCTAAATAGATTCTGACAATACTTTTGGTAAAAAAACTGAAACGCGGTCTCACCTAACCCTATTATCAGAAGAACTAATATGAGGTTCTTTTACGGATAATGCCTCCAATTTCTCCTACTCGGCATGCTGAGGTAATTGCTACCAGGAAAATGACTGATTGTAAGAAGCCATAGGATATTTGCTCTAATGGTTCAAATGGTGCTTCTGTCATACCTGTAGCACCAATGGAAGATTCCATGGGTGGAGGCCTTGAAAGAAAGATCTTGGGTTGATCCTTATCATTGCTGCAAAGCACTTTCACTATTGGTTCCAACGCCCATTTTTTTTTCCCTATAATTGCTGAAAGGGCTGAGATTTGACCTTTTAAGGTTACTACTACTCAGGTTCTTCTTAAATCCAGTACCAAGAACCTACAATATTAGCTATGGTTTGATTGTAGCGGCCTCGGCCCTGTTGGTTATGAAATCTGCAAAATGTTTCCATATTTTATAGTATTTACTGGATGTGACGGCTTTCTTGATTTTAATAGAAAGTCTATCATTTCCTCCTGCACCCTATGCTTCTCAGTCCGCTCCCTCTCACCCTCCAGCCATCAATTTGAGATTGGAATAGTCCTGGTTATAATATTGGACCTGAGATAAAGATTCGGTAGGTTATTGCAATTGTACTGGGTGGTGTCGGCTGTCAGGGTGCAACAGTGGGTACCAAGCCTTCTTGGCCAGTCTGGTAATATTTTGCGATAAACTTCGCTCTCTGACTCTGAATTTTTTGCAGGACTCTCCATATCAATGGTATGGGGGAAAAACATATAGAAGCCCCGAACTCCAATCCTGCTGCAGCGCATCCACCGCCAAGGTCTTTGGACACGGAAAACGGCTGGGAAACTGCCGACACTTTTTTGTTTTGATGTTTGCCATAAAGATCTATTGTCGGCTGCCCCCATTTCTTTGTCAAGGCCTTGAAATACTGAGGATGTAGGCTCCATTCCCCTGGATTTACTTCCTGACGGCTCAGATATCCGCCTGAATATCCTGCTCCCGCCAGGTTAGGGCTGATAAGTGTACCAGATTTTTCTCTGCCCATAAAGATCCCCCTACCTCTCGAGGAGAATTTGTTCTGTGCCTCCCTGTTTCCGTATATATGTCACCGTGGTTCATATGTCGCTTCTGATTAGCACGTGTTGATTTTTCAGAGCACCCTGGAATTCCTCCAGAGCCCATTTTTTACCGCTCTTAATTCTAGCAGATTTGCGGACTCTCCCCTTCTCTGCCACTTCCCCTGGGCGAAGCGGTCCTGAAGAGGGCCCCCATTCCAGTTGCGGATGCGTCTGTTGTTTATCGGAGGAGCTTGGGTTGTTCCAATAGAAAACCCTTGTCTAAGTTCTTCTGCTCGCACCACCATCTCAGATCCTTCCGTATTGATGCTGGCACACAGTATTTTTGTTCATACATTGGTGAGGTTATTCTGACCTGTACAGAAAAGTGCTGCAGTAATTCATGTGCCATCTTGACCACCTTGTAAAAAAACTGTTGCCGCCATTAGACCAACACCCTCATTATTGAGCGTCACTGACGCTCGAGGATTGTGTATTAAATGTTTGCACGGCCTGAATTATCTTGAGTTGGTCTTTCTTTTGGTAGTTTTTTTACCTCGTTCACCCTGGGTTCGAAACAATGCCCCTAGGTAGAACGATTTCCTGGCTTGGCTCGAGTTGCTTTTCTCGCGATTGATGAGGCATCCGTGGTCCTGAAGAATTGTGGTTACTACCTGGTCTGTTGTTCTGCCAGGATCTTTGACTTGGCTACTATAGTATATCGCCAGTAATGATAATCTGTAATGCCTTTCTTTCTGATCTCTGCGACTAATGCTATGAGAATCTTTGTAAATATCCTTGGAGACTGAGATAGTCCGAACGGTAGGCTTGTGATTGATAGTGGTCTCTTTCTACTACATGAAGCGTAGATATTTTCTGTAGCTGTGATGAATTGGGACATGTAAGTAGGCATCTTTAGATCGATACTGGACCACCATGACTGCCTCCTTACATGCTTGTATGATGGCGGCCAGAGACTCCATTTTGAATCTCTGGATTGAAAAACGTAACAATCAGTTTTTGAGATCCAGCACTGGGTCTCATATGATCCTGAAGCTTTCTTTACTAGGATAGGTTTTGAATAGAAGCCCTTTCCGATTTCTGTTACTGGCACAGGCTCGATGGCTTCTTTCTGTAAAAGCTGAGAGACATAATCTCTCATTAAGTTTTAATCTTCTGGGTTGCCGGGGCCTAAATGGGAAGGAAACGTGTCTTTTCTCCGTAGTTCTTGGAACCGTATTCTGTAAGCCCGCTGATTATAATACTCAGCACCCCGAATCCGAAAATCGTCAAGGCCCAGATCTTGGAGAAGCGACTAAAATCTCCTCCCACTCTCTCCATCTGGACCACATCGTACCCCTATGCTGGGAGGACTGTGTGTCCAAACGTCCCCTTTTTCGGGGCACCTGAAGGCTTGCCTTCCTGTTTTCCAGGAGGATGGTCTGTTCTGTTCTTCCCCGGCCTATAAAATTTTTTAGTCCCGAAAGGACCTTTCTCTGTTAAATGTCGACTCATACCTTGGCTTCTTGCCTCTGTGATCCTGCGGCAGAAAGGCGTCCTCCCCCTGACGCCTTACTAATAATAGAGTCCAGCTTCTTGCCGAATAACATGTCCTCCATCTATGGGAGTAAACATAAATGTCTTTGAGCTTGTATCCGCAAACCCATGACTTATAGCCACTAGTGGCTCTGCGAGCTGCCACTGACAAGGCCATTGACTGGCTGATAGGCGCACCAATATTCACCACTGAGCTTCTTGTCTGCGAAAAAGTTCTGTCTGCCATTTTGATCTCAGAACAAGCATTTCCCACCATCTTTGGACTGTTGTACATTTTGCCGCAATCGCCTCTCCCATTTTCTGGACCCATAATATTCATCATCGCCCTGGATACTGAGTCATAGCCATGGCCGGCCTAACAATGAACGCCCCCTGCAGCCCCATATGAAGAACTCCATTCTCTTTTCCAGGGGTCCTTGAAAATTGCCGGGGGCGTTCCTCTCCGGTAGGTAGTCCTGCGGGCCTAGTCTGGACACACTGCGTCCACTTTCCTGGGGGACTCCCAAATTTTTGCGTTCCTTCCTCTCAAAAGGATTTTTTTTAGAATCTTCCAGTTATGACTGCAAACTTTTTATCTGTTTTCTTCCCCTCTGCTCTCCATTATCTCGCGCAATGGAAAAATGTAGTGGAAAGGTAGCCGACTTCCTTTTTAATTGAGGGTAAACAGCCTTATCTGCAGTTGAAGATTGTGGGTCCTCTACAGTATTATAGAGAAACTCCTTACAAGCCTTATTAGTGGCTCAATACACTGAGGCGTCAAGACATTCGTCTCAATCTCTATATTCCTCCTCTTCTGACAGATAAGACCTCGCAGACGGCTTCCTCCATCTCTCATCCCGAGTATAGGCACTCTTGAGTCTACTGATCTGGATTCTGACTCCGTGTCTTTGTCTTTGAGCTGGAAGCTTCCATGCCTTCCTTTCTCTACTGCTTGGCTGATACAGCGCATCAGATATCGAATGAGTTGTTTTCCTGACTAGAAGGCTTGACCGTAGACTCCCCTTCGTCTATCTTCTTACTGCTGTCAGACTTCTGTACAGCTCCTAGTAGAGAGGCTGTAAGACCAAAGAGAATACTAGCCATAAATGCTGTGCTACACATACATTGCCCTTCCCAACTCCTCGTACCATACTTACCCCCCAGCTCACCTAGATCCCTTGGGGTTGACTCTTCGAGCTACAGATTCCATGGCTTCATAACTGCAAGAGTGCAAATGCTGCAAGAAAAAACAGGCAAACCTGACTTAAGCATTTGCCCTAATACCATACCTCCCACATCCCTTCTTTCTACCACTGCCTCGCAGTTCTATCCTACCTTTAGAGACCAAAAATCCGGCATCCTGGCAAAGTGTAGAAGAGGACCGCTGAAACACAAGCTGCTCCCTGGACTCAGCTCGCAGCTTCGCGCCAAATCAACCAGGCAGCCCTTCTACCTGGCTATCCCCTCCCCCCCACCTCTCCGACTCGTCATTGGAGTTTCGGCGGCGGGAGGGGGCCAAGGCGAACGCGCCCCCTCCTATTTTGCTCCAATGTGGAAGCATACTTCCCACATGCGGCTGCCTGACCAATCAGAGGTGCTGCCCAAGTCTCGCGCCGGCGCGCCGCTGATGACGTACGCCGCCGCGCCACCCCCCCCCCCCCCCCCCCCCCCCCCCCCCTCTTTGGAAGGGGAAACAAAACATGCGCACCCGGTACGTGCAGACTGCCCCAGGCCCTGTCACCTCGGGTCTTCTTCCCCCAGCTACTCCAGCAAGGAAGGCGACACGGGGGAGCATCAGGCCTACCAAGAGTGTGGGAGACACCAGGCCCTGGAAGAATGCCGTCCATGGAACGGTAGCTTGGCTGGCTCTACTCCCTATGGTGTCCATGGACAGAAGGAAAAAGACAGGTATAGTTGGGGGAGGTCCTTTATACTTAAGGCTTTTAACTTCCTGTCCATAGATATCTATGGGGATTACCCATTTTTGGGACCATGCTTGCCATGGTGCCTGGGAAAAGTCATTTGGCTCTTTTCAAGGCCAAATTAATAAACGTATTTTTACCAATTTAGTATGCCTCCAACCACGTTTTAGGGTTTTTTGATAATCATAAAATAATTTGATAGTATCCTGGATATGTGTGTTAGGGTTTATTCATACATTTATTTAACAAGCGGTCTCGATAAATTGTTAGTTAATAATCGTGCCTACCCCCCTTAGGATATTAATTTCCTTATCTGTTTTTGGGGTGGATGTCAAACTACTGCATGTCTTGTATGCCCGTCCCTTATACCCAGTAGAGACTACATGTGGATTGAGTGGTAAGCCTACTGTAAGCCTAGGTACACACAAGCAAAATTTCCTGGGCAATCGCATGGTCAGAAAGGAGACTGACATGTGGGTAAATCATGGACCTAGGAGACACCACTATGTTTGACAAATTTTGGCTGTGCACGACTTTCTGCCTGACCGGCGGCTATTTTAAGCCCAGTAGAGGTTGTCCAACCGGACGAATCTTTCCGTGTGTACCAGCCTTACATTTAAGGCCTGTCTTACTGAACTCAAACCGTGCCATTAGGCAACCACAGAGGAATCTGTACTGGATCTACTTTTTTGCAACTAAAAAATCCAGTGGAGTGTAAAAGATATCACTTGGGCCAATGGGCAGAGCTTCACTGGAGACTAAAATAGAATGTATCTACTCCTTTACTCCATATGAACAACTTACACAAAAATTTTTTTTAAAACTCAATTCTCAAGTTAAATTTATAAAAAAACATGTCTACATTCAGAAAAAGGCCTCTTCTAGCTTTGGATAAGGAGAATGTATTAGACTTTTCCTTAGAACGGTGATAAACAAGTATACTTTTCTGTCATAAACGGCCAAGAGAGCGTTAACGGATCTAGACTTTTCTTCTAGAACTTGCAGTATTACTGGGCCTTTACCCTATATAAAAACCTTTTTCTATAACATTACCACCCCCTCCCCACACAACTCTCCCCACTCACTTCACATTGCTTACCTTTCCCACGTTGCTTTGAGTGAGTCAAGGGGGAATATTTATAAGGCAAAATTTGCCGTTTTATATGAGCATAATTATACAATTACGATTGTGGTTGTAAAATCACAAATCTTGGGTCATACCAATAAACGATTGAGAGGTACATTACAATCACGATTCGTGAACCGTCCCAGCATGGTATTGTAGTGCCTGTCAGTTGTAAATGCATGACTGTGCCATACTTTTACGCTAAACCTGTGGATCTGGATGTTTTCATAACCATACAGCTTTCTAAAAATTCCCCCAATGAATTTTACCATTGAAGTTCACGTGGTTTCTTCACCGTTTCTTTTGGCTGATGCAGAACCAGAAAACGCGTTCTTACCTTTGCGCTATACCTCAATTCTTACCTTTTCGATTTCCCCGCATCAGGTGTGACTTGATCATGCACCTTACCCCTAAATGTTGTGTTTTGAATGTGTGGTCATCAAGTAAAATTTTTGAAATGATTCTTTTGAATGTGACCTCATACTGTTTTTCATTTTGATACCATAACTCCAGTGAGGGTGGGATATAAAGAGAGTCCTGCACCAGCATTGCCTGCAGTCTGTTTAATTGTTGTTCTCCCTCCGTGTGTTTCCTGTGTTTCTCCCTCTAGTAGGGAGTCAATAGGAACTGCAGACACTCTCCCTCTAGTGGTGAGTCAGTAGGAAATGCAGACACTCTCCCTCTAGTGGTGAGTCCATAGGAACTGCAGTGACACAGACACAGGGACGCACACTTAGGGTTTTATTATATATGATATGTTGCAAGAGTACATACACAGTCCATTATTTCTACAGAAAGCGTGCTTTTTATTGGGAGGAGAAAGCAGGCTGAGCGTGGGTTAAATACAGCTTATAGCTCTGGATGACAGGTACATTACACACATACAAAAATACCTTAGAAAAACTGGACAGAACAAATACAAAGCAGTTTGTATTTTTTGTGCACATTCAATACAATCTGTACATTCAAGACAAGATGAATATATAGGTGGACACCCAAAGAGTTAATGCTATATTATAAACATAGGAATCTATGGGCATCTATGGACACATGGGCATCTATTAAACGGCAAGTCCTTCCTCTGAATTATTTTTTTTTATTTAAGCAGACACCCCAAACTTGAATAATTCAAATATCTTACCTTAACACCAGTTACTTCTATTCAAGTGATGTTCCTTATAGAAGGTTGCTGCCCCCTCTTAAAGCTGTACAAGTAGCACATGCTCATGAACTGCAGTTAATGGCCATGATTTAATTGTCACAACAATGATTGCCTGATGGTTGTGATAGTCCTTATAGTTTAGATGTGGGCCTAGGCACTCCTTCAGGCAAGTGCCAATGTATTTCAGGTGCTGCTTCCCTCTGTCCCCTACCTCAAGGACTCCACGCTATAGCACAAGCAAATAAGGTTTGAAGGAAGCGCACTCTGTTTGTCAGAAAAATTCTGTTTTATTGCATAACACAACACACACGTTTCGGAGAACGCTATGTCTCCTTCATCAGGTGATGAAAGACATAGCGTTCTCCGAAACGTTGTGTGTTTGTGTTATGCAATAAAACAGAATTTTTTCTGACAGAGTGCGCTTCCATCAAACCTTATTTGCTTCTTCTGACTGTTGTGATAGCAGGAACATTGGGTTGAATTCAGTAAGATTTGAATTAATTGTGGTTTGGGGATTTGGGTGGGGGATCAACTTGAGTAAAACTAATAATTTAGGGGGTGCACGTGCTCTATAAGGTTAGAAGAAAAGTTTTGTGGAGGGTTTTTAACTGTAAGAATGGTAAAGCAGTGGGACTGTCTTATAGAATGTACGCATACTGGTGCCTTTATTGGATGTTTTTAAGAGAGGGCTGGATATAAACATCCTTTTTTTGCTAGATTCAACATCTTTTGTTATATCAAGTACAGCAGATATTTTCCTTCTACTGCCAATTTACAACGTCACAAACATTTCTTCCCTCCCCCTGCGCTTACAGGAAATAAGGTCAGGGATCAGTCCCTGTCACACAACTTAATTTCATTCTTGGTCTCCGTAACGATATTGATTATTCTTGGCTAAGGACCTGCAGGAATCATGAATTTCCGATAAAGAATCTGAATGCTATTTTGCTTAGGAAGCAAAATAACCAAAATGTAAATGAATGGCTTTGTATCCTTAATTAACCCAGATAATGAATGCAGAGCCACCATTAAATTATACTTTAATTAATCTTACAGATCAGCCCTTAGGGGAAAACACATATTGCAGAACAATCACTTGTCCTATGGTGTCCATGGACAGGAAGGAAAAAAGACAAGGTATAGTTGGGGGAGGGTACCTTTATACCTTAAGGCTTTTTAACTTCCTGTCCATAGGATCTATGGGGGATTAACCCATTTTGGGGACATGCTGCCATGGTGACCTGGGGATTAACCCATTTTGGGGACATGCTGCCATGGTGACCTGGGGAAAAGTCATTTGGCTCTTTCAAGCCAAATTAATAAAAGTATTTTACCAATATTAGTATGCCTCCAACGTTTTAGGGTTTTTGAATAATCATAAAATATATTTGGATAGTATCCTGGATATTGTGTTAGGGTTTATTCATACATTTAAGCGGGTCTCGATAAATTTAGTTAATATAATCGCCTACCACCCACTTAGGATATTAATTTCCATTCATCTGTTTGGGGTGATGTCAACTATGCATGTCTTGTATGCCCGTCCTGATACCCAGAGGACTACATTGGTATTGAGTGTGGAAGCTAACTGTAAGCCTAGGTACACACAAGCAGAAATTTCTGGGCAGATCGATGGTCAGAAAGGATGACTGGACATGTGGGTAAATCATGGACCATAGGAGACCACACTATGTTGTGACAAAATTTTGGCTGCATCGACTTCTGCCGTGACCGGCGCTATTTTAAGCCCAGTAGAGGTCTGTCCAACCGAAGAATCTTTCCGTGTGTACCTAGCCTTACAGTTAGGCCTGGTCTTAACTGAACTCAAACCATGCATTAGGCACCACAGAGATCTGTACTGGATCTATTTTTTGCAACTAAAAAAGCCAGTGGAGTGTAAAAGATCACTTGGGCCAATGGGTGCAGAGCTTCACTGGAGACTAAAATAGAATGTATCTACCTTTACTCCATAGAAAACTTACACAAAAATTATTTTAAACTCAATTCTCAAAGTTAAATTTATAACAGTGTCTAATTCAGAAAAAGGCCTTTCTAGCTTGGATAAGGAGATGTATTAGACTTTTCCTTAGAACGGTGATAACAAAGATACATTTTCTGTACATAAACTGCCAAGAGAGGCGTTTACTGGATATGACTTTTCTTAGAACTTGCAGTTATTAATGGGCACATTTACCCTATATAAAACCTTTTTACTATACATTACCCCCCCTCCCCAAACTCCACTTTCACATTGCTTACCTTTCCCCGTTGCTTTGAGTCAAGGGGGAATATTTATAAAGGCAAAATATTGCCGTTTTATGAGCATAATTATACAATTACGATTGTGGTTGTAAAATCACAATCTTGGTCATACAATAACGATTGAGATTGTACATTTACAATCACGATCGTATACTAGTCCAGCATGGTATTGTATGCCTGTACAGTTGTAAATGCATGACTGTGGCCATACTTTTACGCTAACCTGTGGTATCTGAGGTTTTCAATAACCATAGCTTTCTAAAATATGCCCCATGAATTTTACCTTGAAGTTCACTGGTTCTTCACCGTTCTTTAGGGCTGATGCAGAACCAGAAACGGCGTTACTTACCTTTGCGCGATACCGCAATTACTTACCTTTGCGATTTCCCGCAATCAGGTGATGACTTGATCACCTTTACCCCCTGAAATGTTGTGTTTTGATGTGTGGTCATCAATAAAATTTTGAAATGATTCTTTTGAGTGTGACCCTCAATCTGTTGTTCATTTGATACCTATACTCCAGTGAGGGTGGGATACAAAGAGGAGTCTGCACCAGCATTGGGTAGAGTGCATTGGACTTTTGATTTGTTGAAACGGTTCCCTACCTTGCAGAATTACTGCAGATGTGTTGCAGCGCTGAAGTCCTTATAATTTTATTAATATATATTTTTCTCTCTTTTTCTCATCAATTCATTAAAATATATAATTCATAATTACTATTCTGGTAGAATGGTCCTCTAGGGAAGAAGCCAGATGGCTTGGATTGTAAAACTGAAGCACAGGTGATTTTATTAAAAGGCATATCCACCCCCAAAAACTATAATTTCCCCCACTACTGGCCCCACTCTGTAGTGTATAAAAAATCCTTACCTTACATCCCAGCTCCAAATGGTTCTCCTGTAAAGTCCCTCCAAAGTCCAGAAAACTGACAAAACGGACAACAATGCTTTTTGAACCACCCCCTCTTATTTAAAGTACCTAAACCGATAGTTCCACTTGTGAACAGTCCTGACTAATAGAAAGACTCTGCATAAAAGCAGGTCTTTCTAATGGCCAGGTCCTAGGCTAAAAGGAGGGGGCAGAGCTTAACTGGACCGGAGATCGCATTTTTCAGGGTATAAGCTATTAAACATAAACCCAGGGATGGGGAATTAGCTCACCATTGATACTTTTAACAGAAGTGGCGTGTTGGCTTTTATTAATTATTTCAAACAAAACCATTTAAAATAGTCCTTTATCTATATAGGTGCACATTCAAGCTTCATAAACTTTGTATTGCATTGGATTGCAGGAGTTATAAATCCTTCGTCGTGGGTACAGATCTTTATATCATTGTGTCATCAGGTGGCTTCTCACATTATTGAGCTTGTTTCTGTAGCACAGGTTATTCACCTTTGGGGCAAAGAGTAAATGAGTTTTTAGCTATTTCTATTTAGTGTACTGATGTAACCTGTATCTAATGGCAACTATCAATATCTACTGAAAAGACATCCCAAGGCTGCATGTCAGTTCCAAGTGGTTTGTCATTCTCTCATTTTTTAACTGATTTAAATGCAAAAATTAACGGAGATGACAGTCCCTGCTTTTAGTGAATGTAAAATGCTTTTGGATGAGGCTCTATATGGGTTTTTACCATCTTCTGGATCATTGCTTATAAGTAGGAGAATAGGGTTGAATATGATAGATTGATGTCTTAACTTTTTTTATTTTACTTTGACAGCATCTGTTGAAGTACCAGATGGTACAGTTACGATTCCGGATCATTTTTTTGCAGTGATACAGTTATTTTTCAATATAGGAGACGTTAGGAAGAATAATGTTGTTAATCATTGTAGCACAAGCAAAAAATTATGTTAGGGGCACACTAATGTTCAAAGGGAATTCTTTATTAAATCACAGCACAACGTTTCAGGGATCGCTATGTCCCTTTCATCAGGTGTAACCCAAACCAAAACCTCAATCCTCGTAAATAGAAAAAAGTGAGAAGCTCCTCCCATCCCTCAACCAGGGGGGAGTGTTCAACAGTACAATAGTAAGTCCAATGTGCATCAAAACCTCAATAAGTATCCATCATGTCAATTGACAGCCCAAACAATAGTTCAATAATTGTCCATATGTGGACAAACCGTATATATGGACTAATATCACATAGGACAATTATTGAACTATTGTTTGGACTTGTCAATTGACATGATGGACACTTATTGAAGTTTTCATGGACACTTTGATGCACACCAAATAAACTATTGTACTGTTTGCACTAGTACTTCAATGGGTATAGCCATGCACTTTAGGGCTGTGCAGTCCGCGAACTAACACATATGACACTATTACCAAATCTAAGAGCACAGACACTCTTAGTACGCAGGTTCCCACCTATGCTGCATCCAGCTACTTACAAATACGTTGCTCCTCTCCAGATTCACCGGGCTTCTGAGGGTAACAAAATCAGTAACAAGCTACTTCACCTGTCTGAGCTGGTGTTCGTCACCTCCTGCTTTGGCTCCCTTGGTGCTGGCGGGTTACAACCCGGCCATCCATCTCGCTAGTGAGGGCTCCTCTGGCTGGGTTTTTGTGTACACTGTATGGGATATGCAGAGAGAGATATATTTGTATGTATGTATGTGTATGTTAGAAGATATAATAAATAAAGGTTGTATATTTTATACTAAATTATAGTGGTGTAAATAGCTGGATGTAGTATAGGTGGGAACCTGCATACTAAGAGATACTTTGATACACATTGGACTTACTATTGTACTGTTGACCACTCCCTCCTGGTTGAGGGATGGGAGGAGTTTCTCACTTTTTTCTATTTAAGGGGATTGAGGTTTTTGGATTGGGTTACACCTGATGAAAGGGACATAGCAATCCCTGAAACGTTGTGCTGTGATTTAATAAAGAATTCACTTTGAACATTAGTGTGCCCCTCTCATAATTTTTTGCTTGTGCTATAGCTTAAAGTCCATGGTAGAGGACTTTGTGAAGGGAGCACCTATTGAATTACTGGCTAATAGCCACAGAGAGAGTGCCTGGGCCCGAATCCAATTTGCTGTTAATCACTGTATCTGCACACATTACTAATATAGAGTCAAACCATTTTTCATTAGTTTGTGAAAAGTGCTGCACCAATAGCTTGAACACTATCCATTAACATATTAACTATGTTTCACACACTGGAAATCAGACTGCAGATAAAACTAAATATAAATGAGACTGGGTCTCTAATTTCTAAATTGGAGAAAGCTGTAATTCCTCAATATGAAATCAGCAACATTGTGGAGAAATTTGTAATTCTGCTGGTTGGCAGTATTTACCTTTTTTGTTTGCATCCATCTTTCCTAACAAGTAATACCGGTAACTGTTTTTCTGACTGTTCCTTCCTGATTATAGAAAGATCATAGGCAGGTCAGACCATATTGACTTGACAGCAATTTTTTTTTTTTTTTACAAAATGCATCTCATTTCAGTATTTAAAGATACAGCAATCTGTTTGCTATTTATATTTTACCTTTAGTTTTACCTTAAAGAACGAAATTTGCCATCCTGATAAATATGGCAATATGAGTATATATTAGTCACTAGAGATTAAATGAAAGTGTCAGTCAATTCATTAAAGTAAAACATTGTAAAAGGCGAACTGGTTTAGAATACTAAACAAACACTGGAGTACAGACTGAAAATCTTCAATCTCACCCTTACACAGGCTGCATATCATTTGCCAAATGGCTCTTCATTTCTGTACTGGAGATGACAGTCCCTGCTTTTAGTGTATGTAAAATGCTTTTGGATGAGGCTCTATATGGGTTTTTGCAATCCTCTGGATCATGGCTTATAAGTAAGGAAATAGGGTTGAATATGATGATGTCTTTATTTAACTTTGACAGCATCTGTTGAAGTACCAGATGGTACAGTTAGGATTCTGGATCATTTTTTTGCAGTGATACAGTCATTTGTCAGTATAGTAGACGTGAAGAAGAATAATGTTGTTAATCATTGTACCTGCACACATTACCAATATAGATTCAAACCATTTTTCATTAGTTTGTGAAAAGTGCTGCACCAATAGCTTGAACACTATCCAACAAAATATTATAGGGGAAGTTCAGTGCAAATACATATGCTTTTCAGAAAAAAAAAAAAAAAAAGAGCAGTATTTTTTCATCCCAATGACCTTAATCTGCCAATTCAGCATTTTGTCTGTGTTTAAATAAATGCTACCGAAATACTGACTTCCTGTTTGCAGGACCCCTAATGAGATCGTTATGGTATCGCCCTTGACCCAGCACCTGATGACGGTTGATTCAGTTGCTCAGTAGAGATTGTTTGACCCATCCAACAGCCAATCAGTAGAAATTACTGTTAAGATAGGTACACACGATACAATAATTCGGCCTGACCGACCGAAACACTGTTTCGGTCGGTCAGACCGAATGACATAAAAAAAAAAAAAAAAACGCAAACGCAAAAAAAGCACAGCAGTGTGGCCTAGCCCTTAGAAACTGAAATGTCAGCTCACTAATGTCAACAGCAGGGAACAGCAAAGTGTATGAAATCAATAGATTTTTAAAAATGGGAGAATATGTAGAATAACTAAGAAGGCATTAAACAAACTAACAATTTAACAAATATTGATAATTTCCACTGAAATGTCCCTGTGTTTCACACACTGGAAATCGGACTGCAGATAAAACTAAATCTAAATGAGCCTTGGTGGTAGTGGAGTAACTAGGAATCACTGGCCCCCCTGCAAAACTATGATGGGGCCCCTATCCGTGCTTCATCCACAGTGGTGGTTTCTGGGAGGAGGCTATATTGGTCATAGGAAAAATAAGAAGATAAGGCCCCCCCCCCCTTAGTTGACCCCCCTGTGGTTGCTCCCCTGGTAGTTACGCCCTTGCTTGGTGGAGTCTCCAATTCCTAAATTGGAGAAAGCTGTGATTCCCCCATATGAAATCAGCACCATTCTGGAAAAAAATTGTAATTCTTTTGGTTGGCAGCATTAACAGTTTTTGTTTGCACCCATCTTTCCTAATGAATAACAACTGCTTTACCAAAAGCAACGTAGAGCACTAATTATAGTGGTGTACATGGGGGGAAAAAATATTTAAGTAAAAACAACAATTGAGGGAACAAAAAGGGTTCCCTCTAAAAAAGACCCCGGCAAAAAGGCACTGCTACTTATGGCTGATTAAAGTGCTAAAGCGTTTATTGTTGACTAAGTGCAAACAATAATAAAGTACCAGAAGGCCCCCACCCACACAACAATATCCCCATAAAAACCATACACCAAAAATACCAACATTAAAATACAATAATAAAACACAGATGCATCACTGCCGGGCGTCCCCGGCTAAAAAGAAAGGAGCTGTGGTAGGTAAAACCAAGACATCCAGAATGCAGCTTGAAAATCAATATCCAGGTAACAAGGTAAGTAATTATGCACACAGACAGCGGGGACTTACAGTGAGAAGCCAGGACTAGGACCCAGGAAACTGTAGTATCCTGAAAGGTCCCAAACCCATTTTATTAAATTAAGGGTGATAATAATAATAATTATTAATGGGCTTGGATAAAGAGACTCTGTACCCTATCACCTAGAGGACTGAATGAACAACTCGCCCTAAATTGCTTTTTATAAGACATACCCCCGCTATACTATATCCAGTTAGCCTAGTATTCTTGTCTGATGGTCAGTCTTAGCCCCTTAATAATTAATAATTATTATTATTATCACCCTTTATTTATCCGACCTTTTATCTTGGTGGGAATGTGGATAGCCGTATTGCCCTATCATACCCCTCATATGCTCTTTTGTTAGTACCCACTTTATCCCTTTTTGATAACGATTCGTGGGAACTTCGGCAGTTTTAATAGATGTTTTAATTATATTTTTATATGTTATATTTCAGTAGTATATGACTTTCAGTTGTTTTAGCGGGATAGTTTAGATACGGACACTTTGACTTTTCCAGTTCACTATGAACTTAATAGGCACGGTGATACTGCTTAACGGAATATATTGCAGTCCTCACAGGTTCACTGGTTGGTGGCCAATTATCTATGGCCTTTATATTCTGACATACGTGGATTTTGTTACCTATGTGTATTAGGGGATTTGTCCCGGTATGCACTGTGTAGTGGTCTTTTAACACACATAGCACTTTCCCTAGCATTTTGCTTCTATTGCACTGAATGCACTTTCTCTGCAGGGATCTCGGACTCTGCGTGTGGCAGTCGGTTGGGGTTGACCTGTGCATGGCATTTGTAACGGGGGTGGTTGCTTTGTTAACCTATGCGGGAGTTTTATTTTATTATTGGGGGCGTTGTGCCTATGCGAGGGGTGTCACCGATACGTTAGCCTTCACATATATTGTCACGTGGGGGGGTTTTTTTTGTTTTTGTGATTTAACGTTTGTTTTTTAAAGGCAGTGTTGCCGGGTGTGTACCCTGAGTTGACGGCCCCACCCAGTAGCGTCGGCGAAACGCGTAGTAGGTGCTTTGGCCTACTTTTATCTTCACAAGAAAGATGTGTGTTTAGTCCATGGATGTGACGCCTGAACCTATCTCTTATGGATATTCTGCTGGCAGCACCCTGGGCAATTGTCTGGTCTGAAAACGGAGTGCATCACTCTGCACCACCCTCAGCGGGAAAAGTCACCCCAGTGCATCTCTAACGGGATCAACAGCATACAGAGAAGTCGGAGACACGGATTTAAAAAGAAATAAGTTGAAATTTATTAACTCGTGAACATAGTCAACGCGTTTCGGCCATTGTGTGGCGGCGTCCACCAAGATGGTCTCGAAACGCGGCGTTGACTATGTTTCAGTAATAAATTCACTTATTTGCTTAAATTCCCCTGTGCTCCAAGAGCTATATATTATATATATATAGTATCGTATATATATAGAATTGAATTAAAAAAAAATAGTGGCCTATTGACCACTAATAAAGTCCTTTGGGAGTGCTCTTTACCTTTATACTTTTGTTTATTGCATCCTGTAGCAGCACCCAGGCTGTTTTAATACCTTGGCAAGAGCCAGTAGTTTGGACTGTTTTGGACTGCCCGACCGACCAATACACGGTAATATCTGTTGGTTTGTGTGTACCCAGCCTTAGTATGTATATACTTAATAACAAAAGAAAAAGGGAATATGTGTATTGGCCAACTGTGATGATAATCATGGCAATTAGATAATATATATAATATTATTACATGATCCATATATAATAGAACACATGAATGTATTCGGTCATGAACCTCCTTCTGGGCTTGTTCAGTGGTAACCCATTTAGGATTCCCCCCCCTTGAAAATCCTGCGCTTGCTACTGATCAGGGGGAGTTTCTAGCAATAACATTAATGTGGTTGGGGCTGGGGGAGCAAGACCTATAACATATAAAAAGTTTTTACAAAGGGTGGACATGCCCTTTAATTATAAAGTAATTTGGTATTCTGTTTCAATCATTTTTATAAAAGGTTTTCATATAAAAACAGTGTACATAGCGAAAGTTATGAAACATAAGGGTTTAGGTATATGAAACATATAATCGTGTATAGCAAGTAATGTAAAAACTATTGTCATATTGAGTTCAGCTTCTTAGGTTTACAGTTTCTGACTTTGCCATTTCCATGCATATTATTCAATGTAACCCAGGCCACACTATGTGGCACCTTTAATATATTTATGAATTAACTAAGTAGCTAAATAGTAGCTGCCTCGTGTCAGCATTGGGAAGAGAGTCTCTTCACTTTTTTCTTATTAAAGGGAATGTCCACCCCTAAAAACATATTAATATAGGTAATAGGCCAGCTTTGTAGCTTTCAAACAAAAAAATGAGCAAAATCCATTCAGGCTAACCTGAAATACATGATTTTTTTGTGCATGAATCAGAATAGCAGGAGCCTCAGCGTCTGTTTCCAAGCTTCATTGCGCTCCTGCCTTATCCGTTCCCACGCAGCTAAAATAATCTCTCCTCAGACAAGCACAGGAAGCTGAGATTGCAAGTCTGTTGACCCCGCTCTCCAAAAATCTGTCCAATCAGGACATTGTAAAGAAATGGAGTATGGAAGTCTGCAAGAGATCTACCGTACTTGCTCTCTATCACAGAGCAAGTAGAGTTCTAGTATCTGACACACACCTCTTCCTGAAAACATTCTTAACAAGTCCAGAGCAAACCTTCCAAAAACATACAAGTCCAGAGCAACCTGAACACTACCAAGGCGCGCCAATGAGTAAAGATGCACGTCATAACTAGCAGTAGTGCACCTCAAGGTTGTTCATATGGTCTTTATAAAACAAACCTTTAGATTAAAAGCTTAACAACCTCTTGCATTGTTCCTCACAAAAAACTTTTTTGATACATACAAGTGCTACAGGGTGATGAAATAAGGTTTGTCATTCAGAGATTTCCCTGAAGAATTCTCTTTTATAGCAGAAAGGTTGAAAATTCAGCCACTCTGCTACCGAATAACAATTCCCATTACCCCTTGACAGCCTTCAGCTACTGTGATACAGTGGCACAATCCATGAATCACTTTGTTGTGTAAAATACTGCAAGTCAGAAGTGTCAGTATTCAAAAAGAGTAGTGCCCATGTGAGGATACAGCATAGCTATTAGAAGCCTTTGAACCAGTCAGTTCTGCTTCTTTAACCAGCACAAACATCTTTAGGAAACAGTGAAAAAAAAGTTTTATATCATCTGTAATACTCTGTGCTTTACAAATCTCATTGCTGTGTATGTGTAAGAAGAAGTTAATTGCTCTTATTCCAGTCTGTGATTTTTATCTACTCATATTTTCATTACTTTGCCATTCTTTCTTTTTGAATAATAAACAGAAGATATTTTTTTCTTAAACTAATATCACATATGCAATATTACAGGACTAGGGATTTATTGACATTTAGAGTGTTATTGGGTCTATCAGTAATTTTTATTGACAAAATGTCACAGAACTAAAGAAATATTGACAGTCATACTTTCAGTGCAGAATTCCTGTTTGAAATGACACTAGCATATCCCTAGTCTTAAAAATAAAGTTATCTGACATTTCTACATTGAATCTGGTTTAAAGGATAGATTCACTCAAAAAGTGAACCTATCCTTTTTCTCATTAGTTATAGAACAGGAAGTAAAGGAGCTATGTCTTGCTTCCCATTCCTTAATTAATTAAACCGGGAACAAAACATTTAAACTTACCCTTGATTATACTCTCCTCCGCAGACTCCAGCTCCAGACTGCTTCCAGGTTATACTCTACTAATGCGCGCATGCACACGGCCCCAACTTAAGCCCGCCCCCCACCAAAATCTTTGACAGATAGGGTCACTTGCAGTAGATGTGGGCTTCTCCTTTATCACCTGTTCTCTAAATAATGAGAAAAGGGATAGTTTCACTTTTTGCGTAAACCTATCCTTTAAAGGCCATGCAAAAAAATGCTTTAAAGCATAAATAATTTAAGCTTCATACAGAGGTCCGATTTGGTGACAGACCGCCGAGCGCGAGACAAATGTCCTTTTTGGCCGATAGTCATAGGGTCTGTCACCAAATCAGACATCAGTATGAAGCTTTACAGTCCAACCTACTCAGCAATACCCACATTTCCTGCCTAACAGTTGATCTAGAGAAATACAAAAAAAAAAAAAAAAAAAAGCAGTAGCATGAGTTTTAGAGTAAGAAACCCCCCCCTTTTTTAAGTACCGTATATACTCGAGTATAAGTCGATCCGAGTATAAGTCGAGGTACCTATTTTTACCTGAAAAATTTGTACAAACTGATTGACTCGAGTATAAGTCGAGGGTAGAAATTATCACCACTACTGCCTTCTGATTCTGTGTTGTTTTTAGGCTTTAATTGCCCTTTAAATGGACAGCAGAATTCCCATACATGAATCCCATACAGTAATAGCCAAATCCAGTACCAGTAACCTCCAATTCTTTGTCACTCCAGATGTTTGGAAACTACAACTCCCAGCATGCTTTTTTGCTGGGAGTTTCAGTTTCTAAACATGTGGAGTGGCAAGGTTCAGTAAACTTTTTATTAAGGGCCCTCTGACCCCCATATAGTAAAGGGCCCTCTGACCCCCATATAGTAAGGGCCCTACCCCTATATAAAAATTCTCTGACCCAATAGAAAAATGTCACCTGAGAGTTGTAGTTTTCAAGCTATCCTTTGCACTGTAACTAGCAGCTGTTTTTTGCCCCAAACTGAGGAACCCATCAGATTTACAGTAACTAGATGATCAGTGACAGTGCTGAGTGAGTCCAGCAGCCAGAATACAGGAAGCAGGAAGTGTAAAGGCAGATCAGCTCCTGTAACTTTCTATGCAGGTTAACACAGCGCCACCTACTGGTTACTATCTGTAATTGCAGAATTTGGATCTAAATTAGGACTTGACCCGAGTATAAGTCGAGGTTAGGTTTTCAGGCTAATTTTAAAGCCTGAAAAATTCGACTTATACTCAAGTATATACGGTAATGTATTTATAATTGTAGAGTAAAAAAATTACTCCAGGCGCATAAGCAAAAATGAAAGTATTTCTGTCTTTGACAAAAAAAGTGAAAAAAAAAAAAAAAAAAATACACAGGAAATGCACGGCCAGTATTTATGTAGTCTTTAAAACTATCTTGCTTGCGCTTGGGGGTATGGGTAGACAAGCAAGATACTTCCTGCACTGTAAGTTGTCCACTGAATTGTTAAAAATTAACTCTTTCTACTAGTATTTATGTAGAATATGAATTAGTCTGATGGCAGTTCCTTTTCTAAGTTGAGCAACTCCTGCTGGCCGATTTCTTTCCTCCTGGACGCTCCTCTGAAAAACCACCAAAGCAACGATGCCCCTATGTTTTACACAGGAGTGCATAGAGGGGGCGAGGACAGCAGTACTGCGGGAGCACACAACTTTGATTACAGAGACTGTAGCTCCTATGGTAATAAAGAACTTAGGAGAAAATGGTCCTTTTAAAGGGCATGTCCACCCCCAAAACTATAATCCCCCCACTAATGGTCCCACCATGTAGTGTAATAAAATCCTTACCTCACATCCCAGCTCCATAAGGTTCTCCTGTAGTCCCCCCCCAAAGTCCCAAAAACTGCATATAGGACTCTGCCTGCCTATCTGGCCTCCGGGAGAAGTTTGGCATGCGTACTGCAGCCCTTCTCCCCCTCCCTCCCGTTTTGCGATCCCTCCCCCTACCATAAAACCCCTTGCCCATATATTAGTATATCTTCCCCCAGCCCCAACTGCTAAAAATAATTTTAAGAAAGACCCCTGAACTCTACTTACCTTCCCTTTCTCCCCCGGCGTTCTGAGAAGCCGGCAGCCGTGTCCGTGATAGGCTGCCGGTCCCGCCCCCTGCTTGCAGTGTCTTGCAAGCAGAAGGCCGGGCGTCGGAGGAGAGAGGGAAGGTAAGTAAACATCGGGGCACTTTCTTAAATTTATTTTATAGTGGTTGGGGCTGGGGGAAGGCATATTATAATATGACAAAAAAAATTTATAAGGGTGGACATGCCCTTTAAAAATAACCCAAAAAACTACAGCAAGATTTTTTAAAATAAGTCATTGCCCTTTAAATTGTGCCAATAACACACACAGGGAACTTAACAACTGATGGAGACATAGGGCCCCCCGAAACATTGTTTGTTAGTGTGCCCTTCCATCATCTTTTTGCTTGTGCTATAGCTTGGAGTCCTTAAGGTAGAGGACTGATGGAAGCTGCACCTACAACTTCAGTGGCAAGCTGCCAGATGGAGTGCCTAGGCACAAACCTATATTGTATGTGCTGTGCACTTGCAAGGTTTGGGCAGTTGTGGTGTGCGTGCGCAGGTGCATCCGTGCACCATTAAGTCCGCCCAGCCGATCGTGGATCGATTGTGCCAAAATATTGGACAGTTTTCTGGGGCTGCTGCGACCGTTGTCGGACTGATCAGACGAATAGGCAATCAGACAGGTTGGAAAACCACAGCCGATAGTGCAGTCCTCTGTGGACCTCATGCTCAGTCACGCCAAACTGTTGGCTGTGGCTACTTTTGCCCAGACCGACCCGGTCGCAAGTGTTGAACGGACGGTTTATTTAGTATGGAGGATAAACAAAATGTCCCATTTGAGTTTAAAGGGTAACTGTGGTCTCAAATTCTTCCAAACTAGTAAGAATGATCTAAAAAGCTTTCCATCATAGCTTCAAAATAAAACCTAAAATCACATCTAGATAAAATTTGTGAAGTTATTGTTGCAAAAGTTCAGCAATATTACTTCCTGGTTTGAACATTCACCCCAATATAATTTCTCACAGGCTCCAGCCAGAGATGTGATTGTTGGCTCAGTGTAAAGGATATACTGCAGGCGTTCATTTAACCCTAACTTGTTTTGAGACCACAGTTGCCCTTTAAGTGTGAAATACCAATAGGTAAACTGTTAATGAAGTGTTTATGCATAATGTAATGTTCTCTTATTTTTAATTTTATAGATAACATATATGATTAATATGCATGGCAATGTGCTAGAAACTCAGCCCCAGCAAAACTATGAGGGGTTTCCTCTTTCTGTTTCATCTATAGTGGTTTTCTGGGGGGAGGCTGACAGGGAAAGCAAGAAGATGGGGCCCCCTGCTAGTCACAGGGTCTGCCCTTCCTGGTAGTTATTCCACTGCTACTATCCTAAACAACAAAAGATGGTGAAAGTGTATTCTGCATATACCTTGTACTATAAAATAAAAGGGCCCCAGTATGAAACTTTATGCTCAAACACTTATCTGCACAAGTTTATTTTAATTATAAATCTTGGGACGTGTATGAACAATATATAAGAGATTTACATTTCTTTTTACTCATCTTTGTGGCTTTCATTTCTCTTGGAAGTATTCTCCAGTCTGTAAGCCAAAATACAATAAAAAAAAACCTAAGGAAATGGTTTAAAAAGTTCAAGCCCATACAGAAATACAAGCTATAACCTCCTTAAAGGGTATGTAACACTGTAAAAACAACTTCATGTTATTTGACAGCTGTGGCTTTAAATATAAATGTATTGGGTTTTTTGCCTATTACCCTCCCATCGCCCACCTTCAGTACTTTAATTTTGCTGGCATCTTCCTCCAGTGTAATATCGTTTTAGTACTGCCCCAACGAGATTTAAAGCTGGAACAAACAAGTGTGTCTGAGAATAGTGCAACCATTGGACTTGCGCGGCCAGTGTCGTTATCGTGCACGACCCAATTATGTAATCGCGTGTGCCAGGTCTAACAGATTTGCCTGTTATATTTGCTGCATGCAATGACGTCACCGGACGCACACACGTCAAACAGCTGTGAGATTCTCAGACACACTGTTTGTTCCAGCTTAGCAAATCTCGTGGGGGCAGTCCTAACTTTTATTAAATCTATGGGATAATAGTATAAACATGTTAAAGCCTTACCAGGTGTCCATTCCATTTGTAGTTTTGCGGCAGCTTCAACCTCATACCTGGTACTGTATCGTTCTATTCCTAAAATGTGCATAAACTTGGTCAACATTTCAATAAACCTACAATCAGAAATCTAGAAAATCTAGAAATCTTTTTAGAATATGTTATGCATGGCATAATCATACCACCAACAAGCCCAATCTCAAGTGTCTGTACCAGAACACCTAGCCATGATGTTTGGGAGTTTTAGGGCATGATAGGATGGGATGGCTGGAGCCTAAATACAGTAGGCCAAACATCCGTGGTTCCCTGTTGTTGGGAGGTATGCATGAACATATCAATATAATCAATGCTTTTTAAAAATAAAGCCATGCGTCTGGCATATTGTGGCCTTAAACTGAGGCCACTACGCTGGATAGCACTACGATCAGAGCAGTGTATGCCAAAACAAGAGGGTCGCATATAATTGAATATAGTTGTCCTTTAATGCAAAATTAACCATACCTTCCCATTTTCTGTATTTTGTAGATTAAACTGAAGCCAAATTTTGTAGATCAATTGAAGCCAAATTTAAAAGAAGAGATAACTGGTGATATGGATGATAAAGTGGAGGCAATATGGGTGGAATTAGGCAACAGGAAAGGGGGTAATGTCATTGTTGGTGTCTGCTATCCTGACATTGGGGTCTGCTACCCTGACATTGATTGGTGTGGTGGAACTGCCATCACAGAAAAAGGCGATGAGTTCCTGAATTTGCTGCAGGATAATTTTCTCTCACAGGTGATTAAGGTTCCTACTAGAAAAGGAGCTCTGTTGGATCTGGTAATATCTAACATTGTGGAGCGCATTATAGATATAAAGGTAACTGGAGGCTTAGGGAATAGTGACCATGAAATAGTGGCATTTGGACTTTGTTATCGAAAGGAAAAGTGCGCTGGGTTAACAAAGACATTTAATTTCAGGAAAGCAAATTTTCCCAGGTTAAAAGCAGCTCTTCAGAATGTCAACTGGGATAATGTATTATCAGGTAAAGGTACTGAACAGAAGTGGACTGTGTTCAAGGGGATTTTAAGCCAGTTCACATCTAAATTTATACCCTTGGGAAATAAATGTAAAAAAAATAAATCCGCGCCCATGTGGCTGAATTCTGATGTAAAGAGGCAAATGGTAAGGAAGAAAAAGGCATTTAAAACCTTTAAGGCCGAGGGAACGGAAAGGGCCTTTAGGGAGTATAAAAACTGTAACAAGGAGTGTAAGAAAGCAATCAAACTAGCTAAAATTAATAATGAAGTTAGGATAGCTGAAGAAAGCATCACTAAGCCTAAACATTTTTTTAAGTATATTCTACCCTCGGTTTATACTCGGGCCAACAACTTTTATTAGGATTTTTAGCTGAAATTGGGTACCTCGGTTTATACGGTATGTATTTATTTTTAATTTTTATTTAATGCCAACCCATTATGGTGGTAGATTCAGAGAATTCCTTTATATTTATATAGTCAGGAAATCAGGAAACACATTGACTTTGACTTACCGGTAATTCCCCTCAGCTCTCTTCACCGCATCCAGCCCCGTTTGTCTATTTCCGAATCTCTATCTCGTGTTTGCTGATCCTCGACAGGTCCTCGACAGGTCCTCTTATCCGGCTGCAGCAATATTAGTCCCCTTTATTTTATCTTTCTCCCTCTCTTGCTTTTCATTGGTTGGTGAACCATTTTATTCTTTCAGTTGTTCTGCCTGTTTCCCTGTTATAGCGTTTATCTTTCTATTCTGCTTGTTGTGTTGACCAGATTCTTCCTCTCGACTTTCTGTTTTCTGCCTGGACTGACCTTTGCTATGTTTTGTGTCCGAATCCGCCTGACCCCTCTGTGCTTGACTTTGGTTTTGACCCAGCTAGTTTTGACTACATCCCTGTTTGACTCTTCAGTATCACGCTAGTGTTGCTTGACCTCTGGTCTTGACCTGGTTAGTCTGGCTGGCTAGCCTTACGGTTTCTACCGACCTTCTGCTTTTGTCACAAACTTACCTGCCGCTCCGGTCCCATGCCACTCTGCACTTCTGGTTGGACGTCGTCATGTGAGGTTTCACGTACTGGCGTGCTCCTGGACCCATCGCCGATTGTAGCTCTGCTACCCCTGGCTCCCCTGTTGTGTTCCTTAAGTTTTGTCCAGCCTACAGTTCCCAGCAGCATCCTTGGTCTCAGTATCCAGTCCACAGTTCCCAGCAGCACCTTGGTCTCCATTGTCCAGCCTCCAGTTCCCAGCAGCATCCTTGGTCTCCGTATCCAGTCCACGGTTCCCAGCAGCCGAGACACAATGTCTCAGCCAATCACAGAAGATGCTGCCGGTCTGGCCCCTTTTATTTGCTTTTGTGCACGGACAAGGCACTGAAGCAAGCAGAAGCGCGCCAGAGGAAAGAAAGCTGGAAAATACTGTTAGAAGAATCTTTAGAATTTATAAATTATTTGGGGGGCTTGCAACGAACTAAAAAAAGGTTTTTTTGGGGGGAGGGGACATACCCTTTAAGTTGAAGATGGTGAATATTGGGGAATCAACATGGGATTTTCTGATGCATCAAAATATTGTAAACTTTTCATAACGCTATCCCAAACTGTATTAGTTACAAATCCTTCCTATCTGTTCTTACAGATGCATCTTATCATTAATACTAGAAACAGTGCCCTTGGAAAGCTGATCTTGCCGCTGTTTACACTGATTTCCCAGGAAGCTTTTAAATGTCTCTCATCTCCAGGGCCGGATTTATACTTCTCTTCCCTAGGCCAGCTTGACTACTATCTAGTTTCACACGTGCAACATTTTCTCTCTGGAAACATTTACTTAGCGTTTGACAGGTGTTTTTTGAGGTGGTCACCTTTGATAAAACGTTCCACATAGCGGTCTGGATCAGTTTAGAAAACAATACACCATTTGTATGAAATTAGCCTAAAATATACTTTAAGGTTGACATTTTAAGAAACATTTAAGAATGTCCTCCAATCACTGGTTTCATAACCCTAGGCTGGAGGGTGTATCATTAGGTTTGTTGGGCTGCTCAGTGGGATTGACACTGGTCACTGAAATCAGAGGAAACCGAACAGGCATACAGGGAGTATAAAAGCTGTAATAATGAGTGCAAGGAAGCAATTAAATGAGCTAAAATAGAAAATGAAATACAGATATCAGAACAAGCAAGTTTAACCCCAAAATTTTTTTTAAACATATCAATAGTAAAAAGATGAGGACCGAGTATGTGGGACCACTAAATAATGGGGCCGAGATGGTTATAAAGGATGCTGAGAAGGCCAATGTGCTAAACCATTTTCTCCCCTCTGTATTCACATTGGAGGGTACTGGTCTTTATGGTGGGGACTGTGATGGTGTGAGGGGTATAGATGAGGAAAATTCACTCTGGCTGACAGAGGATATGGTGCAGAAACAATTAAACAAAGTTAACATTAATAAAGCCCGAGGACCGAATGGAATACATCCTCGGATCTTAAAGGGTATGTCCCCCTTAAATCGATTTTTAAATAGCCTTCCCCTGTCCCCAGCCCCAACCGCATCATTTTTATCTTGAAAGCTCCCAAACTTTTTTCTACCTCCCTCTTTCCTCCGCCGCACTCCCGCCCTCTGCTTGCGAGAAAATGCAAGCAGAGGGGCGGGGACCGCAGTCACGCCTGTGATTGCTGGCGCAGCCAATCACGGACGCGGCTGCCCGGTCATTCAGTGCAGCGGTGGAAAGAGGGGAGGTAAGTAAAAGTTTCGGAGCTTCTAAAAATAAAAATGAGCGGTTGGGGCTGAGACCAGGGGAATACTGATTAAAGGAATTAATGCTAGGGGAGTAGGAATCTGTGAGAGGGAGGGAGAGAAGGGCTGCAGTACGCATACCAAACTTCTCCTGTGAGGCGCAGGTAAGAGGGAAGTCCTATATATGGACTCTGCTAGCCTCCTGGTGGGCATTTTTTGGACTTTTGGGGGGGGGACAACTAAATGAGACCCTATGGAGCTGGGATGTGAGGTAAGGATTAAACAACGACATGGTGGGGGCCAGTAGTTGGGGGGGATTATAGTTTTGGGGGTGGACATGCCCTTTAATAGAGCTTAGTTCAGTTTTATCTAGACCACTGTTTATCTTTTCAGATTCACTTTTGTCTGGTGATGTGCCGCTGGATTGGAAAAAAAGCCAATGTAACATGAATATTCAAAAAAGGTGGTCGTTCCCAACCTGTTAACTATAGACCTGTAAGCCGAACATCAGTGGTAGGGAAGGTTATGGAAACTGTTACGGGATCATATCCTTGACTGTCTCCAGAACTGATCTCACTAGTGGTAGTCAGCATGGATTTATGAGATATAGATCATGCCAGACAAATTTACTTGGCTTTTATGAAGAAGTGAGTAAGAATTTACTCACTTCTGAGGACTTACTGAGCATGTGCGAATTAATGGCCAATCAAAAGAAAGTTTGCTTTCCCAGTAAGTGTAGACGATATCCA
Organism: Hymenochirus boettgeri; assembly: GCA_019447015.1. Taxonomy (NCBI): domain Eukaryota; kingdom Metazoa; phylum Chordata; class Amphibia; order Anura; family Pipidae; genus Hymenochirus; species Hymenochirus boettgeri. The sequence continues at coordinate 267,655,628 of CM033476.1, forward strand.
GCTGTATTGCATTGTGGGAGAGACTTACTGAGCATGTGCGAATTAATGGCCAATCAAAAGAAAGTTTGCTTTCCCAGTAAGTGTAGATGATATCCAGCTGTATTGCATTGTGGGAGAGAGCTTCACATCCTGATGCAATGTGTATTGGGAGTGGGTGGGCGTGGCCAAATGGCACTGCTTTACTGAAGACTTCCCCTGAAGGGAAGTTTCCTACTTATGCTGGTAAGTGTCTAAATGTTAGTTTTTTGCTTTAGTGAACAGTCTCTGTCTCTCCCTCCCTCCCTCCGTCCGTCTGTCTCTCCCTCCCTCCGTCCGTCCCTCTCTCTCTGTCCATCCCTCTCTCCGTCCGTCTCTCCGTCCGTCCGTCTCTCCGTCCTGTCCTGTTAGCAGCAGTGCTCACAATGATCAGCTTCCAGGTTAGTACTATTATTATAAATTGTCACATTACTGTAATAGTGGCCGACTGTATTCTAGCAGCCAATAGGAATACCCCATATTAAACAAGCACCAGGTTCCTCCTTACTGCCGCATTGTGTAAACTACAGCATCTAACAAAGCCCTTCCACATTGGTCGGAATCCAGGTAAAAGCCAATAGTGTTCCGTTTAACTGGGAGAGAAGGCATTGCCTATAGAAATGGTGGGCGATCCCTGCTGTTGCTAGGTATTGAGACGCTGCCTGTTCCTGCTTGAGAGCCCTGGGGATTAGCTGGAGGAGGGAGTTAATGTGCGTACAGTATTGTATGTATACAACTTGACAGCACCCGGTCTGGGGCTCCACGTGCTGATGGAAGCCCCGCGGAGCCTCCCAACACTCGCGGCGGGATCTGGGAGCCTGGTTTTCGGCCACGAAGTGCACCAACGGGCACACTTTTGCTAATATATATGAAGACGGCCCCGCTCTTGGGGCTGAAACATGTAAACCCCCTTGTATGAATAAACATTCATTTGTTCGCCAAGACCTGAGAGTGCCTCACAGCTGCTGTATATGTTTGGATAGCGCACCCAGGCATCTCAATGATAAGCTGATCGACGTGCCCTGTTTCACAATTAGAGAAGAGATAAAATATAATAATATAAAAACCTAACACAAACCACAATCAACAACACACACACACACACACCCCCCCAGACTGGGGTTACCTTGACGTGGTTGGAAAGCTTTCATTCATGTGATCACATAATGTATACTAAAACCTTTGTTATAAAGTATGCCAGTGTACAGATAATATATTGTATGGGGCCTAGGATGTGCATTGATATATATATATTTTCCAAAGGTTGCAGCAGCACAGCCAGCACAAAGATATATTCGGCACGTATCTCCAAAGGACTCCGACAATCCTCTCAAACGAGCTGTACCATATTATATATTAGAAGAGAATAATAGTAGCATGCTACAAAATCATCTTCTAAAAAAATTAAAGGGGCCGGCATACAATACAAAATACAAAACACACACACACAAACACACAAGGATGTGGAAGCACCCAAAGGCAATTACAACACACTGGTCAAACATTTAATACACACACACACAAATAATAAATAATCAACACACACACACACACACACACACACACACACACCCAGTAGATAACGATCAGCACTCCATTCCCAAAGGTTTGATGTGTCCGGGTGCAGTTCAAAAATAGCAAACATAGAAGGATTTGTAGGAAGGCACTCACAGGTCTATTAAAATGTAACTTATTAGGATCAAAGTAAAAGAATAAAAAGCGCCCTATATCAATGCATTTCGTCCTCAGGATATGACGCACTCTGCTTGAGACGGGGTTATATACCCTGCTGTCCAAGTCCCACAGGGAGAGGAAATTTTAAAAACAAAATTAAATACTGAAAGTATAAAAGCATCATATGCACCATGAACAGGTAGCAACAAATTTATGTACAATGTACAGATTCTAAGCATAAATTGAAACAATCACGGACAGAGGGAGAGACTGTAGCAGCAATAAATTACCAGCACCTGCAAAAAAGACAACGTTAATTCATACAGTACATCCTAAAGTGCATACAGCCTGAAACACAAATTGTCGCAATAAATGTATGGATTATAAAAAACAATGTAAAGAAAGTTGCTTATTCAGTCCCCCTGGTGTGGAGTGTTGAGCCTATGTATCCAGCACGCCTCTTTCTGCAACTTTGTCATGATCAATGTTGGATTTAATCTCAACCGTGGTCAGTCCATCAAGCACCATACATTTCAAGGAATAAAGCGGATGGGCCATCTTTTTGAAATCTCGGGCCCCCGACCAAGTCCCTGAATTTGGGTTATAATGGGGTTATAGCTGTGCTGAGAGCCGATCGAATAGAAGAATGGTGGTTAGCCACCAGTTTCTTGAACATCATCTTGGTCTTACCAATATAGTATAGCCTGCATGGGCATACTATCAAATATACGATAAACCTGCTCTCACAGGTAAATCTTTGTTCAATAAACATTCTCCTTCCATTATGCGGGTGGGCAAAATCTCTGCCCGATAGCATCGACCTGCAGGTGATACAGTTTGGGCACCGGTAACAGCCCACTTTAGGACTGACCTTAGTAAAACTCAAAATCCCTCCCCCCAAGTTGGGTGCAGAACTAATGTCAGTACGGACCAGATAACTGGCCAAATTGCGTCCCCTCCAGTAGGTATGCCTCAAACGGGTATTCTGAAATGGAAGCTGTCTGTCCTTTTTAATGAGCTCCCAGTGATTATTAGTAATCGTCCTCATACATTTACTCTGAGGGGTATAGATGGTACAGAAGTCTATAATATGTTCCTCAACGGGGATAACAGGGACCAGATTATTGTCCTGTTCTGTGATATACTGTCTGGCCCTGTCTAATTTTCTAACCAATAAGGATTGGGAGTATCCCCTGGTTCCAAACACCTTGTACATATCATCCAATGAAATGCAATAAGTTCATCAAAAAGTCAATGGTAGGACCAACATGATTCAATTTTCTAAGGGCCAGTCGACATACCTCTACACCATTCTGAGGAATGACGGTGTATAGGCTCTTAACATCACAAGTCATAAAAAACACTTCATGCATAGGTACAGACAAAGATGTTAACAAATGAAGGAGAGAGAGAGAGAGAGACGTGAGTGCTCTATCTTCTGATTTCTATTACTGTACCTATGGAGCACCGGGGCAGTGGATAAAGAGAGTGCGAGTGTGGGACCTTCGATGCAGAGATATATATATCTCCCTTATATAGTATATAAATTTCATGGGGAATACGTTGGGCTTTTCGGAGGTACTATGTTGGTGGGTGGTGGGTAAAAGTAATATACATAGGGACATTGTTTATGTGTTTAAACACTAAATAAAATTATATCAATATCAACAAATGTGTTGTAATGACATTAAAGTATATAGAAATGTAAATAAGGCCAAATCTATAAATAAATATAATTACTTGCATAGTCTCCACTATGATATCTTCAAAATGGACTGTCAAGCCACACCCCAGGAAGTTTTACAGGGAGGCAATGGAAGCTTACAAAGGAACATATTTCTCACTTCCCTTTTAGTGTTGTATCCAATGGTGTGCTTAATATTAGATTGACAGCAGTGTTAGCCAATCAAAACATTTTCTGAGTGTTAGTAGGGAGTGTTAGGAAGTTGCAAGACTTATATGTCACTTCCTTTGTAAAACATGTGACAGTCTTAGTAAAAACATTCTTCTCGCTCTCACCTAACTCCACCCCACCACTCCCCTCTCAATAGACAAAAAGGAGAGCTGCCGTTTGCTGGACAGGAAGGGAAATCTATTTCAGGGATAGGCAACAAGTAGATCTCCAGATGTTTGGAAACTACAACTCCCAGAATTCTCCAACTACAGAGTGCTTGTAGAGGAATGCTGGGAGTTGTAGTAAAAGAATCTGGATTGTAACTAATTGTGATTGGTTACAATTAGATTCTTCCAGAAAGCATACCAATCAAATTCTTTCTGAAAGAATCTGACTGTAACCAATTCTAATTGGTTACAATCAGCTTTTTTTTTTTTAGAAAGAATCTTATTGGTATACCAATTAGATTATTTTCCAATTAGAATTGGTTACAATGCGATTCTTTCAGAAAGAATCTGATTGGATAGTATACCAATCAGATTCTTTCCCAATCACAATTTGTTACAATCAGATTCTTCCAGAAAGCATACAAATTAGATTATTACTAAAAGTATCTGATTGTAACCATTTCTGATTAGAAACAATCAGATTCTTTCAGGAAGTGTCTGAATCAGATTCTTTTCCAAACAAAATTGGTTTCAAATCAGCTTATTTCAGAAAGTCTAATTTGTTAGTATACCAATCAGATTATTTCTAAAAGAATCCGATTGTAACCAATTCGGATTAGTTACAATCAGATTCTTCCAGAAAGCGTAAAAATAAGATTATTTCCGAAAGTACCCGATTGTAACCAATTCTGATTGGATACAGATTCTTTCAGAAAGAATCTGGATTGGTATACTAACCAATCAGAATATTTTCTAAACAGAATTTGTTACATTCAGATTTTTTTAGAAAGATTGTTAGTATTTCAATCTTTTCCAATTAGAATTAGATTATTTCAGAAAGAATCTGATTGGCTAGTATACCAATCAGTTACTTTCTGAAAAAAAAAAAATCGGATTGTAATTCCCCAGGTCCCAGAGCCATTTACAATAAGTTTCTGTATCATTTTTACAAAATTTTCAAAAATTCCTTTAAAAAAATTATTTCGGTGGCCATTGAAAATAGAATGCGCAATCTCGAAAAACAGTTCGATCATGAGGAAAGTTATTTTTTTTTACACTTCTGGATGTATGTACGTTTTTCCCAGACCATTTTCCAGGTCCACAGGCGGAATGGATTTTAGCAGTTTCGCCCATCTCTCAAAACCCTGAATTTAAATATCTTCCTGTATAGATTTATCAAAACAAAATCGATAAACAGAAAAATGTGATGGTGTTACATAACAAATATAACATGGATAATGTCTTTTTATCTAGATGTTAGGCTGCACTTTATGTATATTTAACATGTATTTCTAAAGCACTGACACTTCCAGTACAATCCAAAACATGTGTGTATATATGTTCCCTCTAATACTTATTGGGGTTCACCCAATAGGTTCCCTTCTGCCTCTGTAGATTATGTAAAATATTCATTTAGCGGGATGTGACACTAATAGAACCAAGATTTCATAGGATTTCTTTTATTTTTATCATCTTTCCTTTATTTTTTTGTACAAATCCCTAAATTTTATAGTAGTGTGTATGAAGATTTTATATCATCTGTATCCACATATAGCTAAACATACACCCACAGGCACACTTTTGCTAATATATAGGTAGTGGCTGAATCAGATATTCAGACATTTATTAGTAAAGGCTATATATCTTACGGTGTGCACAGGGCGTTTTATGCTTATTTACATTATTCTGAAAATGACCATCACAGTTCTTGTCTCAGTTATTAAGCACACATGCAAACACACAATGGAAACAATCAACTTTTTTTTTTTTAAATTGAAAAATATGAAGGGAATTCTTGCACATTCCATAGAAGTGGAATCAGAGGGCAAGTAGAAACTCCAGTGGTTCAAATCTATGGCGACATGGTGCACATCTTTACCTTTCAATCATCTACCTCCTGGTCCTGATCTCCCATTTTATCTTCCCTGTTTCCCCAATACTGGAGTCTAAATTTTCAATTTTCAGCTGGAGTTTAGTCGATCAGGCCCCAGCTGTCCTGTGATAGGGGGTGTCAGATTCTATTAATCTGCCCATAGATTCTATATAGCCTCCAGTCATTCCCTGTATATGATTTTGCTTACTGAACTGTCTCTTGCCTTGTTGGTATATGTAATGTGCTCTGTCCAAGTGCATTAATGATCCATTTTCACTTTAGGATGGTGTTCGAAAGGTTAACCATAGCAAAAATCTCAGTAGCAATATAGTTGAAATAAAATGCACTGGATTGATATTACATGCATACATAATCTAACTTTGGGGATGTTTATGTGAGCATGTAATGTATGGTCCTATAATATTGGTTTCCTTCAGTGTGCACATAAAAGAGGAACAGCAATATATAATAATTCAAATGCATCATTCTCTTTGGTATAAGAAATTGATATGGAAGACCCTTCTAATCTGTATCATTGCAGATGCAAAGAAAAAAATGTTCTGCTGCAGTAGCTACTTAAAGTGAATGTCCACCCTTTACATGATTTTTTTAATGTATGGTAGCTCCCCCCTAATCGCAGAGTTATTTCTTTACAAAAACAACCAGAATGTTAGTTACAGCTCCTCTATCATCCGGATCAGTGGTAACAGAGCAGGTAACAGACCGGCAGCCGTATCTGTGATTGGCTGAGAGGGAATGGAAAGTGCTGTTGGAATGTTCAGATCGGTTTCTTTTAAAGAAATAACTCAGCAGTTATGGTATTTTCCCCCTGCCCACCCCCATCTTTAAAGGATTTTACGATAGGTAGAAAGGGGTATGGAGGGTGGGAGGGAATGGGCTATCCTGCGCATGTAACCATCCCTCCAGGACAACAGATTAGAGGCAGAAACCTTTTGGCAGGATAAGAGCTCCTACTCCTCACTTTCCTGTACCTTGGACAACGACTGCAGGAGAACCATTTGGAGCAGAGATGTAAGGTAAGGATTTCTTAAAACTTCACAGTGGGGCCAGTTGTGGGTTAAATTTTAGGTTTGGGGTTGGACATGACCTTTAACCATGGAAAACTGAACTAAGCATTTATTTTTCTATATGCAGACATTTCACTATAGCTTAGTTAGCATGTTATTAATGGGATTGAAGTCATGTTTTCCTAGAGAAGGTTGAAGACATGATCAGATCTAGCCATATGACCCAGTTTGATTTGTAGCCAGTCTAGGAAAACATATGGTGTGCCAGAGGGTATTTTCATCATTTGATGCACCTGTCACTGAGGGGGGTCTGATGTGTTTGCAAAACACTACCTACCAACAGATGCAAAAGAATTATGAACAATGAAAAAGTTTGGTTTGCCCTTTACCAGCTATGTTATAGCAATAATAATTGATATATGTTAAACAATATATGTAAGCATTCTAAGCCACCCATTGGTTAAATCCGATTAAAAAAAGGATTAAACAAGCATTAGGTGTTTATTGAAGCTATATTTCCTATGTGGATTTGGTGCCATTTTTTGCGTGCATTTTTCTAGTTCAATGGTGTTATGCCAGTTTGAAATAGCCACATTGAAAGTAAGAATTAAACAGATTTCTTTTCATTTACCAAATACTAGAGAGAAAAACCTGTTAGTGAGATCTGGATATCACAGATCTATAGGTCCCAGTCAGGAGTTAGTTTACAATAAAATACTGCAACCCTATGACACTATTTCTGTATGACATTCTCCCCCAGTGTGGTGCAAGTATAACTCCTAGCTGGGTATTTTTCAGTATTTCCTCTATTATTTTAGAAATATGGGATTGTAACCAGACTATTAAACCTCTTTAATGGGAGGAAAGAGGTTATTCAGTTGCAAGAAAGAGAATGATTTTTTATATTCTTTTTCCATTCTTAGGTGATTATCAAATAAAAAGTCTCATTCATTAGTAGAATAGTAGCCAATCGCAGCATTTTATTCTTTCAACCTTCAGTGGCATAATTACATAATTGACTGGATTAATAAAACTCATTACCCCAAAAAGAACCGTGATATTACTTGTCAGGAGCCAGGCATAATGTGTTGTATCTTCAGAATACTAAACAAACGGTGCAAAAATTCAATATAATACCTTTCCTGTTTTATGATTTTACACTAACAGTATGTGGGCCACCATTATTGATACTATGTAAAAAAAAAAACAACATACGGCATATTTATAAAGCCCCAGTGTTTATGACAATCCGTTAATACAATTGATCATTGGGTAAATACTGCAAACTGTATTTACAGATTATTAATTAGGGCCCTCATAATACTAGTGGGTGGTTTATAAGCATTTATTAGCAAATGCCAAATTTACCAAGCAGTAAACACAGATCGTACTACTGACCATTGGTAAATACAGATCACTGGATTTACTGATCACAGTATTTGCTTTATTACCAAGGCTAAATAATTTTCAGACAATATAAAACAGGTTGGTTAAGAAAAACAAGTTGTATAATTTATATAGAAAAAGCTGATACAACAAAATCCTTTTCTTTGTGCCAAAATGACAGCAGTGGTAATGAATACTTATGTTCTATTTGCCATTCAGGCTGGATACATGTCTGGGATGCTGGTACCAGTAGGTGTCGGGGTTGCTGAGGCACTTTTAATCCTTGCAGCTCTGTACAGCATGAAGATTATAAAACGCTGCAGCAGAAATGGCTTCAAACAACATAAAAGAAAGGTATGAGGAAGCCCCTTTAACTCCTTAGTCTCATCTAATATTAAATGGAGATTTATTTTGCTAGCTAAGTTTTGCTAAGTTCCCCATTAAGGGCTAGGCCACACTAGTGTGTTTTTTGCGCTAAAATGGAAATCGCGGGAACACGAAAATACCCGTGAGTTCCGATGGGCATGCGATTGCACGTCCATTCGTGTTTTGGCAACGCATGCGTTCAACATTTTTGGTGCATTAACGCATGCGTTTCCATAACAGAAAAAGGCAAAATCACGTGTGCAAAACGCACGAGAATCGCGCAGGACATGTATGCACTGTAGCTTTCTTTGTGATACTTTTCATTTTAATGTATCTTATATTGTCATTTGAATGAATCTGATATATGCTATGGCCATCCCTAGTCTCCATGTTGCTGCTCTGCTTTGCCATGTGTCTCCAGAAATGTCAGACCGTAATCTTCTGCCAGTTTCTTACAAGATAATAAAGGATGTGATGAGGTTTTTGTAAAGAAAATTGCAGAGCCAATAAATGTGCTAAATCTTTTATGAAAACCCAGGAAGACAACCAACATCTTGGAATACTGCACGCAGTACCTGACTGCATGTGTTAAAAGTTTTTTCTTTTTTATAAAGCATTTTAAAATAAAGTATGTATTAATGTTGTGATTGATTAGTGCAAAGTAGCATAGAAACAAACAGGTAAAGTATCACAATAACAGATTCCCTGCTATCCATATTGCAATGTACCCTGTACCCTTTATTTTTGTACCGTATATACTAGAGTATAAGCAGAGGTTTTCAGGCTTTAAAATTAGCCTGAAAACCCGAACTCGGCTTATACTAGGGTCACAGTAAGTATTGTAAAGCCAATCCGGCTGCCAAACGCTCTGTATAAGTTTACTCACATTAGAATCAAGTCTTCCAGGTGGCACTCTGCACTGGTTCTGCAGGCTGATGTCCATACTCTGAGCCTGTCTCAATTACCGGTTCCGAGTAGTGACGTCACACTTGATTGTAATACGAGTTACCTTATCATACAGAACGATCTGTAGCTGGATTGGGGGGGAAAGAATTTACAATACTTACTGTGACCTGATTAATTAGTGAGTACTTACCTCTCTTACATACCTCACTGAATTTGGGGGGTCTCTGTGGGGGAATGTTTTGTCCCTTTCCTGGAGGGTGCTGTCAATAAAAGCCTCATTCCTTGGCACTGCAGGTGTTTGGAAACTACAACTCCTAGCTATTAAAAAAAGCGTGCTGGGAGTTGTAGTTTCCAAACATCTGGAGTGCCAAGGAATGAGGCCTTTTTATGGACAGCAGAGTTCCCATACAGTAACAGCCAGACTGGATTTGGCTTTTACTGTATGGGAATTCTGCTATCCATTTAAAGGGAAACTAAATACAGTATTATAAGTCCGTAGTGGTCATAATTTCAAGCCTCGGCTTATAATATTTATTTTGAGGTAAAAATAGGTACCGCGGCTTATACTCAGGTCGACTAATACTAGAGTATATATATGTTAAAATCTATGTTCTCTGTACTATTTTATTTTTCTATTTAATTCCCTATGTTTTTATCTCTCATTGCTCCTCTCAATTTTATTTACTTTTTTAAAATGCTCTTTTCTGACCCAGTTAATTTCAACCTATTTTACTGGAACCGTATTTTTTTATTCTCCCCCTTGTGTCTCAAGCAAAGAGAATTCAATAGCATGCAAGACAGAGTAATGCTCTTAGCGGACAGCTCTGAGGATGAATTCTGAAATGGACTGCTCTAGGACTGGAATATTTAATGACACTTTAGCTAAAGAGAAGAAAATCCTGCAATCCAGTTATCGGTCAACTGTGTAACACCTTGTAGTGATCAACCTGCATTGGAATATAAAGCTGGCCACCCACTTAGGTACCTTCAAGAAAACAAGATGATCATTGCTGTTCTGGCCCCACACATGGATTTTATTCTGTGAGAGGGCCAAATCACTTTTGATCAATATTCATTATTAAACATTTATGGATTGTCCTTTTTAAAATCTCTATGGCAAATGTCCCTTTAGCCTTTATCCCCCTGCCAGTGTGTTTCAAGTGACATTGCCCAGGGCCCTACAATGATCTATTTAGTGGCCTAAGGGCAGGCTCAGTTTGAATCTAAGACATACATGGACAAACAAGCTACAAATGCAGCCAGCTACAAGTGCAGCCAAGGAATGCTGGGAGTTGTAGTTTTTTCAAACATGTGAAAAGTTCAACACCCATGCACTATATCATAAAAATGGGAGGGTATGTGTGTGTTTCATCATATTATGCGGTGGGATTGCCTGGGTCCTTTTTAGGACTTTCAGACTTATCCCATTTGAGCCCCCCCCCCTAGATACTTGCTGGGAGTGGAAAGGAAGAGCATGTTCAGAATGGATCCTGATACCTACTAGCTAAAGAGATGAAAGCCTCTCTGGCCCTACAGCTACAGATATATGCACAAGGGAGAGGCAGACAGATCCCAAATCCTGAATGTTTCCCCAAGCTTCAATAAAAATAATTACCTAGCAAAAACTAACACGTTCAGAGAGATTCAATAAAAGTTCTTATGTTTTAAAATGGTACGAATTTTGCCCAACCAATCAGATCTTATTTACCATTTGTAAGCTTACATCTTATTGGTTGGGGCACCATTATAAACGATAAGAACTTTTATTGAATAACCCTGATAATTTCCACTATGCACCAACGGGTACACTTTTGCTAGTGTATATATAGTAGAATGCCATTTATTTCAACAAATCTCTGTTGTTGGTTCATTTGTTTAGGTGTCTAGATTTGAACATACAATCTCTCAATTTAATGTTAATTAAAGCATCAACCCTATGCATTTTTCAATAGTTTACCAATTTAAAGGGGATGTTGGAGGGTATGCACAACAAAATAAATGATTATCCCTCTATTCAGGTGGTAAAGGATGGTGGGACCAGTAGTTCAGCCATTAGGCAACAAATAAGCTTTTCATTACTGAAAAATAATTTTTTATTTATTTCTCAAATAACTTTTTCTTGTAAAGGATGCTGGGAGTAGTTCAATATCAACTAAGATAGTCTATAAACAGCATCATTCAGGACAGTAATTAACACCATAACAATGCATGTTTAAAATTACCCTAGTTTATGCTTGCAATACAAGGATTGTGGAAGCACTCCAATTAGGCTAATTTACAACTACATTTAGCGGAAGTGCTACTGATCTGGTCAAACATTTATACAAACATAGAAAAGATAATCAATGCACATTCTTAGGCCCCATACAATATCATTATCTGCACACTGGCATACTTTATAAACAAAGGGGTTTTAGTATACATTACTGTGATCACATGAAGAAAAGCCTTCCAACCACGTCAAGGTAACCCCAGTCTGGAAGATCTAGGACCTTCCACACTGGGGTTACCTGACGTGGTTGGAGGCTTTTCATTCATGTGATCACAGAATGTAATTTATATAAACCTTGTTTATAAAGTATGCCTGTGTGCAGTCGAGGTTGAGGTTTTTATAAAAATAGCCTAAAAATCTATCCTTGACTTATATTTGGGTCACTCACCTTCGCTCTTCTGGTGGCTGACGTCACTACTCGGTGCCGGTCTCAGTTCCCGGCGCAGAGTACAGACATCAGGCACCAGAATGGATGCGGAAGTGAGCGGCAGCAGAGCCGGATCGCAGTGGTGTGAGGAGAGACAGAGGCCATAGCGTAGGGTACTGCTGGGACCAGCTTACCAGGAATCCTTCTGCCAGAGATGGAGGTGGTTGGTATTGTAGAAGAAGCAGCACATATGGCAGCATGAGCATCTGATACAGTACACCACAGTGAACCATGTGCTCTCTTTCAATAATCAGATGGCAGCACCAGGAGAAGCTGAACATCTTGCCACTGCAGATGTTTGGAAAATTACAACTCCCAGCAACTAAAGCATGCTGGGAGTTGTAGTTTCCAAACATCTGTAGTGGCAAGGAATCAGGGGTTACTGTGTGGGATTACTCTCTATTTAAAGGCTAACTAATGCAAGGGTAACAGAATCAGGAGGATGGAATCTATTGTTAAAGATTGCCTTCTGATTCTGTATTGTTTTGAGACTTTATTTGCCCTTTAAATGAACAACAGTAGTCCCATACTGGATTTGGCTATTACATATACTGAAAAGGAGAAAGATCCCTAATGGCAATCCTGCACACTCAAATATTAGTGTAAAAATCCTTTATTTAGAACAGTAATATAGTAGCAAAAATGACACTATATAAAATTAAAAACCATTAAAAACGATATTTACAATGATCACATGTGTGACAGCCATATTACATCAGCAAGGTAAAGTGCAGTAACTAAGGTAAAGAGGGAGAGACCTTAGGCTGAAGGAATCAGTAACATGCTACTTATCTGTCTCAGTAGTATTCAGTCATAAAAGTGGTCAAAGACAGGCAGGTGCGATAAACTGGAACAAAGAACCAAGTCAAAAAAATGCTGCTAAGGCTAACAATCCCCTCCAAACGATGTGGCTGGAAAACACGCCGTACACGCTCGCCAATGACGTCGGCTTCTTACTTTACCTTGCTGGTGTAATATGGCTGTCACATGTGATCATTGTAAATATCGGTTTTAATTTTATATAAAGTGTAATTTTGCTACTATATCCCTGTTCTAAATAAAGGATTTTTACATTAATAAATATTTGAGTGTGCAGGATTGCCATTAGGGATCTTTCTCCTTTTCAGTATATGTATATTTCTATATCCCTACCTAGCACCTCTATCTACCTTTTGACCATAAGTTATTTAAACTAGTGCCCTATCTCTTTCTCTGGCTATTACGGTATGGGACTACTGTATGGGAATAATGCTGTCAATTTTAAGGGCAACTAAAGCCTCAAAACAATACATAATCAAAAAACAGTTGTGGTCATAATTTCTACCCTCGACTTATACTATGGTCAATCATGTTTTACTCATTTTTTAGGTAAAAATAGGTACCTCGACTTATACTCTGATCGTCGTCTTATATTCGAGTATATACCGTAAGTAGAAAATGAACAATATACTTAAAATACTTAAAACTATAATTGTGCATTTTTGTGTTTTGTAATAGAATACTCTAGTGTAAATGTATTGAACTATCAAAAAAGTTGAATAGGTTAAAAATAGAAATTAGTTATTTTAATACCTTTTCCCCAGCATTTCAAATCAAAGTAAACATTTCAACACAGTGCCTTATTAAATAGCTTTTTTGGAAAATAACAAAAAATTTATATTTGTTATTATAAAGTAGATCTAGAATTTTAAGTACAGGAATTCAATTCACCATTTTATAAATATGATGTCAAAAAGTTGATAAACCTGAAGCTTTTAACTCATTTATTATTTTGTCTCACAGAGCTAGGAGGATGATTAAAGGGCATGTCCATCCTTATTAACAACTTTTGTCCATTAATAGAATACCCTCCCCCCAACCCCTATAAAAATAATTTAAGAAAGTGACCAGATCTTTACTTACCTTCCCTCTCTCCTCCGACGCCCGGCCCTCTGCTTGCAAGACACTGCAAGCAGGGGGCGGGACCGGCAGCCGCATCCGTGATTAGCTAAGAGGCAGCCAATCACGGACGCGGCTGCCGGCTTCTCAGAATGCCGGTGGAGAGAGGGAAGGTAAGTAGAGTTCTGGTCACTTTCTTAAAATATTTTTTTTGCGGTTGGGGCTGGGGGAACATATTCTATTACATGGGCAAGGGGTTTTATGCTAGGGGGAGGGATAGCAAAACGGGAGAAGGGCTGCAGTACGCATGCCAAACTTCTCCCGGAGGCCAGGTAGGAGGCAGAATCCTATATGGACTCTGCTATCCTCCTGGTGGGCAGTTTTAGGGACTTTGGGGGGGGGGGGGACTACAGGAGAACCTTATGGAGCTGGGATGTGAGGTAAGGATTTTACTACACTACATGGTGGGGCCATTAGTGGTGGGGGGATTATAGTTTTGGGGGTGGACATGCCCTTTAAAAGTATGGCTTCTTTATCTAGTTAGGAAGGACACAATCCACATAGTATATCTTCAAAATAACCTAGGCAAGGCCACATGCAATTAACATTAATGGCATATCCAACTCCAAAACAAGATTTTTAGATTCCTGTAGGAACACCCCTCACCCCCCTTTGCGAGATATTCACAAAGATACTGGATACAGGCCATTATGTATGATGTCATGGCCAACGACTAGCACATTAGGGGTGTGTCCATTCAGTGCAGTGAAATCTCAGTGGAACATGCGCTTAATCTATTTGAGATTTTACTGCACTGATGAAAACTGGGAGCTTGTCATAATTGATGTTTGCATACAAATTTGTTCTGCCCATTTAACAGCAATTCACTTGGGTATTACATTATGATGCCATACTGTTCTTCAAGGATTATTTTGGAACATTGCCTTTAAGTAGAACAGAGAAGATTTAGATGTTACACTCAAGTTGACAAAACAACAAGGTAGTTGTTCAAAGCTGAAAATACGAAAGGACATTAACAGCAAAATTATACTAATCAAATTTATGCTCTGCATACTGGTCGAGATGCCAGTTAACCAGATTGTTCTTATATTACAAATAGGAGGGATAGCAATGCAGATACTTAAAGGAGAGGCCTAAACACTTACAGCCTAGAAACTGCTAAATAAAGTAGTTTCATTTGGCTTTCTAAGCAATTCCAAACTAGAGATACACCAGTGCAAGATCAAGCCCTCGTACCAATTCTAACCACAACCGCAGGGTCAAAGCCTTTATGTATTGTTTGCTTGCCTATAACTTTTTTTTCTCAAATCAACATTGTATTGTGAAAGCCTGTACAGAGGGGAAAACTTTTTCTTGAAGTATATGTACACTGCAAAATTAGTTTTTTTTAAATTGCTGGAAACCATAAAATTCTTCCCAACCATCTTACATTTCAGCTGTCAATCAAGTTCCTTCGTATCATAATTTTGTTATGTATAGTTTTGCTGTAGTTGAAATGGTGGCAGTTGGTATGTAAACTGAACGGGGGGGGGGGGGAATAAAGTTATATCATGGTAATGGCATGTGGTATTTGATTTTATGGCTATAATCAGAAAGGTTGTGTATCTTCACATAATTACTTCAGATATTGGTTCTAAACCAAAACCAGAGAAATTACATGTTTCAAACAAATCAGAAAAATGGAATGTAAAAAATATCAACTTAAAAGAAGTCAGCATTCTTGTATTCCATATGAATTTTAGAGTTAAAGGACATCCTCAAATGAAAAATGATTTATAGGTAAAATCACCCCAACCCACCCCCAGTTAGAAAGCTGGCAGATATAGGACTAAAGTGTAATGAAATGTTCTTCTCCCCTTCTTTCTGCCTCTCAAAAGATTTCCTTCTCCTCTCTAGTCATTGGCTGTGATGTCAACTATCAATTCAATGACTGACTGCTGCTAACTGGAAGAACCAGGAAGCAGAAAGAACACTGGGCAGCATTTCACGTTAGTCTTACAGCTTTCTAATTATTGCAGGTTTGGGGGACAATTTACCTTTATACAATTTCTTTTATTCTAGGGGCGGACTTTATTAATTTTATGAGTTAAGAGCCATAGCCATGTCAATTGGTCAGGCTTCCTTTTCATCTGTACAGGTAATTTTACTTATTGTTCTCCTTTAAATGGAAATAAAACCCTCCTCTGTCTATCCATGGAGGGGAATACAGCGAGCCAGTTGGTCCTGTCAATTCTAGCTATAGTCTAGTTATGTTTAAGTACCTTGACTTATGTTTGGTACCAGAAGAAAGGGAGACAGGAACTGACTTGAACATTACTTATATAACCCTGAATTTGTTCCTTACTGTTGAACAGACATGTTTATTGCAAAGAATTTTCTGTAGAATCAATTTTCCTCTTAATGAAAGGATAAGGAGAAAATCTAACCGTTCCATTATTTAGATACCAGCAGTGAGATGAGCCTCTGAAAGATTTTATAAAAACACTGAATAAAGAGTTTTATATGAAACCATTTAGAAGTACAAATTGCTACATCATTAAGTCTTTATGCACAGGGTGTCCTATGAATTCTTGTCTTATTTGTGTGCTTGGCTACAATGCTCAACCTGACTGAAAATGCTTTTCCCAAAGCTGCATAGTCAGAGTTGGTATAGATGGATTACAGGGATAAGAATTATATGGGATAGAGGAAAGTAAATAAGGAACACAGACAAAAGCCACAATACATACATTGATATGGGGTACAATATCCCAAGATAAATAGACCAAATGTAAATACTAGCCTGCTTACTGAATAGGAAGAATGTGGATTCTGCCCAAATTATCTGAGTAGTGTTTTGTGATATAGTGTGATTGCTCAAACTGAAGAAGTAGAAAGTAGATCTGTACTTTAATATATTCCAAACTTGCAGATAGAAACAGTCTGCTAGATAATTATAGTTTTCATTCTCTGGGGTTGAAATGTGGTCTTCCCAACTCACAATTCACGAGGGTCAAACAGATTTGTAGTGGTCCAATTGATAAGAATATTAAAATGAGGGAAATGACTGCTGTTGGCTGTGAAACATTGCACGAGGGGCTGTTTAAATTCATGGAAAGTACAACACTGTCCAGTAATTTATTAATAATTGTCATTTTTCCTAAAGGGATTAATCACTGGGCCAAAATCATCATCACTGTACAGTGAGGCCTATTTTTATAACCTGAGGTCCAGTTACTGGTAGGCTTCATTCCAGGACCAGCCTGCTGTCTACGTGTAATTCTAGACTCCTGTGTCACATAGACCTGCCCATTGCTCTTGCAGACATTACATAAAGGGCTGACAGGTACTTTATTATTCATAATATTTTTTTTTACATAGATAGGACATTGGGGCATTATGGGTTAAATTTATATTCTGTTAGTAAATATGTTTTTTATATTGACTGAATAAGTGCTTTAATATCCATATCAGGTGTCTTACAGAACAAATAAAAGTAATAATTATTACATATATTATACATACAGTAGCTACAAAACCTATTATGAGGCTTTGATGCCATCCTGTAAAAAACTTTAATTCCCCCTCATCTCCCCAAATCCACTACACCCTCGTTGACATTGCGCAGCCCTTACCATGGCAAAGAATGATTTCTGTCTTCAGTGGAGAATGGTTAAAGTGGATGGACCATCATGATCAGGTTATGGTTTAGGGTATGAATAAATTCAGCTCACTGTCAGCTGGAAAGTATGTGCAAAGTGGAATTATTTCCAGATTTATTTAACGTAAATTAAACTACAAATCTGCACCCCCAGAATTATCTAGTATGGAAAAGGTTTGCGTGAAGGCAGATAATTTGGCAGGACAGGGGGGAAAAAAAAAATCATAATAAGTCAGGGATTTCTTTTAGCCCTCCTTATAACTGTCCTAAAATCCATCTAGCATGTTACCCTCCTTTGGATGATAATATTTCAGTTTAGCTTAAAGGGGAACTGTGGTCTCCAAACAAGTTGATTTAAAATGAAAGGTCAGGTTCCTACCTTTAAAATGAGCTATCAATCACCTCTCTATGTACAGCCCATGATATGAAGAAATCACTGATCAGAAAGTTAGAGGGTGGAAGGTCCTGAATCTGCGGTCACAATACTAATTCCTCCTTCTAATGCTGCTACCATATCAGCAATTCCTGACACTTTACCTAAAGTTATTTTTGGACCACAGTTACCCTTTAAGGGCTGCTGTTTTGCCATACAGGTTTACAATTACTTCAAATAATATTTTGCACTAAAACAGACAATAAGTTTAGAAAGACCCACTGAATTATAGGATAAACTATGTGTATGGATTTTTCATCCAATCCCCTTTATATACTGTATGAATCACAACACCTCGCAACATTCTCAGCAAGATATTGAGACTTTGGGTTCCATAGGTACGTCATTCCTCGTGTTTGGCTTACCAACCAATTCACAATTCTAGCCATACATGGACAGGAGATTTCACTGTTTGTGAGGACATTCCTATATAGAAGTAAGAAATATTCTGTTTCCAAGATTCATGATGTTTCCAGCAGTTTTTTCAACAGTAGAATTAAAATGATCCTCCCAGATCTAAAACTACTCTGTGCTGTTCCAAATATTTTCTTATTATACTTTAGGCTCCGGATTTTTTACATCAAGATTTTTATATCATGAGACTGGCACATTCACACATCTGAATAATTACTAAAAATAAATCTGGGACACAGGGTACCCTGGAGCAACTTTTTTTGACCAATCAGTTAAAGCCAGACCACGGAATGTAAAACCTACTGCAAAGATCTCCCATTATAATATTGTCGCAAAAAAGAATCCTACAATAACAATGTTCACACACATACTGTATATCTACATAATGCAAATACTGTGCTGTGTCCAAACCATTAATTGGTTACTTATCTGTAATCTGTCTGTAATTAACCTACCGTAAGCAATATGAAATGTGGTTTTTGCACCGATACACATGTGCCTACACTGCCCTAATGGGTTATACAGACCTGCACTCTGACCTTCCAGTTTACTAATTCCTTGTTTATATACTTTATAATCTGATGGCAATAGCAGAGTTAAATTAATACCACCCAATATCTACGTTAGTATAATTAAATGCTACACTTCCCTCCAAACTGCTTACAATGAGTCCCTATTCTGTGTAAATCTGGATACACAGTACCGGTATGTTAGTAGTCCAATCCTGTCTGGTCTAACAGAATAAGACAATTATCAGCTGTGTGTGTGGCAAGAAATTTGGATCCAACAGCCTATGAACTGCTGCTATTGGTCACTGTTAACTCCCTATACTTATGGGACAGTGCATTCTGTGTGATGTGTGCAGCCACCCTAATGATTTTCCCAATAATTAGCACAGAAAGATTGGTTTGGGACTGTGTTGCCACATCTGTAGAAGGTCACAGATTAAAAACTGAATCGGCCTGTGATCTTCCAAGTTTTTAGGATTGGTACTACGAGTACCCAGCTTAAGCGGTCAACGCTCCACCAAAATGTGAACACTCAGAGAAAAATTATCGAAACTCAAAATCTGATATATCTTTATACTTAATTGTCTGTGAAAAACTAGAACGGGAAAGTTTAAGTGAAAACGTTAAAGGCAACATTTTGGAAGGTAATGTGTGTGTTTGTGCTACAGATTTTAAAACTCAAGAATGGCAATGATGAGGACATTGTTGTTTTTTACTTACCCTTTAAATATGGCTGTCACATGAATGAATGGGTAGGTCAGTTGGTGTGCGTAACTCATGTCAGGTTGGGGGATAAAAGACTAACTTGATTATTGATCAAATTTGTTATTTGACTATATTTACCCTTTAAATATGGTTGCCACGTGAATGAATAGGTTAGTTGGTGTGTGTACCTGTGTCAGGTTGTAAGTTAAAAAAACAAACTTTGATTACTGATCAAAATTTGTTTTTTGACTATAGTAACCCTTTAAGTATGGCTACCACAGAACTGGAAGTGTAGGACAGTAGTTGTGTGTACCTGAGTCTGCTTGAGGGGGTATGTCTTTTTTGTGTTAACCATAAAACTTTTATTGAGGATATACATTTTTTTTTTAATTAAACCCTTTAATTATGGCCACAGGAATAGAAGGGTAGGTCAGTAAGTGTGTGTCAGGTTGGGGGTTAAAAAACAAACTTGTTTGATGATTGGTTTAAAAAAATTTTTTTAACTTTAGTAACCCTTTAAGTATGGCTGCCACAGTAACGGAGGGGTGGGTTAGTAGGTGTGTACCTGTGTCAGGTTGGGGTTTAAAAAAAACTTTTTTGATTATTGGTCAAATTTAGTTTTTTGACTATAGTTACCCTAAAAGTGTGTTTGTAGGTGTGTGTACCTGGGTCTGGTTGAAGGGGTATGTGTGTTTACAACCATAAAACTAACGTTTATTGAGGATATATCCCCCAAAAAAAGTTTTTTTGACTTTAACCCTGTAATTATGGCTGCCACAGGAATAGAAGGGTAGGTCAGTAGGTGTGTACTCGTGTGAGGTTGGGGGTATGTGTTTTTGCATGTATGACCATATAACTAACTTTTATTGATGAGGAGATACAGTCCAAAAAAATCAGAAGAATAAAAAAAAGAGAAAGAATGAAAAAGAAATAGAAAGAACAGTCATTTGTCTCTTCAAGCCAAATAAAAAACGGTTGACAGTAAAATGGCCAGGAAAACGGGACCGATGTAGCCAAGATGGGGGATTCAAGAACAATTGTGCTTTTTTAAAGGAAGTTTTTTTATCTGCTAGGTTATTCATTGGGCCTCTTTAAAGGGCATGTCCCCCCCTTTTTAAAAAAAATTTCTGTAGTGTAGGGCTTCCTCCCCAACCCCCAACCGCTATAGTACTGATCATTACTTACTTTGCCTCTCTTGTCCGATGTTCTGTCACGGCCCTCTGCTTGCAAGAAACTGCAAGCAGGGGGCTGGACCAGCAGCCCTGTGCGTGATTGGCTGAGAGGCAGCCAATCACAGACTCGGAAACAGGCAAAGTAAGTATAGATCGGGGGAGTTTTTAGACAAATTACTATAGCGGTTGGGGTTGGGAGCCCTACACTACAGAAAAGGGGTTTGTAGCTAGGGGGAGGGAGAGGGCTGCACTGAGCATGTGCAAATTCTCCCAAAGGAGAGACAGGAGGCAGAGTCCTATATGGACTCGGCCAGGCCCCTGGAGGCCAGTTTTCTGGACTTTGGAGGGACATTACAGGAGAACCATTTGGAGCAGGGATGCAAGGTAATTATTTTTATACACTACACAGTGGGGCCAGTAGTGGGTTAAAATATAGTTTTGGGGGTGGACATGCCCTTTAAAAACAGCAGTTGTTTATATTATGTTAAAATAAGAACAAATAAGAGCAAGAACAAAAGCATTGCACAAGCCCTACTTAGCTGACTATAGCAACACCAACATTCTGTAAAATATTAATATTCCCATCTAACAAAAGAAAATTAATCCAGTTTAATTCACTGAACATTTTTTCTTGTATTTTATTAGGCACCTTCACAGGTAGTGATGTGGTTTTCCATCACCACAGCAAAATGCCTCATTCCTATTTATGACAAGAAGATGTTTGGGTAATAAACTGATAAAATGACCATTATGACATGTTTGCTGAAAGAATTTCAATCATTACTTCCAACTGTTTTGCTTTCCATTTTTTATTCAGTCTCGTGTGAATATTTTACAGGTCATTTAATATGTGACATCTGTAAGACAGCTAATTATTGCCTTTGTTCATCTGCTGAAGGAATTTCATGTTATTGATGCAATATTCTGCCTTTACTTTAATGAAATCTTTATCTGTTGGCAGGATCATAACACTGCTTTAAATTACACTAACATATTTGTAAAAACAGCTACAAAGATAAATTGGATGAGAGGTAGGAGTAGTATCTTCTATATTCTAGTGAATAATAGATTGTGATTTCTTGAGGTACAGTGGCCCTTTAAAGGGTATCTCCACCATAAAATGCCAAACTTCACATGATGTAGGGGACCCTCCAACCCTAAACGCTACCTTTAAATGGCATGTCCACCCTTTTTAAATACTTTTGCTACCATGCAGGTGATATCCTCCCACCCCCCAACTGCTATATTCACAACTTCACTTCCCTTTTTTACTTACACCTCGCTGGAACAAGGAAGTGCAAGTAAAGAAGGAAAGTGATATTGAAGTTATGAATATAGCGGTTGGGGGTGGGAGGGTATCCCCTGCATTGTATCACAAGCTTTTAAAGCTACATAACTGCCAGCCACAGAGGGAAGGAGGGAGGGAGGGAGAGGGGGAAAGGGCTCTACTGAAGCATGCCTCGTACTTTGATGAGGTTAGCCAAGCTACAGGATGAGGCACTGACAGCTCCTACCCAGCAGTTTTCTGCACTTTGAAGAGGCATAACAGGAGAACCACAAGGAGCAGGGATGTATGGTAAGGATATATATATATATATATATATATATATATATATATATATTTATTTGTTTTGTTTTTTTTTACAGTGGGGACAGTAGTTTTTATTTTAGTTTGGGGGGTGGACATGCCCTTTAAAATCTGCCCAGAAATGTTTATACCCACCTTCGTTCCCTCTGCCTCTTCTGCTATTTCCAGGAACGAAGAGCAGAAGGGGCTGGACCGGCAGCCGCATCTGTGGTTGGCTGAGACTCAACCAATCACAGACACGGCTGCCAGTCAGCAGAAGGAGCTGAGGGAATGAGGTCAGGTAAGTACATTTCTGGCCCCTACATTAAAGGGAAAAAAAAAAAAAACACACAACAAAAGATTACTGCAGCTACAAGGAGGGGGGAGAGCTCCACTGCGCATGCATGAGGAAGGGGGTAGCAGGCACCGGATTACACACAGCGAGGCTCCTACTTTTCACTTTTCTGGATTTTCATCCGGCCATGCAGGACAACCATAAAAAGCAGAGGAGAACGGTAAGGGGTTTTTTTGCACTACACAGTGGGGCAAATTTTAGTTTGGGGGTTGGACATGCCCTATATTTGTTATTAGTGTTTTTCTCTTGGTTCAGCCTCAATAAATCAGAAATTACAGTATTCTGCATTGATCTATAATTCAAGCTTGATGCAGTCTCAAAAAGTCTTACTTTACATTCTTGTGTCCTAATTAACAATCCCAAAATTTATGTTAAACAGAAGATGTTTTTACAGTCACATAATTAGCAGTTAAAAAACCTCCTAGACTGTATTTGTTAAGGGGTAGCCTTAAACACAATCAAGGGTATTAACAGGCCAAAGCTGGAATATATCCCTTCTTGATCACAGATGGAGATGCATAGCAAACAGCTATTTAAAGGATCTCTTAAACAAATACCCTCTTTATAGCATAGAAACTTCAAATGAACACAAAGTATCTCTCCTAACAACAGATGTGCAGCAAAATATTTCAGCGCAGAAAGCCATGCAATTACTATCCATCCTCCAAGCTCACCGAGTTCAGGCACGCTCAGTGTGACTCACCCAAAGAAAGAGGAATTCTCCCATCAGCTACATTGTATCAGCCTTTGCAGGAGGCAATTGTGATAAAACCCAATAAGACCCTCCCACCCTCTAGTAGCCATCTTGGAAGAGTCCATCAACTTGTACATGAAAAAAAGTCTTAAGTGAAGTTCCTGGTCTTGATGTTGCAACAATGTGTGCTGCCACCTATTGATCAATAAAACATTACAATGACATCTAAAACATTCCAGGCTACCTGGAAACACGAAGAGTCCCAATTTACATTTCACCTCTCCTTTTCTTATTTACAGGTGAGGCCACACTACAACGCGCTTGTGCATGTTTTGCGAATGTGCAGATAATTGCAGATCACAAGCACTCTGATTAATGGATTGCATGCGCAGTGCACTAGTGTGGTCACATCAATTGGGCCATACAAGTGTGCGCTTTTGAAAGTGTAATCTTAACGTGCTTAAAAGCTCAGTATTGTGGCCTTGCCTTACCTCTGTTTCTGAAGGTCTTATATCTATCTTATACTATTGTAGGCCCACTAGGGGTTTCCCTTGCATCCTGCTGTGCCAGTCCAACCCTGGCTAATGGCCACCCCTAGCTGGCATTATTGTTACCTGTAACTGTAAGCCCACCATAAGGTTTGTAGGAGGAGTGCAGCACTGAGAATCCAGACAACATTCCACAAGTTTGTAATAACCTTTTATAATTAAATTGTTACCTTGTATCTTTCTTCTGTTTGATTATAAAGGAGGTGCACTGATTGTCATCCATTTGATTGGTCCAAACAAGGAATCCGTTTTATAAAGAATCCTGTGACCCTCCACCTCCATTGGTTGAACAATGGTGTGATGCTTCAACTACAGCTCGCTGATTGGTATGACGACAATTGAGTTCTGACCCCACTCGTCCAATCAGGTCACGGCGTTGGCTGTGGTCCGTTCTTGGACGAATATGGCGGGAAAACAAGGTTTGCTCTGCCTGCTCCTCTTACTGAGTTACGCGTTGTACCTGGTGCTGGGGGCTCTGGTGTTCTCCCACTTAGAGCAGCCGGAGGAGGAGCAACTGAGGAGGGAAGTTGAGAGTATGTGGAGCCGGTTCTTGGACGATCACCCCTGTCTGTCGGAGGTTTTATTGCATGAGTTTATCCGTAAAACTCTTATGGTGAACAGCCTGGGAATCTCTGTCCTGAGGAACATTTCAGGCCTTGAACTCAAATGGGATTTTGTGTCTTCCTTGTTTTTCACTGGCACCACCTTGACCACCATAGGTAAGGCCAGGGCCATAGATTCATAGGCACTGTTGTGGGGTGATTTACATCCATATTCAATTTTGTGTGTACATAGGGTTACCTGTGCCATTCATCTGCAGTCTTACCACAGGAGGCTAGTATTCTGTAAACAAAGCATGCTGGTAGTTGTAGTTTCCAGACATATGATGTGCATGAGCACCTGGGTGTCTAAAGGTTGGTTTGGTGAGGAGTCCAGTCCAGGAAATTAAAGGACATGTCCACCTCCAGTCCAGGAAATTAAAGGACATGTCCACCCCCCCAAACTGAAATTTACCACACTGTGAAGACCATTCCCTTTCTCTTCTGCTCCTTATGGTTGTCCGGCAGGTCCTGATGAAAATTAAAAAAAAAATATTATGAGCCTCTCTCCTGCTCCTCTAAGATGGTTCTGCCATGTTCAGTGAGCTCCCCCTCTGGTTCCTTTGGTGGCTGAAAGTGGGTTTAGTAAAATAAAAAAAAAGTTAATGCAACCCCCCACCCTAAACACTAGGTTTAACTCTCCTAAGACCCAAAATGTACTTGTGCAGCCCCATTCCCTCAGCGCCCTCTACTTACCAGCAGCAGCGTCTATTATTGGCTAAGCTGCTGGTCTGGCCTATTCTGCTCATCTGTTCACAGAAGTAGCAGTGAAGTCCCGGGGGGGGGGGGGGGGGGGGGGGAAGGGAATGAATGTGGGAAAGTACATTTTGTAGGTCTGTTTTAGAAGATTTCAACCTAGCCTTTAAGGTGGGAGAGGGTTGCCCTACATTATGGGGTTTTTTTGTGAGGGGGGGGGGTTAGACATCCTTTTAATTGGTATGGTTCTCCTTCTGCCAAACATCATGGAATGTAATAGAGACAAAAAAGGTATGTCTGGGGTATTGAACTTGACCTAAGTATTTTTATACCTGGTGCCTTGCCCTGTGCGCCAACACTGAATAAGCAGAGAATTGGAAGTTTTATCTTTGCTAGGAAAAGAATAATAAAAAAAATGGAATATGGAATCCCTGATAAGACTTTGAAAGCTGCTTGTTATCCTGCAGTTTATTTTCCAGCAGCTCACACTGACTGGTAAATAAATTGCAGGGTAACAAGCAGCTTTCAAAGTCTTATCAGGGACTTCCATATTGGTGTGGAGACATCTGTATAGAAAACTCTGTACATAGAGACAGTGAATACTGGGGTGTGTGGTTCTATGATGACTTGGGCTGTGGGTTGTACTGGAAACAACTTGGAAACCTTCTTAGTTACAGAATCTATTCCTTACATGTACTAAATGTACTAAATGCAATGTACCAGAGAAGAATCTTACAATGTATAGGTGCTCTGGGGAGAAAAACTTTCACATTAGGTTTTTAAAAATTTAAGTTTAGTTCTCCTTTAATGAGGAGGGTGAGTATTGGTGGATGCTTTCAATCATTTTTTTATAGAAACTTCCAATGGATCTCCTCATGGTTGGTTTATATTAGAGGGAAGTTAGAGGGAGATGGTATATTTAAGCAATTATATTGCACTGTGGTGTTTGGACTGAACTGTAACACTTTATAAAATGTTATTAATTAATATATAGGAAGAACCCAAAACCCTGGATTTAAATTTATATAAATGTGTTGTATTAAGTTGGATCAACTGGACTTAAAGCTTAGTTCTTGAAGATGTTTCGCTAGTCCCCCGACAGGCTTTCTCAATTCAGAATGACTTGTACTAGAATTTGTTGGCAATATATGTACCCTTGAAAGTCCCAATCAGCATATTACAGCCAGGTTTTAGGGACCTTCTGAATGCAAGGTGTGGATGCATCGAGGCTAAGGGATGTTATCGAAACTGTCCAGGGTAAATGTGTCAAAAACGCATTGTACATGGCAGACAGCTGGTGTCGAACCCCCCTAAAATGAGAGAGCCAGTAGGATGAATATTAATACATCTTCAAGAACTAAACTTAAAGTCCAGTTGATCTAACTGGATACAACAGATATACCATGACCTGGATGAATGAGAACCTTCTCAAGCAGTATCACTCCATACTTTGTGTATAAATCTCTAAGTTCTTGAGAACAAATAGATAAACCAAACAAAGTGATAGTGTTATACAACAAATATAAGATAGGTAATGTCTGTCTTATCTTAAATTCATCTAGAAGCTGTACTTTATATATATTTACCCCATGTATTTCTAAAGCACATTTAATACTTCAACACTTTCATATATAAATGTTTTGTATGACTCATAGGGCTATATTTATAAAAGCATGGTATTGCACTTTTGAAATTGGAAATATACAATCCTGGTCGTAAATCTGATAGCGGTCGTAATTCAACGATCACGATCGTAGATCTAAAACTGCGATCGTAGATTAACGAACGCCAATAGAGTACCATTGTGGTATTTTGCTACCGCATGGTATTGTACGACCTAATGTTCCTTAATTAACAAACCATCATAAATGTACGACCGCAACCATAAATTTACGGCCTCTGTCGTACATTAACGATAAGCATTTGACTATGGCCCATAGATTCAAGCTCTGCACAGCAGTTGTAATTCATTGTGGTGTTTGGACTGAACTATAGCACTCTATGCAATGTTGCAATTGATAGATTAAAAAAATTCTAAACCCTGGATTTTAATATCTTCTTGCATGAGTTCAAGTTAAAGGGGAACTGTTGTC
Organism: Hymenochirus boettgeri; assembly: GCA_019447015.1. NCBI lineage: Eukaryota > Metazoa > Chordata > Amphibia > Anura > Pipidae > Hymenochirus > Hymenochirus boettgeri. Next base: position 267,682,960 of record CM033476.1, read on the forward strand.
TCCAAACACGTTAAGTTTAAATGAAAGTCCAGTTTCCTACCTTTTAAACAAGCCATCAACCACCTCTCTACGTTCTCCACAGCCCAAGATATACAGAAATGACTGACCAGAAAGTTAATGGGTGGGAGGCTGACTTGTCACATTCCTGAGGCTTCTCCTGCACAGTGCCGCCGGCGAGCACAGCCTCAGACTACCTCAGTGTGTGAGGAAGTCCCTCCTCCCCTCTCCTGTGTGAAGTCCTGACAGAGAAGGTAGAGGGGGGGGGGGGTCTGAGTAACCCACGGCACTCGTGAGTGGGTGGGGCTTAGGCACCCATGAGTGGGCGGGGCCACATGGGGCTGTAAGATAATGGGTCATGGGGGGCCTGTAACTGGAGGGACTATGGGGTCCATGAGTGGGAGGAGGAGACACAGGACAGATTGACTGACCGTTTCAGAGCAGGAAGCGCAGGGGACCTGGTGATGCTGCTGCCGCACAAAAATGTAAATATCTTCAAAACTATGCAAAATAAACAATGGAAATACATTGCAAAAATTCTCAGGGGAGCAATTCCTATCAATTTACCTAAAGTCATTTTTGGGCCACAGCTCCCCTTTAAACACACATGCTCTATATCATTAGGCTGTATTGGATCTGTATATGTTCATTGACCAATGGATACAGATGCTAACACAGACTGCTGGGAGATGTAGTTTTCAAACATGTGAATGGTCACATGTTTAACACCCCAGCTCTATACCATTAGGCTGGATTGCATCTGGACATGCATTCACTACAGGACATTAAGAATAAACTTATTGCAAACAGAGAATGCTAGGATTTGTAGTTTCCAAACATGTAAAAAAAGGCACAAGTTCTACACCCCTGCTCTATACCATTAGGCTGTATTGCATCTGCACACACGCTTTTGCTGCAGGATAGAAATGAGATTTTTTGCATGCCCCCGTCCAGCTCAGGAAAGCTATACCTTTACAAAGTATTTTACAGCATTCCACAAGCTAAATGCAAAACCAAAGCACCAATGTTCACACTTTTGCTAGTATGTGATCAACTCACCACATCAATTGAGTGATTGTGCTGTCATGTCTCCCCATGCAACCCATCTTCTCTAACCAGCGCTCACATTCATAAAAAGATAGGGTTGTGCCGAAGTGTAGGAGATGCAAGAGAGTAGTGTTTAAGTGATATTTATGTATGTAAAAACATGTGATAGGACTCCATTCTGCCATTTAATTATAATTAATAAATATAATATTTACATTTTTTTTTTAATATAGTTTATTGGTTCTTTAATAGTCTTGCTAAAATAATGGTGGAGGGTAAAGCTTAAACAGCATAAAGGGCATGTACACCCTTAAAAATATAAAACTGGTTACTTAAATTTGCCTTTTTTTTTTTTTTTTTATACCTTTAGGTTATGGACATCCGTTTCCAATTTCTGTGAGTGGAAAAGTATTTTGCCTGGTGTATGGACTCTTTGGGATCCCCTTTACTTTGTCTGTTCTTTCAGTTGCTGTTCGGAGCCTGCTAATACTCCTTCGAGACAAGCCAATTAAGAAGCTCCAGTCTCAGTGCAATATATCCAGGAAAAACTTAGAGCGGATTCATGCTTTTGTTTTCATCTCCGTTGTTGCCGTGGTCTTCTTTTTTGTCCCAGCTTTGGTTTTTAATACTGTTGAGGATAACTGGGATTATGTTGATGCTCTTTACTTCTGTTTTATCTCTTTAAGTACTATAGGATTGGGAGATTATGTTCCAGGAGAAAAATATGGACAAAAGATGCCAATACTCTACAAGTTGTTAGTTATATGTAAGTAAATAATATTCAAGGTAAAGATAAAGCAGATTGCAAAGATGTGATTTTGATTAGGAGATATATGTTCTGGAAAAGACCCACGCCAGATTGTATTTTCTGTTTTCACAGATCACATATATAGGAGTCTGCAATATAATGACAGGTCTTTTACAGTTTCTTCCAATGTTGGGTACAAACAGTACAAATTTATAGCCAATGGCAGGCTTATAGGAAGTCTATACCACAAAATTAAATAAAATACAAACTAATATTTAAACCTATGCTGTTGGAAATGACAATATGGTCCAGATAATAGTTTGGCAAATTTACATTATAAAAAAGTTTCCTCAGACTTCAGCTCTGGGGCCACTTCTATTTAATCTGTTTTTTAATGACTAAGAAGTGGGTATTAATAGCAAGTATTCTGTTTGTTGATGACACAAAACTTTGCTTATTTTTCTTGCTCTGTCCTGCTTTTGATACTGTTGATCATCCTCTACTTCTTTAGACACTGGCCTCCATATGTATCCAGACACTTTCTTGGCTATCTTCCTATCTCTCTGGCAGGATCTTTTAGTTTTTTACACTCTGGAATTAGCTCCACCGCTTGCCTCCTCCCTGTGGGGATACAGCAAGGCTCAGTACTTGGTCCTCTTCTTTTCTCCATCTACACCTAAGGCCTTGGACAGCTTATTAGCTCATTTGGATTTCAGTATCACCTGTATGTGGATGATACTCAAATTTAAATCTATGCCCCAGATCTCCCTACACTGACATCCCAGGTCCCCAACTGCCTTAGTGCCACCTCTGCCTTAATGTCCTTCTGCTTCCTCAAACTAAACATGGACAAGACTGTCCTTTTCACACCCTCGCATTCTGTTCCCCTTCCTTAGTCTCACTTAATTTTAACAACACACCTATATCTCCTCATGTCCATTGCCTGGGAATGTTAGATTCAGACCTTCCCTTTAAATCCCATGTCCACACACTTACCAACTCCTGTCTGCTCCAATTCAGAAACATCTCCCGCATTCGTCCCTTCCTCTGGAAAAAAGCTACTAAAATTTTAGTGCATGCCCTAATCATATCCTAGCTAGACTACTACAACACACTCCTGTGTGGTTTACCAAACGACCGCCTGGCAACACTTCAATTCAACCTTACCTAACCTGCCAAGCTCATTTGCTTCTCTTCTCGCTTCTCTATCATTTCTCCTCTCTGTCAGTCCCTCCACTGGCTGCCCATCACACAAAGGATCCAATTCAAGCTGCTAACCCTATCCTATAAAGCAATATCCAATACATTCCCTCCATACATCTCAGAGCTAATCCACAGATACCATCCCAGACGCAACCTCCGCTCTGCAAATGATATCCTCCTCTCATCCACCCTTGTCACCTCTTCCCATGCCAGCATTCAAGACTGCTCGCGCATCTCCTCTGCTCTGTAATTCCATCTGTCTGTCACTCGCCACCCCTTAATACCTTCAAATATAACCTTAAAACCCACCTCTCACTGACCCAACCTTATCCTAACCGCCTCTCACACTCCACTGCCAATCTTTTTACAGCCTACCAATTCCTGTCACCATATGTCTCACCCCCATTTCCTCTAGACTGTAAGCTCTTTGGGCAGGGTCCTCTTTACTATTGTATCACGGTATTACTTTAAGTAACTCATTACTCTGTGTACTTACATATTACCTGCGTATGCATTACTTTGTAAAATATGTATTACCCTGTATGTTGTGTATGGCTATGTAATTGTAAAGTGCCATGGAAGATGTTGGCGCTATATAAATCCATAATAATAATATATGCAATCTATGGCACTGGAAACTTGGATGATGTACAATTGCTGAATGGGCAGAAAAGTGGCAAATGAGTTGAGTGTTGATAAAGGTGATGCATTTGGGGTTTAACAATCCTGCTGTCTTGAATATAAGGTGCAGTTTTGGAAACCCATATTTATAAGGGAGATCGTGGAAATGGAAAGAGTTTAGAGAAGGGAAAATAAATTAATAAAGACAATAGAGGAGCTTGACTATGCAGACAGATTAGACATGTTAGGATGCGTGTAAACCCATGCATCTGTGAGGAAATGGGGGTATGTAAACACATCATGTGGCATGCGTGAGCAGGTGGGTCCGGCATCTGTGCCATATAATAAACTCACCAATAGGTCATTTCAGAGGACACACAGATTTCCTTTAAGAATATAGAAGAACATAAATTTCATCTTTAGGTTAGGAACTGTCTTCCAGCAGATTTGGTAATGGCAAGTTCATTAAATAGTTTTTGGGCTGGATAAGTTACTAAATAAAAAATAGTGGGGAAAAAAAGTGGTATTCTTAAATACATTTTTTTTGGTAAATCCATGGATCCTTTCTGATCACCATTTGGAGTCGGGGAAGTAGGATATTTCTCCCTCTTCATGTTTTTTGATTTTTTTTTTTCTCTTTCTTTCTTGCTTTCCTCTGGATCAAACACTGGCCTACACCGCAGCAAATTGTTTTTAAACATCCTGAAATTATTGATTTGAAGTTTGAGTTTGTGAAACATATCCCACTGCAGGAAATTGGCATGTAAGATGTGATAGTGAGATAAAAAAAAATTGGGACAGATGTATAAGAATAAAATAATTTGCCTAACATTGGTATTTAATGAGTTGGTGTCCTAAATGCTGATTAAAATAACAACAAGCAGCTTAGACTACTGTGTGCAGAAAATAGGAGAAATTAAGCCAAAAATAACATCAAGTCATAAAACTAACAATGAAGCAGACAATAAGGCTTCATTTGGACTCCAATGTGCTGTAAAATGTATCATAATGCAGATGTTTAGCAGCTTTTTTGTCTCCCCCCACATACATATCGGAGCATTCTTCACATATATACAGTGCAGCATATTTGTATGTGGAGATGAAACAATAGCTGCACCAACGTATGGCTCAGCACAGACAAGTCAACTGCACGAGTCGTATACCGTATAACTTAAGAAAAAAAGGTCATACATTACAATCTTTAAATGTCAACATATTGGCCAAGGAACATGATTGTTCAAAAGAGGCGTCAAGGAGGCCATTTATGTCAAAATAAAGTAGCCAAGCTTGAATAAAGATGGGGGTTTCCACACCGTTGGTCTGCCATGAACAATGCTGTTTTGACACCTTATTCTAGCTACAATGCAATAAATGCCTTGCATTTATAAAGGTCCCTCATCAGTTTTATGCTGATTGGAACAGATTCTTGGTAACAGATTCTTGTATAAGGGATTCTGAATTGCAAGTTCATTGAATAGCTTTAAAAGTGGACTGGGAGTTTCTAAAACTAAAAAAATATTGAGAATTACTTCTATTAATACATATACTGTAGTTCTGGTTGATCTTGGGATGCTTTGATTGCTATTAAGGGTCAGGAAGGAATCCCCCTTTTTAGCAGTTTTTTTTTTTTTTCCTTTTTCTGGATCAGCTGTTAAGTAGGGTTGAAGAGGAAGGTGTAAGAGGAAGGTGTTGGACTAGATGGCCATATGTTACTATGAAAGCGGATTGTGCAAAAGGTAAATATCTTACACTTCGTTCCTGGCTCCAGTAAAAAAGATTGAGGAAAGGGAGGTAAGGCATAGCTCCTTACCCTCTGTTCTTCAATCAATGCATTAAAGGAATTGTTAACTTTTCTGCGGCGGATCTCGCAAAAGGTAAATACCTTACACTTTTGTTCCTGGCTCCTGTAAAATAGATTGAGGAACGGGAGGTAAGGTATAGCTCCTTAACTTCCAGTTCTTCAATCAATACATTAAAGAAATTGCTTACTTATCCAGTGAGCTATTTCATTAATACAGGAAGGCCTAGGGCCATGACCTGGCAGATGAAAACTGTACATGCTGTAGCTCCTCAAGAAAACAATATTGGGAGGTAGAAATAATCAAACCTACCTCCCTGCCTCAGGTACTTTTTAATTTTAAAAAAGTTATCTTTAACAGTATAGTTGTCTTTTAATAAATCAGAACTTGAACCCCAAGTTCAAAGTGCATAGAATAGATTTTTGCATTAAACAGACTTTTTGTTTAATGTCTTTTTTGTTTAAACAAAACTTCTTTATATTTTATACATTTAGAAATTAAATTTCTTTTAATTTTGTGTCTTTCAGGTTACCTGTTAGTTGGACTTGTTGCTGTGCTTCTTGTGGTAGAGTTGATAAAGAGCCTTATAAACTACAATCGATTGGTTAGTCTTTTCATGCTTGGGGCAGAAGATATCAGGAGACAAGAACAAGATGATCGAGATGTAACCTGTGAAACTGATGAAACCTTTGTACAGAAACATGATGAGAAAACCAGAAGGCGTGTCCCACACTCTGTCTCTCCGAACGCTGAGAAGTCCTATGGGTCCATTAATCCTGCGTTCACCTGATCTATAATATAAAGTAGAAAACAAGCCTACAGTAGTTATGTTTTCCCTCTCATTACTAAGATATAGTAAATTGTATTCAATCATTTTTAGTAATAACGATCACAAATCGTCTAACAAACATTATAGAATTCCAACTGTTGCTGCCCATTTACAGTTGATTGTTTTCCTATTTTTTTTTTCTTCAAAACCTTGTCTTAAAATGGCTTTGCACTGAGTTGATTGCATTACAGCATGGTTAAAAGAAAAAAAGCATGTTAAAACAACATTTATGTTCTCAAGTCAGTTAAAATCACACAGACAAGTTTCAAAAGATAATTTTGAAAAAAAATGGATAGTTGGTCTTGCAATTTCTTGCTGAGTAACATAGTAGCACTTTTGTATCTGAGAGACTTTGTTCTAGGAACAATTATCTGTGATCATTTTACAAGTAGTCACTGTCTTGCATATTTACGAAATGTAATTTTAAGGCACTCCATTTCTATGGTGTGAGGTGCAGAACTGTAAGTGGATGGTGTGTCCACACATATAGAACAAAAAATAAAAGAATAGCTGCATACCCTTATATGCAAAAAAGAATAGTTTATTTCAGATACATATATACTAGCTGTTATAAAACAGCACATTTCGAGACAAAGTCCCTTTCTCAAGTACGGTATGCACAACATTGCTGTTTTATAACAGTTGAATGTGTCTGAAATACACGTTCTATATATTTGTAAATAAGATAATATACAATAAAACAACATGCATGCATTTCACAAAGTATTTATAGAAAAATAATGTACCGTATAAAATGATTACTAGAGCCTTTTTTTTTTTTTGCTTAAAAATATATTGTGAAAGGAAATAAGGTGTTAACATGTATAGTTTAGTGGATCTTGGATACATCAAAAAGAATTCAGAATTTTTGTCGGTAATCAGTTTAAAGAGAACTAAAGGCAAAGGCATAAACCAAACCCCCCTTTCCCCTCCATTTTTATGTTCCCATGGTGATGGCCTAAAACACTAGGGCATCACTGCTAGGTTACGCTGGATCAGCCAGAACATATACCAGAAGTTTCAGCTGCCCCCTTTTCAATGGCCTGATAGACCAGTGGTGGTGAAAATATGGCATGTGTGCTAGAGGTGGCACTTAGAGCCCTCTCTGTGGGCACTCGCACAGCGAACTTCACCAGAGTTTGTTACCAGAAAGCCAGAGAGAAAGCATAGCGGCTGTCTGTAGCAGAGAGAGGTCACATGCTATAACATTCAGGTCTGCTGTTTTGGATCTCAAACTCCTGTCTAATAATGCAGGGGTCAATGGTTACTGTTAGAGATCTCAATCTTCTGTGTAATGTAATGTAGAGGTTAAAAGGTAATCTATAATTGAGTTTTGGGTTGCTGTTTGGGCACTTGGCCTCTAAAAGGTTTGCCATCACTGTGATGATCAACCCATGGAAGGTGTGAACTGTAAAAATCATAAGAGGTAAACTTCTAATACCACTCATTACTACTGCTTGATATCGGATATTGGTATTTTAGGATGCAGTCATAATACAATGCCAAGATGTCAAATACAGCTAACCAGGGATTTTACAACCATGGACATCTCATGGAAAAAACCCTGTACATAAATTTATGAAGAGAAATTTCCATGTTCTCAGAAAACGCTTTAAATATAAAATCCTGTAGCACTCATGGATTTTATTAATATACTAAATCATTTACTGACTGCAGTCTCCTCTAATGGGTTGAAATGTGGACAGTGCAGTAGAATTTCCAATGGGTTTCGCAATATTTAAAGTTAATGAAATCATGTGATTTGCTTGGACATTCTTAGCATATCCTTGAGGCTGTTTTGTAAAGTCATCCCTTGCCAGTAATAAAATGCATTCTTGACACTTAATATTAAAACCGAACAGTTTCTAATTGCTGATTTACATTTCATCAGTTATTTAACATTTAAGGGGTACTTTTAAGTATCCCTTTTTTATCTCACTATTTAAACTGTCTAACTTTATATCCCTAAAAACATTTTAAAGCAAAAAAAAAATGTTTTACTTGGCTTGCAAGGACTGCTGCGTCATTATTAATGAGTAGACTGCAATTAGGCGGATAAAGAAAGCAGAATGGATGCAGACTAGTCAGAAAAGTATTTGGAAATGTTTATAGTGAAAGGACAGCAGCATAGCAGAATTATGTTAAATAAAATGATAGAAAAGGAAGATAGTTACAAGGTGGATGGGGTAGAACAAAATTTAAGAATAGGATATAAATAAAAGAAAAACAGCAGTAACCACAAAGGAATGCCAAAAAAGACAAGGGAACTGCAGCACTCTTTTACCAAGGGTTAACACAACTTCGGAATAGCAGCTGCTGCACAGGTTTCGCACAGTCCGCTCAAGTGATACAATGTCACATTTGCACCTCTTTCTGCCTGATGGAGAGTCTCAATCTAGAGTTACCCTGAGCAGCAAAAATGATATTGAATTGCTCTCTGTAATTCTCCCCAAAAGTTCTTGTTGATCCAAGGATTCTTCTGGTTGCAATTTCAAGTTGGGGAGGATTTATTCCACACAAACATGTTTTTTTCCTCCTTCCTCTGGTTAGGCAGGCATTATGAGCAGGGTAAAAGGTTTGGACTAGATTGACATATGTCTTGAACAATTCTAATTTATAATAAGTATATGGTATAAACAAATTGCATGGTTTACCATTAAAGAGAAACTTAAGTCTCCAGATTACATTGTCCCAATAGACAGGGCACATACACCAGCATAAAACAAGCTGTCTCACCTCTCCCTTTGCTGTGGCTACTGGGTGATTTAAGAAATTAACACGTGGGTCAGCTCCAATAATCCACTTTAGCTGGGTAACACCCAGCTATGCTTATGCAGTACACTTAACATGCTCTGTAGTGCTCTACTGATCAAAATAAAGAAGCTAATAAGACAATTGTATAACAGCACATTGATCCTCCCTCTCACCGGCACACAAAACACTAACAATCATATAATCCTTTGCTTTTCATACAAAAAAAGAAAATTAATCTTTGCAGTGTATTTCTTAGCATAGATGTAGGATATTAAAATTTCAGAGAAAATGAAAAGCAAGTCTGGGGAATTGAACCTGTAACCTTATCTACACAGGTAGATTTAGAAGCTTAAAAATCTGTAAAATCAGCTATCTTGTAGTGCCTCAGGAAGGCTATATGCAATTCACCCTGGCTGGTAAATCAACTGTGAAAATCAACTGGTAAATCAACATTTAAGGCTGCGGTTGTTCATTAATGATAACCCGCAGTATTGCAAGTTTTTAAATATGGCCCTACATGGTCTGTGAGTTGTACAGTAACAACATGCAAGCCATCTTAGTCACAGAATCTGTTTCTCACATGTATGTAAATGCAACTCTTAGAGAACTCATGACATGGGATAACAATTTCCATTACTCTCCAACATTATTTGGCAATCTGGCCCTCTGGACTTGGACCACGTAGTCACTATGCTGTACTGAGTGCATTTATTTTTGTAAATACAGCCTGATTATATGTATAGTTTCTGGTTTCATACCGGAAACAAGCAGTCACATGATGAATGCATTAATATATACAGAGAATTGAAGAAAACAGATTGATACATTTGCATATGCAATTTCTTTGAAATTAATGTGAATTTAATGTTCCATGAACATGTGAATAACCAGGTTTTCTTTTGAATATGGATGGTCAAAGCCTATAATAATGGCAACCACTGATTTCTCATGGACATTCAATGAATATTGGGACAATCCCATAGGAGGGCATTACAAACAATTGTGTACTGTTTTTAGCCATGTAACCAGCTTGTAGTCATGTGACCAGCCTCTGTCTGCATTAATAGGCTCCCCTTCCCAACTGTCAATTTTTCCTCAGGTACTTCCTGATTTCCCCAGCAAGAAGTCTTTACTGAGCATGCTTCTCCCCCGGGGGGAAAGGGCCGGCAGAGGTCAGGTGATGTCACTCTAACTACTGGAAGCAGGAAGTTTGAACATTCACCCCAATGTAATTTCTCACAGGCTCCAGCCAGAGATGTGATTGTTGGCTCATTATAAAGGAAATACTGCAGGCTTTCATTTAACCCTAACTTGTTTTGAGACCACAGGTTGCCCTTTAAATATGTCTTTACTATTAAAACAGTAATAAACAACGTTCATTGCAATGTGTCCCTTATGGCTTAGGCCTATTGTTAATTGTACTTGTTTAAGTGGGAGCCATCAGTTTGTCCCTGTACTCTTATCTATATGGTGTCTAAGGCCCAAGCTTAATTTTTACTGTATTTTAAATCCAGTATAAATCTTGCCAGCTCTGTCTGCAGTTACTTCTCTGTATTAAAGGAACACTAAACTGTCTTTTGTATTGGCGCGCATGTGCCTAAGATAGGGCGCGCGGTCGGGACAGAGCAGCTGTCAGTGAAAGAGCGGCTGCGAGTGGAGCGGCATAAGTTCCAGGTCCCCTGAGCGTCCTATTATTCACAGGGAGGTGAGAATAAGCATCCTCACCTCCCTGTGAATAATAGAAACGAATGGCACAGAGTTGATTTTCTGGCTTATGGGACTTTAGTGTCCCTTTAAGTGGAAATCTCCATTAAATTGCACATTAAACAGGTTCTTTCTCCACTGCACAGGAAAACAAAGCACTGCTAGAGTTTGCTAATTACATTGTCCCAAGAATATAATATTGTCACTCCTGGTTCCACTATTGGAATTCCGACATTCAAATCTACAATGCGTACCTTTCAACATTTCTACCATCAAAATCTGTTTTAGATGTTAAAATTTCATAAATCATAACAGATTATTTCTCCAAAACTGTTGAATCCAGTAGTGAGATATACAGCAATTTTTTTTATTAGTAATGGTTGCCATGAGCGTTGCAATAATAGTTCCATGTATATTGTCTGCAGCTGAAAACATTATAAAACATGATTAAATTTTGTGTAATCGATAGAAACATCCGCAATCGGCTAATAATATCCATGCATGTATGTTCATCATGATTCTATAATGTATGCATTATATATGGCAGTGATGTCCAACCCGTGGACCTGAAGGTGGGCATGCCAGGGCGGGTCTACCGTTGGGCACCCCTGGTATGTGGTATAATATATACCATATATATGGGCCATGTAATATCTCGGTCTGCCATTGTCCACGCTCTGTCTCACCTTCTTTCATCCCGTTGTGGTTCAATTCCCTCCAAACCTCTATCTACTCTTCTGATTCCACCATCTTGTTTGCCCTTCTCATATGCTTTGCTTAATGTTCGCTCGCTAGTTAACAAATCTACCCTCGTCCATGATCTCTTCTGCTCTAATAATTTTCAACTTGCCCTTACCGAAACCTGGCTTTCCCAACATGACTAGGCTATCGAGGCCTCGCTTGCTCTTGGTGGTCTCCGCTTCTCCCATTCGCCTCGCTCCTCCAGTCGTGGTAAGGGTTTTGGTCTTTTATTTTTCTCCTACGGTCGATTTACTAACATTACCTCCCCTCCTGACCCTTCATTCTCACCTTTTGAGGCTCATTCAATTCAGCTCTCGCACCCCTTGTCGCTACAAGTAGCTGTGGTGTACAGACCACTGTCTACAGCATCTCCGGCTGCATTCCACTCTGACTTTGAAACTTGGCTTACTTTCTTCCTCTTCGCTGACTGTCCTGTTCTTTAACTGTCACATTGACAACTCCTCTCTCTACTGGCTCTCTTCTTACACTTAACCTCCTTGTTTGATCTTCAGCAATGGACTAACACTAGTACTAATAAGGATGGCCACTTCCTGGACCTAGTGTTCACTAAAAAACAATCTTTCTCATCATTTCAATCTAACCCCTTCCCGCTTTCTGATCATCTTATCACTTTTCAGAATTAACACCCCTCTTCTTCCTCCTGTCCCTCCATCTTGTGCGTCTGTTCATAATACTTGCTCCATAGATCCCCCGGCACTGCCTTATCCCTGTCCTCTAGTCTCTCTTCCCTTTTGAGTTAATGACCCTGAATTGCATGCTAATTTCTATAACTCTATCCTGACTAACACGATAGACCCTTTTGCTCCCTTGCATTCCCTAAGATGAGGAACCTCTAATCCTCGCCCGTGGATCGAACTCACGTCTCCTGTTCTGCATCTACAACTCCCTTCTGCGCCCCTCTCCCGCCGACCCTCTCCTTTCTTTGCACACTACCCAGGACGTTGCTCATTACTTTCAACATAAAGTGGAGTCCATCCGCATGCAGATCTCTGGTCCTAAGGATGACTCTCAGATTATGTTGCCCTCTACTCCCTCTGCTTTTCTTGGAACATGTACTCCAGTGACCCATTCAGAAGTATCTTGCCTGCTTCGATCATGTCTGCTCACTACCTGTCATCTTGATCCCATGTCCTCTGTTACTGAAGTACTCTCTGTTACTGAAGTACTGTAATCATGTGCTTACCTCTATACTCACCCACATATTCAATGCCTCCCTTACATGCCCATGTTAAGCCCATAATAAAAAAAAGCCCTCGCTAGACTCCTCTTGTTTAGCTAACTACCGCCCAGTCTCTCTTACCAATAGCTTCTAAATTGCTAGAGCAATTAGTCCCATATCACTAACTAACTTTATGCCAGAACATGCACCTCAACAAGGAAAGAAAGAAACAGGCATCTGCATGACTCACAGACAGGCTCCTACACTTCACTTTCTGGGACTTTGCTCCAAAAGGTTCTCCTGCAGTGCCTGTTCATAGGAGTAAAGTAAGTTTTTTTTAACACTATACAGTAGGGTCAGTAGTGGGTTAAATTTCAGTTTTGGGTGTGGACATGCCCTTAAACAAACATTTATACATTCACTAAGCACGCACCCAACCCCCATTTTTGCAATGCTTACCTTTTCCCAGAGGTTTACCGTGAAATCTTCCGGTCCCCAACTGCTCTCTGCCACCTAGTTTATGGCTTTGTGAGCTTGTAGAGCTGGTTTGTGCAGATGTTGTAAAGGTTAATACACATGTCTGATCACAGAGCCGACCCACGATGTGTAATGAACGTCTATTTCCGTGTAAGGGTGCTTGGTCGGCTGTACCGCCCTTTCAGTTTAGGCTCGGGGATGATTATCTGCCTGGTGAATAAGCAACGCTCATGCACGCTATTGTATAGTTTAAATAGTTGGGACCTGTTAGACGAGTCTGCAAGGGAGCGATAAGGAGTCTCAGGTAAGTTTTCCATCTTAGTTCCTGGTTGCTGTAGAACAAGAGGTAAGACATAGCTCCTTTACCCCCCATTCTTCAATTTATACACAAACTGATAGGTTCTCTTTTTGAGTGAACCTGTCCTTTAAGTATAATTATTGCCTCAACTCTGGCAGAGTAACATGGCTCTTCCCTCTATGGAGCCAATCAAGGCTGTGATTGCTGACACCACAACCAATAATTGGCTGCTGATTCCCCTGCTGCCTCCTCTGAACATGCTCAAGCTACCAAAACCTCATTGAGCTTTTTTAAGAAAAGGTATCTGTCTCCTCCCTCATTTAGAGGGAGGGGGCATAAACATTTTCCAAAACAGAAAAGAACTTAAAAATAGCAGTTGGGTTGCAGACAAGATAACTGACAAGTCACCTGTTATTTGTTTTAAGGGAAGACAAGGAGTGATTCAACAGTCCTTCTAATGGGGTGTTTCCACAATTCAATGGTATCTCCTTTTTTATGTTTTATATATGTATTATTGTATGTTTATGTATTTTTTGCATAGAGGTGGCGAACAAAGGATGCCTGTGAGACTCCTTATTGGTTGCCTTAAGACTCTGATTTGCTTTGCTCACAGTGTACTTGCAGTATGCTCCTAATTATAGGGGCATGTATATGAAATATGTAATGATGTGCAGTTATTTATAATACTAATATTAAAAATATTAGAAAGTTTTACAACCATATCAGGATGTAGTTCAAGCATTTATTTTATATACACAGGCCAGGGATCTCCAAATTAATTTTTATTGTCCTTATATATTTGGTGTAAGTATTTATAATGGTGCCCTATCACTCCTTACAGCTGGTTGTAACGTTACGAATGAGCTGCAAAAATTAATACACAATGAGTATCGATGACACTGTTGCATAATGCTAATACCGTACGGTTAATTGCAAAACCATATTGCAGCGGTATTTTATGGTTTTATGTTTACTTTATCTACTTATAAACAATAAGAATGTGCATGCGTCCGCTGTCAGACCTGCGCATGTGCAACACACCTGGGGCTTCAGACAGGTTTGGTAGCACCTAGACCTAGAACATAGAGCTGACTGGAACCTTTACCTAGTGGACACATAGAGATGTGAAAAACTGTGGAATTCAATGAAGAGAAATGGTAGTTTTTCTCCTGTATTATAGTCAGTCAGCTATGCAGTTTATTAACTATAATAAGGGGAGTCAGTGTTGCTGCATGCATAATATATAAAGGGAAAGGTCCTAGTAATAGATCATATCAGTATCCTTTTACAGTTGAATAATTGTATCATAATGAAGCTGTAAATAATACATAATGAAGATACTGTGTATATGGGATCATTGGTTTTGTTGCAAACATGCAAAATAAGCTTCAGCACAACAGGCAGCTTAGAGCGCCCCCTGGCTTTGCTGTCCCAAGTTCAGTGACACTGAGGCCGGATTACTGTATGGGGGGTAATGCGGTGCTGCTGGAAAACCCGTCCTACTCCCACACACACACACTGTAACCGAGAGAGAGAACAGCAGGAACACGACCGAGCACAGACGACCGAGCAATGACTGAGACCCCAGTGGAGACGAATCAGTAACCAGAAGGGACTCTGGCGTCAGGCAGCACCTTGGAGAGCTCTGGCCCACGTGTCTATCAAAGCAGCAGCTCGTTGGAAGGTTGTACCCAGTGCAGTCCAGAGCTGTGTGTATGTTCAGCACCTGGGACAGCAGCCACTATCATTCCCCATAGCTATAGACAGGCTGTGCTCTCTGGGACTAAGCTGAAGTAGACTCTCTATGGAGGTCAAAGGAACATCCAACGGTGTGGCTACTATAGAAGACAGGATCCTAAGGATCACAGGCTACTATGGCTATTATCCGGGCTACTCCAGCCAGAAACGTAAGGCATTGGTTTATTATGATTTATTCCTTATATTATAGCAGCCGCTGGATGAAAAGACTGATGGGAGTTGATGGGAAAATCTGTAACTGGACATATTTGGCTTCACTGACTTTTTTATAGTCTGAATGATATTAGAATGTAAAATAGGAAATATTCCATTTATCTGTTTATAACACACACACACACACACACACTTTCTGTTAATGTGTATATATCCTTATGCTCTGAGAAGGTGCATTGCACAGATGCTCTGCTGTGTTTCTGGCTATTGCTGGTGTTTGGCTTTTATGGCTCATCTTGGTAACAGTGAGACAGCACTGATATGATTGCAAATTGGTTTAAGGAACACAGCGAAAGGAAGGGAGGGGGCTGCTGTGGATTTTCCTGATGTTTAAGGTGCCAGAGATGAGCTAAACACACCACCCTGCTCTTAAAATGACATGTCACTTTATAGGAAAGTATATTATCACATTATTAAGAACTAACTGCTGTTTGGTTTTATCCCTTTGCTTTGTTTCCATGCTACAAATCCTGTTTTGCCCTTGATGGCTTTTATGGGATTGTAACAAGTGAATGTTGATATTACACTGTGATGTTAGACCAAAAGAGAACTGTTATCCAGTTGATTACTTTGGTGGGATTTATAGGCAGCTTTTTGCATGCTTGGACACATTATATGCCTCAATTTAATTACAATAAATAATTCAGTGCTGTTTAATTAATGTTTTATACTAGATACAATGAATTCAATGAATGATATTTGATAGAATCCAAAACAAGAAACGGTGATAATTTTACCACTAAACAGTTATTTTTTCATTTTAAAGCAAAACAGTATTGGCAGCATATTATGTGGAGTATAAGAGAATCAGCTCTCACTGCCTCTAGTGAGAGGGTGTATTTAGATTCTGTTGGAATATTAAAATGTATTGTCATGTATACGGTTATTAATAATTACTTTAAGAGGTTAAACATCCCTATCAACACCAGGGGATCCTGATGTGCATTTCTGCAGCAAAAACATTAAAAGCCTGTACATGAGAGAAATTGTTTCTCCAGTGACAATTAAGATTTAAGCAAGGACATTTACTACTGAAGCTGTGTATCAGAGAATAAAAAATCCTGTTTGGATGTGTTTTACATCCATTTTTAAGGAGCTTTATATGTCTACTAATAACTAATAGCAAGTCTTTATCCGAGTAAGTTATTTTGATCGTTGTATTAATATGAATTCAACATTTTGCTAATAAGCTTATTAAGGTTATTTCATTAATAACCTTCTTTATTTCTTCAGTTATAGCACAAAAACAAGTTTTATATTATAGGTCCAGAAACAAATTACAGTCTAAACTCTTTCAATTACAAAGACAAATGCTACCATTGAATTGCTATAATTTATACTTGCCAGTTAAAGGATCAGTTTTATTATGGTATAGGATGAGAGAGTGAATATGTTTAATAATGAACCACAAACATCAAAATCACAGCATTTCGGAGGTGTTACCCCTTCCTCAGGTGAGGTAACACCCCCAAAAGTTTGTGATTTAATATTTGTGGTTCACTATTAAACACATTTACTTTTGGAGAGCGACTCTCTCATCTTACTTGTATACGATATTCCTATACCCATAGGTGTGGGGTCTGAGACGTTTGTACCCTACCAGGTGTGTGTGCATTTGGGACTTTGTTCTTACGCTCAATTTAATTATGGCTCCTCATAATGTAAACATATACAGAATGATATATTATATGATATAATATCTAGTTAATGTTATACTTCATAGGATTGAACCTGTGCCAAGGCACTCTCCCCTTTTCATTTTGGTTTTCTGTTTAATCTAAGCTCTGCAGTAATATATTGCATCTTACTATGGCTGTCTTCCAGCATGAAAAGTTGTTTCTGTTTCACTCATGGAGCTTTCACAGGAAATATAAAGGGCCAAAAAAAACATTTCTTGCAAAATGTTTTTTTTTTTTTAATTTAAACCTAATTTATGTCCTTTATGAATTATGAGTTATATTTCTAATGTACATGACATGCAAAGAAGCAGAGCAGTGGACAGTTGTTATTCAATCTATATGTAAAATGATATACATCAATGAGGAACAAAGCTGCATCTTTGGAGACCTTTGTCTGTAATTTTAGTGTTAATTTAATTTGACTTCTAGGATTTAACAGGGTCTGAAAAGAGTCTTGGTAGCGGATGGTGCAGGCACTGAATACAGCAATGTGGTTGTAATAGAACCTTAAAAATAACTTTTCTTTAGAGTAAGAATAGCAAGCTATTGATTTACTATAACCAGTACTGTTTTACAGAGCTTCAATATAGGATAGATGGGTATGACTATATGTCCTTAATTGAAAAAACCACAAATTAGATAAACACTAATGCTATATTTAAGTCCATTGTGGCATTCACAGATGCATGACTACAAAAGCATATGGTTCGAATGACCTTAATTGTTCTTTTTTTCAGTCACCTTGGCCAATATGTGTTTACTCTCTTCCTTGTCAGGCTTCCATGTGCTAGATAATGTACACAAGTGCTTTTTCATTCCTCTATGCTGTGGAAATAGAAAATATTATTTGGTTGGGTAAAAAAGAAATATTAGTTGAATGTGTTTTTATGTTATTACTGTAACGCACCAATGTCTCTAAGTGTACCTTCAGTGTAGATATCCCGATCTCCACTACTTTCTTCACCTATAGAGAAGCCCCTGTTTGTCGCTAGGCCATCAGCGGCTAGGATGAACACAGTGGCCCTCAGGGGTCCTAAGTGCAAAATATCTACACTGAGGCAGCGTACACTAAAAAAAAAACAGTGCAGACAAGAATACTTTGGCTGAACATTTCCTGAGTGGTTACCTGGCGGTCACCAATGGAGAATCGCTACATGTAGAGGCAAACATCTGGAACTGTTTAAGAATAATGCCTGTGTGAATGTAGCCTAAGGAGAATCAGATGTCTGAAGGTACAAAAGATTAGGCAAACTCAGAGTCAGGGACTGGCCAGAGGTCTAAGCACTGAAGTCAGTCAAATCCAAAATGAAGGACAAAATGATTGTCAGGCAGTAGCCGTAGAATAGTCAGGAACAAAGCAGAGTAAAAAACCAAGAGACAAACTAGAAAGCACACAACCAGCAGTATAGGGAAACTAAGTTAAATGCTATAACAGGCAACTAGGCACTGCAGCTAGGAGATCTTTAAAGAAAATGAAAGACAGGAAGTAGTAAAAAGTCCGGGTGACTTCTGATTGACGCAGGCAATACAGAATATTACAGGATTGTCACATTCAAAGTAATTAAAAAATCTCCTTTGGCTGTGTTATAACTAACAGCACAGACTTGGAAAAGAAATGTAGGAAGGCCTCAGAGTATGTAAGAGAGCTAGCATGTGAGGGCTGAAGCCGCACAATATTGGAAATTGTCATGTTTTTCATACATGTTCGGGTCTTAAAGTCAAAGGTGGTGACCCTATAGGAAAATATCACAAGGATTGGGAGGTCTATGTTAATAACAGAAATGTCAGAGTTGGCCAACACGATGTACTTTTTAGGAAATACACATCAACTTAAAGGGTTTTAGGAAAAAAGGGTTTGATGCTTGGCTTTAAGATTCAAGTTTTTTGCTAGAATCCCATTTATTCGCATACACAATATGTTGTTTTTTTTTATTAGTCACATGGATCTTAAGTGAAGTTATAGATTACAGAAATGTATTAAATGTTTTGGCATTAGATTAATGCTGGATAAATGCAATACAACACATTTGAATATGTGCAGAGAGAGCACCATCATCAGCTAGTTACTAGTATTCTAAAGGCTTTAAAGGGCATGTCCACCCCCAAAACTATAATCCCCCCACTAATGACCCCACCATGTAGTGTAATAAAATCCTTACCTCTCATCCCAGCACCATATGGTTCTCCTGTAGTCCCAACCAAAGTCCCAAAAACTGCCCACCAGGAGGATAGCAAAGTCCATATAGGACTTTGCCTCCTGTCTCGCCTCCGGGAGAAGTTTGGCATGTGTACTGCAGCCCTTCTCCCCCTCCCTCCCCCTCCCTCTCCCTCCCGTTTTGCGATCCCTCCCCCTACCATAAAACCCCTTGCCTATATCATAGTATATCTTCCCCCAGCCCCAACCGCTAAAAAATAATTTTAAGAAAGACCCCCGAACTCTACTTACCTTCCCCTCTCTCCCCCGGCATTCTGAGAAGCTGGCAGCCGCGTCCGTGATTGGCTGCCTCTCAGCCAATCACGGACGTGGCTGCCGGTCCCACCCCCTGCTTGCAGTGTCTTGCAAGCAGAAGGCCGGGCAGGGCGTCGGAGAAGAGAGGGAAGGTAAGTAAACATCGGGGCACTTTCTTAAATTTATTTTATAGCGGTTGGGGCTGGGGAAAGATATACTATGATATGGGGGACATTTTTTATAAGGGTGGACATGCCCTTTAACTATGTGTAGTAGATGGTACAATCTTCTAATTTGCTAATGATGACGCATATTTATTTTTCTCTCCTCCCATGTCAATGGTAGAATAAGTGTGAAGGCTTTATATTTTAGGGAAGCATCATTATGCTTTTCAAATTCATTTTATAAATTTTTTTTGCCATTTAAACGTTTTTGCGATTTTTAAAGGGAATGTCCATGCCTAAAAAAAGATTGTAGTAAACCCCTTAAAACCAAAAACCATTTTACTTACAGACCTCAGATCATGTCCTCAACCGAAATATTCTAAAAGATAGATACCAGAATGTTCCATGAGTGAAGTGAAAGCTCAGAGAGATTTAGCACATGCTCCACTGAGCTTTTGATCAAATGTTTAAAGGAAAAAAAACCTTTTAACTCACTTAAATATATGGAAGGTCGCACACCATGGATATAATAACAGGGTTATTTAATAAAAGTTCTTATCGTTTAAAATGGTACTAAGTTTGCCCCAACCAATCAGATGTAAGCTTACAAATGTTAAATAAGATCTGATTGGTTGGGGCAAAATTAGCACCATTTTAAACGATAAGAACTTTTATTGAATCTCCCTGCTTATCTTTTAAAATAGTGCTAATTTTGCCCCAACCAATCAGATGTTATTTAACATTGAAAGCTAACATATGATTGGTTGGGGCAAAATTAGCACCATTTTAAACGATAAGAACTTTTATTGAATCTCCCTGCATGTGTTTTATTTAAACCATCAACACATAAACAGCACACAACGTGATGAAGGTGTTGATGGTTTAAATAAAACACTTATCATTTCCTTGATGTGCGACCTTCCATATATTTCTAAGTGGACTGGACATTTTTAACCCTTGTGGGGGTTTATGAATGTGCATAGGGCATCTACTATTAAAAATGTTTAACTCACCCCCTTCCCTTTATAAGTACCAAAGGTTAGGACCTAAACTGCTAGTTCCTTACCCCTGGGTTTTCCTTAGATTACTGGTAATATATCCTATGTTTGCAATTGCTACACTAATCACCCACACCACCTGGTTGTGTCCTGGGCCTGACCACAGGAAAAAGTGTAAATTTATGGACCGGCACATGCAAGTGTAGCTAAGTATAACCAGTGAAAACACAGGGGTAAGGACTAGATGCACACAAATGATCCACTTCTAGGTGTCTGGCAATCTAAGTTACCCCAATCTATGCATCCATCCAAAATGCAACAAGTAAATCCAACATAAAGTATAATTAATGAGATAACAAACAGACAGAGTAACAGCTAGTGGCGACTTTATTCCATATATCTCATACACTACATGTTTGGGGCCACATGGACCATGTTTAGGGCCTCCTGGAGGAAGGGTCCATGAGGGACAAACATTTTGTGTATGAGCTACATGAAATAAAATCACCACTAGCAATTACTCTGCCTGCTGTCTGTTAGTTACCTCATTCGTTATAATTTGTACATGTTAAATAATTTTATTGGAACGAAATTGGTTCAAAGGTTTATTTGTTATTTAAGTTGTCAATCTGACTAATTTAGTACAGTTGGATTAAGTGTGTTAAAGGGAAAGTTTGGTGGAAAATATCATTATTTTTAAAATGCTTAGTTTGTATTATGTATAGCTAGTTCTCTTATTCTCTTCTTGAAAAATAAGTTGAATTTATACCCTTTGCTATTCTCAGCTGTTGACATTAGTGAGCTGACAATTCAGGTTCTGTAACGGTCCTTCTTTTTCCCAGGATGCACAACTACCTTGGAATATTCCTAACAGTAATTTCTACTGATTGGCTGTTGGATGGGTCAATCTCAGATCTCTACTGAGCAACTGAATCAACCCAGGCGCTGGGTCAAGGGCAAGACAATATAGTTCTCTATTAGGGGTCCTACAAACAGGAAGTCAGTATTTCGGAAGCATTTATATATACACAGATCTACTTTAATGAATAGTTTTAACCAAAGGAAATCTTGTCTTTTTTTTTTTTTTACCAAAAAACAGCAATATACAGCAAGGAAACAATCGTTAAGTAAAGTAAACAGTCCAAACACCAGCATTTAAAGGATATGTACACTGGAAAATTTGTTTTTTAAAATTGCCTTATTCTAGAAACTATTATTCTTCCCTACTATCACTGTACCATTTTTTTGTTGATCTGTCCCCTATTTCTTTAGATATCTAGTCTGAATCATCTTACATTTTAACTGTCAATCAAGTGCCTTAGTATCTTAATCTTTTTTGATGTTTAGTTTTGCTGTTACTGGAATGGTGGCAGTTGGTACGTGAACTGCATGGTGGGAAAGTCCCTCCCCCAATGCTGCCTCATAGGGATTACTGAGCAATCACAAAGAGTCAGATAGTCTGGCAGGGGACTGGGGGACTGAGGGACTGAGCTTGAGAAAAACAAGTACTGGATTGAAGTCATGCAGCAACACAAACATCAGAGTAAGTGCTGCATACATGTATTCATTTATAGATTGAAATGAGGCAAAGTAATTTGTAGTAGGCATTCACTTAGCTACTTTAGTTCAAATCACCTTGGAATGTATAAGCTCATGCTACAAAGAGGGCTAGAGACAAAATTGTTCAGATGTGGATGTCAAAAGAATGTATGCATAATAATCATGGGCTTTAAAAGAACACACTTTAAAGAGTAAGTACACACCAAAGAGTCTAAGAAAAGAGAAGGATGTTAGAATATACAATACATAATGACTATACATTTTTTCACAGTAAATTCATTTAGGTTTTATAACTCTTATTTTCAATTGAGTTTAGCTATTAAGCAGTGGGATTTAGAGCCCCCCTTTGTGCAGAATATACTGTATCTAATATACATAGTTATCACAGACAAAAGCAACTGCTGTGTAGTGATAAGTCCCAATTTCAAACCAAACCTGGTCTCAGGGTGGAAAATTTGCAGATCCATAGGATATTTCTGGAATTGCTAAGGGCGGGACTGTGTGATGAAATGTGATGTCAGAACATGTGTTGTTGTTAAATTTGGAAACCATGGGGCTGATGCAATAAGAGGTGAACAAGTTTGCCTAAGCTATTTATCTACAGCAACCAATCAGATGTTATTTTACTGTAGTAACCCAGCTAAAAGCTAACATCTGATTAGCTACTGAAAAAAAAATAACACGGGCAAACTTATTGCATTAGACCCCATCAGGGTTATTCAATAAATGTTCTTATCGTTTAAAATGGTGCTAGTTTTGCCCCAACCAATCAGATCTTATTTAACATTTGAAAGTTAACATCTGATTAGTTGGGGCAACATTAGCACCATTTTAAACGATAACTTTTATTGAATCTCCCTGCATGTGTCCAAAGTCGGTGTTAAAATTTGATGTTGAAAATTAAAAAAAATCAGGACTATCTTAACATCTCAGCTCTTGCTTATTTATTATGCAAATAGCATAAAGTTAGAAGATTCTTTTTAATTTTAGATTTAATTAAACCCCCTCCCCCACAACATCGCATTTGGTGGTAAATTTTCATACCACATAATATGGTACAGTATTCTGAATTCAAAGCCATATATAAAGTACAAACTGCTCCCATGTTAAAAGGTAGCCTGGTACATTCATAAATACAAGAAAATGGTTAAAGTATTAGAAATGCTGCCAAATGCAAGACAGAAATTTTCCAAGGAATGAAATGTCTTTTGTTCTCGCTCCCCATTCTTTAGACTGTAAAGCACTCCGGGATATTATCCTGAGAGATCATTAAGGTACAAGTACCAGGACAACTCTTTCTTCCATTTATTTCAAATATCCTAACAGACCATTATAAATAACAGATTTGCGATACTGCACCTTTATCAGCATTGTAAACTACCCTGTCTATCAACTATGGTGAAATAAACAAACACACATACAACACTTTGTTGTATGGTCGCGATTGTATATTTATTCCCATGGCCGGATTTACAACCAGCAGTAAGGTACTGAAAATGATCGTTACTTTATGGCCATGTCATCAGAGGATGGTCTATACCCACAGTACAAGACCTTTCCAATACTGCCCAAAAAGGGTGAATTGAGTTCTTGTCAAAATTACAATTTTTTTTTAGCCATAAGCAGCTTTTAAAAGATTATAATTTCATAGGGTCAAATTTATGGTCTAATTTATGATGGTGTAATTTCTAAAGTAATATTTAAAAATGGCTATGGCATGTTCTTTGTAGAGGTGTAACAGAGTTTCAACCCAAATCTGGTTTCAGGTAAAAACTGCTGGCCATTCAAATCTATTAGTGAAATGTTGATGCAAAATTAAAGATGCTCAATCCCACCTGGGTTCATGTGAAACCTGGTTCCAAATTTTCAGCAGTTCAGAGAACCACAACTTTTTAGTCCATAGTTTGGGAGTAAGTTTAAACTAGGAACATTGTCCATTGAAACCGAAATTCTGCACTCAAAACTAAGAAATTTCCATGTTGAAACTACAGTAGGTTCCGATTTCCTCACCATAATGCTGTCTGTATTTCCAACCAGTCTAATTTCATTAGTGTATTTAGAAATATACAAAGCGGCTTGTGTTTTTTAACTTACCCTTGGACACATCTGCAAGGAGTTTGTATGTTCTGTGCTTGCGTGGGTTTCCTCCGGGCACTCCCCCACAATCAAAGACATACTGATAGGTTGTATATGTACATGTAATTGTAAAGTGCCACGGAAGATGCTGCCGCTATATAACTCCACAATAATAATAATAATCATTCATACCAAGTATTCAAAATCATTACCGCTGTTTATGTCATTTTACAATGGGCCGTGCTTATAAAGGAACTAAGAGGGAGATACAATAAATTTTGCATTCGCAGCCTACCTGCACTCGTTTCCGCAATGTATTAACCCCTTTGCCACCATGAAAACCATTGTGAAAACACTAACGGTAAGTTGCAACCTTTTGCGTGGCTTTAAAGACACAATTGAAAAGATGTTAATTTTCGTGCAAAAAACTAGCGCAAAACCCTTGCTTACATGTTAGTACATAGGTTAGTGTGAATTTGTGTTATTTTTGCATCTCCCTGCAAAAGCATCTGGGGCAGA
This sequence comes from Hymenochirus boettgeri, assembly GCA_019447015.1. Taxonomy (NCBI): domain Eukaryota; kingdom Metazoa; phylum Chordata; class Amphibia; order Anura; family Pipidae; genus Hymenochirus; species Hymenochirus boettgeri. The sequence goes on from CM033476.1 coordinate 267,707,774, forward strand.
ATACCGAACTGGCATTATTTATACAATTTCCAAATGTGCTCAGGATTCCTATTATTAAACCAGTTGGTAGAAGTTTGGATAACATACACATGCATGCAAATATTTCCAGCGTAATTTGTGTTCTATTCATTGTCAAATCACGCAGAATAATTGTTCTGTCTCCTTGCCCAAAGAATAAAGCTATCTGTTGGGATCTGCATTTTTCAATTTGCATTGATCCATCCTGACAATTAATATTGGTTTACAGTATTTCAGGGCCATTTCCCAACACCACTGGGATAAATATTAACCGTTGCTTTGGTTTTATTTTGATCAATGGCTGTTTAAGGATACGGAACTTTAATAGTTCAGCATACCATGTATTAATCTTTCCATGGATGAAATTATTCTTTCAAAAAATACATTTAAAGGGCAACTGTGGTCTCAAAACAAGTTAGGGTTAAATGAAAGCCTGCAGTATTTCCTTTACACTGAGCCAATAATCCCATCTCTGGCTGGAGCCTGTGAGAAATTATATTGGGGTGAATGTTCAAACTTCCTGCTTCCAGTAGGTTGAGTAACATCACCTTACCTCTGCTGGCCCTTTTCCCCCGGGGGAGAAGCATGCTCAGTTAAGACTTAATGCTAGGGAAATCAGGTAATACCTGAGGAAAAAATTGACAGTTGAGAAGGGAAGCCTATTAATGCAGGCAAAGGCTGGTCACATGACTACAAGCTGGTCACATGGCTAAAAACAGGAAGAGTTCAACCAGGAAGTTACATTGCTGAACTTTTGCAGCAATAACTTCTCACAAATTTTATCTAGAGATGTGATTTAGGTTTTATTTTGAAGGTTCGATGGAAGGCTTTTTATATAATTATTACTAGTTTGGAAGAATTCGAGACCACAGTTACCCTTTAATTCAGTCTATCTTAGCTTGACATATTTGTTAAAGGTTTTATTGAAACACGCAATATATTTTTTTCCCAATAAGGTTTAGTATGAATTGAATATAATAACTCCAATCGAAACATTAACACATACTATACTATACTCACTGAAACAACTTTAGATTTTCGGAAACTACAGATTGAGAGAAGTAAAATGGCGGTACTCACATATTTATCTGTGCTTGCTTTGTCATTAAATTATAAATGTTTCGTGAGTACTCCTAATTCCCCACACCCTCCCTTACTCACTGCCTTCTTGTTGTGTCTGCGACACTTATAAAGTTCTGCACAGCTTCACCATGGACACTGCTCTGCATACATATCTCCCACCCTCCCCCCTGCCTTCTTTTCTCTGATGATTCTCTTAAATGTTGCAGAAAGTATGCTGGCAGGCAGGCAAAGAGGTCAGACATGGGCCGATTGCAAGCTCTGGAAAATGGCCAAAAGTTCGATCAGAAGTTCCAGATGCCCCCGATGATCTAAGTAATTGTGGACAGTATGGCCACCGAAATGGTGTTTAGCTAATGTTCGGTTTTGATTACCAAAGGCTTGCACTGTTCCGCAGAAGCGCTGGCGCAATGAACCACAACAGGTTCATGCATCTCTAATAAAAACCAATGCCAAGAATTTCTTTAGGGATATCCTACAAGTCATCATTGCTTCTTGTCTACCTTACCTGTTTTTAAGATGACATTGATTTTCCTCTGTTTGTTACTTGCTAAATCTCACTTGTAAATCATACAGAATAATACTGAGAAAAATCTATTAAATGCGTAATAGAGCTGAAGGGTATATGGCTAATGCCTCCCAAGTTAATTCTAGAAAATCAATGAAGTCTGAGATTAGAGAGTGTAAAGAACTATATTCGGTTAATGTTCAGTAACTTAAACTAATAAAGAGGGAGAAGTACAGGAAAGGGCAGTAACTGAGTGGTCTTTTACATACAGTATAAATGTAATAAATGTACTGCTGTGTTTAATGCATGTGAAGCACATTTCATCAACAGCAAGAAAAAAATGTAGGTTTGTCACCTGTGCAGAAATTGCCTAGACATTAATTGTAAACATTTACTGTTCTGGAATAGTAGAACTCAAAATGTCAATGGAATACAAATTTGTATAAGACAATTACAGGGAGATTCAATAAAAGTTCTTATCGTTTAAAATGGTGCTAATTTTGCCCCAACCAATCAGATCTTATTTAACATTTGAAAGCTAACATCTGATTGGTTGGGGCAAAATTAGCACCATTTTTAACGATAAGAACTTTTATCGAATAACCCTGAAGACCTTTTATTGAATAACCCTGATAATGTTTTCCTGTAGGTAATGGAGAAAATGAAACATTTCTTTCTAAATTAAATTTAAATTCCGCTCAGTGTCAGACTGAAGATCTTTGCCTCACTTCCTTCCTTTTCATTTTTGTACGTTTTCCCCAGACCATTTCCCAGGTCCCATGTACAGTAAGTTACCATTGATATTATGACCTTATTTTATCTGAACTTTTAAAAATATTTGAACCCATTGACTTTGATGGGTCCGAATTGGAATTTTTGAACTTTATCAGAAGTCCAAAAATTTTAAATCGGATTGGGTTTTTGTTGTTCGGCCATCTCTAGTCACATATTGCCTAGAAAAAAAACACACCAGTATCTATTAATAACCATTAGAAATGGATCCGAACATGGCTCCAAAGCATATTTCACAGATCCACCAGGGGGTTGGCACTGATAAAAATAGCTGTCATTGGTCAATGTGGCTGGATTATTTTAAAAAAATTAGCGAAAAAACAGAAAACTCAAAGATCCTCAAATTTAAAAAATTTCGTAAATCCTCAAAATTTCTAAAAATTTCAAATGCGATTTGGAAAAAATCCAGAAAGCGGAATTCCAGAAAATCCGCTAAATCTGAGATCTGCGGATTTCAGAAATCTGCTTCGGAATCGGGTTAGGATTCGCAATCCGGTCTTGGACTTTCTATGGGGCTGTGTATGGGACTTTCTATGGGGCTGTGTATGGGACTTTCTATGGGGCTGTGTATGGGACTTTCTATGGGGCTATGTATGGGACTTTCTATTGGGCTGTGGATGAAGCTTTCTATGGGGCTGTGTATGATGCTTTCTATGGGGCTGTGTATGGGACTTTCTATAGGGCTGTGGATGAAGCTTTCTATGAGCATGTGTATGATGCTTTCTATTGGGCTGTGTATGGAACTTTCTATGGAGCTGTGCATTGGACTTTCTATAGGGCTGTGTAATGGGCTTTCTATGGGACTGAGTAAAGGACTTTGTATGGTGCTGTGTATGGGACTTTCTATGGGGCTGTATATAAGGCTTTCTATGGGGCTGTGTATTGGACTTTCTATGGGGCTGTGTATGGGACTTTCTATGGGGCTGTGTATGGGACTTTCTATGGGGCTGTATATAAAGCTTTCTATTGGGCTGTGTATTGGACTTTATATTGGGCTATGTAAGGGACTTTCTATGGGGATGTGTATAAGGCTTTCTATTGGGCTGTGTATTGGATTTTCTAGGGGCTGTGTATAAGGCTTTCGATAGGGCTGTATATTGGACTTGCTAAGGGTCTTTGTATGGGACTTTCTAAATTATAAAAATTTATATAAAACTGTCTATAGGAGAAAGTTAACCCTCGGTTTATGTTCAAGTCAGGCGGTTTTCCTGGTTTATCAGTTAAAAAAAAGTACCTCTGCTTATATTCAGGCCGGCTTATACTTGACTATATATGGTAACTGTCATTTTGTAAAAGTTGTGTTAGGCTGACTGGCTATCAGTTATTTCATTCATATTTACAATGAAAAAAGGGTAGGCACAGGGAGATTTCTTAACCTTAAGTGACCAATGCGGAGATTAAAGGGACACCATAGGGATAAAATTATTTTTCCTAACCTTAAAGGGCATGTCCATCTACCAAACAAAAATATAACCCACTACTGGCCCCTCTGTATAGTTTAAAAAAATCCTTACCTTACAACTCTGCTCCTTATGATTGTCCTGCAGTGCTTGTCCAAAGTCCAGGAAACAAGAGTAGGAGGTGTCTTTTTGTCCAAAGTTTTCTGCCTCCTCCTTGTCCTCGGAGAGGACACTGGCAAGCACAGGGGAGTCTTTTCCCCCCTCCCTCCCACCATCTGGATCCATCCAGGAACATCAGCTTGAAAGTTTACTGGTATATGTGTTAATCTGGGTATTCCAGGTAAATACAACCATTTACTGTAAGCAGACATAAAAATGGTCATTTATAAATATAACCCTGATTTTTAGATAGAAATGAAAATCTCCTTTTATTCTGGATATTGCCGCGATTTTTAAAACATTTTCCACAAGTTACTAAGATTAAAGTATGTCCACCCCCTAAATGAAAATATTAGCTGGGAAAAGGCTGTAAACCTCCACCTCGCGAGGTTTATAGCTTCCAAAGATGCCCCAAAATCTACTTACCAGTCTTCGTTCCCCCGACGCCTTCTGCTTGACTTCCGTGCCTTTTCCGTACACGGAAGTCAAGCAGAAGGGGCTCGACCGGCACCCGCTCCTGTGATTGGCTAAGGCAATACCCTTTAAACCTCACTGAATGTTTCTGCTTGTCTCCAGATAGGCCACATCGCTATATAGACAGGGCTCAATGGCATACCCACTGCTCCCAGGTGATGGAACCTTACCAGGAGACACAAAATTCAGCGACCCCACCGCTAACTCTGTGTATTATTATTTACGGATTTATAGGATTATTTAAGGATAAAAAATAGTGTTATTTACAAACTGGTAAAGGATCCTAATTTAATAATACCCTGCTTTATAAATATGCCACCTAGTGACCTTGCATATCCCCCAACCATCATGTTTCCACTGGGACAGACCTGATCTGAATGGGAAACCTGTCTTTTTCCCACAGGGGGTGTGAACTGTGCATTCTGGGATGTGGCTGGGTGGTCTGGGGGAGGAAATAGGCTCCACCCCTTCCCCAGAACCCGTCCCCCCGTGTTGTTGGGAGGCTAGAGCTAGGATAATCATGTTCGCTGTTTATTTAGATCACTAACAGGGAGATTCAATAAAAGTTCTTATCATGTCAATCAGAAATTGAATTCTGATACTGAAGATTTCACATTACTATAAAGAGGAAATTTATTTTCATGCAAGAGAAATGGAGAGTTTAATTATAAACTAGAATTGTCTATTCATACAGTGATTTCTTTATATTTCCTATAATTTATAGAAAGAAATACATCATATATCATTGTAATTAATGTTAAAATACAATTATTACATTAACTTTGTCAAACATAAACCATGGGTTGATGGCTTCTTCTTCTCCAGGTTTTTAGATTTTACCCCAAAATCCATCATCCAAATTGCAGGTGGGGCTCAGTAGCTAAGCTCACATATCACAAATTTACAATCAACTATTATGTGCGCCCATTCTGATTGGTTTAGTAACCGGGGAAGCTGTTCTGTGCCTCAGTACCTTTTTTATGTGAAGCCTAGAGAAGGATAAATGTCCATACACACGCAAGATGTGTGCACCGAGCCACGACCCCCAACCATAACAAAGTCGTGTGACGAACATCCGTTTTGGCCGAGAATTGCAAGTGTGTAAACGATCGTTTGTTTTTTTTTAGTCGATTCGCCAGGTGCCAGGCGGATCGGCTAATGACCCCTGACTGAACACATACACACGTGTGATTCTCGTCCAAAACGGCTGTTCGTCGCACGAATGTGGCGCGGTTGGGAGTTGTGGCTCAGTGCACATATCATGCGTGTGTATGAACATTTAGCCAGTAATTCAGGGAGCTTGATCGTTATCTTGTATTTATTTTACATTTATTGTTATCTGCTGTAAGGTTCATATTTTCTGTTATTTCTTAACTTATATACTCATTTTTGCAGAGTATGTTATTGGGGATGAGAAAGATACATCAGGCGAAAAGCAGCACAGGTTTGGTTGTAAGATATACTGTAAGAATGTAAATAAAAAGTAAATTCTGGCATTATTAAAGGGAACGGTGTGTCTTCTGTGAGCATGCTTAGACCCTTGGGAAAGGGGAGGAGAAGAGGGTCAGTTGATGTCACTCAAGCTACTGGAAGCAGAATATTTAAAAGTTCTCTGCAGTATAATTTTTCACAGGCTGCAGTCAGAGATGTGACCCAGGGCTCATTTTAAAAGAAACATTGTCGGCTTTTAAAGTTGCCCTTTAAGTAGATGCATCCAGGAACCCTGGCATACTACACCGCCAATGACATATAATAGACCAGTGATTTTCAACCTGCTACTCTCCAGATGTTTGACGATGAAAACTTTTTTAAAGTTGTATTTTTTAAACATTTGGAGGGACGCAGGTTGTATACTTTGTTACCCCTAATTGTAATGCAAGACCACATATGCATCATGTCATTAAAAAGGTGGATTATGCAGGCTAGACACAGTGAGCAGAGTCTGTTTGGGTTGTTGACCAGTTAATCTGATCTATAAACAGAAGAAGGCCCACTTTGCAAACCGTTGAATGACCGTTTTAGCTGGACAATGACATCCCCTTCAATTTCATAAGTCAGACCTCTCCAGTTAATGACATTTCCATGTACATATATATTCCCTGCTTGTACCTCCCTTACCAGATTAAGAGGCAAAATCTCATTCCAAATGTTTGGTGCAGTGTGGTTCAGCAAGAGAGGGGTAAGCCTATTGTCTGATACTTGATACATATTTTGAATGTTATTAAGCATGCTACATTATATTTGGACCTATTCTTTCTCAGAATGTTTGGTGAAGAAAAATGTTGCAGGTATGAGACGGCACAGATCTCTATGTAGCAAGTAGAGATGTCCGAACTTCGCAAAATCCGGTCCGCTCGAGGATCCGCGAATTTTCGGAAAAATCCGAATTACGGGTTTTCGCGTATTTTCGAAAATACGAGAAAACTCATATTTTCGAAAATCCTCGTAATCCTCGTAATTTCGAAAATTTTCGAAAATACATATTTATGAAAAGAAGAGAAATCCTTGCATTTTCGAAAATTTTCGAAAATACGCGAAAACCCGTAATTTTCGAAAATCTTCGAAAATATGAAAAATCCGCGAATCGGAAGTTCGGAAGGCGGAAAATCCGGAAAAATCCGCCGTTCGCAAACGGGATAAATCCGCGGCGGATCCGGGTTTCGGATCCGCGAACCGGCCATCCCTAGTAGCAAGGTGTTGCAACCCGGAACTGGGAACTGAACTGTCCTGAAATGTAAATTTTCTAAGCATTGGATTTAGGATCCCCTGTATAGTCCAGATGGATGTTTCACTTTCATTAGATTACCTTCAGTTTTCACCTTATTTGTTATGAACTGAACAGCCAGAATCCAAATTTTATATTCTTACTTTCTTCATATTTACAAATATAAAATCCAGTGCATCCAGCAGCCTTTGTCGGAATTAATTACCAATTTAAAATAATATAAATGGCTATGCAGAAAAACCCAATCAGACCTAAATCAGACCCACAGTTTGTTACATCTCCTATTGAGTAATGTATGACATTAGATATGGAACTGCAAAAATCCTTTCATGAAATACATAATGTGTATTGGGAAACATCAGAACAATGTAAGATTGAGCTTAAGAGCCTATTTGCTTTTCCTGAATAAATAATGTGATCTCATCAATTTATTTTCTAGATGTCTAGTTTTAAAGTGGCTTAATAGAGAAATAGAAATAGAGAAGAAACTGACATAATGAAATGGGATCATTTTCTCACCAGCGGTGGTGTAATCATGACTGTACGCTCACTGCTATATATACAAAATAGCTGCATACCCTTAAATGTTGCCCCTTTAATTCACACTTATAAACACAACATTTTGCTAGTCATACGACTGGCTTTCTCAATTCATAATGACTTGTACAAGTATCTGTGGCAAGTCTTTCTGAATTGAGAAAGCCAGTTGGATGACTAGTGAAAGGTCTTCAAGAACTAAACTTCAAATTCCATTTGATCTAATTGAATACAACAGATAAACCATGACCTGGATGAATGAGAACCATCACAAGCATCTGTACAATGTATTTCTCAATAGTGTCCCTATCTGAAAGTAAATAAAACCTTCACTATCTGAAACTAACTTTGAAATTAGGAGAATTACATAAGGTGAGTAAAAAAACAGTGTACACATCCTGTTAACCAATGACCTGAGGATGTACAGTATTGTGTTTAAGACAATCTCTGTGTCTACTGATGGGCCTAAAATTTGCTTATAGTCATTCAGTTTCTCGCCCAATAATATGACATTGTTGCTTCATTACAGGAAGGATTATTTTCATTGCATTCCTTTATAAGGGTTATTTGCTATTTTATTATTGATGGTAGACTGTGCTGACGAATAGGGACCTCTTCTTGCATTACTTTCTTTTTAGATTTCTGTCTTTGCAGGACAATTTCGTTTTTCTGTAAAGTTTTTTTCCTTGCTGTAATGGTTTAATCTATTTACTCATTGATTTTGTTAATGCAATCTCTTGTGTTACAGTAGTTCTTAAAAAGATGGTCCCTTCGTCTGCAGAATGGTTTATTATTGCCCTCTGAATAGGTTTCTGTCGTGGATGCGATGTTCCATCTCCCTCCATACATTGTTTTTTTCAAAGATGTTTCATACTAATTTCATTGTATCAGAATGATAGAGGTTTTGAAATGTAAATTATGTTCTTATCTATATTGTATAAAGGGGGTTTAGCTTTACATTCATGGTTTCATTTGTGACAGCGATAGTTTCTATCCTATCAGTATTCCTACTGGAACTCAGAGGTACTTAAGGAAAATGAATTGCTCACTGACAATGAGAGATTTCTTTTGTTACATCTTGTAATGACTTTATATTCCATCCGGATGGTTCCTGTTTTATTGCAAGCTTTTATATATTAGTCTGAATGATTTGACTGTTTATAAAATAGGTTGCAGACATACCCCTGTATTGTTAATTAGCCCACACACAAATAAATCAAATATGTATGGTGCATGCGAGCAAAACCATGTGACTAGAATGGAAGTGATGACTGTGTAAATGTAGGATTGTCCTGTAGATACATCAATGTGGACACCCACTTTAGGGAACATTGTGATCACTATGCTATCCTTATTTATCTACTGCATCTCTAAGCCATTGGGTATTTATTCTCAAATACTAGGATTTCTACAGAACATAGAGGCAAATTTACATTGAATTTATGGCGATTTACAAAGTGGTGTATTTTCACCAGGTTTATGTTTTTTGGTAATGCTGAACTTCGTATTTTGACGTTCACCGTACTTAACTTATGCTATGTTTTCACTTTGGTATTTGTAAAGATCTTCTACAGTGCTGACTGGTAGTTTGTCTGCATTGTGGAGGATTGTTTTTTTTCCCCATACACCCATTGGATCTGATGGGATTTTCTCTGTATGGGTTTGTTTGGCAACTTTAGTTAGGAAATGCTGTGTTGCCAGATTTACTGTAATGTGCTTTAGTGGATATGTTTGTTTGTAAGTTATGGCAAAATTACCCTGCCTTTTTACTTATGGTTCAATTAATAAGCATTTTTTGAAAAATTGAATTTGCAATAAATGAGTAGAAAATTGCCCTAAAAAAGACAGTTACGTCTCTCTTTGGGCCCTATTTGTAAAGGCGTGGTATCGCTTTCTAGTGATACTGTGCCTTTAAAGATTTAGTGATCGTTAATTTACTATCATTATCGTTAATTTATGATAACGATCAGGAATTACCAATCGATCTTTAATCTACGATAACTCAATCGTTTACAACCACATGGTACTACTACTACTTCTGATCATGTTACTACAGCATGGTATTCTAAGACCAAAATTCCAAGCAGCAACACTAGATACTATAGATTCTATTTGACATAAAAGTAAAGATTTTTTTTATAAACAGGAGTAACAGGAACAAACAAAGTGATGGTGGTTTTCTTCCCCGTTACATTTAAAACAAAGTGAACTTGATTTTAGAAATATATTGTGTAGTAGGAGGTTTTCTGTCTGACTAAGCTTTTAATCAACAAAACTTTGTAGTTGTTTTTGATTTGGCCGTGTAAGCTATATTTTATTCCTGGTAGTGGTTAGTGCATTGATGCAGGCCAGTTACCTCCCCATGTTCCTGTGACACTCGATTGTGAATGGACTAGGACTTAGCATAGCAACAAAACCCAGCATCATGTCTATGGCCCAAACGATCCTACATTGTGTATAAAGTATATACAGAATGATCGTTCCTTTACATGGCCGCATCAGCAAACTCATAATTCAATTCCATTGGAATCTGATTGTGAGGTTGTGACCGCAGTTGCATGTGTATGGGCATTTTAAGTGTATGGCCAACATTATGGACACAAAACATTATTGCCAAAATATTTCACTTCTCTCCCCCATTCAAAATACAAATCATTCTCCTGAAGGTTTAGGGCAGGGATGATGAATTTGTATCCCTCTATCGACATCCCTTGTTTAGAGAGAGAGGATGTGGGAATATGGCTGAAAATGACACACCTTTCCACAATGCAGTCTTTCTCGGCTGCCAAGAATATTTTCAAACACTAATCAATTTCCATTTATTAGATGAACTGTCCTTTCAAAAAACAACTTTGCCAGATGCATTTTGCTCGTAATACTGCATATTATTTAGAAGAATTAGAGAGGGATTCAAAACCCAATTGAGAATATTCAGTCTCCCATAGAAAGAATTAGCAATTGGTATAATAATGTAAACAGCGCCTCAAAGGAATAGTATCAGTCAGAAATAAGTTAGTAAAAAAGCAAATGGTGAATAACTAATAATAGCATTAGGTATCAATTGGTAAATAAATATTTAAGCCATGCTATTACAGTCAGTTATGTTAATTCCACTCGTTGCATGTTTTAAGGGTGAAATATTCCTTGTACTGTATGTTTTATGTGGTACCCATTATTTCTAAAGGTGATCTGTTTAACAATACTGCAATAACCATTTCCAAGATTTGAAGGCCTTGCACTTGACAAATACTGTCTGGCAGTTGAAACCTATTCAGTTTTGCACCCAATAAATTAGCACCAGTAGACATTTTATCTTTGCATCTGCATTGTTCATTGATGGGTAGCTACAACTTCATTAACAAGCTTTCCTTCCGGGTTTTAATTGGGTTTATACAGTGCACATCTTGCTAGTGGTTCTGTAGAGTGGAGTACATTTTTTTCCCCAAAATATGCCAAATACAGTATATATACTTTTAAATTACAAACTTACCCTTATTGCGGTTGGAGATTTTATGCACTGCACATCCAGCCAGTGGCGTAACTAGGAATCATTGGGGCCCCAGCAAACCATGACGGGGCCCCTATCCCTGCTTTATTTACAGTGGTTTTCTGGGAGGAGGCTTTATCTGTCATAGTAAAAATAAGAAGACCCCCCCCCCCCCCGGTTGCAGGGTCTGCTCCCTGGTAGTTACGCTCCTGCATCCAACTATGCAAGTAAACGCTATGCTAAAATTCCACACTTTATGTACACATTTGTCAACACATAAGTACCTGCTTTCTGTCAGAACTGTTCCCCAGTAAATAACCATGGTATCCTCATAGCAATAGTATGGGAGCACAATTTTAAAATTCTTCTGCATCACCATCCAGTAACGTTTCACACTGAAGCATAAAAAGCTTGCACAATCCCCATTGGAAACTGACTGTCAGGGGGTAGAGATCTCAATGCAATGAGTGAGAATAAGTTATACCATATTTTCTATCTATAATAAAAGCATCAAATACATTTAGACATAAATAAATGTGACATGTAAGAATGCTTTGGGCACCTTTATGCGCCACCCCCTTAATGTTCAATACCCTTAGAGACATTCATTAGAGGCCATTGTCCATCTAATTATTTTCCTTTCAATACTTTGATTCCAATGACTTTTAACTAAAACTAAAACATGCGAATTAGGAGACAAAATATACACAATCCCATAACCAATTCACACCCACACAAATCTTTCTGTGGTGACCATAAGTGCAGAACACCAGCTCCTTTCATTGTCTCTCTAGTCGTATTTTCTGTGGCTTTGATTTTGTATAGACATGCAGCTGTGCAAAAAATTTGTTCTAGTTGAATTTACACAATGTACTTATTATTCACTGACTGTGTTTTCCTTCCGGTTTAGAAGAATTCATTATCAAATGCAGTTATAGTCATAATTTGTTTTAAAATTGAATTTATTGCGGGAACATTTTGCAGGTTGATTGTAAAATGCTGCCATACCCCCAGCTGAGCAAATATTAAATGCAGCTGACTAATTATTCCAATTTTATTTGGAATTTGCTGAACCCAAAATTATTTTTCTTGAATCAACAGCATGCTCATCTTTTCAGCTATTCCAAATGACAGCGTAGGGCCAAGTAGCTACAGTGGGATAACACTGCTCAGAGCTTAAATTAACAGCCACTCTATTGTTTGCCTTTCTAGGTGCTTTCTATACAAAGATTTACCAGTGTAAAATAATCAAACTCATTCACGATAACACTCACTTTCACGATAACACCAATGACTAGAATAGTAATTGTGGGATTTAGACATATCTGTATTTCTTTCAAAAATAAAAACAGTGCAAAATAATATTACAGAAATTAATTCAATTAACTGGAAAAAGGATGTGTCAGTATGTCATGTAAGGTAAACAAACTATATACAGAGTAAAGCTGGGTACACACAAAGATTTATAGCAGATGGCAGACAGATTCCATTGAATTTCATTGGATATAAATATGCCTACACTCATTCCAAACGCTCTACCTATATTTTGTAAAAGGACATTACTGGGGCAGCCAGTATAGGGAGCCGATAGGATTTTTCACTCACCACTGACGGTGGTAGTTCATAAGCCACTAGATCACCATTTTCCAGCCACACACTAGTCTAATTGGCTAATTCACTACATTGATCTAGTGTGCTGCATTAACCTGACTTTTTGCTGCTGTTTTAAAAATTGTTATCAAGTCTAGAGAAAACCCCCAAAATAGCTTTGCAAATGAATGCCCATAAAGCTGGGTACACACAGAAAAGATTTAAAAAATGACAGAATATGTAAGATCCTGTCTGTCATTTTTCAAAGATCGGGCTACACACAGTCCTGAGTGCTCTCCCTATACACAGCATATAAACAGCATAGGGAGAATTCCGGGACTGTGTGTTTCCCTCAATCGTGGCCGACTCCCCTATAGGGAGACTACCACGGGCAAGGGAAATTTACTGTTTTTACCGAAAGAGCGTTTGGCCGACCCGAACATTCGGTGGCCTTCCACTCATTTAGAAAAGCGCCCACACACAGTACAGTCGGATTTTACGGTACCGGTTACGGTATCAGTACTGTGTGTACCTAGCTTAAGTCTTGACTAATCATGAAGAAGAATTCAAATTAATGTTATTTATGTTATAATTTCCTTGTATTCCCCCCATAGATTGAAAAAAACAATAGTAATGTTATTTCTATGTTAGGGACATGCCCCTCCCCTTTCTCAGTTGTTCCCTCACTTACAATGGGTTAAATTACTTGTTGGTTTCCCAGATAGATGTCCTGTAAAGACAAGTTCCTTTTTTCAACCTACCCCATAGGTAAAAAAATGTACGATTGTTGGCCAATCGCCCATACATGGGCTGACAAAGATCCGAAAATCCAAAAATGGAAAACATTTTCAAGGCTTACCGAATGTACAGGATTATTCTCAAAGGTTACTGAAAATAACCACGTACATTCGGTAACCCTCGAAAATAAGTCCGGATTTTGGAACCAAAAGGTTCCGTGTTGGATCCCGGTCTAAATCGGACCCGGATCCCATTTCTAGTAGTAACTAAATAGCCATATATTTTACATGTAAAGGAATTACTTTTAAAAAAGACAGAAATTCACCAATCCAGACTTTGCAAACACATCCGCATGTTGGCCCAAAGGAGCAAAAACATTCCTTACACAGTAGCTTCTGCCATGTCTGTCTGGTACTAAATGCTGTTACCAAGGTTGCTGCTTGCAGTGAATGATTAATCATCTTCCACTGAACATTGGTATTCTGCTCACTGCAACAGAGTAAACACAGCCATGTACTGTATGAAATTACATATAAACACAGAACACAGTACGGTAACTAACCAATATGGACTTTTACAGTAGGTAATACAACAATGCTATTTAGAATTTCCAATTTAAAAGGAGAAGTGGAAAATAAACATAAGGAATAAAATGGACTCAGTGTGTAATCTGGAACATGAAATATAGAATGAGAACCTTAGATAAAGTTAATGGTTTCTAGGTTATCTTAAAGGAAACATAAAGAGACAAAAAAAAGAGATGAATGGAACTGGTGTATTTCCTTCTGTCATTGGTTCCATGGAATATATCGGAATTCTGAACTGAAGTGAAAATTCTAATATATATATATATATGTTTATATATATTTGATTGAAGTCAGTGCACACAAAAGGACTTCTTAATATCCAAAATACAACTTTTATTCACACATAATTTGTGTAGTTAGCGATGTTTCGGTCCTGTTTTCTGACCTTTTTCAAGCTTGAAAAAGGTCAGAAAACAGGACCGAAACGTTGCTAACTACACAAATTATGTGTGAATAAAAGTTGTATTTTGGATATTAAGAAGTCCTTTTGTGTGCACTGACTTCAATCAAATATATATGTGAAATTCTCATCGGTAGCACCAAGGCTATAATACTTGTCAAGTGAGTGCCTGACCATACCCCATATATATATGTATATATGTATATATATATATACTAAAGCCCCTGAGTGGGGGGTCTGTACAGGAGCTGGTTCTGCAATGAGCAGAGGGTATGGGCAGGAAGGGGGCCCTAGAGAGGAAATATAAGGAGGAGCAGCAGAGTGAAGGGATTTAAATGTTAGGAGAAGTATTTTGTATGCAATGATCTGTTTCACAGGGAGCCAGGTTGTTGTCCAGTATAGAGGAGATAGGTACACTAAGGGGCATATTTATAAAAGAGCGAAAAGTAGCGAAATGTTTTCGCATTCGCTTTTCGCATGGGTTTTCACGCCAAAAAGACAGTTAACGCATTATAAAGGTAGCGTTAACAAATGGCGAAACCGTTTCCGCGAGCTATCGCTACTAAACCATTTTCGCTTACTTCGCACATGGTAATTTTAGCAAAAAAGGAGCAAAAAGGCATACGCGATTTATAAAAGAGCGAAAGGTGGTTTTTGCGTTAAAAAGAGCGAAAGATTAGCGCGACCCTGAAGGTGGTGAAAAGTCATTGTTTGAGCGAAAAGGCATTCTAATGGGTAATATGCCTTGAAAAAGCGAACGCGTATTAGAAGGGCGATCGCGCATTAGAATGAAATATGCCTTGGAAAAGCGACATTAGAAAGCGACGCAATAAAGCAGACAGAACACACACCTTTTTTTTGTTTTTAAGGGTGGACATGCCCTTTAAGAATTACATAGAAGGATAAGTGGTACATTGCCAGGGAAAAATATGTAGTAGCATCAGCATTTCCTTTGAGCAAAAAAAAAAGGGTAGGAAGGCATTTTTCTGTATATATGTAGGTGAAAATAATATTAAAATAAATGTTGTGACACTGCACTAAATTAAGGTGGACTGCATTAAAAATTGACTTCTGGTTGCAGAACCTGATATCCAGAGACTTTGATCAGATCCTTCATGGAACATTCAAGTGTGTTTCTGTGTCCTGACACACAAAAGGTTCCATTAAGTGTATTTCCTTTAACAACCTCGTCTGCTTTGTTTTTATCCAACAAAATGGTTAAACTTGCAGAGCTTCCACTGTCGGACTGGCTCACAGAGTCACAGGGGAATCTCCCGGTGGGCCCACAGCCCATGCACCCAAGAAAACAGATGTAGAGAAGCAAACAATACCAAACTTCTATTCTGTATAACCAGAGGGCTACACAGAGAAAACGGCTAAAATTTAAACTATAGAGCCAAAGGGACAATAAGAAACACATTTTACAATAATAGTCGTCAGGAGTAAGATTGATATTTAAATGAGTGATTATAGAGATATGAAATGTTAGCTGGGCCCGTAAACTTGCCCTGGTGGGCCCCTGCTCGCAGATTTGCTGGTGGGCCCCAACATTCCAGTCCGACACTGGCTTTCACTACTTTCACATTATGAAGGAAAGCACGGAGTATGAACCTGCCTTCGGTTCCATTAATTATGCATGTTCCTCTAAAAAGACTCCCTATGACTATTGAGGTAACATCAGCCTCCCAACTGTCTCTTACAGCAAAGTGGGGGAAATTGGAGATTCGTAAGTTTATCCTGTTACTTTTATTAAATGACCAGACAATTTAAATATTATAGCAGCAGGATCTTTCCTGCCCCTTTCTCCTTAACCAATCTTTTGTAAACTTCAGCTGTTCCTTTAAGAAAACTTTATGAAAATACTAGCAGGAACATTGAATTAACCATCACAATATGTCAGCAAATTGTTGGGCCAACCCAGCTGTGTGGTCTGTAAATCACTTTGGTGTTTTTATTGTCAGTTGAAGCTCTGCCACAAAAGCCTAAAATAAAGTGATTAAAACTCTGTAGGTGGAAGCAATTCATCACTGCCTATTAAATGGATTAGCTGTACTGTTTATGTAGTGTACTGCTCAGCAAAGCAACTGGAACGTGAGGTCCTTGGAGGAATAATAAAGTCCAGCATCTACTTCTATGAAAGACACCATTCTTACAGCCACAATGAAGTTACCATCTTGTGTTTCCTTGATAGTATAAGATGTAAGTTTGGAAACTCCTTCAGTTGCTGGTGTTATTTCAGGGCTTTCAGCACAGCTCTAAACACAGCATTTTATTAGTGTGAGTGATCAAAGCAATGACGTTGAATACATTGCAAGTTTATAGATTTTGGTTTATTAGTACAAATACATATTTCACACATGTACCGACAATCCCACATATTACATTTCGTAAGCATGTACCCACAATCACACATATAACATTTTGTAAACTTGTACCCACAATCACACATATAACATTTTGTAAACTTGTACCCACAATCACACATATAACATTTTGTAAACATGTAACCACGATCACACATATAACATTTTGTAAACTTGTACCCACAATCACACATATAACATTTTGTAAACATGTACCCACAATCACACATATAACATTTTGTAAACTTTACCATAAATCCACATATTACATTTTGTAAACATGTACCCACAATCCACACATATAACAAAAATTTTTGTACAACATGTACCAACAGATCACACATCGATTACATTTTGTAGCATGTACCCACAAGTCAACAATAATACACTTTTGTAAACTTGTACCCACAATCACACACATATACATTTGTAAACATGTAACCACAATCACAAATATAACATTTTGTAAAACATGTACCGACCACAATCCCACATATTACATTTTTGTACAACATGTACCCCCAAATCACACATATTACATTTTTGTAACATGTACCAACATCACCCTATTACATATTGTACACAGTACCCACACTCACACTATAACATTTGTCACTTGTACCCACAACCACACATATACACTTTTGTAAACATGTAATAAGCCAAGCACACATATAACATTTTTAAACTTGTACTCCCATCACACATTTAAACAGTTTGGTAAACAGTGTACCCCAAACAATTTCCCAAACCAACAAAACATAATTAATGTAAACATTTATAGCATAATCACGCATATACCATTTTTTGTAACATGTACCCACAATCACACATATAACATTTTGTAACATGTACCCACAATCACCATATTATATTGTACACATTTCAACCCACAATCCCATAATACATTGTTGTAAATGTACCCACATATCAATCACATATAACTTTTTTTGTAAACTGTACCCACAATCCACAATAAACATTTGTAACATGTACGCACACACAAATATAACATTTTGTAAACATGTCCCACAATCCCACATAATTACTTTTGTAAACATGTCCCACAGATCACACATATTACATTTTTGTAAACTGTACCAAACAATCCACATAATTACAATATGGTAAACAATGTAACCCACAACATCACTATAACATTTGTAAACTTGTCCCACAACCCCACACATATACATTTTGTAAACATGTTAACACAAGCACTACTATACACTTTTGTAAACTTGTACCCACAATCACACATATAACATTTTGTAACACTTACCCCAATCACACATATAACTTTTTGTAAACTGTAACCAATAATCCAGCATATTACATATTGTTAAACCATGAACCCCACAATCACACATCATCACATTTTGTAAACACGTACCAACAATCACACATATTACTTTTGTAAACATGTAACCACACAATCACACATAATACATTTTGTAAACTTGTACCCACAACTCCACAATAAACATTTTGTAACATGTACGCACAATCACCAATATAACATTTTTGTAAACTGTATACCATCACAATATAACATTTTGTAAACATGTACCCACACTCACACATATTACATTTTGTAAACAGTACCAACAATCACACCATATTACATATTGTAACAAATGTCCCCAAATCACACATATACATTTGTAAATTTGTACCCACAATCACACATATAACATTTTGTAAACATGTACCCACAATCAACACATTTAAAAACATTTTTGTAAACTTTACCCACAATCACACATATAACATTTTGTAAACATGTTACATAATCAGCTATACCATTTTGTAAACTTGTACCCACATCACACATATAACATTTTGTAGACATTTACCCACAATCACACATATAACATTTTAGTACATGTACCCACAATCACACATAAACATTTTGTAAACATTATACATAATCCGCATATTACCATTTTGTAAACTTGTACCCCACAATCACACATATAACATTTTGTAAACATTTACCCACAATCACACATATACATTTTGTAAACATGTACCACCATCACACATATTACATATTGTAAACTTTACCACAACCCACATAATACTTTTGTAAACTTGTACCCACATCCCCACCATATAACATTTTGTAAACATGTACCCACAATCACACATATAACATTTTGTAAATATTTATCCACAATCACACATATTACATTTTGTAATTTGGAAAGAGAAGGACAATTCCTGTCATTTGAACACAGTAGTGGAAACAAACATATAAAGGCAGTTATACAAACTCCCTTAGAGTCCATTTGGCTGTTGTAATGTCATCTTGCACCATTATATGCTAAATTATTCTGTGAAATGCCCCCTTGCCACCTTACCCTGTTAGGAAACCACAGAAACCACAACGCCTGTACTGAGCCAGTTAAATAACCCATCATTAGGTCATTTTTTTAAATCAACAATAAAAACAACAATTAATGCAAAAAAAGAACAAAACCATATTAAGCACAACTGTTTGCAAGTATTTGCCCCAAATTACCTTGTGCTTTGCAATGTTTACTTTTCAGTTCCAAATTTCTACAGCAGTCAAATAGGCTGAATGGCAACATCTCGGGTTAATTGTCTCTCCCAACCGTTGGAGAAAGTGCACCAGATATCTGCTGGAAGGTCACAGGCAACATTCATCAGTAATTAAATACCCATAGGTTATGGGCTCTGAAATCAATACATTTACCTCCTATGCATATCGCAGCCAAAAGAATCTTCTTTCTCTCATGCTTGCTTCTTGCAATCAAGGAGACCATGACATTGACAAACGAAGGCACTTAGTGGCTGCCTGTTTCCTAATAAGTTTAATACGTGGCTCATTTTTTTCTAATTAGCGCAACAGCATGACGGGTGTCTCTCTCTGTAGAAATGTTGGCCACATTTTTTTTTGGCTCAGTAAACATGTACCCACAATCACACATATAACATTTTGTAAACAAGTACCAACAATCACACATATTACATATTGTAAACATGTACCCACAATCACACATATAACATTTGTAAACATTTACCCACAATCACACATATAACATTTTGTAAACATTGTTATATGTGTGATTGTGGGTAAATGTCTACAAAATGTATAGTGTTTGATTGTGGGTACAAATTTACAAATTATTGGTATATGCGTTGATTGTATGTAACTTGTTACAAAATGTATATGTGTGACTTGTGGGGTAAATTGTTTACAAAATGTTATATGTGTATTGTGGTACATGTTTACAATATGTAATATGTGTGATTGTTGGTACTTGTTTACAAAATGTTATATGTGTGATTGTGGTACATGTTTTAAGACAACAAATGTAATATGTGTGATTCGTGTACGTTTACAAAATGTTATATGTGTGATTGTGGGTACATGTTTTTGATCCAAAATGTAAATATGTGTGATATTGGTAACAAGTTTACAAAATGTTATATGTGTGATTGTGGGTACATGTTTTCAAAATGTTATATGTTGATTGTGGGTACAAGTTTACTAAAAATGTATATGTGTGCTTTGTGTAACATGTTACAAAATGTTATATTGTGGTTGTGGGTACAAGTTTACAAATGTTTATGTGTGATTGGGGTACATGTTCATATGTAATTATGTGATTGTGGTACAGTTTACAAAATGTAAATGTGTGATTGTGGTACATTGTTTACAAAATTGTATATGTGGGATTGGGGTACATGTTTACAAAATGTATATTGTGATGTGCGTACATGTTTACAAATGTTATATGTGTGATTGTGGGTACAGATTTACAAAAGTTATATGTGTGATTGTGGTGTACATGTTTACAAAAATGTCTTATGTGGGATTGTGGGTAATGTTTACAATATGTAATATGTTGTGATTGTGGGTACATTTTACAAATGTTTATGTGTGATTGTGGTCATGTTACAAAATGGTATATGCGTGATATGTATACATGTTTACAAAAATGTTATATGTGTGATGTGGGTACATGTTACAAAATGTTAAATGTGTGATTGTGGGTACAAGTTCACAAAATGTTTATATGTGCTTGTTATACATGTTTACAAAAAGGTTATATGTGTGGTTGTGGGTACAAGTTTACAAATGTTATATGTGTGATTGTGGGTACATTTTACAAATGTAATGTGTGATTGTTGGTACATGTTTACAAAATGTAATATGTGTGAATTGTGGGTACATGTTTACAAAATGTAATATGTGGGATTGGGGTACATGTTTACAAAATGTTATTTGTGATGTGGTACATGTTACATGTATTGTGTGAGTGGGTACAAGTTTACAAATGTTAATATGTGTGATTGTGGGTACATGCTTACAAAATGTATATTGTGGATTGTGGTACATGTTACAAAAGTTATATGTGTGATTGTGGGCTACAGTGTTTACAAAATGTAATATGTGTGATTGTTGGGTACATGTTACAAAATGTTTATGTGTTGATTGTTTTGGACATGTTTACAAAAGTTTATATGTTGTGATTGTGGGTACATGTTTACAAAATGTTTATGTGTGATTGTGGGTACAGTTTACAAAATGTTATATGTGTGCTCGTGGTTACATGTTTACAAATGTTATATTGTGTGATTGTGGGTACAAGTTTACAAAATGTATATGTGTGATTGTGGGTACAAGTTTACAAATGTTATATGTGTGATGTGGTACATGCTTACGAAATGTAATATGTGGGATTGTCGGTACATGTGTGAAATATGTATTTGTACTAATAAACCAAAATCTATAAACTTGCAATGTATTCAACGTCATTGCTTTGATCACTCACACTAATAAATGCTGTGTTTAGAGCTGTGCTGAAAGCCCTGGAAATAACACCACAACTGAAGGAGTTTCCAAACTAATCTTATTACTATCAAGGAAGACAAAGATGTGAACTTCAATTGTGGCTGTAAGAATGGTGTCTTTCATAGAAGTAGATGCTGGACTTTATATTCCTCAAGGACCTCACGTTCAGTTGCTTTGCGGAGTACACTACATAAACAGTACAGCTAATCCATTAATAGGCAGTGATGAATTGCTTCCACCTACAGAGTTTTAACTCACTTTATTTTAGGCTTTTGTGGCCGAGCTTCAACTGACAATAAAAACACAAAAGTTATTTACAGACCCACACGGTGGCCCAACAATTTGCTGACATATTGTATGGTTAATTCAATGTTCCTGCTAGTATTTCATAAAGTTTTCTTAAAGGAACAGCTGAAGTTTACAAAGATTGGTTAAGGAAAAGGGGCAGGAAAGATCCTGCTGCTATAATATTTTAAATGTCTGGTCATTTAATAAGTAAAGGATAAATTACGATCTCCAATTTCCCCCACTTTGCTGTAAGCGACAGTTGGAGGCTGATGTTACCTCAACTAGTCATAGGGAGTCTTTTTAGAGGAACATGCATAATTAATGGAACCGAAGGCAGGTTCATACTCCGTGCTTCCTTCATAATGTGAAAGTAGTGAAAGCCAGTGTCGGACTGGAATGTTGGGGCCCACCAGCAAATATGCGAGCAGGGGCCCACCAGGGCAAGTTCGGGCCCAGCTAACATTTCATATTCTATAATCACTCATTTAAATATCAATCTTACTCTGACGAATATTATTGTAAAATGTGTTTCTTATTGTCCTTTGGCTCTATAGTTTAAATTTTAGCCGTTTTTCTCTGTGTACCCTCTGGTTATACAGAATAGAAGTTTGGTATTGTTTGCTTCTCTACATCTGTTTTTCTTGGGTGCATGGGGCTGTGGGCCCACGGGAGATCCCCGTGACTCTGGAGCCAGTCCGACAGTGGAAGCTCTGCAAGTTAACCATTTTGTTGGATAAAAACAAAGCAGACGAGTTGTTAAAGGAAATACACTTAATGGAACCTTTGTGTGTCAGGACACAGAAACACACTTGAATGTTCCATGAAGGATACATCAAATCTAAGTCTCTGGACTATCAGGTTCTGCAACCAGAAGTCAATTTTTAATGCGTCCACTTAATTTAGTGCAGTGTCACACATTATTTTAATATTATTCACCTACATATATAAGAAAAATGCCTTCCTACCCTTTTTTTTTTCTCAAAGGAAAAATGCTGATGCTACTACACTATTTTCCCTGGCAATGTCCAATTTCCTTCTATGTAATTCTAAAGGGCATGTCCACCTTAAAACAAAAAAAAATGGTGTTCGTCTTTCTATGTGCGTTCGCCTTTCTAATGTCCTTTTCAAGGCATATTTCATTCTAATGCGCATCGCCCTTCTAATACGCGTCGCTTTTCAAGGCAATTACCCTTTGAATGCCTTTTCGCTCAAACAATGACTTTTCACCACCTTCAGGGTCGCGCTAATCTTTCGCTCTTTTAATGCAAAAACCACCTTTCGCTCTTTTATAAATCGCGTTATGCTTTTGCTCCTTTTTTGCTAAATTACCATTGCGAAAGGGTAGGCGAAAGGAGTGGTTTTGGCGATAGCTCGCGGAAACGGTTTCGCCATTTGTTAACGCTACCTTTATAAATAGCGTTAACTGTCTTTTTGCGGAAAACCCATGCGAAGCGAATGCCGAAAAACATTTCGCTACTTTTCGCCTCTTTATAATATGCCCCTTAGTGTACCTATCTCCTCTATATGGACCCAACCTGGCTCTCTGTGAACAGATCATGCATACACAAATATTCTCCTAACTTTAAATCCCTTCCTCTGCTGCTCCTCCTTATATTTCCTCTCTAGGGCCCCCTTCCTGCCCAACCCTCTGCTCATTGCAGAACCAGCTCCTGTACAGACCCCCCACTCAGGGGCTTTAGTATAATAGTATATACATATATACATATATAATGGGGTATGGTCAGGCACTCACTTGACAAGTATTATGCCTTGGTGCTACCTAGATGAGAATTTCACATATATATTTGATTGAAGTCAGTGCACACAAAAGGACTTCTTATATCCAAAATACCTTTTATTCACACATAATTGTGTAGTTAGCAACGTTTCGGTCTCTGTTTTCTGACCTTTTCAAGCTTGAACAAAGGTCAGAAAAACAGGACGAAACGTCGTAACTACACAAATTATGTGTGAATAAAGTTGTATTTTGGATATTAAGAAGTCTTTTGTGTGCACTGACTTCAATCAAATATATTAAACATTATATATATATATATTAGAATTTTCACTCAGTTCAGAATTCGATATATTCCATGGAACCATTGACAGAAGGAAATACACCAGTTCCATTCATCTCTTTTTTTTGTCTCTTTATGTTTCCTTTAAGATAACCTAGAAACCATTAACTTTATCTAAGGTTCTCATTCTATATTTCATGTTCCAGATTACACACTGGTCCATTTTATTCTATTTATTTCCTTCTCCTTTTAATTGGAAATTCTAAATAGCATTGTTGTATACCACTAAAGTCATATTGGTTAGTTTCCGTATGTGTTTGTGTTTATGTATTTATACAGTAATGGCTGTGTTTACCTTTTTGCAGTGAGCAGAATACCATGTTCAGTGGAAGATGATTAATCATTCACTGCAAGCGAACTTGGTACAGCATTAGTACCAGACAGACATGGCAGAAGCTACTGGTAAGGAAGTTTTTGCTCCTTTGGCCAAACATGAGGATGTTTGCAAAGTCTGATTGGTGAATTTCTGCTTTTTTAAGTTCCTTACATGTAAAATATATGGCTATTTAGTTCTACTAGAAATGGTACCGGTCCGATTAGACCGGGATCCAACACGTGAACCTTTGTCAATCGGATATTGGGTTACGAATGTGGGTTATTCGTAACCTTTGAGAATATCCTGTACATTCGGTAAACCGAATGTTCATTGATTTCATCTGCATGCGCCCGCCATTAGTCGCGCGCATGCGACCTGTGTTGTCTCTAGGCAGCTGTTTCGGATATGCCTTTACGGATTGATCCTTTCCCTGTACGTGGGTCAGGGTCGCTTCATTGGCACAGCGGGTTCCAACGTGAATCTCTTTCCGGATTCACCTCTCACTATGCGGCTGAGTGAAACGGGTTATTTTCAGGACACTACACACGTATTGTTACATCAGTCCCTCGATATGACTTACAGTTTTTTCGGAGATCATGAGTACAAGATTTGCGGTCAAGCCATGTAATACGAACAAATCGCGATTAAGGATCCTCTTCTTACATGCATTATTCAAGTACACTTAAAGCGTTTTACCGTTGGGTAGGTAACCAAACACGAAAGTGATCCGGCCACGGTGCGGTGGCCGGGGAGGGCTCGACAGTCACAGGGGGACAAGAATAGCTAACACACAGGAATGATACAGCAATGAATAGCGCAGTAGGACAAAGAGAAGAAACGGACCGTAAATCGCTTTACTGTGTGTGGGCTGTTTTCTAAATGAGTGGAAGGCCACCGAATGTTCGGGTCGGCCAAACGCTCTTTCGGTAAAAACAGTAAATTCCCTTGCCCGTGGTAGTTCCTATAGGGGAGTCGGCCACGATTGAGGGAAACCACAGTCCCGGAATTCCCTATGCTGTTTATATGCTGTGTATAGGGAGAGCACCAGGACTGTGTGTAGCCGATCTTTGAAAAAATGAAGACAGGATCTTACATATTCTGTCATTTTTTAAATCTTTTCTGTGTGTACCCAGCTTATGGGCATTCATTTGCAAAGCTATTTTGGGGTTTCTCTGACTTGAAACATTTTTAAAACAGCAGCAAAAAGTCGGTTAATGCAAGCACACTAGATCAATGTAGTGAATTAGCCAATTAGACTAGTGTGTGGCTGGAAAATGGTGATCTGTGGCTTATGAACTACCAACACGTCAGTGTGAGTGAAAATCCTATCGGCTCCCCTATACTGGCTCCCCAGTAATGTCCTTTTATCAAAATATAGGTAGAGCGTTTGGAATGAGTGTAGGCATATTTATATCCAAGAAATTCAATGGAATCTGTCTGCCATCTGCTATAAATCTTTGTGTGTACCCAGCTTTACTCTGTGTAGTTTGTTTTACCTTACATGACATATGACACATCCTTTTTCCAGTTAATTGAATTAATTTCGTAATTTATTTTGCATGTTTTTATTTTGAAAGAAATACAGATATGTCTAAATCCCACAATTACTATTCTAGTCATTGTGTTATCGTGAAAGTGAGTGTTATCGTGAATGAGTTGAATTAGTTTTACACTGGTAAATCTTTGTATAGAAAGCACCTAGAAAGGCAAACATAGAGTGGCTGTTTATTTAAGCTCTGAGCAGTTTTATCCCACTGTAGCTACTCTTGGCCCTACGCTGTCATTTGGAATAGCTGAAAGATGAGCATGCTGTTGATTCAAGAAAAAATATTTGGGTTCAGCAAAATTCCAAATAAAATGGAATAATTAGTCAGCTGCATTTAATATTTGCTCGCTGGGGGTATGGCAGCATGTACAATCACCCGCAAAAGGTTCCCCGCAATAAATTAAATTTTAAAACAATTATGACTATAACTGCATTTGATAATGAATTCTTCTCAACGGAAGGAAACACGTCAGTGATATAAGTACATTGTGTACCAATTCAACTGAACCAATTTTTTGCACAGTGCATGTCTATACAAATCAAAGCCACGAAAATACGACCTAGAGACAATGAAGGAGCTGGTTGTCTGCACTATGCACCACGAAAGATTTGTGTGGGTGTGATTGGTTTGGGATTGTGTATATTTGTCTCCTAATTCGTCATGTTTTAGTTTTGTTAAAGTCATGGAATCAAAGTATTGTAGAGGACAATAATTAGATGGACAATGGCCTCTAATGAAGTCTCTAAGGGTTTGAACATTAAGGGGTGGGCATAAGGTGCCCAAAGCATTCTTACTCACACTTTATTTATTTCTAAATGTATTTGATGCTTTTATATAGATAGAAAATATGGTAACTTATTCTCATCTCACTCTGCTTGAGATCTCTACCCCCTGACAGTCATTCCCAATGGGGATGTGCAAGCTTTTTATGCTTCATGTGGAAACTACTGGTGTGATGCAGAAGAATTTTAAATTGTGCTCCATACTATTGCTATGAGGATACCATGGTTATTTACTGGGGACAGTTCTGACAGAAAGCAGGGTACTTATGTGTTGACAATGTGTACATAAAGTGTGGAATTTTAGCATAAGCGTTTACTGCATAGTGGAGCAGGAGCGTAACTACCAGGGAGCAGACCCTGCAACCGGGGGGGGGGGGGGGATCTTCTTATTTTTTACTATGACAGATAAAGCCTCTCCCAGAAAACCACTGTAATAAGCAGGGATAGGGCCCGTCATGGTTTGCTGGGGCCCCAATGATTCCTAGTTACGCACTGGCTGGATGTGCAGTGCATAAATCTCCAACCGCAATAAGGGTAAGTTTGTTAATTTAAAGTAATATATACTGTATTTGGCATATTTTGGGGAAAAAATGTCTCCCCTCTACAAACCACTAGCAAGATGTGCACTGTATAAACCCAATTAAAACCCGGAAGGAAAGCTTGTTAATGAAGTTGTAGCTACCCATCAATGAACAATGCAGATGCAAAATAAAATGTCTATGGTGCTAATTTATTGGGTGCAAAACTGAATAGGTTTTTCAACTGCCAACAGTATTGTCAAGTGCAAGGCCTTCAAATCTTGGAAATGGTTATTGCAGTATTGTTAAAACAGATCACCTTTAGAATAATGGGTACCACATAAAAACATACATACAAGGAATATTTCACCCTTAAAAACATTGCAACGAGTGGAATTAACAAACTTGACTGTGAATAGCATGGCTTAAATATTTATTTACCATTGAATCCTAATGCTATTATTAGTTATTCCCTTTGCTTTTTTACTAACTTATTTCTGACTGATAATTCCTTTGAGGCGCTGTTACATTATTATACCAATTGCTAATCTTTCTATGGGATAGCTGGAATATTCTCAATTGGGTTTTGAATCCCTCTCTAATTCTTCTAAATAATATGCAGTATTTACGACAAAATGCACTGGCAAAGTTGTTTTTTGAAAGGACAGTTCATCTATAAATGGAAATTGATTAGTGTTTGAAAAATATTCTTGGCAGCCGAGAAAACTGCATTGTGGAAAGGTGTGTCATTTTCAGCATATTCCACATCCTCTCCTCTAAACAAGGGATGTCGATAGAGGGATACAATTCATCATCCCTGCCCTAAACCTTCAGGAGAATGATTTGTATTTTGAATGGGGGGAGAGAAGTGAAATATTTTGGCAATAATGTTTTGTGTCCATAATGTTGCCATACTTAAAATGCCCATACCATGCAAACTGCGGTCACAACCCAATCAGATCCAATGGAATTGAATTATGAGTTTGCTGATGCGGCCATGTAAAGGAACGATCATTCTGTATATACTTTATACCAATGTAGGATCGTTTGGGCCATAGACATGATGCTGGGTTTTGTGTGCTATGCTAAGTCCTAGTCCCATCAAATCGAGTGTCACAGGAACATGGGGAGGTAACTGGCCTGCATCAATGCACTAACCACTACCAGGAATAAAAACATATAGCTTACCGGCCAAATCAAAAACACTACAAAGTTTTGTTGATTAAAAGCTTAGTCAGACAGAAAACCTCCTAACTACACAATATATTTCTAAAATCAAGTTCACTTTGTTTTAAATGTAACGGGGAGAAAAAAACCACCCATCACTTTGTTTGTTCCTGTTACTCTGTTTATAAAAAAATCTTACTTTTATGTCAAATAGATCTATAGTATCTAGTGTGTGCTGCTTGGAATTTTGGTCTTAGAATACCATGCTGTAGTAAACATGATCAGAAGTAGTAGTAGTACCATGTGGTTGTAAAGATTGAGTTACGTAGATTAAAGATCGATTGGTAATTCCTGATCGTTATCATAAATTAACGATAATGATAGTAAAAACTCACTAACTCTTTAAAGGCACAGTATCACTAGAAGCGATACCACGCCTTTACAAATAGGGCCCAAAGAGAGACGTAACTGTCTTTTTTAGGGCAATTTTCTCTACATTTATTGCAAATTCAATTTTTCAAAAAATGCTTATTATATTGAAACCATAAGTAAAAAGCAGGGTAATTTTGCCATACTTCCAAACACAAACCATATCCACTTAAATGCACATTACAGTAATCTGGCAAACACGCATTTCCTACTAAAGTTGCCAAACAAACCCATACAGAGAAATCCCATCAATCCAATGGGTGTATGGGGGAAAAAAACAATCCTCCACAATGCGACAAACTAACCAGTCAGCACTGTAGAAGATTTACAATACCAAAGTGAAACATAGCATAAGTTAAGTACCGGTGAACGTCAAAATACGAAAGTTCAGCATTACCAAAAAACATAAACCTGGTGAAAAATACACACTTTGTAAATCGCCATAAATTCAATGTAATTTGCCTCTATGTTCTGTAGAAATCCTAGTATTTGAGAATAAAATCACCCAATGGCTTAGAGATAGCAGTAGATAAATAAGGATAGCAATAGTGATCCACATGTTCCCTAAATGGGTTGTCCATTGATGTTACTACAGGACAATCCTACATTTACACATCATCACTTCCATCTAGTCACATGGTTTTGCTCGCATGCACCCATACATATTTGATTTTGTGTGTGGGCTAATTAACAATACGGGGTATGTCTGCAACCATTTTATAAACATCAAATCATTCAGACTAATATATAAAAGCTTGCAATAAAACAGAACCATCCGGATGGAATATAAGTCTTACAAGATGTAACAAAAGAAATCTCTCATTGTCAGTGAGCAATTTCATTTTCCTTAAGTACCTCTGAGTTCCAGTAGGAATACTGATAGGATAGAAACATGCTCTGTCACAAATGAAACCATGAATGTAAAGCTAAACCCCCTTTATACACATATAGATCAGAACATAATTTACATTTCAAAACCTCTATATTCTGATACAATGAAATTAGTATGAAACATCTTTGAAAAAACAATGTATGGAGGGAGATGGAACATCGCATCCACGACGAGAAACCTATTCAGAGGGCAATAATAAACCATTCTGACGACGAAGGGACCATCTTTTAAGACTACTAGTAACCAAGAGATTGCATTAACAAATCAATGAGTAATAGATAAACCTTACAGCAAGGAAAAAACTTACAGAAAAGAAATGTCCTGCAAAGACAGAAATCTAAAAAAAAGTAATGGCAAGAAGAGGTCCATTCGTCAGCACAGTCTACCATCAATAATAAAATAGCAAATAACCTTATAAAGGAATGCAATGAAAAATAATCCTTCCTGTAATGAAGCAAACAATGTCATATTATTGGCGAGAACTGAATGCTATAAGCAACTTTTAGGCCCATCAGTAGACCAAGAGATTGTCTTAAACACACATACGTACATCCTCAGGTTCATTGGTTAACATGATGTACACTATTTTTTTACTCACCTTATATTCCCTAATTCAAAGTTAGTTTCAGATAGTGAAGGTTTATTTACTTTCAGATAGGGACATATTGAGAAATACATTGTACAGATGCTTGTGAAGGTTCTCTCATCCAGGTCATGGTTTATCTGTTGTATTCAATTAGATCAATGAATTTGACGTTTAGTTCTTGAAGACCTTTCATTAGCACCAACTGGCTTCTCAATTCAGAAAGACTTTGCCAGATATTGTACAAGTCATTATGATTGAGAAAGCCAGTCGTATGACTAGCAAATGTTGTGTTTATAAGTGTGAATTAAAGGGGCAACATTAAGGGTATGCAGCTATTTTTGTATATTAGCAGTGAGCGTACAGTCATGATTAACCACCGCTGGTGAGAAAATGATCCCATTTCATTATGTCAGTTTCTTCTCATTTCTATTTCTCTATTAAGCCACTTTAAAACTAGACATCTAGAAAAAAAATTGATGAGACTCACATTTTATTCAGGAAAAGCAAATAGGCTCTTAAGCTCAATCTTACATTGTTCTGATGTTCCCAATACACATTATGTATTTCATGAAAGGATTTTTTGCAGTTCCATATCTATGTCATACATTACTCAATAGGAGATGTAACCAACAGTGGGTCTGATTTAGGTCTGATGGGTTTTTTCTGCATAGCCATTTATATTATTTAAATTGGTAATAATTCCGACAAAGGCTGCTGGATGCACTGGATTTTATATTTGTAAATATGAAGAAAGTAAGAATATAAAATTTGGATCTGGCTGTCAGTTCATAACAATAACGGTGAAAAACTGAAGGTAATCTAATGAAAGTGAAACATCCATCTGGACTATACAGGGGATCCTAAATCCAATGCTTAGAAAATTTACATTTCAGGACAGTTCAGTTCCCGTTCCGGGTTGCCACACCTTGCTACAGGGATGGCCGGTTCGCGGATCCGAAACCGGATCCGCCGCGGATTTATCCGTTTGCGACGGAGGATTTTTCCGGATTTTCCGCCTTCCGAACTTCCGATTCGCGGGATTTTTCATATTTTCGAAGATTTTTCGAAAATTACGGGTTTTCCGCGTATTTCGAAATTTTCCGAAAATGCAAGGATTCTCTTCTTTTTCTATAACTCTGTATTTTCGAAAAACTTTTCGAAATTACGAGGATTACGAGGATTTTCGAAAATATGAGTTTCTCGTAGTTTCGAAATTACGCGAAACCCGTAATTCGGATTTTTCCAGAAAATTCCCGGATCCTCGAGGGACCGGATTTGTCGAAGTTCGACATCTCACTTGCCTACCATAGAGATCTGTGCCGTCCTATACTCAAACTTTCTTCACCAAACACTTCTGAAGAATAGGTCATATAAATGTAGTGCATGCTTTAATACATTCCAAAATATGCGTATCAGTTGCAGACAATAGGCTTACCTTCGAATTGCTGAACCCACTGCACCAAACATTTGGAATGAGGATTTTGCCTCTTAATCTGGTAAGGGAGTGTACAAGCAGGGAATTATATGTACTGGAAATGTCTTAACTGGAGAGGTCGACTTATGAAATTGAATGGGGGATGTCATGTCCGCTAAACGGTCATTCAGACGGTTTGCAAAGTGGGCGCTCTTCTGTTATAGATCAGATTAACTGGTCAAACGCCAAACAGACTCTGCTCACTGTGTCTAGCCTGTCAAATCCACCTTTTTAATGACATGATGCATATGTGTCTTGCATTACAATTAGGGGTAACGAAAGTATACACACCGTGCGTCCGCTCCAAATGTTTAAAAAAAATACAACTTAAAAGTTTTCATCGTCAAACATCTGGAGAGTAGCGGTTGAAAATCATGGTCTATTATATGTCATTGGGTGTAGTATGTCCAGGGTTCCTGATGCATCTACTTAAAGGGCAACTTTAAAGCCGACAATGTTTCTTAAATGAGCGCCTGGGTCACATCTCTGATGCAGCCTGTGAAAAATTATACTGCAGGAACCTTTTAAATATTCTGCTTCCAGTAGCTTGAGTGACTCAACTGACCCTCTCTCTCCCTTTCCCAGGGTCTAAGCATGGCTCACCAGAAGACACACAGCGCTTCTACCTTTAAATGCCAGAATTTACTTTTTATTTACATTCTTACAGTATATCTTACAACAAACTGGCTGCTTTTCGCTGCCTGATGTATCTTTCTCATCCCCAATAACATATCTGCAAAATAGTATATAAGATAAAAAAAGCAGAAAAGTATGAACTTACAGCAATAACAATAGTAAATAAAATATCAAGATAACGATCAGCTCCCTGAATTACTGGCTAAATGTTCATACAGCACCATGTATGTGACACTGAGTCCACAACTCCCTCTGCGTCCACATCGTCGCGAACGCCGTTTGGAGAGCACCGTTGACGAATCACAGCGTGTGTATGGTTCAGTCGGGTCATTAAGCCGATCCGCCTGGCCACCCTGGCGAATCGACTAAAAAAAACAAACGATCGTTACACCTTGCCAATTCTCGCAAAAACCGGATTTCGTCACCGACTTTGTTATGGTTGGGGTCGTGCTCGGTGCACACATCTTGCGTGTGTATGGACATTTATCCTCTTCTCTTAGGCTTCACATAAAAAAGGTACTGAGGCACAGAACAGCTTCCCCGTTACTAAACCAATCAGAATGGGGCACATAATATGTTGATGTAAATTTGATATGTGAGCTTCAGCTATGAGCCCCCCTGCAATTTTGGATGATGGATTTGGGGTAAAATCTAAAAACAATGGAAGAGAAGAACATCAACCCATGGTTTATGTATTGCCAAGTAATGATAATTGTATTTAACATTATACAATGATCTATGTGTATTCTTTCATATAAATATAGGAAATATAAAGAAATCACGTATGAATGACATTCTTTTATAATAACTCTCATTTCTCTGCATGAAAATAAATTTCTCTTTATAGTTAATGTGAAATCGTTAGTTCAGAATTCAATTTCTGATTGACATGATAGAACTTTTATGAATCTTCCCTGTTAGTGATCCAGAATAAAAGGTCGAACATGATTATCCTAGCTCTAGCCTCCAACAACACGGGGGGACGTGGTTCTGGGGAAGGGGTGGAGCTATTTCGCTCCCTAAGACACCAGCCCATCCAATGCATGCATTCACACCCCTGTGGGAAAAACCGGTTTCCCATTCAGGATCAGGTCTGTGCCCATGGAAACATGATGGTTGGGGGATCTGTCAAGGTCACTAGTGTGTGGCATATTGATAAAAGCAGGGTATTCTTAATTGGATCCTTTACCAGTTTGTAAATAACACTATTTTTTATCCTTAAATAATCCTATAAACCGTAAATAATAATACAGCAGAGTTACGCGGTGGGGTCGTCTGATTTTGTGTCTCCTGGTTAAGGTTCCATCCCTTGGAGCAGTGGTATGCCATTGAGCCCTGTCTATATAGCGTGTGACCTATCTGAGACAGCAGAAACTTCAGTGAGGTTTAAAGGGTATTGCCTTAGCCAACACCAGGGGCGGGTGCGGTGAGCCCCTTCTGCTTGACGTTCCGTGTAGTTACGAAAGGGCACGAAGTCAAGCAGAAGGCGTCGGAGGACACGAAGACTGGTAAGTAGATTTTGGGGCATCTTGGAAGCTAAAACCTCGCGAGGTGGAGCGTTTAAGACAGCTTTCCCGATAAATATTTTCATTTAGGGGGTGGACATACTTTGAATCTAGTACCTTGTGGACAATGTTTTAAAAATCGCGGCAATATCCAGTTAATAAAAGGAGATTTTCATCTATCTCAAAAATCAGGGTATATTATATAATGCCATTTTTGTCTGCTTACAGTAAATGGTTGTATATTCCTGGAATACCCAGATAACACATATACCCTAGTAAACTTTCAAGCTGATGTTCTGATGGATCTCAGATGGTGGGAGGGAGGGGGAAAAGGACTCCCTGTGCTTGCCAGTGTCCTTCGGAGGCACAAGGAGGAGGCAGAAAACTTTGGACAAAAAGCACACTCCTACTTTGTCCTGGACTTTGGACAAGCACTGGCAGGACAATCATAAGGAGCAGGTTGTAAGGTACGGATTTTTTTAAACTATAAGCAGAGGGGTCGCAGTAGTGGGTTATATATTTGTTTGGTAGATGGAACATGCCCTTTAAGTAGGAAAATAATTTAATCCCTATGGTGTCCTTAATCTCCGCATTGGCATAAGAGAATCGCCCTGTGCCACGCTTATTGTAAATGAATGAATAACGATAGCAGCAGTCCCTAACACAACCTTTACAAAATGACATTACCATAATAGTCAGAAGCCGGCTCGAAAACAGGTACTTAAGCTGATAAACCAGAAAACCGCCTGACTTGATCCTAACAACCAAGTTAATCCTAAGACGTTTTAAATTTTATAATAAAAGTCCGCTATACAAAAAGACTAGCAAGTCCATATACAGCCTATCGAAGCCTTATACGCTACCTAGAAAATCTCCTAATAGGCACAGCCGCTAGAAAGCTACAATCCAAGAAATTACAAGCCATAAAGCCAAACAAGCCCATGAAAGCTATAAAGCCCAGAAAGCCATATCAAAGTTCCGCCTAAAAAATACAGTCACCATAAAGAAAGGCCATACCCACCTACATGAAGTCAATACACAGCCCAATGAAAGCCTTACTAACACCCCCGAATCCCATGCACAGACCACGAGCCATACAAAGTCCATACCCAGTACTAAACCATAGAAAGCCATATACACAGCCCATAAGAAAGTCCATCCAGCCCATAGAATCCTACACTACACCCAGAAAGCAATATACACGCCCTCATAGAAGCCTCTCATCCCGCTCCATAGAAAGTCCCATACACACCCCATACAAAGCACTCATACACGCCCCATAGAAAGTGCATTCATCCACGCATAGAAGTCCCAACATACCCCATAGAAAGTCCTTACACAGCCCATAAGAAGTCGCCATACACAGCCCCATAGAAAGTCCCATACACAGCCCCATAGAAAGTCCAAGACCGGATTGCGAACCTAACCGATTCCGAAGCAGATTTCTGAAATCCGCAGATCTCAGATTTGCGGATTTTCTGGAATTCCGCTTTCTGGATTTTTCCAAATCGCATTTGAAATTTTTAGAAATTTTGAGGATTTACGAAATTTTTTAAATTTGAGGATCTTTGAGTTTCTGTTTTTTCGCTAATTTTTTAAAATAAATCAGCCACATTGACCAATGACAGCTATTTTTATCAGTGCCAACCCCCTGTGGATCTGTGAATATGTCTTTGGAGCCATGTTCGGATCATTTCTAATGGTTATTAATAGATACTGGTGTGTTTTTTTTACAATATGTGACTAGAGGATGTCCGAACAACAAAAAAACCCATCCGATTTAAAATTTTTGGACTTCTGATATAAGTTCAAAAATTCCAATTCGGACCCATCAAAGTCATATGGGTTCAAATATTTTTAAAAGTTCAGATAAAAATAGGTCATAATATCAATGGACTACTACTGTACATGGGACCGGGAAATGGTCTGGGGAAAACGTACTAAATGAAAAGGAAGGAGATGGGCAAAATCTTCAGTCTGACCCTGACGGAATTTAAATTTAATTTAGAAAGAAAATGTTTATTTTCTCCATTACCTACAGGAAACATTATCAGGGTTATTCATAAAAGGTCTTCAGGGTTATTCGATAAAAGTTCTTATCGTTAAAAATGGTGCTAATTTTGCCCCAACCAATCAGATGTTAGCTTTCAAATGTTAAATAAGATCTGATTGGTTGGGGCAAAATTAGCACCATTTTACGATAGAAATTTTATTGAATCTCCCTGTAATTGTCTTATAAAATTTGTATTCGCCATTGACATTTTGAGTTCTACTATTCCAGAACAGTAAATGTTTACATTAAGTCTAGGCAATTTCTGCACAGGTGACAAACCTACATTTTTTTCTTGCTGTTGATGAAATGTGCTTCACATGCATTAAACACAGCATACATTTATTACATTATACTGTATGTAAAAGACACACTCAGTTACTGCCCTTTCCTGTACTTCTCCCTCTTTATTAGTTTAAGTTACTGAACATTAACCGAATATAGTTCTTACACTCTCTAATCTCAGACTTCATTGATTTTCTAAATTACTTGGGAGGCATTAGCCATATACCCTTCAGCTCATATTACGCATTTATAGATTTTTCTCAGTATTATTCTGTATGATTTACAAGTGAGAATTTAGCAAGTAACAAACAGAGAAAATCAATGTCATCTTAAAACAGGTAAGGTAGACAAGAAGCAATGATGACTTGTAGGATATCCCTAAAGAAATTCTTGGCATTGGTTTTTATTAGAGATGCATGAACCTGTTGTGGTTCATTGCGCCAGCGCTTCTGCGGAACAGTGCAAGCCTTTTGGTAATCAAAACCGACATTAGCTAAACACCATTTCGGTGGCCATACTGTCCACCAATTACTTAGATCATCGGGGGGCTCTGGAACTTCTGATGAACTTTTGGCCTTTTCCAGAGCTTGCAATCGGCCCATGTCTGACCTCTTTGCCTGCCTGCCGCATACTTTCTGCAACATTTAAGAGAATCATCAGAGAAAAGAAGGCAGGGGGGAGGGTGGGAGATATGTATGCAGAGCAGTGTCCATGGTGAAGCTGTGCAGAACTTATAAGTGTCGCAGACAACAAAAGGCAGTGATGTAGGGGAGGGGTGGGGAATAGGAGTACTCACGAAACATTTATAATTGAAGCAAATGACAAGCAAGCACAGATAAATATGTGAGTACCGCCATTTACTTCTCTCAATCTGTAGTTTCCGAAAATCTAAGTTGTTTCAGTGAGTATAGTATTAGTAGTGTTAATGTTTCGATTGGAGTTATATTATTCATTCATACTAAACCTTATTGGAAACAATATATTGGGTGTTTCAATAAAACCTTTAACAAAATATGTCAAGCTAAGATAGACTAATTAAAGGGTAACTGTGGTCTCGAATT
Source organism: Hymenochirus boettgeri (assembly GCA_019447015.1). Taxonomy (NCBI): domain Eukaryota; kingdom Metazoa; phylum Chordata; class Amphibia; order Anura; family Pipidae; genus Hymenochirus; species Hymenochirus boettgeri. The sequence continues at coordinate 267,745,071 of CM033476.1, forward strand.
CTTCCAAACTAGTAATAATTATATAAGCCTTCCATCGAACCTTCAAAATAAAAACCTAATCACATCTCTAGATAAAATTTGTGAGAAGGTTATTGCTGCAAAGTTCACAATGTCTTCCTGGTTGAACTCTTCCTGTTTTTAGCCATGTGACCAGCTTGTAGTCATGTGACCAGCCTTTGCCTGCTTAATAGGCTTCCCTTCTCAACTGTCAATTTTTTCCTCAGGTATTACCTGATTTCCCTAGCATTAAGTCTTAACGAGCATGCTTCTCCCCGGGGGAAAAGGGCCAGCAGAGGTAAGGTGATGTTCTCAACCTACTGGAAGCAGGAAGTTGAACATTCACCCCAATATAATTTCTCACAGGCTCCAGCCAGAGATGGGATTATTGGCTCAGTGTAAAGGAAATACTGCAGGCTTTCATTTAACCTAACTTGTTTGAGACCACAGTTGCCTTTAAATGTATTTTTGAAAGAATAATTTCATCCATGGAAGATTAATACATGGTATGCTGAACTATTAAGTTCCGTATCCTAAACAGCCATTGATCAAAATAAACCAAAGCAACGTTAATATTTATCCCCGTGTGTGTTGGGAAATGGCCCTGAAATACTGTAAACCAATATTAATTGTCGGATGGTCAATGCAAATTGAAAAATGGAATCCCAACAGATAGCTTTATTTCTTTGGCAAGGAGACAGAACAATTATTCTGCGTGATTTGACAATGAATAGAAACACAATTACGCTGGAAAATTTGCATGCATGTGTATGTTATCCAAACTTCTACCAACTGGTTTAATAAGGAATCCTGAGCCAATTTGGAAATTGTATAAATAATGCCAGTTCGGTATTCGCCCCAGATGCTTTTGCAGGGAGATGCAAAAATAACACAAATTCACACTCAACCTATGTACTAACATGTAAGCAAGGGTTTTGCGCTAGTTTTTGCACGAAAATTAACACTTTTCAATTGTGTCTTTAAAGCCACGCAAAAGGTTGCAACCTTACCGTTAGTGTTTTCACATGGTTTCATGGTGGCAAAGGGGTTAATAGCATTGCGAAACGAGTGCAGGTAGGCGCGAATGCAAAATTTATTGATCTCCCTCTTAGTTCCTTTATAAGCACGGCCCATTGTAAAATGACATAAACAGCGGTAATGATTTGAATACTTGGTAATGAATGATTATTATTATATTGTGGAGTTTATACAGCGGCAGCATCTTCCGTGGCACTTTACATTACATTACAATTACCAATTGTACAATATACAACTATCAGTATGTCTTTGATTGTGGGGGAGTGCCGGAGGAAACACCACGCAAGCACAGAACATACAAACTCCTTGCAGATGTGTCCAAGGGTAAGTTAAAAAACACAAGCCGCTTTGTATATTTCTAAATACACTAATGAAATTGATGCTGGTTGAAAATACAGACAGCATTATGGTGAGGAAATCGGAACCTACTGTAGTTTCAACATGGAATTTCTTAGTTTTGAGTGCAGAATTTCGGTTTCAATGGACAATGTTCCTAGTTTAAACTTACTCCCAAACTATGGACTAAAGTTGTGGTTCTCTGAACTGCTGAAATTTGGAACCAGGTTTCACATGAACCAGGTGGGGATTGAGCTCTTTAATTTTGCATCAACATTTCACTAATAGATTTGAATGGCCAGCAGTTTTTACCTGAAACCGATTTGGGTTGAAACTCTGTTACACCTCTACAAAGAACATGCATAGCCATTTTTAAATATTACTTTAGAAATTACATTACAACCCATCATAAATAGACCATAAATTTGACCCTATGAAATTATAATCTTTTAAAAGCTGCTTATGGCTAAAAAAAAAATTGTAATTTTGACAAGAACTCAATTCACCCTTTGGGGCAGTATTGGAAAGGTCTTGTACTGTGGGTTAGACCATCCTCTGATGACATGGCCATAAAGTAACGATCATTTTCAGTACCTTACTGCTGGTTGTAAATCCGGCCATGGGAATAAATATACAATCGCGACCATACAACAAAGTGTTGTATGTGTGTTTGTTTTTATCATTCACCATAGTTGTAGACAGGGTAGTTTACAATGCTGATAAAGGTGCAGTATCGCAAATCTGTTATTTATAATGGTCGTTAGGATATTTGAAATAAATGGAAGAAAGAGTTGTCCTGGTACTTGTACCTTAATGATCTCTCAGGATAATATCCGCGCGAGTGCTTTACAGCAGTCTAAAGAATGGCGGAACAAAAAGACATTTCATTCCTTGGAAAATTTCTGTCTTGCATTTGGCAGCATTTCTAATACTTTAAACCATTTTCTTGTATTTATGAATGTACCGGCTACTCTTTAACATGGGAGCAGTTTTTACTTTATAATGGCTTGAATTCAGAATACTGTACCATATATGTGGTATGAAAATTTACCACCAAATGCGATGTGTGGGGGGGGGGGTTTAATTAATCTAAAATTAAAAAGAATCTTCTAACTTTATGTCTATTGCTAATAAATAAGCAAGAGGTAGATATAGATAGTCCTGATTTTTTTTAATTTTCAACATCAAATTTTAACACCGACTTTGGACACTGCAGGGAGATTCAATAAAGTTATCGTTTAAAATGGTGCTAATGTTGCCCAACTAATCAGTGTTAACTTTCAAATGTTAAATAAGATCGATTGGTTGGGCAAAACTAGCACCATTTTAAACGATAGAACATTTATTGAATAACCCTGTGGTGGGGTCTAATGCAATAAGTTTGCCCGTGTTATTTTTTTTTCAGTAGCTAATCAGATGTTAGCTTTTAGCTGGGTTACTACAGTAAATAACATCTGATTGGTTGCTGTAAGATAAATAGCTTAGGCAAACTTGTTCACCTCTTATTGCAATCAGCCCCATGGTTTCCAAATTAACAACAACACATGTTCTGACATCACATTTCATCACACAGTCCCGCCTTAGCAATTCCAGAAATATCCTATGGATCTGCAAATTTTCCACCCTGAGACCAGGTTTGGTTGAAATTGGGACTTATCACTACACACAGTTGCTTTTGTCTGTGATAACTATGTATATTAGATACAGTATATTCTGCCCAAAGGGGGGCTCTAAATCCACTGCTTAATAGCTAAACTCAATTGAAAATAAGGTTATAAAACCTAAATGAATTTACTGTGAAAAATGTATAGTCAGTATGTATTGTATATTCTAACATCCTTTCTCTTCTTAGACTCTTTGGTGTGTACTTACTCTTTAAAGTGTGTTCTTTTAAGCCCATGATTATTATGCATACATTCTTTTGACATCCACATCTGAACAATTTTGTCTCTAGCCCTCTTTGTAGCATGAGCTTATCTCATTCCAAGGTGATTTGAACTAAAGTAGCTAAGTGAATGCCTACTAACAAATTACTTTGCCTCATTTCAATCTATAAATGAATACATGTATGCAAGCACTTACTCTGATGTTTGTGTTGCTGCATGACTTCAATCCAGTACTTGTTTTCTCAACTCAGTCCCTCAGTCCCCCAGTCCCCTGCCAGACTATCTGACTCTTTGTGATTGCTCAGTAATCCCTATGAGGCAGCTGGGGGAGGGACTTTCCCACCATGCAGTTCACGTACCAACTGCCACCATTCCAGTAAACAAAACTAAACATCAAAAAAGATTAAGATCTAAGGCATTGATGACAGTTAAAATGTAAGATGATTCAGACTAGATATCTAAAGAAATAGGGGACAGATCAACAAAAAATGGTACAGTGATAGTAGGGAAGAATAATATGTTCTAGAATAAGGCAATTTTAAAAAACAAATTTTCCAGTGTACATATCCTTTAAATGCTGGTGTTTGGACTGTTTACTTACTTAACGATTGTTTCCTTGCTGTATATTGCTGTTTTTTTGTAAAAAAAAAAAAGACAAGATTTCCTTTGGTTAAAAACTATTCATTAAGTAGCTTTGTATAAATAAATGCTTCCGAAATACTGACTTCCTGTTTGTAGGACCCTAATAGAGAACTATATGTCTTGCCCTGACCCGCGCCTGGTTTGATTCAGTTGCTCAGTAGAGATCTGAGATTGACCCATAACAGCCATCAGTTGAAATTACTGTTAGGAATATTCCAAGGAGTTGCATCCTGGGAAAAAGAAGGACCGTTACAGAACCTGAATGTCAGCTCACATATGTCAACAGCTGAGAATAGCAAAGGGTATAAAAATTCACTTATTTTTCAAGAAGAGAATAAGAGAACTAGCTATACATATCAAACTAGCATTTTAAAAATAATGATATTTTCCACCAAACTTTCCCTTTAACACACACATACTCAACTGTAAAATTAGTCAGATGCAACCTTAAATAACAAATAAACCTTTGAACCAATTTCGTTCCAATAAAATTATTTACATGTACTATAAACGAATGAGGTAACTAACAGACAGACGGCAGAGTAATTGCTAGTGGTGATTTTATTTCATTTAGCTCATACACAAAATGTTTGCCCTCATGGACCCTTCCTCCAGGAGGCCCTAACATGTCCATGTGGCCCCAAACATGTAGTGTATGAGATATATGGAATAAAGTCGCCGACTGCTTGTTACTCTGTCTGTTGTTATCTCATTAATTATACTTTATGTTGGATTTCTGTTGCATTTGGATGGATGCATAGATTGGGGTAACTTAGATTGCCAGACACCTAGAAGGATAATTGGTGTGCATCTAGTCCTTACCCCTGTGTTTTCTACTGGTTATACTTAGCTACACTTGCATGTGCCGGTCCATAAATTACACTTTTTCCTGTGGTCAGGCCCAGGACACAACCAGGTGGTGTGGGTGATTATGTAGCAATTGCAAACATAGGATATATTACCAGTAATCTAAGGAAAACCAGGGGTAAGGAACTAGCAGTTTAGGTCCTAACCTTTGGTACTTATAAAGGGAAGGGGGTTGGAGTTAAACATTTTTAATAGTAGATGCCCTATGCACATCATAAACCCCCACAAGGGTTAAAAATGTCCGTCCACTTAGAAATATATGGAAGGTCGCACATCAAGAAATGATAAGTGTTTTATTTAAACCATCACCTTCATCACGTTGTGTGCTGTTTATGTGTGATGGTTTAATAAAACCAATGCAGGGAGATTCAATAAAAGTTTCTTATCGTTTAAAATGGTGCTAATTTTCCCCAACCAATCATATGTTAGCTTTCAATGTAAATAACATCTGATTGGTTGGGGCAAAATTAGCACTATTTTAAAAGATAAGCAGGGAGATCTCAATAAAGTTCTTATCGTTTAAAATGGTGCTAATTTTTGCCCCAACCAATCAGATCTTATTTAACATTTGTAAGCTACATCTGATTGGTTGGGGCAAACTTAGTACCATTTTAAACATAAGAACTTTTATTAAATAACCCTGTTTATTATATCCATGGTGTGCCGACTTCCATATATTTAAGTGAGTTAAAGGTTTTTTTTCCTTAAAATTTGATCAAAGCTCAGTGGAGCATGTGCTAAATCTCTCTGAGCTTTCACTTCACTCATGGAACATTCTGTATCTATCTTTTAGAATATTTCGGTTGAGCAATGATCTGAGGTCTGTAAGTAAAATGGTTTTTGGTTTTAAGGGGTTTACTACAATCTTTTTTTAGGCATGGACATTCCCTTTAAAAATCGCAAAAACGTTTAAATGGCAAAAAAAATTATAATGAATTTTGAAAAGCTAATGATGCTTCCTAAAATATAAAGCCTTCACACTTATTCTACCTGACATGGGAGGAGAGAAAAATAAATATGCGTCATCATTAGCAAATTAGAAGATTGTACCATATACTACACATAGTTAAAGGGCAGTCCACCCTTATAAATGTCCCCCATATCATAGTATATCTTTCCCCAGCCCCACCGCTATAAATAAATTTAAGAAAGTGCCCGATGTTTACTTACCTTCCCTCTCTTCTCCGACGCCCTGCCCGGCCTTCTGCTTGCAAGACACTGCAAGCAGGGGTGGGCCGGCAGCCACGTCCGTGATTGGCTGAGAGGCAGCCAATCACGGACGCGGCTGCCAGCTTCTCAGAATGCCGGGGGAGAGAGGGAAGGTAAGTAGAGTTCGGGGGTCTTTCTTAAAATTATTTTTAGCGGTTGGGGCTGGGGGAAGTATACTTGATATAGGCAAGGGGTTTATGGTAGGGGGAGGGATCGCAAAACGGGAGGGAGAGGGAGGGGGGGGAGGGGGAGAAGGGCTGGCAGTACACATGCCAAACTTCTCCCGGAGGCGAGACAGGAGGCAAAGTCCTATATGGACTTTGCTATCCTCCTGGTGGGCAGTTTTTGGACTGGTTGGTCTACAGGAGAACCATATGTGCTGGGATGAGAGGTAAGGATTTTATTACACTACATGGTGGGGTCATTAGTGGGGGATTATAGTTTGGGGGTGGACATGCCCTTTAAAGCCTTTAGAATACTAGTAACTAGCTGATGATGGTGCTCTCTCTTCACTATTCAAATGTGTTGTATTGCATTTATCCAGCATTATCTAATGCCAAAACATTTAATATACTTTCTGTACATCTATAACTTCACTTAAGATCCATGTGACTAATAAAAAAACACAACATATTGTGTATGCGAATGAAATGGGATTCTAACAAAAAACTTGAGTCTTAAAGCCAAGCATCACCCCTTTTTCCTAAAACCCTTTAAGTTATGATGTTATTCCTAAAAAGTACATCGTGTGTTGCCAACTCGACATTTTGTTATAACATAGACCTCCCAATCCCTTGTGATATTTTCCTATAGGGTCACCACCTTTGACTTTAAGACCCGAACATGTATGAAAAACATGACAATTTCAATATTGTGCGGCTTCAGCCCTCACATGCTGCTCTCTTACATACTCTGAGGCCTACATTCTTCTTTTCCAAGTCTGTGCTGTTATTTATACACAGCCAAAGGAGATTTTTTAATTACTTTGAATGTGACAATCCTGTATATTCTGTATTGCTGCGTCATCAGAAGTCACCCGGACTTTTTACTACTTCCTGTCTTTCATTTCTTTAAGATCTCCTAGCTGCAGTGCCTAGTTGCCTGTTATAGCATTTAACTTAGTTTCCCTATACTCTGGTTGTGTGCTTTCAGTTTGTCTCTTGTTTTTTACTCTGCTTTGTTCCTGACTATTCTACGGCTACTGCCTGACAATCATTTTGTCCTTCATTTGGATTTGACTGACTTCAGTGCTTAGACTCTGGCCAGTCCCTGACTCTGAGTTTGCCTAATCTTTTGTACCTTCAGACTCTGATTCTCCTTAGGCTACATTCACACAGGCATTATTCTTAAACAGTTCGATGTTTGCTCTACATGTAGCGATTCTCCATTGGTGACCGCCAGGTAACCCCTCAGGAAAGTGTCAGCCAAAGTATTCTTGTCTGCACTGTTTTTTTTTTTAGTGTACGCTGCCAGTGTAGATATTTTGCAACTTAGACCCCTGAGGGCCACTGTGTTCATCCTAGCCGCTGTGGCCTCGACAAACAGGGGCTTCTCTATAGGTGAAGAAAGTAGTGGAGATGCGGATTCTACACTGAAGGTACACTTAGAGACATGGTGTCGTTCCGTAAATACATAAAAACACTTCAACTAATATTTCTTTTTACCCAACCAAATAATATTTTCTATTTCCACAGCATAGAGGATGAAAAAGCACTTGTGTACATTATCTAGCACATGAAGCCGACAAGGAAGAGAGTAAACACATATTGGCCAAGGTGACTGAAAAAAAAACAATTAAGGTCATTCGAACCATATGTCTTTTGTAGTCATGCATCTGTGATGCCACAATGGCCTTAAATATAGCATTAGTGTTTATCTAATTTTGTGGTTTTTTTCAATTAAGGACATATAGTCATACCCATCTATCCTATATTGAAGCTCTGTAAAACAGTACTGGTTATAGTAATCATAGCTTGCTATTCTTACTCTAAAGAAAAGTTATTTTTAGGTTCTATACAACCACATTGCTGTATTCAGTGCCTGCACCATCCGCTACCAAGACTCTTTTCAGACCTGTTAAATTCCTAGAAGTCAATTAAATTAACACTAAAATTAACGACAAAGGTCTCCAAAGATGCAGCTTTGTCCCATTGATGTATATCTTTTACATATAAGATTGAATAACAACTTCCACTGCTCTGCTCTTTGCATGTCATGTACATTAGAAATATACCTCATAATTCATAAAGGACATAAATTAGGTTTAAATTAAAAAAAAAAAAACATTTTGCAATGAAATGTTTTTTTTGGCCCTTTATATTTCCTGTGAAGCTCCTGAGTGAAACAGAAACAACTTTTCCATGCTGGAGACAGCCAAGTAAGATTCAATATATTACTGCAGAGCTTAGATAAACAGAAAACCAAAATGAAAAGGGAGAGAGTGCCTTGGCACAGGTTCAATCCTATGAAGTATAACATTAACTAGATATTATATCATATAATATATCATTCTGTATATGTTTACATTATGAGGAGCCTAATTAAATTGAGCGTAAGAACAAAGTCCCAAATGCACACACACCTGGTTAGGGTACAAACGTCTCAGACCCCACACCTATGGGTATAGGAATATCGTATACAGTAGATGAGGAGTCGCTCCTCCAAAAGTAAATGTGTTTAATAGTGACCCACAAATATTAAATCACAACCTTTGGGGTGTTACCATCACCTGAGGAAGGGGTAACACCTCCGAAACTGGGATTTTGATGTTTGTGGTTCATTATTAACATATTCACTCTCTCAATCCTATACCATAATAAAACTTATTCCTTTAACTGGCAAGTTAAATTATAGCAATTCAATGGTAGCATTTGTTTTTGTAATTGAAAGATTTTAGATGATTAATTTGTTTCTGGACTATATAAAACTTGTTTTGTGCTATAACTGAAGAATAAAGAAGTTTTAATGAAATAACCTTATAGCTTATTAGCAAATGTTGATTCATATTAATACAACGATCAAAATAACTTACTGGATAAAGACTGCTATTAGTTATTAGTAGACATATAAGCTCCTTAAAATGTGATGTAAAACACATCAAACAGGATTTTTTATTCTCCTGATACACAGCTTCAGTAGTAATGTCCTTGCTTAAATTCTTAAGTGTCACGGGAGAAACAATTTCTTCTCATGTACAGGCTTTTAATTGTTTTTGCTGCAGAAATGCACATCAGGATCCCCTGGTGTTGATAGGATGTTTAACCTCTTAAAGTAATTATTTAACCGTATCATGACAATACATTTTAATATTCCAACAATCTAATCGCACCTCTCACTAGAGGCAGTGAGGCTGATTCTCTTTTCCACATAATATGCTGTCAATACTGTTTGCTTTAAAATGAAAAAATAACGTTTAGTGGTAAAATTATCACCGTTCTTGTTTTATGGATGCTATCAAATATCATTCATTAATTCTTGTATCTAATAAAACTTAATTAACAGTCACTGAATTATTATTTAGATTAAATTGAGGCATATAATGTGTCCAAGCATCAAAACGCTGCCTATAAATCCCACCAAAGTAATCAACTGGATAACAGTTCTCTTTTGGTCTAACTAACAACAGTGTAATATCAACATTCACTTGTTACCATCCCATAAAAGCCATCAAGGGCAAAACAGGATTTGTAGCATGGAAACAAAGCAAGGGATAAAACCAAACAGCAGTTAGTTCTTAATAATGTGATAATACTTTCCTATAAAGTGACATGTCATTTTAAGAGCGGGTGGTGTGTTTAGCTCTCTCTGGCACCTTAAACATCAGGAAATCCACACAGCCCCCCCCCTCTCTTTCGCTGTGTTCCTTAAACCAATTTGCAATCATATCAGCTGTCGCACTGTTACCAAGATGAGCCATTACAAGCACAACACTCAAGCAATATCCAGAAACACAGCAGAGCATCTGTGCAAGCACTTCTCAGAGCATAAGGATATCTAAATACAATTAACAGCAAGTGTGTGTGTGTGTGTGTGTGTTATAAACAGATAATGGAATATTTCCTATTTTCATCAATATCATTCAGACTATAAAAAAGTCAGTGAGGCCAATAGCTCAGTTACAGTATTTCCCATCAACTCCCTCGTCTTTTCATCCAGCAGCTGCTATAAGATAAGGGAATAAATCATAATAACCAAGGCCACGTTCTGGACTGGAAGAGCCCCGAGTAATAGCCATAGTAGCCTTGATCACAGGATCCTGTCTTCTATAGTAGCCACACGTTGGATGTTCCTTTGACCTCCATAGAGAGTCTACTTCAGCTTAGTCCCAGAGAGCAACAGCCTGTCCCTAAGTATGGGGAATGATTAGGGGCTGCTGTCCCCAGGTGCTGAAACATACACACAGCTCTGACTGCAACTGGGTATCACCTTTCCAACCAGCTCTCGCTTTGATAGACACGTAGGGGCGAGCTCCAAGGTGCTGCCTGACAGCCAGAGTCCCTTCTGTTACTGATTCGTCTCCAATGGGGTACTCCATGGCCGGTCGTCTGTGCCGGTGGTCGTTCACTCTGTTCTCTTCTCTGGTTTACAGTGTGTGGTGTGTGGAGAGTAGGACGGGTTTCAGCAGCACCGATTACCCCCCATACATAATCCGCTCAGTCACTGAACTGGGACAGGCAAGCCAGGGGCGCTCTAATCGCTTGTGTGCTGAAGCTTATTTTGCATGTTTGCAACAAACCGAATGATCCCATATAACATGTATCTTCATTTGTATAATTTACAGCTTCATTTATGATACAATATTCAACTGTAAAAGGTACCGTGATATGAAATCTATTACTAGGACCTTTCCTCTTATATATTATGCATCAGCCAACACTGACTCCCCTTATTATCAGTGTAATAACGGCATAGCTGACTGACTATAATCACAGGAGAAAAATCCCATTCTCTTCATTGAATTCCACAGTTTTTCATCATACTATATTGTCCACTAGTAAGGTTTGCAGTCAAGCTCTATGTTCTAGTGTCTGGTGCTACCAAAAACTGTCTGAAGCCCAGGTGTGTTGCAAACTGCGCAGGTCTGACAGCGGACGCATGCACTTCTTATTTTTTATAGTAGATAAAGAAACCTAAAACCAAACTATACCGCGTGCAATATGGTTTTGCAATTAACCGTACGGTATTAGCATTATGCAACAGTGTCCATCGATACTCATTGTGTATTAATTTTTGCAGCTCATTCGTGAATTACAACCAGCTATAGGAAGGGTGATAGGGCGCCATTTAAAATACTTACAGACAAATATATAAACAATAAAATTAATTTGGGATCCCTGGCCTGTGGATATATAAATAAATGCTTAGAACTAAATCCTGATATGGTTTGTAAACTTTCTAATTTTTTTTAATATTGTATTATACATCAATGAACATCATAATATTTCATATACCATGACCCTTAATTAGGAGCATCCTGCAAGTACACTGATCAAAGCAAATCAGAGTCCTAAGGCAACCAATAAGGAGTTCTCACAGGCATCCTTGTTCGCCACCTCTATGACAAAAAAATACTAAACATACAATAATACATTTATAAAACATAAAAGGAGATACCATTGAATGTGGGAAAAACACCCCATAGGAGGAGCTGTTTGAATTCGACTCCTCTTGTCTCCTTAAAACGAATAACAGGTGACTTGTCAGTATCTGGTCTGCAACCCAACTGCTATTTTTAACGTTCTTTTCTGTTTTGTAACAGTACGTTTTAGTGGAGCCCCCCTCCTCTAATGAGGGAGGAGACCGATACGTTTCTTAAAAAAGTCTCTGAGGTTTTGGTAGTTGAGCATTTCACGAGGAGGCGCAGGGAATCAGCAGCCAATTATTGGTTTGGTTGTCAGCAATCACGCCTTGATGGCTCCTAGAGGTGAAGAGCCATGTTACTCTGCCAGAGTGAGGCAATAATTATACGTAAAGGACAGGTCCATCAAAAAGAGAAAACCTACTCAGTTTTGTGTATAAATTGAGGAATGGGGGGTAAGCGAGCTAGTGTTGAACCTCGTTGCTACAGAACCAGGAACTAAGATGAAACTTACTGAGACTCCTTATCGCTCCTTGCAGAAGACTCGTCTAACAGGTCGCAAACTATTTAAACTATACAATAGCGTGCATGAGCGTTGATTTTCACCACTGCAGATATCATCCTTCCTTGAGCCTAAATGACTAAGGGCCGGCGTGCACATCGCCGCACTCTAAGAACTCTACACCGGAAATAGACGTTCATTACACAATCGTGGGGCGTGCTCTGTGATCAACATTTGTATTCAACCTTTACAACACTGCACACCATCTCTACAAGCTCACAAAGCCAAAACTAGGTGGCAAGAGCAGTTGGTGACCGAAAGGAAGATTTTCACGGTAACACCTTCTGGAACAGGTAAGCATTGGCAAATGGGGTTGGGTTCGTCTAGTGCTGTATACAGGTTTGTTGAGGGCATGTCCACACCCACTACTGAAATTAAACCCACTACTGACCCTACTCGTATAGTGTTAAAGTAAAAAAAAACTTTTCTTTAATACATAACAGCACTGCGGGGGGGGGTTTTTTTTTACATGTTTACAAAGTATATGTGGGGATTGTGGGGAATGTTTACAATATGTAATATGTGTGATTTGGTGGGTACATGTTTACAAAAGGTATATGTGTGATTGTGGGTAAAGTTTACAAAATGTTATTGGTGATTGTGGGTACAAGTTTACAAAAAGGTATATGCGTGATTATGTAGACATGTTACAAATGTTATATGTGTGATTGTGGGTAAATGTTTACAAAGTTATATGTGTGATTGTGGGTAAATGTCTACAAAATTTATATGTGTGATTGTGGGTACAAAGTTTACAAAATGGTATAGCGTGATTTGTATAAATGTTTACAAAATGTTTATGTGTGATTGGGTAATGTTTACAAAATGTTAAATGTGTGATGTGGGTAACGGTTTTTGTAAACATTTACCCACAATCACACATATAACATTTTGTAAACATGTATACATAATCACGCATATACCATTTTGTAAACTTGTACCCACAATCACACATATAACATTTTGTAAACATTTACCCACAATCACACATATAACATTTTGTAAACATGTACCCACAATCACACATATTACATATTGTAAACATTTACCCACAATCCCACATAATACATTTTGTAAACATGTACCCACAATCACACATATAACATTTTGTAAACATGTACCCACAACAAAACATATAACATTTGTAAATATTTATCACCATCCACATATTACATTTTGTAATTGGAAAGAGAAGGACAATTCCTGTCATTTGAACACAGTAGTGGAAAACATATAAAGCAGTTTACAAACTCCTTAGAGTCCATTTGGCTGTGTAATGTCATCTTGCACCATTATATGCTAAATTATTCTGTGAAATGCCCCCTTGCCACCTTACCCTGTTAGGAAACCACAACGCCTGTACTGAGCCAGTTAAATAACCATCATTAGGGTCATTTTTAAATAACAATACAAACAAACAATATTAATGCAAAAAAAGAACAAAACATATTAAGCACAACTGTTTGCAAGTATTTGCCCCCAATTACCTTGTGCTTTGAATGTTTACTTTCAGTTCCAAATTTCTACAGCAGTCAAAATAGGCTGAATGGCAACATCTCGGGTTAAATTGTTCTCCCAACCGTTGGAGAAAGTGCACCAGATATCTGCAGTGAAGGTCACAGGCAACATTCATCAGTAATTAAATACTCATAGGTTATGGGCTCTGAAATTCAATACATTTACCTCCTATGCAATATCGCAGCCAAAAAGATCTTCTTTCGCTCATGCTTTGCTCTTGACATCAAGGAGACAATGACATATGACAAACGAAGGCACTTAGTGGCTGCCTGTTTCCTAATAAGTTTAATACTGTGGCTCATTTTTTCTAATTAGCGCAACAGCATGACGGTGTTCTCTCTCTGTAGGAAATGTTGACCACATTTTTTATTTGGCGTTAAATGGTTTATTTTGTTAGACTGGAATGCAAAATAAATGACCGTATTGTATGGTATTTTTATTCTGTCATTTAAAGGAATACTGAAGCTGTACATAACAATCCATACAAGCATGTACTCTGCTCTGGACACGTTTGGTTATTGCAAGTGACATAAGCAATAGAGGATAGATGTAAACACATCATGAGTAGAAAATAATCAAAGGGTCCACCTGCTCTGTGTCAATAGATCCTGACTGAAGCTACAGTATAGATCACCCTGCAGTGCTCTGTAGCTGTTTAAGAGGTTGGACTTGTTGAGGTTAGGCAACCAGATGAGTGTTGTGCTCTTTCAAATGGACATATAGAAAGTCTCACAGACGAACTGCATGGTAGTGATGCTAATCTGTTTCAAATATAGTGCTGGCTATTGCCTTGGTGGCCACAAAGTAGCCCTTAAGGCTGTTACACACGTTACAATTCTTCTTTCTGACCGACTGTTTGAGACTTTCGACCAGCTCGGCCAGAGGAAGGACTGTCATTCGCGGCAATAGTGGCCATGGCCGACAGTTTACGTGACTGCTGATTGTGTGGTCCATAGAGGACCGCATGATCGGACTGGTTTCCACCATGTCCGATTGTCCTTTCGTCTTTTTTTTGTTCGAACGGTCCGAAAAACGCATGCATTAATTTCGTCCCGATCAACAAACACACTGAATATTGGTCGATCGGACTGAAATATTGCATCATGTGTACCAGCCTTACCACAATAATAACTTTCAACATTTGTTTCGGAGTATTTTGTAGGTAAAACTTCTGTGGGGATAATGTGCCGAAGAAGATTACCTGGTTCCAGCCATAACTAGTGGTTTTATATTTCTTAATGCATCATTTCTTTCTAAAAACCACTTTATTCCTTAGGGTGACATATGATATGAATAATTAGCACAATCAATTCTGAAAGTAAATAGTAGAGAACTTAAAAGATTATCAATCTTAGAAATTATAATGCAGCCCTCTTTTTACTCTTCATTTACAGATGCCAGGATTTTCAAAGTTATTTTTTTTTTTTTTTTTGCCGTTTTTGAAAATATAAGGATGATGTTTGTTCTTTTCAACTAAAATAGTAAAAACAGCAGATCACATATAATCTGAAAAGTTGAAACAATAAAAACCTAAGCAGAATACAGAGAGAGAGACTTGTCAGGGCTGTACTGAAGGTGAATTGATTTATCTCATTATAATCCAATCAATATTGTGTCAGTGCAGAACCCTACCAATCAAAATAGACCTATGCTAATTATCAATATTGGTTAAATCTTTTACAATTTAATATTATTCATTGAATATTCTGTGATAAATGATTACATTGTATCATATATTAAAATCTTATTATTAGTGTGTGTGTATATATATATATATATATATATATATATATATATATATATATATATATATATTAGCAAAAGTGTGCCCGTAGGTGGAAATTATGTGTGTATATGTTTTGCATGTGTGGATACAGTGGATATAGAATCTTTACACAGGTATATTAAACTGTTACTCAGCCCACCAGCATCCAGGGGAACCAAATAGGATAACCCTGAAGGTCTGAGAGTAGACCAGGCAATCCTGCCACACTATGTGGTTCAAACTAAACATGCTATGTTCCAAACATCCCACCCTTACAATTCTGCGGCTGCCATGCAGGTGGGGAGAAGGGGCGTGACGGAGTGACTTTCCCCCCCCTCCCTCCCACCCTCCTGATCCCTCCTTGGCTGCCCTTCATATAGCGTTACATTTTTTGTATATATTGCAGGGCATCCCCTCCCATCCCCAACTGCTATGTAGGAAGTGTAAAAATAGAATTGAAACTGTACGTACAGATCATCGCTCCCACTGCGTTCTCTATTGCTGGCAGCCGCGGATGTAATTGGCTGCCTCTCAGCGAATCATAGCCACGGCTCCCAGTCCGGCCCCCAGATCAGAACAATGCTGGAGTGAGGGGCTGTAAGTAGAGTTTGGATTCTATTTTTGCACATCTAACATAGAGGTTGGGTGTGGGAGGGGATGCCCTGCAATATATCAAAAATAATATTGAGGGTGGAGATGCCCTTAATTACAGAGAACAATTATAGAGAGAAAACAGCGAGAAAAATGGTATTACCAGCACGCTGCCACCAATTGTACCACTATATAAAGTCACTAATAGATATTGGGGGAGGGATATCTTGCGATATACGATGTGGTCAGTAACATATTAGATCATGAAAAAACTAAACCCTTGGACCAAATGTCCTGGTAATATGGGGTTATGGTGATAAGCTCTATTTGTAGAGAACTAGTCAACCATTAGTATTACTATTGATGCTCTCGGGTAAGAAAATGTATTGGATAAATGTATCCTTTTGTAATTTATATATCGTGTTTAGTTATCTAGTATCTTGTGATTTTTAAACAATTGTTTAGTATATTTATTGCATTATCCATGGTGCTGAGATATAAGATATATTTTTTTTAATCTAATAGATTTTATAATGTTATCAACTATGCACATATATGCACTTAATAGTATAGCGGGGTAGGCCGTTGCACTTGTGGATATGACATTATATGTAGCACTTTATGTGCACTAGCACTTTCATTGTTAACCAATTTAGGTAACTTAAGTAAATCAAGGGTTAATGTTGACACGGGGGGGGAGTGTGTGTGATTGGGGGCGGGCAATTAGTAGTAAATGTCCACTTGAATCTTATGTGGTAACATCCTGAGGACGGCGTAAGTCTTGCCAAACGCGTTGATGTTCACGTAGTAAAACTTTTGACTGATGATACAAGTCCCACGAGTGCTTTCTTGATGGTTGCTTATGTTGATGTTCGTAAAGCACGGGGCAGTCGGCTTTGACAGCGGCTCCTCCCTTCTTCTCCCTCTCCTCTGATGGGTTTTGGAAAATGTGTTTCTGGGCTATGTTTGTGATTGCAGTGGTTTGGTTCTTATTAGACGGATGGTTTTGTAAACATTTACCCACAATCACACATATAACATTTTGTAAACATGTATACATAATCACGCATATACCATTTTGTAAACTTGTACCCACAATCACACATATAACATTTTGTAAACATTTACCCACAATCACACATATAACATTTTGTAAACATGTACCCACAATCACACATATTACATATTGTAAACATTATGGCTAATCTTGACTGGTAACAGTGAGACCGCACTGATTGATTAAAAATTGGTTAAGAAACACAGGGACGGAAAGGAAGGGACGGGGCATGCTGTGGATTTCGTGATGTTAAGGTGCCAGAGATGAGCTAAACACACCACCCTGCTCTTAAAAGACATGTCACTTTATAGGAAAGTATATTATCACATTATTAAGAACTAATGCTGTTTGGTTTTATCCCTGCTTTGTTCCATGCTAAGAATCCTGTTTTCCCTTGATGGCTTTTATGGGATGTAACAAGTGAATGTTGATATTACACGCTGTGATTTAGACCAAAAGAGAACTGTTATCCAGTTGATTACTTTGTGGATTTATAGGCAGCTTTTTGCATGCTTGGACAATTAATATGCCTCAATTAATTACAATAAATAATTCAGTGCTATGTTTAATTAATGTTTATCTAGATACAATGAATTCAATGAATGATATTTGATAGAATACATCCAAAACAAGAACGGTGATAATTTTACCACTAACAGTTTATTTTTTCATTTTAAAGCACCGAACAGTATGGCAGGGCATATTATTGGATATAAGAGAATCAGCTCTCCACTGCCTCTAGTGGAGGGTGTAGGTTTAGTCATTAATTCTGTGGAATATTAAAATGTATTGTCATGTATACGGTTATTTAAAATTACTTTAAGATGTGTTAAACATCCTATCAACACAAGGGGAAATCCTGATGTGCATTTCTGCAGCAAAAACATTAAAGACGCTGTACATGAGAAAGAAATTGTTTCTCCAGTGACAATTAAGATTTAAGCAAGGACCATTTACTACTGAAGCTGCTGTATCAGAGAATAAAAATCCTGTTTGATGGTTTTAACATCCATTTTTAAGGAGCTTTATCTGTCTACTAATACTAATAGCATGTCTTTATCCGAGTAAGTTATTTTGATCGTTGTATTAATATGAATTTCAACATTTTGCTAATAAGCTTATTAGGTTATTTCATTAATAACCTTCTTATTTCTTCAGTTATAGCACAAAAACAAGTTTATATTATAGTCCAGAAACAAATTACATGTCTAAAAACTCTTTCAATTACAAAGACAAATGCTACCATTGAATTGCTATAATTTATACTTGCCAGTTAAAGGAATCAGTTTTATTATGGTATAGGATGAGAGAGTGAATAGTTAATAATGAACCACAACATCAAAATCACACAGCTTCGCGAGGTGTACCCCACCCTTCCTCAGGTGAGGTAACACCCCCCAAAAGTTTGTGATTTAATATTTGTGGTTCACTATTAAACACATTTACTTTGGGAGAGCGACTTTCATCTTACTGTATACGATATTCCTCTAGGACCCATAGGTGTGGGGTCTGAGACGTTTGTACCCTAACCAGGTGTGTGGATGATTTGGGACTTTGTTCTTTACGCTCAATTAATTATGGCTCCTCATAATGTAAACATATACAGAATGATATATTTATATGATATAAATATCTAGTTAATGTTATACTTCAGTAGTGATTGAACCTGTGCCAAGGCACTTCCCTCCCTTTTCATTTTGGTTTTTCTGTTAAATCTAAGCTCTGCAGTAATATATTGCATCTTACATGGCTGTCTTCCAGCATGAAAAGTTGTTTCTGTTTTCACTCAGGAGCGTTCACAGGAAATATAAAGGGCCTAAAAAAAACATTTCTTGCAAAATGGTTTTTTTTTTTTTAATTTATTAAACCTAATTTATGTCCTTTATGAATTATGAGTTATATTTCTAATGTACATGACATGCAAAGAAGCGAGCAGTGGACAGTTGTTATTCAATCTATATGTAAATGATATACCATCAATTAGGACAAAGCTGACGATCTTTTGGAAACCTTTGTCTTAATTTTAGTGTTAATTTAATTTGACTTCTAGGAATTTAACAGGTCTGAAAGATCTATGGTAGCGGATGGTTGCAGGCACTGAATACAGCAATGTGGTTGTAATAGAACCTTAAAAATAACTTTTCTTTAGAGTAAGAATAGCAAGCTATTGATTACTATAACCAGTACTGTTTTACAGAGCTTCAATATAGGATGATGGGTATGACTATATGTCCTTAATTGAAAAAACCACAAAATTAGATTAAACACTAATGCTATATTTAAGTCCATTGTGGATTCAAATGCCTAGATGACTACAAAAAGCATATGGTTCCGAATGACCTTAATTGTTTTTTTTTTCAAGTCACCTTGGCCAATATGTGTTTACTCTCTTCCTTGTCGGCTTCCATGTGCTAGATAATGTACAAGTGCTTTTTCATTCCTCTATGTGTGGAAATAGAAAATATTATTTGGTTGGGTAAAAAGAAATATTAGTTGAATGTGTTTTTTATGTTTTACTGTAACGCACCATGTCTCTAAGTGTACCTTCAGTGTAGATATTCCCGATCCCGACTACTTTCTTCACCTATAGAGAGCCCCTGTTTGTCGCTAGGCCATCACGGCTAGGATGAACACACAGTGGCCCTCAGGGGTCCTAAGTTGCAAAATACTACCTGAGGCAGCTGTACACTAAAAAAAAAAAAAAACATGTGCACAAAGAATACTTTGGCTGAAAGCTTTCCTGAGTGTTACCTGGCGGTCACCAGGAGAATCGCTACATGTAGAGCAACATCTGGAACTGTTTAAGAATAATGCCTGTTGTGAATGTAGCCTAAGGTAGAATCAGATGTCTGAAGTACAAAGATTAGCAGAACTCAAAACTCAGAGTTTCACAGGACTGGCCAGAGGTCTAAGCACTGAAGTCAGTCAAATCCAAATGAAGGACAAAATGATTGTCAGGCAGTAGACCCGTAGAATAGTCAGGAACAAAGCGAAGTAAAAAACCAAGAGACAAAACTAGAAAAGCACACAACCAGCCGTATAGGGAAACTAGTTAAATGCTATAACAGGCAACTAGGCACTGGCAGACTAGGAGATCTTTAAAGAAAATGAAAGACAGGAAGTAGTAAAAAGTCCGGGTGGACTTCTGATTGACGCAGCAATAAGAGAATATACAGGATTGTCACCATTCAAGTAATTAAAAAATCTCCTTTGGCTGTTTATAACTAACAGCACAGACTGGAAAAGAAATGTAGGAAGGCCTCAGAGTATGTAAGAGAGCTAGCATGTGAGGGCTGAAGCCGCACAATATTGGAAATTGTCATGTTTTTCATACAGTTTCGGGTTACAGTCACAGGTGGTGACCATTAGGAAATATCACAAGGGATTGGGAGGTCTATGTTTAAACAGAAAGGTCAGAGTTGGCAACACATGTATTTTTAGGAATACACATCACCTTAAAGGGTTTAGGAAAAGGGTTTGATGCTTGGCTTTAAGACTCAAGTTTTTTGCTAAATCCCATTTATTCGATACACAATATGTTGTTTTTTTATTAGTTACAGGATCTTAAGTGAAGTTATAGATTCGACAAAGATATTAATGTTGGCATTAGATTATGCTGATAAATGCAATACAACACATTTGAATATGTGCAGAGAGAGGCCCCATCATCACTAGTTACTAGTATTCTAAAGGCTTTAAAGGGCATGTCCCCCCAAAACTATAATCCCCCCACTAATGACCCCACCATGTAGGTAATAAATCCTTACCCTCTCATCCCAGCCCATATGGTTCTCCTGTAGTCCCAACCAAATCCAAAAACTGCCCACCAGGAGGATAGCAAAGTCCATATGGCTTTGCCCTGTCTCGCCTCCGGGAGAAGTTTGGCATGTGTACTGCCAAGCCCTTCTCCCCCTCCCTCCCCCTCCCTCTCCCTCCCGTCTTTGCGATCCCTCCCCCTACCATAAAACCCCTTGATAATCATAGTATACTTCCCCCCAGCGCCCAACAGCTAAAAATAATTTTAAGAAAGACCCCCGAACTCTACTTACCTTCCCTCTCTCCCCGGCATTCTATTCTGAGAAGCTTGGCAGCCGCGTCGTGATTGGTGCCTCTCCAGCCAATCAGGACGTGGCTGCCGTCCCACCCCCTGCTTGCAGTTCTGTCTTGCAAGCAGAAGGCCCGGCTGGGCGGCAGGAGAAGAGAGGAAGGTAAGTAAACATCGGGGCACTTTCTTAAATTTTTTTATAGCGGTGGGGCTGGGGACAGATTACTATGATATGGGGGACTTTTTATATAAGGGTGGACTGCCCTTTAACTAGTGTAGTTAGTGGTACAATCTTCTAATTTGCTAATGATGACGCATATTTATTTTTCTCTCCTCCCATGTCAATGGTAAGAATAAGTGTGAATGCTTTATTTTTAGGGAAGCATCATTATGCTTTTCAAATTCATTTTATAATTTTTTTTGCATTTAAACGTTTTTGCGATTTTTAAAGGGAATGTCCATGCCTAAAAAAGATTGTAGTAACCCCTTAAAACCAAAAACCATTTTACTTACAGACCTCGATCATGTCCTCAACCGAAATATCTTAAAAGATAGATACCAGAATGTTCCATGAGTGAAGTGAAAGCGCAGAGAGATTTAGCACATGCTCCCTGAGCTTTGATCAAATTTTAAAGGAACAAAAAAAACCTTTAACTCACTTAAATATTATGGAAGGTCACACACATGGATATAATAACAGGGTTTATTTAATAAAAGTTCTTATCGTTTAAAATGGTACTAAGTTTGCCCCAACCAATCAATGTAAGCTTACAAATGTTAAATAAGATCTGATTGGTTGGGCAAAAATTACACCATTTTAAACGATAAGAACTTTTATTGAATCTCCCTGCTTATCTTTTAAAAATAGTGCTAATTTTGCCCCAACCAATCAGATGTTATTAACATTGAAAGCTAACCTATGTGGTTGGGGCAAAAATTAGCACCATTTTAAACGATAAGAAACTTTTATTGAATCTCCCTGACATGGTTTTATTTAAACCATCACACTAAACAGCACACAACGTGATGAAGGTGTTTGAGTTTAATAAAACACTTATCATTTCCTTTGTGCTGCACCTTCCAATATTTTCTAAGTGGACTGGACATTTTTTAACCCTTGTGGGGGTTTATGATGTGCATAGGGCACTCTACTATTAAAAAGTTTTTAAAATCACCCCTTCCCTTCTATAAGTACCAAAGGTTAGGACCTAAACTGCTAGTTCCTTACCACCTGGTTTTCCTTAGATTACTGGTACAATATATCCTATGTTTGCAATTGCTACCAATAATCACCCACACCACCTGTTGTGTCCTGGGCTGACCACAGGAAAAAGTGTAATTTTATGGACCGGCACATGCAAGTGTAGCTAAGTAAACCAGTGAAAACACAGGGGTAAGGACTAGATGCACACAAATTCATCCCTTCT
Source organism: Hymenochirus boettgeri (assembly GCA_019447015.1). Lineage (NCBI taxonomy): Eukaryota > Metazoa > Chordata > Amphibia > Anura > Pipidae > Hymenochirus > Hymenochirus boettgeri. Next base: position 267,767,589 of record CM033476.1, read on the forward strand.
AGTGTCTGGCAATCTAAGTTACCCCACTATGCATTCCCATCCAAATGCAACAAGTAAATCAACACAAAGATAAATAATGAGATAACAAACAGACAGAGTAACATAGTGGCGACTTTATTCCATATATCTCATACACTATATGTTTGGGGCCACCGATGGACCATGTTTAGGGCCTCCTGGAGAGGGTCCATGAGGGAAAAATTTTGTGTATGACTACATGAAATAAAAATCACCACTAGCAATTACTCGCTGCCTGCCTGTCTGTTAGTTACCCCTCGTTTTATAATTTGTACATGTTAAAGTAATTTATTGGAACGAAATTGGTTTCAAAGGTTTATTTGTTTTTATCAGTTGTCATCTGACTAATTTAGTACAGTTGGATTAAGTCGTGTTAAAGGGAAAGTTGGTGGAACATATCATTATTTTTAAAATGCTAGTTCGTTTGTACTATGTATAGCTAGTTCTCCTTATTCTCTTCTTGAAAAATAAGTTGATTATACCCTTTGCTATTCTCAGCTGTTGACATTAGTGAGCTGACATTCAGGTTCTGAAGGTCCTTTCTTTTTCAAGGATTGCCAACTACCTTGGAATATTCCTAACAGTAATTTTACTGATGGCTGTGGATGGGTCAAATCTCAGATCTCTACTGAGCAACTGAATCAACCAGGCGCTGGGTCAAGGGCAAGACAATATAGTTAGTCTATTAGGGGTCCTACAAACCGGAAGTCAGTAAATTACGGAAGCATTTATTTATACAAAATCTACTTTAATGAATAGTTGTAACCAAAGGAATCTTGTCTTTTTTTTTTTTACAAAAAAAACAGCAATATACAGCAAGGAAACAATCGTTAAGTAAGTAAACAGTTCCAAACACCAGCATTTAAAGGATATGTACACTGGAAAATTTGTTTTTTAAAATTGCCTTATTCTAGAAACTGATTTATTCTTTCCCTACTATCACTGTACCATTTTTTTGTGTGATCTGTCCCCTATTTCTTTAGATATCAGTCTGAATCATCTTACATTTTAACTGTCAATCAATGCCTTAGTATCTTAATCTTTTTTGATGTTAGTTTTGCTGTTACTGGCATGGTGGCAGTTGGTACGTGAACTGCATGGTGGGAAAGTCCCTCCCCCAATGCTGCCTCATTAGGGATTACTGAGACAATCCACAAAGAGTCAGATAGTCTGGCAGGGACTGGGGGGGACTGAGGGACTGAGCTTGAAAAAACAAGTACTGGATTGAGAGTCATGCAGCACCACAAACATCAGAGTAAGGCTTTGCATACATGTATTCATTTATAGATTGAAATGAGGCAAAGTAATTTGTAAGTAGGCATTCACTTAGCTACTTTAGTTCAAATCATACCTTGGAATGTATAAGCTCATGCTACAACAGAGGGCTAAGACAAAAAATTGTTCAGATGTGGATGTCAAAAGAATGTATGCATAATAATCATGGGCTTTTAAAAGAACACACTTTAAAGAGAAGTACACACAAAGGTCTCAGAAAAGAGAAGGATGTTAGAATATACAATACTACTAAGGACTATACATTTTTCACAGTAAATTCATTTAGGTTTTATAACTCTTATTTTCAATGAGTTAGCTATTAAGCATGGATTTAGAGCCCCCCCTTTGTGCAGAATATACTGTATCTAATATCCATAGTTATCACAGACAAAAGCAACTGCTGTGTAGTGATAATCCCAATTTCAACACCAAACCTGGTCTCAGGGTGGAAATTTGCAAGATCCATAGGATATTTCTGGAATTGCCTAAGGGCGGGACGTGTGATGAAGAATGTGATGTCAGAACATGTGTTGTTGTTAAATTTGGAAACCATGGGGCTGATTCAATAAGAGGTGAACAAGTTTGCCTAAGCTATTTATCTACAGCAACCAATCAGATGTATTTTACTTAGTAAACCCAGCTAAAGCTAACATCTGATTAGCTACTGAAAAAAAAAAAACACGGGCAAACTTATTGCATTAGACCCCATCAGGGTTATGCAATAAATGTTCTTACTTTTAAAATGGTGTAGTTTTGCCCAACCAATCAGATCTTATTTAACATTTGAAAGTTAACCTGATTAGTTGGGGCAACATTAGCACCACTTTTAAACGATAACTTTGTATTGAAATCTCCCTGCATGTGTCCAAAGTCGGTGTTAAAATTTGATGTTGAAAAATTAAAAAAAATCAGGACTATCTTAACATCTCCAGCTCTCTCTTATTTATTATGCAAATAGACATAAAGTTTAGAAGATTCTTTTAATTTTAGATTTAATTAAACCCCCTCCCCCACACATCGCATTGGTGGTAAATTTTCATACCACATAATATGGTACAGTATTCTGAATTCAAGCCATAATAAAGTACAAAACTGCTCCCATGTTAAAAGGTAGCCTGTGTACATTCATAAATACAAGAAAAGGGTTAAAGTATTAGAAATGCTGCCAAATGCAAGACAAGAAATTTTCCAAGGAATGAAATGTCTTTTGTTCTCGCTCCCATTCTTTAGACTGTAAAGCCGCTCGGGATATTATCCTGAGAGATCATTAAGGTACAAGTACCGGACAACTACTTTTCTCCATTTATTTCAAATTCCTAACAGACCATTATAATAAAAGATTTGCGATACTGCACCTTAGCAGCATTGTAAACTACCCTGTCTATCAACCTATGGTGAAATAAAACAAACACACATACAACACTTTGTTGTTATGGTCGCGATTGTATTTATTCCCATGGCGGATTTACAACCAGCAGTAAGGTACTGAAAATGATCGTTACTTATGGCCAGGTGTCATCAGAGGATGGTCTATACCCACAGTACAAGACCTTTCCACATACTGCCCAAAAGGGTGAATTGAGTTCTTGTCAAAATTACAATTTTTTTTTTTAGCCATAAGCAGCTTTTAAAAAATTATATGTCATAGGGTCAAATTTATGGTCTATTATGATTTTTTGTGTAATTTCTAAAGTAATATTTAAAAATGGCTATGGCATGTTCTTTGTAGAGGTGTAACAGAGTTTCAACCCAAATCTGGTTTCAGGTAAAAACTGCTGGCCATTCAAATCTATTAGTGAAATGTTGATGCAAAATTAAAATGCTCAATCCACCTGGGGTCATGTGAAACCTGGTTCCAAATTTTCACAGTTCGAGAACACCACAACTTTTTAGTCCATAGTTGGGGAGTAAGTTTATTAACTAGGAACATTGTCCATTGAAACCGAATTCTGCACTCAAAAACTAGAAATTTCCATGTTGAAACTACAGTCAGGGTTCCGATTCTACCTAATGCTCGTCTGTATTTCAACCCACCAGTCTAATTTCCTAGTGTATTTAGAAATATACAAAGCGGCTTTGTGTTTTTAACTTACCCTTGGACACATCTGCAAGGAGTTTGTATGTTCTGTGCTTGCGTGGGTTTCCTAGGGCACTCCCCACAATCAAAGACATACTGATAGGTTGTCATATGTATACATGTAATTGTAAAGTGCCACGGAAGAAAGATGCTGAGATCCGCTTAGATAACTCCACAATAATAATATAATCATTCAACCAAGTATTCAAAATCATTACCGCTGTGTTTTATGTCATTTTCAATGGGCCGTGCTTATAAAGGAAAAATAAGAGGAGATATCAATAAATTTTGCATCTCGCGCCTACCTGCACTCGTCCTTCCGCAATGTATTAACCCTTTGCCACCATGAAACCATTGTAAAACACTAACGGCTAAGTTTGCAAGCTTTTGCGTCGCCTGTTAACAGACACAATTGAAAAGATAATTTCGTCAACAACTAGCGCAAACACCGGCTTACATGTTGGTACCTAGGTTTGTAGTGTGAATTTGGTGTTATTTTTGCATCTCCCGCAAAGCATCTGGGGCAGATACCGAACTGGCGCATTATTTATACATTTCCAAATTGTGCTCAGGATTCCTATTATTAAACCAGTTGGTAGAAGTTTGGATAACATACACATGTCATGCAAATTTTCCAGCGTAATTTGTGTTTCTATTCATGTCAAATCCCAGCAAATAATTGTTCTGTCTCCTTGCCCAACAGAAATAAAGCTATCTGTTGGGATCTGCATTTTTCAATTTGCATTGATCCACTCCTACAATTAATATTGGTTTACAGTATTTCGAGGCAATTTCCCAACACCAGGGGATAAATATTAACCGTTGCTTTGGTTTATTTTGATCAATGGCTGTTTAAGGATACGGAACTTAATAGTCGCATACCATGTATTAACTTTCCATGGATGAAATATTCTTTCAAAAAATAATTTAAAGGCAACTGGGTCTAAACAAGTTAGGTTAAATATAAAGCCTGCAGCAGTATTTCCTTTACACTGAGCCAATAATCCCATCTTGCTGGAGCTTGCCTGTGAGAAATTATATTGGGGTGAAATGTTCAACTTCCTGCTTCCAGTAGGTTGAGTCATCACCTTACCTCTGCTGGCCCTTTTCCCCCGGGGAGAAGCTGCTCAGTTAAGACTTAATGCTAGGGAAATCAGGTAATACCTGAGAAAAAATTGACAGTTGAGAAGGGAAGCCTATTAATGCAGGCAAAGGCTGGTCACATGACTACAAGCTGGTCACATGGCTAAAAACAGAAGAGTTCAACCAGGAAGTTACATTGCTGAACTTTTGCAGCATAACCTTCTCAACAAATTTTATCTAGAGATGTGATTTAGGTTTTATTTTGAAGGTTCGATGGAAGCTTTTATATAATTATTACTAGTTGGAAGAATTCGAGACCACAGTTACCCTTTAATTCAGTCTATCTTGCTTGACATATTTTGTTAAAGGTTTATTGAAACACCAATATTTATTTTTCCAATAAGGTTTAGTATGAATGAATATAATAACTCCAATCGAGAAACATTAACACATACTAACTATACTCACTGAAACAACACTTTAGATTTTCGGAAACTACAATGTGAGAGAAGTAAATGGCGGTACTCACATATTTATTCTGTGCTTGCTTTGTCATTAAATTATAAATGTTCGTGAGTAACTCCTAATTACCCCACACCCTCCCTTACTCCACTGCCTTCTTGTTGTTGCTGCGACACTTATAAGTTCTGCACGCTTCACATGGACACTGCTCTGCATACATATCTCCCACCCTCCCCCTGCCTTCTTTTCTCTGATTGATTCTCTTAAATTTGCAGAAAGTATGCTGGCAGGCAGGCAAAGAGGTCGACATGGGCCGATTGCAAGCTCTGGAAAATGGCCAAAAGTTCATCAGAAGTTCAGATGCCCCCGATGATCTAAGTAATTGTGACAGTATGGCCACCGAAATGGTGTTTATCTAATGTCGCGTTTTGATTACCAAAAGGCTTGCACTGTTTCCGCAAGAAGCTGCGCAATGAACCACAACGGTTCATGCATCTTACTTAAAAAACCAATGCCAAGAATTTCTTTAGGGATATCCTACAAGTCATCATTGCTTCTTGTCTACCTTTACCTGTTTTAAGATGACATTGATTTTCCTCTGTTTGTTACTTGCTAAATTCTCACTTGTAAATCATAAGAATAATACTGAGAAAAATCTATTAAATGCGTAATGAGCTGAAGGGTATATGGCTAATGCCTCCCAAGTTAATTCGAAAATAATGAAGTCTGAGATTAGAGAGTGTAAGAAACTATATTCGGTTATGTCAGAAACTTAAACTAATAAAGAGGGAGAAGTACAGGAAAGGGCAGTAGTTACGAGTGGTTTTTACATACAGGTATAAATGTAATAAATGTACTGCTGGGTTTAATGATGTGAAGCACATTTCATCAACAGCAAGAAAAAATGTAGGTTTGTCACCTGTGCAGAAATTGCCTAGACATAATTGTAAACATTTATGTTCTGGATAGTAGAACTCCAAAATGTCATGGCATACAAATTTGTATAAGACAATTACAGGGAGATTCAATAAAGTTCTTATCGTTTAACAATGGTGCTAATTTTGCCCCAACCAATCAGATCTTAATTTAACATTTGAAAGCTAACATCTGATTTGGTTGGGGCAAAAATAGCACCATTTTTAACGATAAGAACTTTTATCGAATAACCCTGAAGACCTTTTATTGAATAACCCTGATAATGTTTTCCTGTAGGTAATGGAGAAAATGAAAACATTTCTTTCTAAATAATATTAAATTCCTCGTCAGGGTTCAGACTGAAGATCTTTGCCTCACCCTCTCCCTTTTCATTGTTGTACGTTTTCCCCAGACACATTTAGGTCTCCATGTACAGTAAGTTACCATTGATATTATGACCTTATTGATCTGAACTTTTAAAAATATTTGAACCCATTGACTTTGATGGGTTCCGAATTGGAATTTTTGACTTTATCAGAAGTCCAAAATTTTAAATCGGATCTGGGTTGGTTTTTGTTGTTCGTCGGCCATCTCTAGTCACATATTGCTGAAAAAAAACACCCAGTATCTATTAATAACCATTAGAAATGATCGCGACATGGCTCCAAAGCATATTCACCGATCCACCAGGGGGTTGGCACTGATAAAAATAGTGTCATTGGTCAATGGGGCTGGATTATTTTAAACAAAATTAGCGAAAAAACAGAAAACTCAAAGACCTCAAATTTAAAAAATTTCGTAAATCCTCAAATTTCTAAAATTTCAAATGCGATTTGGAAAAATCCAGAAAGCGGGGAATTCCAGAAAATCGCTAATCTGAGATCTGCGGATTTCAGAAATCTGCTTCGGAATCGGGTTTAGGATTCGCAATCCGGTCTTGGACTTTCTATGGGGTTGTAGGGAATTTCTATGGGGCTGTGTATGGGACTTTTATGGGGCTGTGTAGGGACTTTTATGGGGCTATTGTATGGGACTTCTATTGGGCTGATGGATAAGTGTGAAGCTTTCTATGGAGGTGTGTGTATGATGCTTTCATATGGGGCGTGTATGTGGACTTTCTATAGGTCTCTTGGATGAGCTTGTCTATGGTGTGGATGCTTTCTATTGGCTTGGTATGGTTTCTTGATGTGCTCCCATTTGGATTGTCTATCGGGCTTTGTATGTGTAACTTTCATGAGGGACCTGTGGCTTGTATGGTTGCTTTGTGTATGGGACTTTTTTATGGGGCTGTCTATTAAGGCTTTCTATGGGGCTTGTGTGGATTTCTGGCTTGTGATGGGAATTTTCTATGGGGCTGTGGTCTGGGACTTGCTGGGGGCTTATATAAAGCTTTCTATTGGGCGGTGGATTGGACTTTATATTGGGCTATGTAGGGACTTTCTATCGGGGATGGATAAGGTTTACTATTGGGTTGTATTGGATTTTCTAGGGTGTGTATGTATAATAGGCTTTCGATAGGGGTATTTGGACGTGATTAGGGCTTTGTATGGGGACTTTCTAAATAAAAAATTTATAAGTATAAAACTGTCTATAGGGAAAGTTAACCGCTCGGTTTAGGTTCAAGTCAGGCGGTTTTTTTTCCTGGTTTATCAGTTTAAAAAAAGTCCTATTGCTTATATTAGGCCGGCTTTATACTTGGACTATTATGGTAATTGTCATTTTGTAAAAGTGTGTGTGTAGGCTTTGACGGCTATCAGTTTATTTATTCTATTTACAATGAAAAAGGTAGGCACAGGGAGATTTCTTAACCTTATGTGACCAATGCGGGGAGATTAAGGGGACCCATAGCTGAAAATTTATTTGCTCTACCTTAAAGGGGCATGTCCATCTACCAACAAAAATAACCCATACTGGCCCCTCTGTATAGTTTAAAAAAAGCCTTACTCTCACTACTCTGCTCTTATGATTGTCTTGCAGTGCTTGTCCAAAGTCCAGGAACAAGAGTAGGAGGTGGTCTTTTTGTCCAAGTTTTCTTGCCTCCTGCCTTGCTTCGGAGAGGCACTGCAAGCACAGGGAGTCTTTTCCCCCGCCCTCCCACCTATGATCCATCCGAGGACATCGTTTAGTTTCTTGAAGCTTTTACTGGATTATATGTGTTCATTGGGTTTCAGGTTAATATACTAATCTTATTGTACTGTATAAGCAGAAATAAAAATGGTCACTTTATGGTAATATAACCCTGATTTTTGAGAAATGAAAGAAAATCTCCTTTTATTCTGGAGATTGCCGCCGGCTTTTTAATTTAAAACATTGTTTGCCAATTTATTAAAGTTACAAGATTAAGTATGTCAACCCCTATATGAACATATTATTGTTGGGAAAAGGCTGTAACCTCCCCTCGCGAGGCCCCTTGCGGTTTTTATTTGTCAGCGCTTTTTTCCTCACAAGTGCCACCACAAATCTACTTACCAGTCTTCGTCCCACGACCGTCTTAGGTATGCTTGGCCCACCACTTGTCGACGTACTTTTTTCCGTAACGTTCAAGGCCCCCCCCCCCACTGAAGGGTCCCGCATTTTTTTTTAGCATTGGCACCCGCTCCTGTGATTTGGCTAATGGCAATACCCTTAAACCCTCACTGAAGTTGTTGCTTGTCTCAGATAGGCACACGCATATAGACAGGGTCTCAATTGGCCCTCACTACCTTGCCTGCTCGCCAGGTGAGGAACCTTACCACGGGAGACCAAACTAGTCATTCTCCCCCCACACTCGCTCCAACTATGTGTATTATTATTTACGGTTCACTAGGATTAATTTAAGGATAAAAAATAGTGTTATTTACACCCAACCTTCGGTAAAGGATCCTAATTTTAATAATACCCTGCTTGAATAAATATGCCACCTAGTGACCTTTTGCATTTTTTTCCCCCCAACCATCATGTTCCACTGGGACGACCTGATCTGAAGTGAAGGAAACTTGCTTTTTCCCCCCCAGGGCTGGTGTGAACTGTGCATTTGGATGTTGGCTGGTGTCTGGGCAATGGAAAGGAAAATAGGATTCACCCTTCCTCCCAGAACCAGTCCCCCCGTCTGTGTTGGACTAGAGCTAGGATACACCACATGTTCCGCGTTTATTTAGGATCACTAACAGGGAGATTCATAAAAGTTCTTATCATGTCATCGAAATTGAATTGTGATTACTGAAGATTTCACATACTATAAAGAGGAATTTATTTTCATCAAGAGAAATGGAGAGTTTTAATTTAACAACTAGAATGTCTATTATCGTGATTTCTTTATTCTATAATTTATCGAAAGAAATATCGACATAGCATTGTAATTAATGTAAAACAATTATTCCATTACTTGTCAAACATAAACCATGGGTTCGATGGCTTCTTCTTCTCCATGTTTTTATTTTCCCAAATCCATCATCCAAATTGCAGGTGGGGTCTAGCTAAGCTCAATATAACAAATTTACAACTAATATTATGTGCGCCCATTTGATTGGTTTTAGTACCGGGGGGGAAGACTGTCTCCTTGCCTCAGTTACCTTTTTTATGTGAAGGCCTAGAGAAGGAGTAATGTCCATTACACACGCAGATTGTGTGCACCGAGCCACGACCCCAACCATAACAAGTCGTGTGAACGAAACATCCGTTCTGGCCGAGAATGCAAGGTTTGTAAAAACGATCAGTTTGTTTTTTTTTAGTCGATTCGCCAGTGCCAGCGGCGATCGGGCTAATGACCCCTTGACCTGACACATTTACAAGTGTGATTCCTCGTCCAAACGGCTGTTAGTCGCAGCGACATGTGATCGCGGTTGGGAGTTGTGGCTCAGTCACAATCAAGCTGTGTTAACATTAGCCAGTAATTCATGGAGCGTGATCGTTATCTTTTACTTATTTTACATTTATTGTTATCTGCTGTAAGTTATATTTTCTGTTTATTTTACTAATATATCATTTTTTGCAGAGGTGTGTTTATTGGGGATGAGCAAGATACATTCTAGGCGGAAAGCCAGCCAGTTTGTTGTAAGCTCATACTGTAAAGCAATGTAAATAAAAAGTAAATTCTGGCATTTAAGGACGAACGGTGTGTCTTCTGTGCGCATGCTTAGACCTTTGGGACAGGGGAGGAGAAGAGGGTCAGTTGATGTCACCATGCTTGTTGTTTAATTGCATAATATTCACTTAGCAGGTTACTTGCTCAGCAGGAAATGCCCCGCCTAAACTAGTTCTCTGCAAAGACAGGGTTCTCGCACTGTCTTTGGAGGACCCAGGGTCATTTGTAAAAGAACATTGTCGGCTTTTAAGTTGCCCTTTAAGTAGATTGCCATCAGGAACCTTGCATAAGAATACTATCCTCCAATGAATATAAGACCAGTGATTTCAACTGCTACTCTCAGATGTTGTTGGATGAAAACTTTTTTAAATTGTCATTTTTTAAAACATTTGGAGGGAGCAGGTGATACTTTGTTACCCTAATTGTAATGCAAGGACCACATATGCATATTGTCATTAAAAAGGTGGATTATGATGCTAGACACAGTGAGCAAGAGTTCAGTTTGGGTTGTTGACCAGTATTATCTGATCATAATACGAAGAAGGCCCACGTTGAACCCGTGAAGTGACGTTTTAGCTGGACAATGAATCTCGTCCTCAATGTCATTAAGTAAGCGACCTCTCACAGTAAGACATTCATGTCCAATAATGATATCCCTGCTTGTCGACTCCCTTACCAGATTAAGAGGCAACATATTCATTCCAAATGATTGGTGCAGTGTGGTTCAGCAAGAGAGGGGTTTATGTTGTTTTTATTGTTCTGGCTACGTGATACATATTTTGAATGTTATTAAAGCATGATACATATATTTGGACCTATTCTTTCTCAGTGTTTGGTGAGAAAAGTTGCAGGTATGAGAGGCACAGATCTCTAGTAGCAAGTAGAGATGTCCGAACTTCGCAAATCCGGTCCGCTGAGGATCCGCGAATTTTCGGAAAAATCCGAATTACGGGTTTTCGCGTATTTTTCGAAAATACGAGAAAACTCATATTTTCGAAAATCCTCGAATCCTCGTAATTTCGAAAATTTTCGAAAATACATATTTATGAAAAGAAGGAAATCCTTGCATTTTCGAAACTTTTTCGAAATACAGCGAAAACCCGTATTTCGAAAATCTTCGAAAATATGAAAAATCCGCGAATCGAAGTTCGGAAGGCGGAAAATCCGGAAAATCCGCCGTTCGCAAACGGATAAATCCGCGGCGGATCCGGGTTTCGGATTCCGCGAACCGTCCATCCCTAGTAGCAGGTGTGGCACACCCGGAACTGGGAACTGAACTGTCCTGAAATGTAAATTTTCTAAGCATTGGATTAGGATCCCTGTATAGTCCAGATGGATGTTTCACTTTCATTAGATTACCTTCAGTTTTTCACCTTATGTTATGAATGAACAGCCAGAATCCAATTTTATATTCTTACTTTCTTCATATTTACAAAATATAAATCCAGTGCATCCAGCAGCCTTTGTCGGAATCATTACCAATTTAAATATATAAATGGCTATGCAGAAAAACCCAATCAGACCTAAATCAGACCCAGTTTGTTACATCTCCTATTGAGTAATGTATGACATTAGATATGGAACTGCAAATCCATTTCATGAAATACATAATGTGTATGGGAAACATAAGACAATGTAAGATTGAGATTTAAGAGCTATTTGCTTTTCCTGAATAAATATGTGATCTCTCAATTTATTTTTCTAGATGTCTAGTTTTTAAAGTGGCTTAATAGAGAAATAGAAATAGAGAAGAAACTGACAAATGAATGGGATCATTTTCTCACCCGCGGTGGTGTAATCATGACTGTACGCCTCACTGCTATATATTACAAATAGCTGCATACCCTTAAATGTTGCCCCTTTAATTCACACTTAAACACAACATTTTGCTAGTCATACGACTGGCTTTCTCATTCATAATGACTTGTACAATAGTGGCAAGTCTTCTGAATTGAGAAAGCCAGTTGGTGACCTGAAAAGGTCTTCAAGAACTAAACGTCAAATTCCTTGATCTAATTGAATACAACAGAAAACCATGACCTGGATGAATAGAACCTCACAAGCATCTGTACAATGTATTTCTCAAAATGTCCCTATCTGAAAGTAAATAAAACCGTCACTATCTGAAACTAACTTTGAAATTAGGAGAATTAAGTAAGGTGAGTAAAAAATAGTGTACACATCCTGTTAACAATGACCTGAGGATGTACAGTATTGTGTTTAAGAAATCTCTGTGGTCTACTGATGGGCTAAAAATTGGCTTATAGTCATTCAGTTTCTCGCCCAATAATATGACATTGTTTGCTTTTCAACAGGAAGGATATTTCATTGAATTCCTTTATAAGGTTATTGCTATTTTATTATTGATGGTAGACTGTGCTGACGAATAGGACCTCTTCTTGCATTCCTGTCTTTTAGATTTCTGTCTTTGCAGGACAATTTCGTTTTTCTGTAAAGTTTTTTTCCTTGCTGTATGGTTTATCTATTTACTCATTGATTTGTTAATGCATCTCTTTGTGTTACAGTAGTCTAAAAAGATGGTCCCTTCGTCTTCAGAATGGTTTTTATTGCCCTCTGAATAGGTTTCTGTCGTGGATGCGATGTTCCATCTCCTCCATACATTGTTTTTTTTCAAAGATGTTTCATACTAATTTCATTGTATCAGAAGATAGAGGTTTGAATGTTAAATTATGTTCTTATCTATATGTGTATAAAGGGGGTTTCAGCTTACATTCAGGTTTCATTTGTGACCAGCGCTAGTTTCTATCCTATCAGTATTCCTACTGGAACTAGAGGTACTTAAGGAAAATGAATTGCCACTGACAATGAGAGATTTCTTTTGTTACATCTTGTAATGACTTTATATCCATCCGGATGGTTCCTGTTTTATTGCAAGCTTTTATCTATTAGTCTGAATGATTTGACTGTTTTAATAAGGTTGCAGACATACCCCTGTATTGTTAATTAGCCCACACACAAATAAATCAAATATGTATGGTGCTGCGAGAAACCATGTGACTAGAATAGAAGTGATGACTGTGTAAATGTAGGATTGTCCTGTAGATCATCAATGTAGACACCCATTTAGGGAACATGTGATCACTATGCTATCCTTATTATATCTACTGCATCTAAGCCATTGGGTATTTATTCTCAAATACTAGGATTTCTACAGAACATAGAGGCAAATTTCACATTCATTTATGGGCGCTTTCAACGTGGTGTCTTTTCCCAGTTATTGGTTTTTTGTATGCTGAACTTGTCTATTTTGCGTTCACGGTACTTACCTGTATGCTATTTGTCACTTTGGTATTTGTCAATCTCTACAAGCGCGATTTGCGTTGTTCCGAGGATTGTTTTCCCCCATGGACAGTGGTGCATGTGGGTTTCTCTCAGAGTTTGTATGTCCCTACAACGTCTTCGTTGCGAATTGGTTTTGGGCGGTTTTCGTCGTAGTCCCTGGTCGTGTGCTGTTTGTGTGGTTTTTGCTTGTATGGCCATAACTGTGGGTCTAATGGAGGTCGGTGTCTTTTTGTATTAGTGCTGCCTGTATGTAGTTTTTGTGTTGCCGACTTTACTTTATTTCTGGGCTTTTGGGATGTATTTGTGCTTTAGTGTGTGAGTGTGTGAAGCGTTTATGAGCTGTTTCGGTTCCTGCTATTGTCTCCTGTATCTTCACGATCTGGACGGTTTAGCTGCTTTTTGATCATGGGTTCACTCATAGCATTTTTTTGCAAACAATTGAATTTGCATAATAAGTCATGTCGTAGTACTAGAATTGCCCTACCTACAAAGGTACCCGTTAAGTCTCTCTTTGGGCTCACTTTTGTAAAGCGTGGTATCGATTTCCTAGTGCTACTGTGCCTTCTTAATAGATTTAGTGATCGTTAGCTAATTGTCTAGAGTTTGTTCCTCCTCTGCTGTCTTCTAGTCAGTTAGGGTTCATGAATTTTCCCGCCTTCTAGTACGATCAGGAATTACCAATCGATCTCTTAATCTACGATAACTCAATCGTTCACAACCACATGGTACTACTACTACTTCTGATCAGTTACTACAGCTGGTATTTAAGACCAAAATTCCAAGTCAGCAACACTCAGATACTATAGATCTATTGTACATAAAGTAAGATTTTTTTTATAAACAGGAGTAACAGGAACAAACAAAGTGGATGGTGGTTTCTTTCCCCGTTACTTTAAAACAAAGTGAACTTGATTTTAGAAATATATTTGTGTAGTAGGAGGGGTTTTCTGTCTGACTAAGCTTTATTCAACAAAACTTTGTAGTGTTTTTGATTGGCGGTGGCTGTATTGTGTGTAAGCTATATTTATCCTGGTAGTGGTTAGTGCATTGATGCAGGCCAGTTACCTCCCATGTTCCTGTGTGACACTCGATTTGTGATGGCTAGGATTGCTAGCACAACAAACCGCTAATGTCTATGGGGCCCAACGATCCTACCTTGTGTATAAAGTTATACTTGGACGATGATCTTACCCTGGCCGACTTCTATCGGTCCGATATGGCTGCATCAATATGCACACATGAGATCAATTCAGAACTGTGCAGTTGGCGACCGCAGTTTGCATGGTATGGGCATTTTAAGTGTAGGCAAACTTATGGACACAAAACATTATTGCACAAATCTATTTCACTTTCTCTCCCCCATTCAATAAAAACAAATCATTTCTCTGAAGGTTTTAGGGCCTTAGGGATGAGCTGAATGTGTCCTTATCGACATCCTATGTTAGAGAGATGAGAATTGTATAGTCTATCGCTCCCTGTGATGTGGGAATATGTGAACAAATACAACCTTTCCACAATGCAGTCTTCCGGCTGCCAAGAATATTTTCAAACACTAATCAATTCCATTTATTAGATGAACTGTCCTTTCAAAAAACAACTTTGCCAGATGCATTTTGCTCGTTAATACTGCTTTATTTAGAAGAATAGAGAGGGATTCAAAACCCCAATTGAGAATATTCAGTCCTCCTAGAAAGATTAGCAATGGTATAATAATGTCAACAGCGCCTCAAAGGAATAGTATCAGTCAGAAATAAGTTAGTAAAAAAGCAAAGGGGAATAACTAATATAGCATTAGGTACTCAATGGTAATAAATATTTAAGCCAGCTATACAGTCAGTTATGTTAATTCCACTATGACTTGTTTTAAGGGTGAATATTCCTGTTAATGTAGTTTTATGTGGTACCCAGTATTTCTAAAGGTGATCTTGTTAAAATTACTGCAAACCTTCAAATTTCGAAAAGATTGCACAAGATCTGTAAGCCGCACTACAGACACGTATGGACAGTATGACACCTATTCAGTTTCCCCGACAAACCCATAATAGTACCAGTAGACATTTATCTTGCATTGCATTGTTCATTGATGGGTAGCTACAACTTATATAACAAGCTTTCCTTCCGGGTTTTAATTGGGTTTTACAGTGCACATCTTGCTAGTGGTTCTGTAGAGGAGTACATTTTTTCCCCAAAATATGCCAAATACAGTTATATATTTTAAATTACAAAACTTACCCTTATTTGCGTTGCGGAGATTTTATGCACTGCACACACCCAGGCCAGTGCGTAAAATCAGGAATCATTGGGCCCCCAGCCCATAAACCATGACGGGGCCCTATCACCTGCTTTATTTACAGTGTTTTCTGGGAGGAGGCTTATCCTGTTTAGTAAAAATAAGAAGATCCCCCCCCCCCCCCCCCCCCCGCCGCCTTGCAGGGTCTGCTCCCTGGTAGCTTACGCTCCTGCATCCCAACTATGCAGTAAAACGCTATGCTAAAATTCCACACTTCTATGTCCACATCTGTCATACACAATAACCTGTAACCCGGCTTTCTGTCAGAACTGTTCCCAGTAAATAACCATGGGTATCCTCATAGCCATAGTATGGGAGCACAATTTAAAATTCTTCTGCATCACCATCCAGTAACGTTTCACACTGAAGCATTAAAAAGCTTGCACAATCCCCATTGGAATGACTGTCAGGAGTGTAGAGATTCAATGCAATGAGTGAGAATAAGTTACCATTTTCTATCTATTAAAAAGATCAAATACAGTTAGGAATAAATAAAGTGCAGTAAGAATGCTTTTTGGGTCAACGTATGGACCAAGGTCAATACCAAGACATCATTTGAGGCATGTCCATCTAATTATTGCTTCGCTGTTATGATTGTACTAACATGTTAGGGCATAGATTAAACCACCCACCACTTTTGTGGGTGCCATACGATGCAGAACACCAGCTCCTTCATCTCTACGCTCTGGCTGATTTTGTTGATGCAGCTTGCCTTTTCTAGGTCTTTACAACTGCACATGAGCCCTTTCAAGACCCTTCACACAGCTGGCACAGTTTAGCCCCGCCTCTGCCCCCCCCGCGGCACGTTGCAAAGCGTGAGCTCCCGCCGTAACCTGCCGCCCGCCATCCCCCGCCGAGACATAACACATGCAAGACACCCTGCACACATTGTCTCAAGAGGAACTGATACTGTAACTTCTGGAACACTCCACCCCCTCTCGACAAAACCCACCAATTTTGAATGAGGAGAACTGAGCCCAACATAAACACCTGTCCCACACGCTCATCCTTGTAGCAGCCTAGCACGCAAGAAATCGAAGAGAGACGAACCCGCGCCCCCTAGGGCACCTGTAGCTACAGTGGGATAAACAACTGCTGCAGGCTACTAACACGCCACTCTATTGTTTGCCTTTCTAGGTGCTTTCTATACAAAATGATTTACCAGGTGTAAAATAATACACTCATTCACGATAACATATCACCACTTCACCGATAACCCCAATGACTAGATAGTAATTGTGGGATTTAGACATATATGCTTTCTTTCAAAAATAAAAACAGTGCAAAATAATATTACAGAAATTAATTCAATTAATGGAAAAAGGATGTGTCAGTATGTCATGTAAGGTTAAAACAATATATACAGAGTAAAGCTGGGTACACACAAAGATTTATAGCAGATTGGAAGACAGATTCCATTGAATTCTTGGATTATAAATATGCCTACACTCATTCAAACGCTCTACCTATATTGGTATTAAAAGGACATTACTGGGGCAGCAGCAGTATAGGGAGCCGATAGGATTTTCACTCACCACTGACGGTGGTAGTTCATAAGCCACTAGATCACCATTTCCAGGCAACACACTAGTCTAATTGGCTAATTCACCTAACATTGATCTAGTGTGCTGCATTAACCGACTTTTTGCTGCTGTTTTAAAAATTGTTATTCAAGTCTAGAGAAAACCCCCAAAATAGCTTTGCAAATGAATGCCATAAAGCTGGGTACACACAGAGAAAAGATTAAAAAATGACAGAATATGAAAGATCCTGTCTGTCATTTTTCAAAGATCGGGCTACACACAGTTCATGATTGCTCTCCATACACAGCATAATAACAGCATAGGGAGAATTCCGGGACTGTTGTGTTTCCCTCAATCGTGGCCGACTCCCCTATAGGGAGAATACCACGGGCAAGGGAAATTTACTGTTTTTACGAAACGAGCTTTGGACCGACCCGAAACATTCGGTGGCCTTCCACCCTCATTTAGAAAAAGCCCCACCACACATACAGTCGGATTTTACGGTGTACCTGGTTTACGGTATCAGTTACCTGTGTTGTACCTAGCTTAAGTCTTGACTAATCATGAAGAGAGATATTCAATTAATGTATTTATGTTATAATTTCCTTGTATTCCACCCCATAGATTGAAAAAAAAATGTATGTTTTCTATGTTAGGGACTGCCCTCCCCTTTCTCAGTTGTTCCCTCAATATCAAGGGTGTTAAATTACTTGTTGGTTTCCCAGATAGATGTCCTGTAAGACAAGTTCCTTTTTTCAACTACCCCATAGGTAAAAGAAATGTTACGATTGTTGGCCAATCGCCCACATACATGGGTGACAAAGATCGAAATCCAAAATGAAAACATTTTCAAGGTCTTACCGAATGTACAGGATTTCTCAAAGGTTTACTGAAATAACCATACATTCGGTAACCCCTCGAAAATAAGTCCGGATTTTGGAACCAAAAGTTCCGTGTTGGATCCCGTCTAAATCGGACCCGGATCCATTTCTATATAGTAAACTAAATAGCCATATATTACATGTAAAGGAATCTTTAAAAAAGACAGAAATTCACCAATCCAGACTTTGCAAAACACATCCGCATGTTGGCCAAAGGAGCAAAAACATTCCTTACACAGTGCTTCTGCCATGTCTGTCTGGTACTAAATGCTGTTACCAAGGTTGCTGTTGCAGTGAATGATTAATCATCTTCCACTGAACATTGGTATTCTGCTCACTGCAACAGAGAAACACAGCCATGTACTGTATGAAATTACATAAAACACAGACACAGTACGGTAAACTAACCAATATGGACTTTACAGTAGGTAATACAACAATGCTATTTAGAAATTTCCAATTAAAAGGAGAAGTGGAAAATAACATAGAAATAAAATGGGACCATGTGTATGTATCTGAACATGAAATATAGAATGAGAACCTTAGATAAGTTAATGGTTTCTAGGTTATCTTAAAGGAAACATAAGAGACAAAAAAAGAGATGAATGGAACTGGTTGTATTTCCTTCTGTCATGGTTCCATGGATATATCGGAATTCTGAACTGAAGTGAAAATTCTATATATATATATATATATGTTATATATATTTGATTGAAGTCAGTGCACACAAAAGGACTTTCTTAATATCCAAAATACAACTTTTATTCACACATAATGTGGTAGTTTAGCGACGTTTTCGTCCTGTTTTTCTGACCTTTTCAAGCTTGAAAAAAGGTCAGAAAACGGACCGAAACGTTGCTAACTACACAAATTAGTGTGAATAAAAGTTAAAGATTTTGGATATTAAGAAGTCCTTTTGTGTGACATGACTTCAATCAAATATATATGGAAATTCTCACGGTAGCACCAAGGCTATAATACTTGTCAAGTGAGGAGTGCCGACCATCCCCATATATATATATATGTATATATATATATCAAAGCCCCTGAGTGGGGGGTCTGTACAGAGCTGTTCTGCAATGAGCAGAGTCGGTATGGGCAGGAAGGGGGCCCTAGAGAGGAAATATAAGGAGGAGCAGCAGCGAGTGAAGGGATTTTTAATGTTAGGAGAAGATTTGGTATGCTGATCTGATTTTCACGGGAAGCCAGGTTGTTGTCCAGTATAGAGGAGATAGGTACACTTAAGGGGCATATTTATAAAAGAGCGAAAAGTAGCGAAATGGTTTTCGGCATTCGCTTTCGGGTTTTTCCCAAAAAGACAGTTACGCTATTTATAAAGGTCGTTACAAATGGCGAAACCGTTTCCGCGAGCTATCGCTAAACCATTTTCGCCTACTTTCGCATGGTAATTTAGCAAAAGGAGCAAAAAGGCATAACGCGATTTTTAAAAGAGAGAAAGGTGGTTTTTGCTTAAAAAGAGCGAAAAGATTAGCGCGACCCTGAAGGTGGTGAAAGTCATGTTTGAGCGAAAGGCATTCTAATGGGTAATTGCCTTGAAAAGCGAACGCGTATTGAAGGGCGATCGCGCATTAGAATGAAATATGCCTTGGAAAAGCGACATTAGAAAGGCGAACGCACATTAGAAAGACGAACACCATTTTTTTGTTTTAAGGGTGGACATGCCCTTTAAGAATTACATAGAAGGATAAAAGTGGGTACATTGCCAGGAGGAAAAATATGTAGTAGCATCAGCATTTCTTTTAGCAAAAAAAAAAGGGTAGGAAGGCATTTTTTCTGTATATATGTAGGTGAAAATAATATTAAATAACTGTTGGTGACACTGCACTAAATTAAGGTGGACCTGCATTAAAAATTGACTTCTGGTTGCAGAACTGATATCCAGAGGAATTTGATCAGATCCTTCATGAACATTCAAGTGTGTTTCTGTGTCCTGACACACACAAAGGTTCCATTAAGTGTATTTCCTATTAACAACCTCGTCTGCTTTGTTTTTATCAACAAAAATGGTTAAACTTGCAGAGCTTCCACATTCCGGACTGGCTCACAGAGTCACAGGGGAATCTCCCGGTGGGGGCCACACCCATGCACCCAAGAAAACAGATGTAGAGAAGCAACAATACCAAACTTCTATTCTGTATAACCAGGAGGGCTACACAGAGAAACGGCTAAATTTAAACTATAGAGGCCAAAGGGACAATAAGACAACACTTTTACAATAATAGTCGTCAGAGAGTAAGATTGATATTTAAATGAGTGATTATAGAGATATAATGTTGCTGGGCCCGTAAACTTGCCCTGGTGGGCCCCTGCTCGCAGATTTGTGGTGGGCCCCAACATTCCAGTCGCGACACTGGCTTTCACTACTTTCACATTATGAAGGAAGCACGGAGTATGAACCTGCCTTCGTTTCCAATTAATTATGCATGTTCCTCTAAAAAGACTCCCTATGACTACTGAGGTAACATCAGCCTCCCAACTGTCTCTTACAGCAAAGTGGGGGAAATTGGAGATTCGTAAGTTTATCCTGTTACTTTTATTAAATGACCAGACAATTTTAAATAGTATAGCGCAGGATCTTTCCTGCCCTTTCTCCTTAACCAATCTTTGTAACTTCAGCTGTCCTTTAAGAAAACTTTATGAAATACTAGCAGAGGAACATTGAATTAACCATCACAATATGTCAGCAAATTGTTGGGCCAACCCACGTTGTGGTCGTAAATCACTTTTGTGTTTATTGTCAGTTGAAGCTCGGCCCAAAAGCCTAAAATAAAGATTTAAAACTCTGTAGGTGGAAGCATTCTCACTGCCTATTAAATGGATTAGCTGTATGTTTATGAGTGTATGCCAGCAAAGCAAACTGGAACGTGAGGTCCTTGGAGGAATAATAAGTCCGCATCTACTTCTATGAAAGACACCATTCTTACAGCCACAATGAAGTTCACATCTTTGTCTTCCTTGATAGTAATAAAGATGTAAGTTTGGAAACTCCTTCAGTTGCTGGTGTTATTTCAGGGCTTTCAGCACAGCTCTAAACACAGCATTTTATTAGTGTGAGTGATCAAAGCAATGACGTTGAATACATTGCACAGTTTATTTTTGGTTTATTAGTACAAATACATATTTCACACCATGTACCGACAATCCCACATATTACATTTCGTAAGCATGTACCCACATCAACATATAACATTTGTAACTTGTACCACAATCACAAACATATAACATTTTGTAAACTGTACCCACAATCACATTAACATTTTGTAACATGTAACCACGTCACACATATAACATTTTGTAAACTTGTACCCACAATCACCCACTATACATTTTGTAAACATGTACCCACAATCAACAATAAATTTTGTAAATGTACCCACAATCACACATATAAACTTTTGTAAACTGTACCAACAATCACACATATACATTTTCAATTACTTGTAACTGTCCCCCACTCACCACTCATTCATTTTGTACTTGTCCCCTCACCCACTCAACACATGTTCTACATTTGTAACACAACACCTCATTAACACTAGTCCCAAACAAATGTTACACACAAACGAAACATAACTCCACAAACACTAACAAAACACACCAAAACTGTCAAACCTGTACCCACAATCCCCATATTACATTTTGTAAACATGTACCCACAATCACACATATCATTTTGTAACATTGTACACAAATCACACATATACACATTGTAAACATGTACCCACATCACACATATAACATTTGTAAACTTGTACACCACAACCACACAATAACATTTTGTAAACATGATACACAACACAAATATAACATTTTGTAACTGTACCCACAATCACACATTTACATTTTGTAAACATGTACCCACAATCCACACATATAACATTTTGTAAACATGTTTATAATCACCAATACCAATTTGTAAACATGTACCCACCACACATATAACATTTTGTAAACATGTACCCACAATCACACAATAATATTGAACATTTACCCACAATCCCACATATACATTTGTAAACATGTACCACAATCACACATATAACATTTTGTAAACTGTACCCACAATCACCACATATAACATTTTGTAAACATGTACCACACAATCAAAATATAACATTTTTGTAAACATGTACCCACAATCCCACATATTACATTTGTAAACATGTACCCACAATCACACATATTTACATTTTGTAAACATGTACCAACAATCACACATAACATATTTGTAAACAACCCCAATCACCAACATTAACATTTGTTAAACTGTACCCACAACCACACATATAACATTTGTAAAACCATGTTACAAAACAACATATAACATTTTGTAAAATGTACCCACAATCACACATATAACATTTTGTAAACAGTACCCACAATCACACATATAACATTTTGTAAACTTGTACCAAATAATCACCACATATTACATTTGTAAACATGTACCCCAATCACCCATATAACATTTTGTACAAGTACGAACAATCACACATATTACATTTGTAAACATGTACCACAATCACACATAACATTTTGTAAACAGTACCCAAACATCACACACATATTACATTTGTAAACTTACCCACAATCACACATATAACATTTTGTAAACATTACCCACAATCAAACATATTACATTTTGTAAACATGTAACATAATCACGCATATTACCATTTTGTAAACTTGTACCCACAACAACATATAACATTTGTAACATTTTACCCACAATCACACATATAACATTTTGTAAACAGTACAAACCCACATATAACATTTTGTAAACATGTACATAATCAAGCAATATACCATTTTGTAAACTGTACCCCACTCACACATATACATTTGAAAATTACCCACAACAACATAAAACATTTAAACGTACCCACACACCACATATACATTGTAAACAATTACCCCAACACACAATACATTTTGTAAACATGTACCACAATCCCACATATAACATTTTGTAAACATGTACCCACAATCACACATATAACATTTTGTAAATATTTATCCACAATCACACATAACATTTGTAATTTGTAGAAGAGAAGGACAATTCCTGTCATTTGAACACAGTAGTGGAAACAACATATAAAGCAGTATACAAACTCCTTAGAGTCATTTGGCTGTTGTAATGTCATCTTGCACCATTATATGCTAAATTATTCTGTGAAATGCCCCCTTGCCACCTTACCCTGTTAGGAAACCACAACGCCTGTACTGAGCCAGTTAAATAACCCATCATTAGGTCATTTTTTTAAATCAACAATAAAAACAACAATTAATGCAAAAAAAGAACAAAACCATATTAAGCACAACTGTTTGCAAGTATTTGCCCCAAATTACCTTGTGCTTTGCAATGTTTACTTTTCAGTTCCAAATTTCTACAGCAGTCAAAATAGGCTGAATGGCAACATCTCGGGTTAAATTGTCTCTCCCAACCGTTGGAGAAAGTGCACCAGATATCTGCAGTGAAGGTCACAGGCAACATTCATCAGTAATTAAATACTCATAGGTTATGGGCTCTGAAATTCAATACATTTACTCCTATGCAATATCGCAGCCAAAAGAATCTTCTTTCGCTCATGCTTTGCTCTTGCATCAAGGAGACAATGACATATGACAAACGAAGGCACTTAGTGGCTGCCTGTTTCCTAATAAGTTTAATACTGTGGCTCATTTTTTCTAATTAGCGCAACAGCATGACGGTGTTCTCTCTCTGTAGGAAATGTTGACCACATTTTTATTTGGCGTTAAATGGTTTATTTTGTTAGGCTGGAATGCAAAATAAATGACCGTATTGTATGGTATTTTTATTCTGTCATTTAAAGGAATACTGAAGCCTGTACATAACAATCCATACAAGCATTGTACTCTGCTCTGGAACGTTGGTTTTATTGCAAGTGACATAAGCAATAGAGGATAGATGTAAACAATCATGATGTAGAAATAATCACAGGGTCCACCTGCTCTGTGTCAATAGATCCTGACTGAAGCTACAGTAGATACACCCTGCAGTGCTCTGTAGCTTTTTAAGAGGTTGGACTTGTTGAGGTTAGGCAACCAGATGAGTGTTGTGCTCTTTCAAATGGACATTATAGAAAGTCTCACAGACTGAACTGCATGGTAGTGATGCTAATCTGTTTCAAATATAGTGCTGGCTATTGCCTTGGTGGCCACAAAGTAGCCCTTAAGGCTGTTACACACGTTACAATTCTTCTTTCTGACCGACTGTTTGAGACTTTCGACCAGTCGGCCAGGAGGAAGGACTGTCATTCGCGGCAATAGTGGCCATGGCCGACAGTTTACGTGACTGATTGTGTGGTCCATAGAGGACCGATGATCGGACGTGGTTTTCCACCATGTCCGATTGTCCTTTCGTCTTTTTTTGTTCGAACGGTCCGAAAAACGCATGCATTAATTTCGTCCCGATCAACAAATACACTGAACTATTGGTCGATCGGACTGAAATATTGCATCATGTGTACCAGCCTTACCACAATAATAACTTTCAACAGTTGTTTCTGGAGTATTTTGTAGGTAAACTTCTGTGGTGTATAATGTGCCGAAGAAGATTACCTGGTTCCAGCCATAACTAGTGGTTTTTATTTCTTAATGCATTCATTTCTTTCTAAACCACTTTATTCCTTAGGGTGACATTATGATATGAATAATTAGCCACAATCAATTACTGAAAGTAAATAGTAGAGACTTAAAAAGATTATCAATCTTAGAAATTATAATGCAGCCCTCTTTTTACTCTTCATTTACAGATGCCAGGATTTTCAAAGTTATTTTTTTTTTTTTTGCCGTTTTTGACAATATATAAGGATGATTGTTTTGTTCTTTTCAAACTAAAATAGTAAAAACAGCAGATCACATATAATCTGAAAAGTTGAAACAATAAAAACCTAAGCAGAAATACAGAGAGAGACTTGTCAGGGCTGTACTGAAGGTGAATTGATTTATCTCATTATAATCCAATCAATATTGTGTCAGTGCAGAACCCAACAATCAAATAGACCTATGCTAATTATCAATATTTGGTTTAAATCTTTTACACATTTAATATTATTCATTGAATATTCTGTGATAAATGATTACATTGTATCATATTTTAAAATCTATTATTAGTGTGTGTGTATATATATTATATATATATATAATATATATATATTATATATATATATATATTAGCAAAAGTGTGCCCGTAGGTGGAAATTATGTGTGTATATGTTTTGCTATGTGTGGATACAGTGGATATAGAATCTTTACACAGGTATATTTTAAACTGTTACTCAGCCACCAGCATCCAGGGGAACCAAATAGGATAACCCTGAAGGTCTGAGAGTAGACCCAGGCAATCCTGCCACACTATGTGGTTCAAACTAAACATGCTATGTTCCAAACATCCCACCCTTACAATTCTGGCTGCCATGCAGGGTGGGGAGAAGGGGGCGTGACGGAGTGACTTTCCCCCCTCCCTCCCACCCTCCTGATCCCTCCTTGGCTGCCCTTCATATAGCGTTACATTTTTTGTATATATTGCAGGGCATCCCCTCCCATCCCCACTGCTTGTAGGAGTGTAAAAATAGAATTGAAACTGTACGTACAGATCATCGCTCCCACTGCGTTCTCTATTGCTGGCAGCCGCGGATGTAATTGGCTGCCTCTCAGCGAATCATAGCCACGGCTCCCAGTCCGGCCCCCAGATCAGAACAATGCTGGAGTGAGGGGCTGTAAGTAGAGTTTGGATTCTATTTTTGCACATCTAACATAGAGGTTGGGTGTGGGAGGGGATGCCCTGCAATATATCAAAAATTAATATTGAGGGTGGAGATGCCCTTTAATACAGAGAACAATTATAGAGAGAAAACAGCGAGAATAAATGGTATTACCAGCACGCTGCCACCAATTTGTACCACTTATATTAAAGTCACTAATAGATATTGGGGGAGGGATATCTTGCGATATACGAGTGGTCAGTAACATATTAGATCATGAAAAAACTAAACCCTTGGACCAAATGTCCTGGTAATATGGGGTTATGGTGATAAGCTCTATTTGTATGAGAACTAGTCAACCATTAGTATTACTATTGATGCTCTCCGGGTAAGAAAATGTATTGGATATAATGTATCCTTTTGTAATTTATATCGTGTTTAGTTATCTAGTATCTTGTGATTTTTAAACACATTGTTTAGTATATTTATTGCATTATCCATGGTGCTGAGATATAAGATATATTTTTTTTAAATCTAATAGATTTTATAATGTTATCAACTATGCACATATATGCACTTATATAGTAGCGGGGTAGGCACGTTGCACTTTGTGGATATGACATTATTAATGTAGCACTTTATGTGCACTAGCACTTTCATTGTTAACCAATTTAGGTAACTTAAGTAAATCAAGGGTTAATGTTGACACGGGGGAGGGATTGTGTGATTGGGGCGGGCAATTTAGTAGTTAAATGTCCACTTGAATCTTATGTGGTAACATCCTGAGGACGGCGTAAGTCTTGCCAAACGCGTTGATGTTCACGTAGTAAAACTTTTTGCACTGATACAAGTCCCACGAGTGCTTTCTTGATGGTTGCTCATATGTTGATGTTCGTAAAGCACCGGGGCAGTCGGCTTTGACAGCGAGAGTGCGGGTCACTAGGAGTGGATATATATATATATATATATATATATATATATATATCCTTATATTACACTGTAAGGGATGGATTATCCCTTATATAAAGCAATTATTAATTATTAAAAGGCATGTCCACCTCATAAACAATATTTGATATTCTGATAGAGAAGTACCTAAAACCTTAACACGTTTTACTCCCACTGCCCAGAACTGCACACAAAGCTAGTTATTTATCACAATCCCTACAGGCGATTTGCTGAGAGTAGGGGATGCTTTCACACAAACTCTGATGAGCTTGTCATTGCTCTCAATGGACAAACCTCCAGGTACACTCATTAGTCATTGGCCATGGCATCATACATCTCTGGTTCAACCAGGAAGTGAAAGGAGTTTGTAAGTATCTGATGCAGGGATCAGGCTGAATATTTAGCATTGTGTGCAGTTCTGGGCAGTACAAGTATAATGTTCTAAAGGCTCATACACACGTGCTATTGCGGGTCCCGACCTGCGACACACAATGTCTACGTTGCGGCCGATAATTGACCATGTGTAGGCTCTTTATCAGCCGAAATGGTCCTTCGTTCGAGGATTGTTGAACGACCGCCTACACACGCCCGATTATCGGCCGAAACGTTTGTTCATATACATCGTGCGTCGTGGGTCAGGTCCCACAATCGCACGTGTGTACAAGCCTTTAGGGTTTTGGGGGATTTCGATTGGAATATCAAATACAACATTAAGCCTTAAAACAAAAAGACCAAGCTGCTTCCATTCTTTCCTCTCAGTTGGTTCGCATACAGCAAACAAATCTGTGATGGCTTAATTTATGGAATTACTGTAAGAAAACTGCTTTGTCAGGTGTAGTTTATCAATATTTATTTCCACTGCACACTACTGGATATAGTGATGTACGTAAAGGATTAGTGATCCTTAGGGCTCGTTCACACTACATCAGTTTGTATCCGTTTTTCAAATACAGGTGTGTTTAAAAAAATGGACAGACAGTAAAACCCCATAGGATAATAATATCGTTTACACCTGCTGCGTTATAATCCGTTCCGTTCCAGTCTGTTTAAAAAAAACGCACTGCATGCAGCATTTCTGACCATTTTTTCATGCATTTTTTTACACATTAAAAATGGATACAAACTGAGAGAAACACATGCTGTGCGTTTCTGTCAGTTTCTAGTGTGAACGAGCCCTAAGGGTGAGGCCACACTGCAACGCAAAGGAATCGCGCACACCAAATCGCGAGCGTTATCGCACGCGATTGTGTGCGCAATTCTTGTGCGTTTTGCGCATGCGTTTTCGCTGTTTTGGAAACGCATGCGTTAAAGCACCAAAAATGGTGAACGCATGCGTTACCAAAATGCAAACGGACGCACAATCGCGTGCGCATCGGAAATCGTGGGAATTTTTGTGTTTCCGCAATTTGCATTTTAGCGAAAATCGCGAGGCGCAACCGCGAGCGCAAAACACGTGAAAAACTCACTAGTGTGGCCTAGCCCTAACACAGCAATCAAGGCACTGGTCTAGACTAAGCAAAGCCAAGGGTATGACAGTAGGTGTGAGTGTGACAGACCCAGTAAATAGGACCTCAAGGTAGAGGTTAAACGAGTGAGAATTTTTAAACCTTGGCAGTTCGGAGTCTTAATCCTGGTGATAGATTAACTTTCTGGTGACACATTTACTTTATATGTAAGTTTTAAGACTTAGTTTGGCACATACTTTATTATAAAGGAGACCCATAAATTCTGATTGTACAATGAATAATAAATGTATTAAAAAAAACATAAAGGGTTATTCAATAAAAGTTAAAATTGTGCTCATTTTGCCCCAACCAATCAGATTGGTTGGGGCAAAATAAGCACTATTTTTAACGATAAGAATCTCCCTGATAAAAAGAGAAGCACAGGACAGGTAATCGATGGGGTGTATGTTTCACAGCTCCGGGGAATGGCTTATGGAATAGACTGTTTTCTATGCAGCTTAAATAAAAGCTGGTTTATGGGTCCCTGGAGTGAATAAAGGAAGAAAAGGGTGGGTCCTCCATTCAACTGCACCTGAGGAAAGACCACACTTGTCTGAAAAATGTTGTGCTGGGTCTCCTAATAAATAACTGATAGCACTGCTCTCTGGCTCTTGAGTGAAATTTTCTTTGCTATTTGGAAGTAATAAGGGAATGGTGAACCCTTGACACAATTGAGCCTGCTTAAGTGACTCAAGCACCTGCTGCCTGGGTACTTGTGTTTATTTGCTTCTCCATTCACCAACCTTTCCAATTGCCTAATTAGGCAGCATCTGGAAAGGGAAGGCTGAGGTCTTTTAAAAAGCAACAGGTGTATTCAGTTTCTCTCTTTCAGCCTTGGAACAGTACCGTGTGTGTGAGAGACAAACGTGCTGTAAGTTTAATGCTACTTCACTTACCGTACTATGTTTGATTTGTTGCTGTTTTTAGGGACTGGGCACTAGGCCCTACTCCTGATAGTGAGGGACTTTTTCCTTTTTATTAGTTTGAGCCAAACTGGCCTAGGTTTATTTTTTTGTTTTTCCTTTTTTTGTGTGTTGTCCTAATAAAACAGTTTGCTGCCAGTTTAAAACTTGGACTGTGTCTTTGTTCTTGGGTGTTTGAGTTATCCCTGTGCCTTGGTCCTATCCCAGGAGGTTGAGTCCCCATTACCATAATCCCTACAATAGGAATTTCACCACCAATATCCACTTTCCAAAGGCAGTAAACTATCTGGTTCTTTACTAGACATTATTGATGTAGGTATAATAGGTCTAGCTCTGTCCGTAAAAAATATTTTAACTGTGCCTAAAAGAATATAAGTATTTCAAACAATCCCAAAGGAATTTACATGTATTGGGTAGATTTATATACTGGAGCCTGTTACTTGTCTTGAATAGTGATGGACCCGAACTGTAACTATCCGAACTACAAACTAGTTCTGGCTTTTTGTAATTATTGAAAAATTTGATTATTCTCAAACTGGTAACCCTTGAATGCAGTGTTCAAATTTGGTGGGCCTCAAATGTATCCTTTGATTTCGGTAAACTTCGAATGTAGCCTTGGATTAAGGTAACCCTCGAATGTATCGTTCGGTAACCCCCGAATGTAGCATATGTAAACCTGCCAATCATGGGAGAAGTTAGTGTTTAAATGTGATTTGGTGAAATGGACATGTGCCACAGCCATTTACAGTAAGTTACCATTGCTATTTTAACTTTTTTCTTATCTGACCTTTTCAAACTATTTGACTCCCATTTGTTTTCGAACTATTTTACTGAAGTTTGTCAGTTCAAAATCTAACCAAACTTTAGAAAGTTCGACCATCTCTAGTCTTGAATTAATTCTTTCGATCAATCTAAATTTTTTTTTTTTTATAAATGTATGCAGAATTATTCTAAAAGGATAGTAAAGACTGGCACTCTCTCAAGGTATAAATGCCTGGGTGCTTCCAAAGGATCCAATAATAAAAAATAGATACATTTCAGAGCACTCCAAGGACTTGCAAACAGGTGAGTTTATTGGAAATGTTTTGGTCTCAGGGGCTTGATAAAGGTCCAAGACCAGGGACTG
This sequence comes from Hymenochirus boettgeri, assembly GCA_019447015.1. NCBI lineage: Eukaryota > Metazoa > Chordata > Amphibia > Anura > Pipidae > Hymenochirus > Hymenochirus boettgeri. The sequence continues at coordinate 267,797,735 of CM033476.1, forward strand.
AAACGTTGCCAATAAACTCACCTGTTTGCAAGTCCTTGGAGAGCTCTGTAATTATTATTCTATATATATTACAGTTAATAAATGGAACAATTCTTTACTTGGGAATAAATATTGGACCTAGCAAGAACCCTTATTGCTATCCTGACTGTAGTCACCTTTGTCAAAAATCAGACTCCTATGAATCTTTGCCTTTTTATGTTAATTTTGAGTAATATATGAGAATCACAGAGCTACAAGTCCACCTAGTGGTAAATTACAATATTTACCAAACCTACCAGGAAGGTAGATTAAAACAAATATATATTAAAATGAGCAATCATTAATATACCTACACAGGTTTGCGATAAATGTAACTTAAATGTGTGACAATGAATTAAAGGACTTCCACATTGAGAGAATCTATAGTACAATGGGGAGTTGGTTTACTTCAGTGTTTGTGATCTTGGAAAATATTTCCATTTATTTAGAATTCTAGTAGAATTGAAATTATAATGACAAGTGTAGTCATATATTTCATTAGATGTAAACTGTATAAATACGCAACAACAACACGGTTCTTTGACTTGAGGGCAAGGACACAGGACAAGTAAAAAGGGATTTTCTCCAGCCAGCAAAGAATCCTTTACTGCAGAATCTGTAAATTAGCTCTGGCTAAGAAGGTTTCTGTTAAAACATCACATATATTGGAAAGAAGTAGGAGGAGCTGCTATCACTAAAATGGTAATCTCTGCACATGGCTATTTACCAAATATTTCCAGGTATTTAAAAGGGGTTCTATGGGGCATGAGGCAAAGTGAGTCTACACTGTAATCAATGTGATACGAATTGGAATATTTCTTAACCTACTTACCACCAGCAAAAGACAGGTGTGAGTGGGGGGGAATGTTTCTTACCTGACCAAGATCCTGCAATGTACTAAACACTTGCAGGGAGACGTAACAGAAGTTCTAAATGGTGCTTATTTTCCCCAACCAATCAGATGTTAGCTTTCAAATGGTATATAATATCCGATTGGTTGGGGCAAAATGAGTACCATTTGTAACAATAAAAACTACATCTCCCTGTTAGTGAGGTTCAGGATATTGTGGGGTGGCGGTCATGTAAGCAGTGCGTTGGAATAAAACCCTTATGCTTTTGCGTGCAAATATATTTTTCACTTAATGCAGTCAAACAAAGCCAGTGTAAAACCTACTTTAACCAGATCCATCGATACTGTGCCTTTTACACTCACGTTTACAATACAAATTAATATTGCATCTCCCGGCAGGTGTTTAAGACATGTAAAGTTAAACCCTGGAAAAAGTGGGGAGCTATTGATTACAGCCTTGCTGCACCGCGGACAGAAGAAATTGTGGATCTTGGTCCTTTCACCCAAAAGTCTCTGCAAAGGATCTAAAATTGATCTCTACATTATAATAAAAAGCAATAGTCACGATTAAATAAAGACACACTTCTTTTAAAGGGTAACTGGTGAATACATAAAGGGCTTTATAAGGAAAATCCTCTGTATTACCTTTAAAAGACCCTTGGCGTGGTTTCATGACGATCCAGAGTCCCAAATTCTGCATGAATCATCATCTCTTTCTCCTCCAAAGACACTGCTGTAGTCGCTTTCCCTCTCTATGACGTTGGGGAAACCTTTTGTGAGTGGTGGGGAGACCTGGAGTGTGACTACTGCAGACTTTGGAGCTCCAGATCTTCATGACATCTTTAAGTAGAAGCCTCTTTATAGGATTGTGTTAAAGATTATACCAACTTCCCCTTTAATTTTTTAACCTTTTACTTTACCCATGATTCCCATACTCAGAGTATGTAAAGTAAAGAAAGTTTTGGCTTCCATGCATGAATATAAAAAAATACCTGAAATGATGTTTGTTTCAGATTCCTCATGTAACCCATGTTTATGGAGGGCAGATATGATCTCAGTGTAATAGGACACAGATTGTTGGAATCGAGAAATGTTTACAGACAAGATATGCTCTTAAATAAGTATGGGTAAGGAAGGAAGCCCCCACTTCCTCTCAATACCATTAAACCCCTGTAACCATACACACAGCTATATACATATCAATACTGTATGGATGTGCTTATCTACTGTAATATATGGTTTCATATGGCTTGAAATGGTCTTGTGGCAAGACTAAAACTTTGCTGATTCTTACATTGTCCTGATGATGGCTCTGGTGGGAGGTGAAACATGTTGACCTGACCAATGGAGTATTTGTTGTAATATCCGAAGAGTGTTGCAGTTGGCGTGTTTGTGTACAACTGAAGAGGTTTAAGCGCCTGGGTATACGTTGCAGGTATTGGAGTACAAAGTGCAGCCTATGATTTACGAAGTGTTTTATAAGCACAAAACACCTACAGGGCTATGTACTGAGACATTTTTGGCTTTTTGTGTCTTAAAGTCACATTAACCGACACAACTAACGGCAGTTGCAACATTATGCAAAAACTGTGTTGTGCAACCAATGTACTGAGCCGATAATGGCTCTTTATGATGGAATCTTTAACGCCAGCAGGTTGCTGGGTATTAAAGATTCGTAATAAGTAAACCCTATTCACAATGCACTGAGAGCTGCTATCTGCTCGGTGCATTGCCTAAAGGGGGTAATAGAGAGTGATAGCAGCTCTCTGTACATAGCCTGCTCAAGTGGATCATGTAATCAACTGTTTACTGCATCCAGATCTTGTTTTGTGGAGAGGGAGCACGTCCTTCCTTCCTAACATCTGTTTGGTAAATTGAAGAGGTTATTATTAGAAGTTTCTTTTTTCGGATTTACGGAACTCTGGAAAAAACTCAAAGATCTGAAAACGGAAATCGCTATCCCTTAAAAATAACCTCTTACATTCGGTAACCCTTGAAAATGCGTCTTGAAATCCAAACAATGGGGTTCTCTGTCAGACACGGATCCCATCTCTAGTTATTATACAGGGTTAATCTTTGTTAATCCTGATTGAATTATCATCATGTTATCATCAGTTATATCATGTTTTGTATAAATTCTAAAATCTGAGCATCTGTGGAGAATGAATATGCAATTACTGTCTTTACATGGTGAAAACTGCATATGAGCGTCTCTCCCCTGCTGAATTACTGTGTAACCAAATCAGAAAAGATTGCACCCAAGGAATTCATTGAGCTCAGTAGGTTCCTGCATCCTTAATTACTACAGTCGGAACTTTAACATCCCATAGGTGGCAGCATTACCTTAGAAAACTTTTAGGGTTATTCATAAAACACTGCTTATTAAGAAGCATTTTGCATGTTTTTAATGTGGTATTTTGAGAAGTGTGTCAAATTCAAATGCATTTTGCTTGCCTATACTGCGAATAGCAAGAAGCACAGTCAAAGAGCACTCCAGCACACTGCTGTTGGCTGTTACCCAGACAATTAATAGGTGCAATCCTCCTACCCTCTACTCCAAGGAATACCAAGAAGCACATTTTAAGAGAAGGTAAATGGGCCCATATATGATATTGTATGATCATCGGATCATGTATCAATCATTGGGCAGTTTTAGGTCTTATCAGGAGACAGGATTTTAGTGGCACAATCCGGATGGTACAATCGTACAAGGTCAGTGTATTTCCCGCTTATGACCCAGCTCAGCTTTCCTAACAGGAACATATTGATAAAGGTGTGGCTTAGATATTTTATGGTGTGGCTGTTAAATATTAATACCAATCGGGATCATATGTCGATGCCTTTAGTGTATGGCCGGATCCTAAAATAATAATAGCAGTCAGAAGGGGGTATGATAATGGTAATAGACATAGGGCTCTTCATGCTAAAAACAAATTGATTAGGAAGATACCCCCAGTGTCCACAGCTTTGACCACTAAGATTAAACAACGCATATCAAATCAAGGTATCATAACGGTAAGGAAGAACAAGTATGTTATTAATTGGATAAGTACATACAATTTTGGCAAGGGGGGCACATGGCTAAACACTGGAACCTGTATCAGACATATGAATCAATCTATTTAGGTGACCCTTCCACAGGTGCATCTTATTTACAGCAGCATTCTAGTAAATATTATAAATCACATAACACCCAGCATTGTATGCAGATCAAACTTGTGTCTGAACAAGAGTGTGCAGTCCAGCCTTACTGCATGTGTATAATGGATGAAAAATGTACTGATATGACACCATGTTCTCTCATTATCTTGTTTATATGGGAAGCCATCCATTACAGCATTTATTGACCACTGCACCCGGAAGAAGGATGTCCAGAAGATGACAGTAGAGTGCAGGCTGAATGGCAGATGGGTGTAGTGTTAGGTCAGGGTTTTGGGGGGTTGGTAAGTATAACATTTAGTGTGAGGGGTGGACAGGGCCTTTAACAAATCTTTGAAAAACAGTGATTGTATTGTTAATGGTGCGGTGAGTAAAACATACGGACTGGGGGTTTGCAGCAGTAACTGGGCTCCCTGAAGCTTCCCAGATCCTTGGAAGGAGTCTAAGTTGCCTTGAGGATACGTGTCCTCTTTTATTACCTTAATCCTCTAAGAAAGTCTCTCTCCAAAAGAAAAAACATTTTAGGCAATGGGAGAACCCACATTAAATTAGATTAAACGAGATCTTCTGCAAAATGATGTTTATTTCCCTCTGGACTAAAATAACAAATTACTAACATTGGAAATTGTAGCCTGTCTTCTATTTTTATCAACTTTTTTTATGTTTAATGACAATTTCTCAAATACAGCTGTAGATGAAGAAAAACAACAACACATGCATAAACACAAAATAAACAAGTTCATAAGATGGAGCAATTAAGGAATACAAAATCTATTATTCATAGTACATACATTTTATAGTCACAAAAAGTATTTTCCCACTGGATGATCAGTAGGGATGTCAAGATGTAGGAACATGTCAAGAAAATGAGCATGCTGGGAAGAAAAAGGGCCACTGCACAACTTGAAAGGCCATATCACTATCAACCGCAGCATTGCAATGGCTTTATAAATGTGTACAGGCAAGTTTTCAAGCGACAACCATACCAAGATGATTTAAAGTCAACGAGAGGGTCAAACAAAGCCCTCTCTAAACACTTATATAGGGCAGGAGCTTTGAACACCTGCAGGAGGTTCAACCCACTGTACAGTCTCCATTTAGGGTCATGCTGCAATCATGGAATCATGGAATCGTTCCAGCTTTACAGATTCCATATGAGAGGTGTTCGGTTATACACAGATCTACCAAACTTTATTTAGTGTATTTGTAATATTTCTTCTGTAAGAGTAGATGCAGGGTCATTTCTGTTCAGGTAATGGCATTATAAATTGTTCAGTGCGGTCCTTTTGTTTTACAGAAGATTTATTGTGATATGAAAGAGCAAGTAAGTTACCAAATTATTATCAAATCTTTAATTTCACAAAAGTCAGTGAAAGGAAACCATGTAAGTTTTCAAAAATAAAAGCTAATGATTAGTGCAAAGAAATTAGATTAGACAACTGACACAAATATGAAGAGCTCTGATGGAATGGGAGATCATCATTAGAAACGCTTCACTTGCTTTCAGCACTAGAAATTAACATTGATCAGAGATCAAATTTGGCTTTTGTAGAGTGAGAAATAATCACAGAATTTTCTTGAATAATAAGTGGAGGGAAAGAGGTATGTAACTTGTCAAAGAAGAACTGAAGCAGTGATTGGGGGAGGATCTGCATTAGGGTTAGTTAATTAAACCGAAAATGCTCTGTTTCTGTAAACGCAAAATGTTGAAAGATAAGCAATAAAATATGACTTTGTTTGTGCTATTAATTTGCAGCAACCAATCAGATGTAATCAAGCTTTTGATCGGTTGCTGTAAGTTAATAGCACAGGCAAACTTTTGATTCACTTATTGCATCAGCCCAGATGATTGCAAAGTTTCCTGAACAGGAGTTGAAAATATTTTGTGTGTAAATATGACAATCTAATTGGAGGAACAATTGGACTCTCTGGACTTCCTGAACACCTGCAAAGATTTCATGCTAATTAGATGCAGATATATCTGTTGTATTCAATTAGATCAACCGGACTTGAAGTTTAGTTCAATTGAATACAACAGATATACTATGACCTGGATGAATGAGAACCTTCACAAGTAGATGCAGATACATTCAGCACAAATAAGGGACCTGTCACCTAGGGTGCTACTATTAGCACCTATAGTGCTAGTATTGTCACCTAAGGGTCTACAAATAATTGACATGCCTTTAAATAACAGGTCTGAGCCAGCAAGTCTACGGTTATGGGCTAATAAACAGCTGTTTTTAAAGAATTCTTAATATCAGTTGCTAGCTTGCAGGGGATGTTGAGAGTTAAAGTTCATTCATCTCTTTAGAATTAAAATAATAAACACAGGTTTGTCCTTGGGTGCTGTTCCCATTGTTCTACTACTTTGTCAAGAAAAGAAAGATCTACAGTTACTATTAAAAAATCAATGTAATGTTCTAAAACCATCGCAAAAATACTGAATGCAGGTCATTTATATTGCATGAAGGACATTTCTTTTCAACATGCATTGGATGTGTGTGCACCAGTATTACTGTTGTTCAAACAGACTGCATTATCTGGCAGTGGAGAGGTGGCATTGCTTAGTATGTCTAGCACATTACTGCCGAGCCCAACAATTGAACGCTGGTAAGTGCTGGCATAGGTCAGGCATTGTTTGAATGTGTTGCAAATGGTTTCCCTGGGAAACAGCAAATCAGGGCTCCGAGCTTACCGCTGGATTTCTGAAACGACAGCCAGGTACAAGGCAGTGACTGCACAGTGCAGGATGAGAGACAGTACCTGGCCTGGGGATGGAGTGAAACCAAGCGGGCAATTCCAACAGCGGATAAACTTATCCTATAGAATGAAGAAACATTCAGCCAAAGTGACCCCTGCGACCTCCTTCAGTGTGTCAGAACTGCATGCGGCTATCATAGATGGTAAATTCTTCTTGCATATCTCTTAGCACCAAGTTCTTAACTTACAGTACTCTTTACTGATCTGTACTTAGCATGATAAAATGAGCACCTTTTTAGCACCCTTTTTGTTCAGTATGTTTTTTTAAAAATACTGTACACGTGTTTAGGGTTGGAATTGAGTTTGTTTTCTTTTTTTTTTAAAGAAACTTCTGTTTGTTCAAAGGAAAATGATTTGTTGATTGAATCAGTACTTGACCTGCTGAATGGAAATTGCATGTATTTAGCACTCTGTGTCTGAGATTGCACTGCACATATAATAATGTCCTATAGCAGTTACTGTAACCTGTAAGATTCATATTGACACTGTGTACAAGGAATAAAAGGCTGGGCGACTTAGGGGGCTACATTGAAAATGAAATATTTCTTATGGAGGAATTAACCCTAAATCTAGATATTTGTACTGGTTTTAGGAATAGGATATTAACAGTTTGTAAGCAAAAAAATATTATTACCTTTTTACATTTGGATTCCTTTTTAGCTTTTGGTAACCCTTACTGTGCGAACTCTAGAAAAGTGTGTTTTAAAATGAAAATAAAAATACAAAGGCCAAGTAAAAGCTGTAGAATTATCATTATTTTTCTTTTATATATCTTTACAGCTGTAATAGTACAACAGCTTTACTGTCTCTACTACATTGCTCCAGGTACAGGTAAAGAACAAATCTGTTCTACCAAACTGCTTCATGGTGCAATTACGCTGCCTTAACTACTCGGGGAATATTCAAGTCTTGTCCCTAGTGACAAAAAATTTGACGTCAGCCCTAATCCCGAAAGAATAAAATAGCCTCTATTAAACTGTGAAATAACGCAGCCACTTCACATCAACTACGAGTGAATACAAAGGACATGTGTAAACAAGATTTTTGTGTGGGCTAGAGAAATAATGAGAACAAAAATCAGCGCAGTTTAAGAAACATTAGTGAGTCAGTATTTCTGATCTTTAAAAAAAAAAAAAAATACAAGTTGTTTTTGTATTATTTGTAATGCCAAATGGTCTTGTCCTGTATGTTACCGTCTAGTAGACAGTTTGTGTGTATTTACATCTTGTACTGTAGCAGAACGATGACATAGAACCTTCTGCAGTTAATTTCCTTGCGCAAATATGGAATAATATGGAATTGCTGTTTAGCTGATTTCCATTACTGGTCTATGAGAAACCAAATCTTCTCATCGCTATGACATATTTTGAAGGATATACTAGAGAGTTGAAAAAAGGACTGGATACATTTTTATCTTCTCATTGTTAATTAGTGCCTACGTTTTCTATATACTGCCCTGTGTAAAGTCCTCAGGGCCCCCTGGAGCTGTGGTCACCCTAAACCCCTACATCAGATCCTAAATAAGACTTGTTAGGTTCATCACATATGCAAAGTTACAATGGATCCCAATGTTTCATGTTCTTTTCTTCTTTCTGGGATAACCTGAGGAGGGGGTGACCAGGATAGGTCACATTAGAGACAACTAAGAGCCCTGAAATAAATGCCAGCAATTAGGTCAACTACAAGTTACGTTATGTTTTTTAAAACAACGGTAAAGAAAAACTGTAATTAAACTGAAAGCTACACCGTTTCCTTATTTGAATAATATAAAGTGACAGATCTAAAATAAGAATTCTTATAAAACCAAACATAGAGTATCTGTACTAGTTTCCCAACACAATGTAATGCTGTTAGTGAAGGGGGTTTATTAGTAACCCTTTTAATTTTTGTAAAACATGGCCAAACATTATTTATGATCATAAAATCAATATACATCTCTGCCGAACAGTTACAAACCCCCCACATGGTGAGATTTACATTGGTTTCCTTTGTGTTTTAGAAATCTAATTGTGCATTTATTTCATCTCTGTCAATAAACTATGGGGCTGATGCTATAGGAGGTGCAAAACTTTGCCCTTGCTTTAATTTGCAGCAACCAATCTGCCTTTTATTTGGTAACTGCATTTAGATAACGTCTGATTGGTTATTGTAGATTTATTGCATGGCCAAACTTTTGCATCTATATTGCATCAGACCCTAAATGAGAGAAAATTTAGATTTGATTGATATAATTAAAAATACTTGTGAACATTTACAAAATATATTTCTTTTTGTTATCTCATGAACTGGGCACAAGTGAGTATAATAGGGGCTCAGATTCTTAACACACCATATGTTAAATAGATATATTTCATCCTTATTACACTGTAGGATTATTTAGCTGCATAGAGTTCTACTCTTCAGGGAATGGGGATATCACATTCACAGATCAGACACAACACATTTGTTTCCTTTTTACTTTCAAGACACTTTAGATTTACTGTTTCAAGAGCAGGAAATGACATTCCCGTAGGGTTGTCAGCAACATCAGCAGCCAAGAGAGCTGAAAGATTATTGCACTGTCTGCATCAACTTCAATCATAAACCTCATCCTGCCAGAGGGGGAAACGATTCCTCTCAGTTCATGGTCTATCCCTCCTGGATTTGAAAGGTTTAGAAAAGAACGTTACTGATCGGGAGGGTAAGGCCTGTCTAGATAGTTTATTTTTTGTGCAATTTTTGTTGCAAATATGAATTTCCATGTGTCCATATTTAACTGCAGGATAAATAATTGTGTGTAACACCTTCTGTAGCCGTGATATATATATTGGATAATGTACCCCCTATTCTAAATGATTAGAATTATTATAAGCATATTGAGAAAATGAAAAGACCTTGTGGGAGGGAGAAGCCCCAATATAATGTCTAGCCATGCACAGAAATGGTATAACAAACTGAATGGGTTTATAATTGGCACACTACTATGTATATAAAGGTCAGGCCCCATTGAGATTGGCCACAGGATGTAGATTATAAGGATATTAGTTACAGAGGTTTTTAAGCTATTTGTTGTATACAGCCACCATCCAAAAATGAAAACTAGAAACAGACACGCGTGATACATAGAAGTATACTTTCTACTAGATAGAATCCATGAAAGTGTTTTCAAGATATCAGGGTACTTCCTGACAGTTTTGCACCTATCCACTCAACGGAAATGCAAAGCATACCTGCCATTCTCTTGATTAAAATGATCTGTGTCACAGGTATAATGAAGGCTGATTACCTCTCGTTTGATTCAATTCGCCTGTGTCACAGATATAATTAATGATGATTACCTCTCTTGACAAAACAGTAATTTATACTGTGTCTCTCTGACACACATACACACATATACATACACAATACAATAAAAAGTTACAAAACAAAAGCATGATAATAAAAATACATGTATGTTACCTGATTCCTTGGCGAAGGCCTAAGAGTACCCACAAGCACTGGGGCACAGAATCTAAGTATGGCCAGATCTTTTTCAGAGCCCCTGATGGTGGGGATGTTGTGCTACTGAGCCACACCAGGTTGTGGCCCCCAGTACCTGCGAGCGTTAAGTCTGAAGAGCCGAGGCACATCAGCGAGATACCAGAGCTGAGGCACAGGAACAATGACTGGAACGATGCACAGGAATGAGGACTGAATGAGGCACAGGAACGAGGACTGGAACGAGGTACAGGAATGAGGACTTGAACGAGGCACATGAACAAGGACTGGAACAAGGCACAGGAACAAGGTCTGGGACAGGAACAAAGAATAGGTAAGATTAGAAAGCCGGTGTGGGAACAAACATCCAGCCCTGGTTCCCAGCACTTCCTGCCTTTTTAAAGGCTGGCACCACGTCTGTGAGTGGGCACGTCTGCACACGTCAGTGCGCGAAGACCCGCGCATGCGCATCTGGAAGATGTTGCATGTGTGCACGCCCGCTTGTCTTCAGATGTTTCCTAGCTGCCATGGGACCTGGTGCACTTAAGGAGCAGTCCTGACAATGTATTAATTCAGAACAAGTTTCAGAGAAAAATGTGATAACAAACTTGGAAGGCAATCATTTCAATCCTATTGCCAGACAATCTTTGCCAACTCTTAGGGCTCGTTCACACTAGCGCGCAGCGGAACATCGTGTTTGTGATTGTGTGCATTCTGCTGCGTTAATGCACAATGCATGCCATTATTTTCCAAGGCAACGCTGTGCGTTAACGCACCAAAAGGCTGCATGCAGTACAATATAGTACAATGAAGGCAACTTTGTATTTTCCTTCTCATCACACTAATTCAGCTATTTGGTTTTACTTTTTGACTGAGGGTAACACGCAAATTTAAAATATTTCGCATTTAGGACCAGATCTGCATTTTTATTTTTTTCAATCCAAGTCTGGGGTCAGAATGACAATTGTCTTAACATCTTTAGGCACAAAATGGCCAAATCAGTGTTAAATTCACACTACCTGATGTATTATTGGTTAACGTGGGTTTAACACTGATTTTGTGTTGCCTGCGCTATTTCCAAAAACCGTGTAACTGTCTTTCACTAGATGTGGTCATGGCAGGTTCATTACATAGTTTTAAAAGAGGCTTGGCTAATTAAAGTTCATTAAAAGCTACTGGTATTAATACCTCCAGTTCTTGTTGATCCAGGCCTTCTACCTCTTCCCATTTGGTGTCAGGAAAGAATGTTTATGATCTTTACACCTTTTGTGCCTTCCTCTGGAACATATGTCAGCTGGGACACTTGTAAACACAAGTCACAAACCAATATCTATTCTTGGTTATTCCTGGACAAGACATTGTTTTGCAATTTCTTTAGCTAGGCTCAAAATATTGACATTACTTAGTTTCCCACAATTAGGCTCCAGGACAGCAGGAACTGTTGGGAACTGGTGCATGTTCAAATAAATGGTCTGCACATAAAATATGGACCTTCAGTCAGGTCAGGTGTTGTAAACGTTCTAAGAAGAGTTTGCCTGTGCTATTAATTTGCAGCAGCCAATCAGATGTTAGCGTTTTACTGAGAATAGTTACAAAACATCTGATTGGTTGCTGCAGATTAGTCTCAGCCCTAGAATTCTTTCTAAATAGTGCTAGGTCTGTTAAATGAGTCACTTCTCCAAAGCACCAACATTTAAAGCCGTCAGTATAATGTAACCTCTTTATGTACTTGCGCTAATTTAGAAAAAGATAGGAGACAATGCCATTGAACAATGTTATAAAAACATTGAATATACACAGTTATGCAGCATTAATGCACCTTGTTGTGATCTGTTTTGACATAATGGTAAATGTGTTTTTTGTAAAACAATAAACTTATTATCTGGACAGCAAATGTGTCAATACACATGCCAATATTCAGGACAAATGGCACGAATACGACACATCTCTAATGCTATAACCTTGTACTGCCTTTGGCTGTACGAACCATAATATTTCATAAAAATCATTTTACAAATCCCCCACAGATATTGGATTGATTCTGCTTTAGCTGTAAATTGGATGCTAGTTACTTTGATGTTCCATATACAGTCTTAATAAATGTTTATTGGAAATCCAGTCTTTTCTAAAGTGTGAGGACTAAAATTTGTTGCCTGCTCTGTAGTTTATTTGTTGGCCATAAACCATTTTGCAAATACCACCTGCTTTATATATTGCAGTAAAGTATTTTCAAAAGACTAAACTAAAACTAAAAAAAGGGACACTAAACCCCTGCCAAATGAAAAGTATAATTGTAATGGAGACAAGAGAACTTGCCCCTTTCTCCCGTATTGGCCCCTAAGTGGAGAGCTTGCTACGATCCTATTATATGTCTTCAGTTATAATTAGTGCTTAGCTATGTCATCAGTTATAATTAGTGCTTAGCTATGTCATTATTTATAATTAGTGCTTAGCTATGTCATCATTTATAATTATGCTTGGCTATGTCATCAGTTATAATTAGTGCAGCTATGTCATTATTTATAATTAGTGCTTAGCTATGTAATCAGCATCACGTGTCAGTAAAACTTGTGTATTGTAGGCAATAATGTTTCTCCTAGCTGCTCTATTGAAAAGGACTTGGGAGTCTTTGTAGATAATTTACTTTGCGACTCCAAGCATTGACAGCATTTTTCAAAGCAAATGAATTTGGTTTTATATTATTAATCTACATTAATAATGTTGTGATGGCTTAGTCTCTAAACATATGAATGGACATATTTTTGGAGATACTAACTATACAGGATAACAGTTAGTTAAAGGGCATGTCCACCCCCAAAACTATAATTTAACCCACTACTGGCCCCACTGTGTAGTGAAAAAATCCTTACCTTACATCCCTGCTCCAAATGGTTCTCCTGTAATGTCCCTCCAAAGTCAAAAAAAGTGACCACCAGGAGCGTGGCCAAGTCCCATTCTGTCTCTGCCTCCTGTCTCTCCTCTGGGAGAATTTGCACATGCTCAGTGCAGCCCCCCCCTCCCTCTCCCTCCCGGTTCTCTCTCCCTCCCCCTAGTGTAAAACCCCTTTTCTGTAGTGTAGGGCTTCCTCCACCAACCCCAACCGCTATAGTAATTTGTCTAAAAACTCCAGCGATCTATACTTACTTTGCCTCTCTCCTCCGACGTTCTGTGCAGCCAGATGCTGCAGCCAATCAAGGATGCGGCTGCCGGTCCAGCCCCCTGCTTGCAGTTTAATGCAAGCAGAGGGCCGTGACAGAACATCGGAGGAGAGAGGCAAAGTAAGTAATGATCGGGGGAGTTTTTAGAGAAATTACTATGGCGGTTGGGGGTGGGGGAGGGAGCCCTACACTACAGAAAAAAAATTATAAATGGGGTGAACATGCCCTTTAACAGTATCCACAGTTATATAAATGCAATTGGCTACTGTTATGTCATGCAAAAAAGTTTTTAAACTTTAAATATAATTTCACTATATAGTATATGATACTGCTCAATAAGCTTTTTATGTGGAGGCAGCAGGAGACACAGCAGCCATTCATTGGCTGTGATGTCAGTTGTCAGTCTTGGTTGACTGCATGGAGGAAGGAGCCAGCTTACTCTGCCAAAATGGGGTCAATAATTATACTTAAATATCTGGATAGTAATGCAGCTAATAAAGTGAAAATATATCAGTTGTGGTTGGGGGCAGGAATCCATTACCTGTATAAAAGAAATTGAGCTGCAGCATTGTGTGGTTTCCGCTTTATAATGTTCATGCTTAATCAGGACCAAAAATGAAAAAATATTTATCCAGTTAATTAAATATAAATTTGGTTTTTTTTTTGCCTTTCTCTGGATCAACAGTTAGGCAGGGAATGAAGATATTGCTAGATGGGTTGGACTGGATGGCCATATGTATTTATTCAACCTTAAATACTTTAATATACTAATACTATACTATATTTTAATATACTATACTAGTATGGTAGGTCAAACCAGCACAATATCTGATGTTAATTTATATTCCTTTATTAAAGGGGAAGTTCAGTGCAAATACATGTACTTTTCAGAAAAAGAGCAGTATTTTTTCATCCCAATGACCTTTATCTGCCCATTCAGCATTTTGTCTGTGTATAAATAAATGCAACCGAAATACTGACTTCCTGTTTGCAGGGCCCCTAGTAGATGGTCTTGCCCATGACCCAGCGCCTGGGTTGATTCAATTGCTCAGTAGAGATCTGAGCATCTTTGACCCATCCAACAGCCAATCAGTAGAAATTACTGTTAGGAACATTCCAAGGAAGTGGCGCATCCTGGGAAGAAGAAGGACCGTTAGAACCTGAAATGTCAGCTCCCTGGGTATGAAATCAACTGATTTTTCAAAATGGGAGAGAATATGTAGAATAACTAAGAAGGCATCACACAAACTAACAATTTAACAAATATTGAAATTTTCCACTGAACTGTCCCTTTAAGGAATATAAGTTCCTAATTGTCTATCAATAGCTGTCAATGAAATAATACACAAAAATAATAATTATCCTATTGCCATCATATCACTGTAGGCTGGGAATATCCTTTATAATAAAAAGAACAAATTATTATGAATACCTTTATAATTACTGACTGACATGGACCAAGGCTTCTATTTTCAAGGAGACCGGATTTCCTGCAGGTTTCCTCCCCTGGGGTCTTTAATAGGTCTTGGAAACCTTTTGATCTTATCCTTTAGATCTTCAGCTAATTCCAAGATTAGATGCTTATGTAACTGATGGTCACTATAGGAAGCATAGGAACATGTGTTCCCTTGGGGAGTGGTAGTTTACCTGTACATGTAAGTGGCAAATCAACCATCCTTGCTGCTGTTTGCTAAGATCCCTGTTCCCATTTACTATAAATAATGATCCAATTATAAACATGTTTAGGTATAGGTCACCCTTATCCACAGGATGTGCAGTCATGACTTTAGTTTAGTCAGAGTATTAAATGATTATTGAATTCAATTGCAGATATACAATGATTCTGAACCTGGTTACTCCACCAATGGGCCATTCTGTAGGTCCACACTATAGCTAATGATCAGAAACATATTCATTCCAGCACATGTATTATTTATAATAATTGTATTGGGAGGATACTCATTTATACAATTTATAGGAATATTAAAGTTATAGGGATATGAAAATGATATATATGTTAACTTCTTCTTCAAATGTAATTTTATACCGGAGTAATATCATTCTGAACAGGAAGGATTCACATCAATGAACTATTCGTATTATTTTATGGCAAGATTGCTATTTCTTCCCATACCAGTTCATAAGCCACTTATCTCTCATAGTTATCTCCGTAGTAGGCTTGTATTTTCTATTGCAGATGCAGATGTGTCTGTCTTGGGCTTAGATATTATCAATGTCACATGAATTATTTATTCCCTGCAACATGGTTTATGGTGGGATCTTAAAAAAAGTGTCACTTTACCTCTGGGAACATTTTTTATAGTTTAGCCTATCAGAATTTTTCTTTCAAAATCTAAAATAGATTTTCCCTGATAACTAATTCCTATAACCAGGGATACACACGTGTAGAATGAGACCCCAGTAAGATATTCATTGTGAAATTAGCTGTAGGCGAACCATATATTTTGTTAGAAATTGTGTAAAAAAGCCAGCGCCATGTTGTTTAATCAGTAGATTCTTGGCTATAAAATGTATTTTTCCTTTAAAAATCCCTTGGAAGCAGAATGATTACTTCAATTCCTTTTTTATTCTTCACCTTGACAATAAATGTTCCAATTAAACTAACATGCTTATATATTATTTTTAGGAGGAGAAGGCACACAAGCAAATACAGAAAACAGCCAGGAAAATCACGAAAAAACCCGCTGTGAATCGTGTACCTCCACATTTCTTAAATTTGTCTGGGGATTCCTAATTATACTGTCTGTGTCGTCATCCTGGGTAGGAACCACACAGATTGTCAAAATTACCTACAAGAACTTTTACTGCCCATTCTTCATCACCTGGTTCTCCTCCAACTGGAATATAATGTTTTTCCCTGTGTATTATTCTGGGCATCTTGCAACAGCACAAGAGAAGCAGACAATGTTACAAAAAATCAGGTAGGTTGAAATGTGTCACATGCACTGCCAAACTTTTGTAGTTTCGATGCACAACAAAAATTCTAAAATCAAAACCACACACTATTACACAAACTCGCCGCTGCATTTGTGCTTCTTTATATAAAATAGACAAAAGAACAACTATAGGCTAATAATGATACAGTGTGTGCTGTGTAGAAAGCAATGTTCCAACAACATCTTATGGTTACAATGACTGTTCTGAAAGGAAGTTAAAAAGACCTCCTCTATGTTAAAGGGAGAATAGAGAATAAACTTGTATTAGTGTCCCCTGGCAGTGTTGGACTGGAGTGTTGAGACCCACCAGGAAATTTGAGACCAGGGGCCTCACCAGGATGAGTTTAGGGGCCCACCTAACATTTCAAATCTCTATCATCATCCATTTATATATCTATCTTAATCCTACTGACACTTTTTGTTTATTAAAATTAATTTCTTACTGTCCCTTTTAGCAGTTCTTGTGTGCATAGGCTGTGGGCCCACCTGGGGATTCCCCTGTAACCCTGTGGGCCAGTCTGACGCTGTCCCCTGGTCCCTCCCTATTCCCCTTTTCAGGTCTTACTTTTCAAAATTTGCTTTAAGGGGAATGAAGTTGGTTTGTTTGCAGGTTGGTAAATTTTTTTAGAAAGTTTGCAGGATCACAACATTAAAAGAGCTTACATTCCAAACAGAAATTCCTGCCCAATTTGCTACCACTCCCCACTGATTTCCCCCCTCCCCCCAGCCCTACTAGTGCCCTTCACCTCCAGCAAGGGCAAAGCACTGTAAAGTGTTGGGTGTTGCAAGCAGCCCCAGGGGGAATTTACTGCTGTAATTGTGGTTGCAGATTCTACTATCTATGCTACCGGAATTGGCAGTTGCTGCTGTAGTGGCCACAGGTGAGCAGGTGGCAGGATAATTCAGACATGTAAATATGCAGTTCTTCTCTAGTTCAATAAATGTATGAATCGCACCTCTCGAATGGAGGGATGTCCACTATCTGATTGGTTGTTCAAGAAAAAAGTGAAAGATTGACTATTTTGAAACCATAGTAGAAAATACCAGTACCAATAGCCGAAGTGCAAAAATAAAAATAAATACGGTATTGTGAAAATAGTCTAACCATGTTACTAGATTACTCATAGATAGTTAAAGTGGGTCTCTCATATTTTTAAGAGCTGTGGTTCCTGACATATTTACAGAAACGTGTTTGCAGTTTATAATAAGTCTCGTCCCTACATAATACTGGCCAATCACACTTCCTTATTAATCACATATTCATTATTGAAAAAGGCAAGATTAAAAAACCATGATATGCTACTTCTATAAGTAAATCACACTGTAATCCTCATTCTGTTCCTGGTCATCTAGGCTGTCATGTTTACTAAAATTTGGAAAAGCAGTTTAAAAACCAGTTGACCCAGTGGGCAAAAATGGCATAAACCTTAACGCAAACAAAACACAGCATTTTCTGCAAATATCTTGGGAACCATAGCTCACAGAAACACGAGAGACAATTCTTTTTAATTACATTTTCATGGTCTATAAATATAAATTAATTTTCTTTTGGGTGAAGAACCATTTTGTTATTTTGTAAATAAAGAAAAGCATAAAAAAGTAAGAGACGCAGCTTTAAATTGCTAAATTAGAAGTACAGTAGGTCAGAGATTAGCTTTGTTTTTATAAAATGCTATACATTGATAGAATGCTAGTCCTACTGAGCAGATAGACAGTGTATCTGCACTGCAAATGCTTTCCATTGTACTTTGTGTAACAGGCAAGACAGTGTGAGCATCAAATGCTGCTGAGAATTTCCAATCATTGGTCTGTGATTCAAGCTGATAAAAACGATAAGAGAGGCACAAGCACAACCCAATGTTCCATTCTGAGGTTCCTATGAGAATGTTCTATTTTCTCACTTTAGGGAACCATTGCAATTTGTATGGGAAAATTCAACTTCTCTGCAGTGAATGAAAAGTTTAACAGAAATTCACCAAATTTGTTTTACAGGTTGTTATTATTTTATTAATATGGATTTATAGAGCGCCAACATCATCCTTGCGCTTCCAATTACAATGATACATTCACATCAGACCCTGCCCTGAAGAGCTTACTCTTAGCTCTTTAGCTCTCCATAACCCTAGACTGCGGTATTCGGTACATTTGAGGGTTATTGCCGAATTCGATGGATATGGCCAAATTTGAGGGTTAGCGAACGCTACATTCGAGTGTTATTGCCAAATTTGAGGGTTATGGACAAATTTGAGGGTTAGCGAATGCTACATTCAAGTGTTATTGCCGAATTTGAGGGTTACCAAATGCCACATTCAAGGGTTATGGCTGAATTTGAGGGTTAGTGAATGGCGATAACCTTTAAATGTAGCCTTCACTAACCCTTGAATTCAGCCATAACCCTCGAATGCAGTGATAACCCTCAAATGTAGCGTTCACCAATTTGAATTTGGAGATAGCCCTTGAATTCGGCCTTAACCCTTGGATGATGCATTCGGTAACACTCGAATTCAGCCTTAACCCTCGAATTCGGTGATAACCCTCAAATGTGGAGAGCGAGAAACCCTCAAAAATTCAATGCGGAAGCCCGACATTTAAACAAGTTTTGGTGATATGCACTTGTTCCTCAGACCATTTCCCAGGTCCCAGAACCATTTACATTTTAACTGTATTTTAACAGAACTTTTAAAAATATTTTCTCCCATTGACTTTAATGGGTCTGCTTTCGAACGATAGAACTATAGTTTACAAAAGGCTGTTACATTTGTAGCTTTCAGGTTAAGCTTCATAATATTCCTGGGGCCGTTAATTATGATTAAACCACAGATATTGTTTTTAGATCTCGGCCTTGTAAAAGATTACACTGAGTTTGGGTTATGAAACGCGTTTCATGACAAAGAGCAGTCTGCGTGATCACATTACATTTTTTTTCTCAGGGAATGTAGCAGGATTTTTGGAGAAGATGGCTTAACCCTGAGACTTTTTGTGAAACGAACAGCCCCATTTTCCATTCTATGGACGTTGACTAATTATCTCTACGTACTGGCTCTGAAGAAGCTGACTGCTACTGACGTTTCTGCGCTTTTTTGTTGTAATAAGGCCTTTATGTTTTTACTTTCTTGGATTGTGTTAAAGGACAAATTCATGGGTGTACGGGTAAGAACTCTTTTGAATTTTTTACTCATAATTGAATGTTAGAGATTTTAGGATGCTTTTCATTGTAAGTTTGTACTATTCTGAAGATAATGTGGAAAGTTATTTTTTAACCAGGGGCCTAGTAAATCTTAGGAATGCAGTAAAATGATTGCTGTGTCCTGCTTATATTGCCAGAAGGTGAAAGCACCAATTACATTAGTAACCTAACCATTCAGCAGAGAGCATTTTCTATATTAGTACTACTCGAGTCTAGCATGTTCAAAGCCAAGTATCCTATATACTAAAAGAAGTTGTCGATATGCACGGATGCTGGACCCACCTGCTTGTTCTGGCCATGTGACGTCTTCTAGCCAACGCCCACAGGTGGGTCTGGGAAGCCTGCCAGGGGTATGTGTGTGCGTGAGTGGTGTGCGCACAAAATGTGCGTGGGGGGAGGTGCAAGCCATGGGTGGTGTGTGCATGCAGGGGTGCGCGCCCCTGTGATGATTTTATATAGGTGTGTTTGCTGATAGAGAAGAACACATATACAGGTCTGAACAATTCGCATTAAAATAGACAATGGTAAAAATATTGTCTGTGTTTTGGTCAATACTAACATAAAAGAGGGTCTGGTCTTGTGATGTTGATACATAAAAATGAAAATTTCTTGAAATCATTAAAGAAAAAAAAAAATTATATTTTATGGCAAAAATACTTAGGAAAGGATTTTCGGCATATTTACTTCATGTAATTTTGGTACCACAGTTGGCCTTTAAAACTTAACAGTAAAGACCTTACTAAGGACTTTAAGATTATGCCTAAATTAGTCTTAATTATAGTGTCACATCAACAATATATAGCACAGCCTGACAAAATCAATGTGCTACATATGACAGCATCATTTCTAAATATGCTGAGTTTCATAGTCTTTTACTTACATTGTTATAGCACATTTCCTGCCTGAAGCTAAACAGAACTTAAGGCATGTTCTATTTTTACAAAATATGTTTCAAAGGAGTCGCTTTCCCAGTTTGTAACAGACTCATTTTGTGAAAAAGAAGACAGATGAGTAATAGATAGTTAAATGGGGCTAGGGGGCTACTTTACAGATTTATTCAGTGTCAGACTGGAATGTTGGGTCTACCAGGAAATACTAGACCAGGGGCCCACTGGGATATCTGTTTTACTCCTACTGACTCCTATTGTTTATTAAAATGCATGTCTTACTGTCCCTTGGGCTCTGTATTTAAAGTTGAGCATGTTTCTCTATTTTCTTGGGTGAATGGGCTGTGGGCCCACCAGGGAATTCTCCTGTAACCCTGTGGGCCAGATCGACACTGAATTTATTTAGGGAAAGATTAATGAAGAAGGTTTTAAAAAATAGTCATTGTGCGAAAAACACCCAGAGGATGCTTACACAGCCAAATCCTTCTCCGGCTGTCACACACCTCCTTTACTGCTGTTTGTGTGAAATACGTGCTGCACAGCAGCAGAGGAGGCTTCTCTTCTGCAGCTTTGGGATTGACGCTCATTCATCAGCCATGATGTAAGCACCACAATCAAAACTGATTGCCAGTCCCAGAAGCTGCAGAGAACAGAGCAGAGTCGTGGCAACGGATCGTGCTGTGTAAGTAATGATAGAAGAATTTTTCATAAAGGGAAGTATAGCGCTAATTGTGTATTTGGTGGGCAAAAAGCTGCTTCTAAAATGAATTGTTGAGGGTAGACATGCTCTTTCATTAAGTCAAATGGTGTTCAAGGGGGAAGGAAATGCTTGGCAGAAAATTCACAACCCCCCCCGACGTTTCCTTGAATTCCATGCTGTTATTACATTGGGGAGAAATGCAAAACTGGTAAAATTCTACACAAATATTGCTTTCCAGACAGTGGCCAATGAAATACTGTCCCTCATGCTGGCTTACTTGTTTTTGCTTAGGAATTGCAGATTTTCATTGTTTTCACTGAAAAGAAAACCATTTCCTTGCATGGAGATAAAATCCGATATTTTCCATTGAGCATTCTGGGAAGTTTTTGGCAAACAAGTCCCTGGGAAATGGATTGTAAGGCCCTTTACTTATTTAACAGATCATTTCTCCTCAAAGTGCATCTTCTATAAATAAACCCAACCCAGTTAGCATATCTTTAGATTTGATGTATTAAAAACTTAATAATGTAGCTGAGTGACAGTTAAAAGACTTAAATTGCATCTTCACCATTTACGTCTTACAGCTTCATGCTCTCTTAGTATCAGGTTCGAAAAAAAGTCTGCTTTGCGGGAGGAACTTCGTTTTCAAACTCCTCCCCCTTCATTAACATATGTTCTATAATGTCAGAGATGGGAACATTGTCAGTTTTTAATGACCTTAGGGAGGAGCCAGAAAAAAGTCAGCTGCTGCATAAGGCATTTCTCCTTTAACACAGGATTTGATCTTGGTGATGGTAGAAGTTTGCAATTTTGCAATGCTTGCTAATAGTGTTTGTGTTATCCCTAGTCCTTCTCCTAGGAACCCTTAGGCTGGGTACACACAAGGTGAATTTTCAGCCAAACCGACTGATATTTTCTTTATCGGCCAGTCGGGCAGAATAAAATTGCCAGCGACTGATGTCTGTCACCCATTTGCCCAGAACAGTAATTCGTCTCGCATTCGGCTGTGTGTACCCTGCCGTAGGCTCCAAAGACAAATTTGCTGAACATGTCAGGAAAGGAAAACTGTGGCGTAATACATTAATGTTTTGTATCTATTTGGCACAGATAGTTGCTGCAATAATGGCAATCACAGGGATTGTTATGATGGCCTACGCTGATGGTTTTCATGGCGACTCGATAATTGGAGTGGCTTTAGCTGTTGGTTCAGCTTCTGCTTCAGCATTGTACAAGGTATGTTCTGTCACCAGAGTTTCCTGGTATCACTATTTAGATGTGTCTGAAAGTAGCGAGTGTCTATGGCAGTGATGTCGAACCTTGGCACTCTGCAATCAAAGCATGTTGGAAGTTGTAGTTTCCACAGTATTTGACACAGTATGAACAGTTATTAGATTATCAATGAATACAACAACACTCTCACCGATATAGAAATTACATTTAAGAAAGTCTAATAATAAATTAAGTTTAGGTAACTTTCCATGCAATGAGGATCTGAACTACTGTATTTTTACCCTTAAATGTTAACCAAAATGTTATTTGTTGCCTAAAAATGGATGTTATTGTTGGTGCTGCTCCTCCTCTTGTTCCCAAGCTTCTCTGCTTCTCGTAACAACTCCCTGTGAGCCAAATCCTTATTTGGCACAATCCCCAAAGATTTGAATAGGGTTTACATCAACATCAGCAAAGGACCGTGGGAAACAGGAAGAAAGGAAACATTAATATTTAGAATGTCTTTGTTAGCTTTCAAAAATGAAAATACTGTATATAGCAGATAAGGTCCTAATTACATAGAGGGTCACCTGGACTTTCATTCTCCTTTAAAGATCTCATCTATTTTCTGTACCTTCTTTAGGTGTATATATAACATGGAAGACAAAAGAGAGGGGGGGCACACTACTTCAGTGAATATTTCTTTATTTGTGCAAAAACAACAGCATACAACATTTCGGGTATGCTGTTGTTTTTGCACAAATAAAGAAATATTCACTGAAGTAGTGTGCTCCTCTACTCTTTTGCCTTGCTTGGATATTGAAGCCCAGGGAGTAGGGGGCTGAGAGGATTGCACCTACCAACTTGTCTGGCTAATGAGCCAACAGCGGTGTGCCAGTGTACATTTGGAACCCTTGTATATATAACATGGTATTTTTTATGCTAATTATGTTTTATCCCTGAAAACTGAAAATAGAGTATAGAATGTACATGATATCTATGGGGAATTTCATTAATATGTTTTTAATTATCCCACCAGGTGTTATTTAAGATGTTTCTAGGAACGGCCAACTTTGGCGAAGCAGCACATTTTTTTTCTACATTAGGATTCTTCAACTTAATTTTTATTTCGTGTACGCCAGTCATCCTGTATTTTACCAAAGTAGAATATTGGTCCTCGTTTTCTACTTTGCCCTGGGGCTATCTGTGTGGGCTTGCAGGCCTCTGGTTAGGTATGATTTCTTTCTGAGCCTTACAGTTTTAGCTTTCAATCTTAAATCTGCAATGGGCTTTTTAAATTGTATTTTTCTTACACAGATAAAATGTGAACTGAAAAAAATGTTTTCCTGAAAAATGTGAGACCTTTGATGTAAGGCCTAGATTTCTATCATAATCAAGCTTTTAATGGAACTCTACTTATTCATTGAACTCAAAGTTTTACGTTGTTATCTTAAAGGGTATCTCTACCCCCCCAAAAAACTTTTGACATAGTGTACCCCACGCCAACATAGTTTTGTAAAACAAGTTCCAGAAATATACTTACACTCCTTCGTTCTCTCAGCTGCCTGCTCCTGGAAGCAGCAGAGAGGGGCCGGACCAGCAGCCGTGTCTGTGATTGGCTGAGAGGCAGAAAATCATAGACGCGGCTGCCAGCTATGCAGACAGCTGATGGAAAGAAGGAGTGTAAGTATATTTCTGTATCTTGTTTTAAAAAACAAAGTTAGCGGTTGGGGATGGGCTGGGGTGGGCTACACTATGGAAAGAGTTTTTTATAGGCAGGGGATGAGGCAGCAATGATGGATCCTGATGGATGGAGGGACATGCCGGTGTTCTCAACAAGGACAAGGAAGCAGCAGGGAGCAGATGACTCACTGACAGCTCCTACTCTTCAATTTCTGGGATATTGGACAGGCACTGCAGGAGAACCACAAGGTGATGAGGTGTAAGGTAAGGATTTTTTTACACTACACAGTGGGGCTAGCACTGGGGCAAATAATAGTTCTGAGGATGGACATGCCCTGTAAGTGATCAGAGGTGATGTTAGTGGGTATAGGAGGTAATCCTAGTATGTGGCTCTGGAAGTGAAAATGTTAATGGTGGCCCTGGAAGTGAATCTCATAACACAAATCCTGCCAGTGTATGGATAGGACGCAAAGCCGGAAAACTACTGCCATATGCATTGGGACCTATCGGGCAAGACAGAAAATTTCTGTTGAATCATTTCTGGCTCCCTTTTCAACAGTAGAGGGAGCCGATAACGTCGGATTGTGTAATGCTGCATTGAATGATTGTTCTCTATAAGGAATATATGGAATGATTTCTCCTGTTTATCAGAGAATTGTGCAAATTTACAATCAGATTCTGAATTTACCGGGATTTAGTGACAATAGGTGCATGTGTATGGGTCAGCACTGTTTACCCAGATTGGCTAATAACACACTGGAATAACGCAGAACTAATAAATGGGGACCAACCGACGTACAGCATGTTTACACATCTAAGGATTACATTTGATGATAAAATGTATTGTCTCTCAAACACGTTCTGTTCTGTTTTTTCTCTTTTCAGCGTTTAACATATTAGTTAATGTGGGTGTTGTTCTGACGTATCCAATCCTAATTTCTATTGGAACAGTTCTTAGCGTCCCAGGCAATGCAGGTGAGGTTTGTAATGGTTGTAGGTTAAAAATAAAGCCAATGTTTTGTCAGTGTTAGGGATGAACAAAACTGGGGTGTTTTGTTCTGCGGACCCCATTGAAGTTCCGAAAATCAACTTCGAACCTAATTGAAACCGAAATGTTTGAAATCTCGATTGTGATCTTTAAATTTTCAATGGTAAATTCGATTTTCAAGCACAATTTTAATCTTTTTCGTTTATTTCTTTCGACCATTCGATTTTTGACCGTTTGATTTTTCAACAATGAAGTTCCAAAAATGTCACAAATTCCGTTAGATCCGCGTATTTTCTAAACTGGCAGTTCCATATCGAACCTGGTTCGTTTATAATTATAACTCATGACTATCTTCATTTTGTACCGTGGACAGAAATCACCATGTAAACTGCAACTTTGTAGGCTGAATAGACACATGATCCAATGGAACTGCACCTAAAGGATTTTGAGTAAGGTCACTGGTAAATAACTAATTCAGGGAGTTGTCCACTATAAGTGGGCATACATACAAAGGTAACAATTATACACATACAACAATGGGATTGTGTGCGGAGGATGTTTTTGGCCCTTCAGGGTTGACATTTTCACAGTAAAGCCGTGTGCACGCGTTTCGATGGCCAAAATATTTAAACATATGCATACAGCCTTATATTGGAAAATTAGACCAAAATCAATTGTACAATATCTGCACTGTAAGATCATTATTTTTGCATATCTGGCCTTTGTATGACCGGGATTGGTGCGTGTATGGGGCTGTTAGACCTAGCTACTCTGTACATTAAAGTTATGTTTTTGTAAATCTGTTTAGAATTTCAAATCACTGCAGTACAGAGCAGAGCAGGCTTATCCATAAGACAACCTAGTCTCCTGTTTATCTTATTCTTCCTTAAGAAGTAGATTAGGTATATACAGCTAGATATATCATTTAAAATCTTTTTGTAACTATTGTTAAAATTGTTATGCCTAACAGCCATTGATCTGCTCAAACACGAAGTTATATTCAGCGTGGTGAGGCTGGGGGCGACAATTATTATTTGCCTTGGATTTCTACTTATGCTTCTCCCAGAGGAATGGGATGAGATAACTCTGCGCTTCATTAACAGCCTGAAAGAAAAGAAAACAGAGGAACACGCAGAAGACATTGCAGAATCCGGCATTCACACCCGGAGCAGAAGCAGAGCTAATGGCACAGTGTCTATACCACTGTCCTAGAGCCACCCAAGTTGAAATGCACGTGAATGTATATTCTGTGAATATAATTTAATTCTTTCTCTAACTATAATGTAATATAACAGTATTAATCTTCAATGGGTTCTAAGATAAAGATATATAACAAAAGTTTACATTTGTATTGTGTAAATAAACACAATAAAGGGATTTTTTAATAGAATGTCTCATTTTTTATTGTTGACTTTTTTTAACCTTTGGTGCTAGAAGGCTATGAACATGACCTGGATCAACAGTTAGGCAGCAAATGAGGATACTGCTAGATGGGTTGGACTGGATGGACATATGTCTTTATTCATCCTCAAATACTATACTATACTATACTATACCTATTACAGGCCCAATTGAAAATAGGGTTTTATATTTCTATTACTATATTCTATTTCTATTAAATTCTATTTCTGTTATATTTCTAGCTGTCATGCTGCTGTTTACAATGCAAAATGTAACCTTTTTCAATGCAGAATTATGAGATCTTTTTCAAAGGGATAAAATAATACCAATATCTAAGCTATAGTAATACCGGTAAGTGTAAAAGTGGTAAGACACGATAAATTGGCTAAACATAAGATGGTTTAGGAGGTACTGATAGAAAAGTGGCATTTAAAGTACGGCACTAGAACAGAGGTGTTCTCCAACTAACAGGACCATGCAATGTTTTTATACACCACACCTAACATTAATGCACTCCCATGGTGCAGTAATAAATTGGAACTGCATTAATGCATCATGGAAGTAGGGTAAGGTAAAGAGCTCTCAACCCAGTAGGGCTACAAACATGGTGCTAACATTGAAGGACAACTAAAGACACAGAACACCTTGATATATAACCAGTAATCTGTGTCTTACCTCTCATTTTGATATTTACCTCAAATTCATATGGTTTGTGCTTTACTGTCCAATGACCATTATATTCTGCACATGCTCAGTCCTTAGCTATGGCAGAAACTTGTTACGGTTGGTCACCCCCCTTAATAATCTCTAGCCAATCCTTTTACAGGACAGATATAACAAGGAAGCATGTGACTAAGGTCAGGAGGTGTGGTCTGACAATGTACATACTGTACACACAGATACTTCATCCAGTTCTTAACAGGCTTACATTACTTGTGGAAATGTGGAAATGTATAGCTTATTGGTGTTTTTAGTTTTTTTAATTCAGATTCTGGAGTATAAAAAAAATGAGTTTAATTTATTTCATTGAGTGCTCTGTGCTATTTTTAGAAAACTTTGAAAATGACATAGTCCATGCAAAATGATTTACATTAATTCCATTATGAAGTATGGGGATTTTCACTCATTTGGCCCTATTATTAGGTAAAAATAATTAATTTCGGAAAATGTTGACCGTAACCCAACTATAATCCAGTGAATGTACATTGAAACATTAATTAAAAAATGGATTTATGTGGGTTTAGAGTCTCTTTAATATAATAAACATTCTGGTACATTGTTCACTAATAGGTCATATCAAAGGACACGTGGACATCCTTTTAGATTGGAAGAAGTTTCATCTTCAGGTTAGGAAAGGTTTCTTTACAGTGAGAACGGTGAAACTGTGGAACTGTCTCCCAGCAGATGTGGTAATGGCAAGTTCATTGAATAGCTTTAAACAAGGCCTGGATAAGTTTCTAAAACTAAAAAATATTGAGAATTACTGGTATTAATACATATACTGTAGATCTGGTTGGTACAGGGATACTATGTAATATTGAGAATTACTGGTATTAATACATATACTGTAGATCTGGCTGATCCAGGGATACTTTCCGATTGCCGTTTGGAGTCAGGAAGGACTTTTTTTCCCCTTTTCAGTGCTGGGTTTTTTTTTTGCGCCTTCCTCTGGATCAATTGTTAGGTAGGGTTAATGAGTAGACTAGTGTTGGACTAGATGGACATATGTGTTTATTTAACCTCCATTACTATGTTACTATGTCACAGCTCTTTTTGACAGGATAATCTCTTTTAGCATAATATATAGTATTTGAGGTTAAATAAACACATACATCTAGTTCAATTCCCTCAGTTCCTGCCAAACAGTTGATCCAGAGAAAGGCAAAATGATTTTCTAATTTTAAATAAGTAAATTAAAGGGTAACTAAAGTCTCCAGATAAGAATGCCCCAATTGACAGAGCATATTCATAAACATACAATAAGCTGTGTCTCACATATGTCTTTGGTGTGGCTGCTGTGTGATTTATGAAACTAATCTGTGGGTACTAGAGGGAAGCTCCAATAATCCACATTTGCTTGGGTAAGTGTAATCAGTAGTGAGTACACTTCATATGCTCTGTGGTGCTCAACAGATAAAAATAAGGAAGGTGGAGCCCAGCTTGCTAGAAGCTGAATCCTCCCTCTCCCTGACACAGAAACAGGGATTTCAATGTAGTTTTGGTGTAAACATATTTAAATTCTCCATTCGCTATGAATCACATATTTCTTTACTTTTCATACAAAACAGAAAAGTAAACTTTGTAGCGTATTTATAGTATGAATGTAAGAAACAGAATATTAACATTTCAGAAATACACTAAAAGCCTGGGGAAATTAGCCTGCAAGCTTGTGTACTCTGTCTTGCTAAAAGCAAAGCCTTATACCCCTAACCCAACAGAGATGCTATGTGGAACACTGGTACATGTAGAATCTTGTGCTAGGAACATAATGGGGGAAAAAAGAAAGTCTGGTTATTTGAACTTGTGACCTTATGGGCTATGTGTTTCTAAAACAAGTGCTTTAGCAGGTGAGCCATTAAGAATACACACATGCTAAGAATACGGGCACATTTAGAAGCTTTATCTTTTGCTTGGAACAGCTGAATATTTTGTATTGCCCAAGAAATTCACATTGGTTGGTAAATAAACTGTGTGTAATTCACATTGGTTGGTAAATAAACTGCCGGTAAACAAGCAGCTTTCAAAGTCTTATTATTGACTTCCATATTGGTGTGGAGACATCAGTATAGAAAATATTGTGCATAGAGACAGTAAATACTGGGGCAAGGGGGCTGTGGGCTGTACTGGTAACAACATGGAAGACTTCTTAGTTGCAGAATCTCTCATATGTACGTAAATGCACCTTACTAGAGATGAATCTTACAATGTAAATGGGGAGAAAAGCTTAAAAAGTTAAGATTTTAGCTCTCCTTTAAATCTTATGGACATAATGTACACAAGTGGGAATAGATAATACAACTGCTCTGCCCAAAATTGAATTAACAAGTGAAGATTGAATCTAATATTGAGCAAGTGTGCGGCCAGTGTAAAGGTGCTAAGAAGAAAAATAGCTCTGTCATTTCATAATAGATGAATGATAGTGCATCTAGGATGACAATCTGGAATGGCTGCAGTTAGCCATTAGATACTGAATTGGTGGTACAGTACATATTATTTTCTTATCACAATAAAAACTAAATATAATACACCGATCCCTGTTTAGTATGTTTTGTTTACAGTGTTCTTTATATAGCCTTAATGTGTTTTCTAATCTGAAAAATTAATTAGTGAAAATAACTTATTGACCATCATATATCTCTTTATTAACATTAAAGGGTAACTGTGGTCTCCAATTCTTCCAAACTAGTAAGAATTATATAAAAAGCCTTCCATCGAACCTTCAAAATAAAACATAAATCACATCTCTAATTAAAATTTGTGAGAAGTTATTGCTGGAGAAGTTCAGCAATATTACTTCCTGCTTGAACACTTCCTGTTTTCAGCCATGTGACCAGCTTGTAATCATGTGATCAGCCTCTGCCTGCACCTCTACTCAACTACTCCCCCCAGGTACTTCCTGGTTTCCCTAGCATTAAGTCTGAACTGAGCATGTTTCTCCCCCAGGGCTGAGGGGCGGGCAGAGGTCAGGTGATGTCACTCAACCTACTGGAAGCAGGAAGTTTGAACATTCACCCCAAAATCATTTCTCACAGGCTCCAGCCAGAGATGTAATTGTTGGCTCAGTGTAAAGGAAATACTGCAGGCTTTCATTTAATCCTAACTTGTTTGGAGACCACAGTTGCCCTTTAAAACTCTGTCCTATTCACAATACATTTACTTCTTTCCATGGCTGCCTTATGGTGTCTATCACTCAGTTGTATTATTTTAATTTAGGATCAATGGATCATCCAAACAGATGTACTGGAAAATAGTGGTTCATGAGCTCAGCAGCATGCTGCAGGACACACATCATCTCTGAGCAGCAGACAAAGCTGTTAATACACTAAAGACAGAGATACATTTTAATTATAAGGCATTAAGTTCTTTGTTGCAATTGAAGATGTGAGCTTGGCCAAGCGAATTTGGTCAGTAAAGTAGCGAGAAAGCATTAGCTGGCGTTTAAAAGTGGTGCTATCGGCATATAACACTGATTATGGCGGCTGCGTGGTTAACTTCTGTGAAAGCCAAGTTCAAGGAGTTTAAAGGGCATGTCCACCTCCAAAACTAAAATCTGCCTCACTGTGTTCTAAAAACCCTCTCAGCTCCTTATGGTTATCCTGCAGTGCCTGTTCAAAGTTCAAAAAAGTGAAGAGTAGGAGCCTCTCTGTTTAATCTGGTGCATGCTACTGGATCCCTCTGGATCCCTTGAGCTACCATACTGTTTTAAAAAAAAGCAACTTTGCTGTAGTGTAGGGGACCCCCTCCAACCCTAAACACCATGGTTTTAACTTTAAAAAGTGTCCAGAATAGACTTACCTGACTTTGTTCCCTTGGCTATCTCAGTAGCCGGGAGCCACATTTGTGATAAGCTGACTCTCAGCCACATGCACGGCTGCCTGTCCGGTCCCTATTGCTACTGCGTTCCCGGAAGTAGTAGTAGAAGCAGTGGTCGAGGGAATGAAGGTGGCCAAATTTCTGGGAACCCTAGCCTTTAAGGTTGGGGGGTCCCCTTCACTACAGTAAGTAGATTGTAAGGGGCAGGGACCTATTTCCTCATGTTACATGTTTAAACACTTGTATATTTAGTGATGCTCATACATATTTATATATTTATGTATTTATTTACTGTCCCCTTGTATAACTTTTTGTATTCTATATTGTACAGCGCTGGGTCCCCTAGTGGCGCTATATAAATAAACATATACATACATACAGCAAAATTAGATTTAAACACCAGAGGAGTTTAAATCATCCTTGGTAAGTTAAGTCTCGGTGCATCAGCCTAATAGTGTTCCCCACGTGTTTGTAATTCACCTGAATGTAAGTTTTAGGCCTATGCCCCACTGCTGTGATTTTGCTGCGTTTCGCGTTCTGTTCCTGCTTTGTGATCCGCAATGACATTTTATTTAAAATGTAAATGCTGGGAAGTAGGCCCCACTGTGTTCACATTCTAAACGTGATTAGTCTGTTCCTGTCAATGATTTGCTATCCTGGTAAATGTGTAACTGGCCTGGCTGGCATGAAGAGCAATGGCATGTGCCTATAGCTCCCACTCATTAAGAATAAAGTAACTTCAGCTAGTGTAAACTATGCAAAACATAGGGAACTTGAATTGCCTGATTATTTTGCTCTAACAAATGAGCCAAATTCACAATATTTTGAGTTTCTCTTTCTTGAAATGGGGCTTAATGGTTCTAAAACTACCCACAAAGTGAGAAAGGTTGCACCGCTGGAAACTAAAGACATTTTCATCTCTCCAGCCCATCTTCCTGGATTTAGTGGATCTACCAGCTTTTCAACGTATGGGAAGGCAGAGGAACTGAGTGCAACATATGGACATCATCTTCCGCCATTAAGGGAAACACTGCATGGAAGAGGTTTAGCAGGTAACAAATCAGGAATAAGCAGCAGAACGGTTGTAAGTACTCCTGGCTCCATAATGGAAATGATCAGACAGCCTAAGACTAAAAAAATATTGTCACGCAGCTTGTAAAACTTTGTTTCCTGCGGTCTAGCTGTCAATTCTCTGTGGTCTCTAGAATATATCTTCCAAAAAAATAATAGAAGGATTATTGCAATGAATTGTTTACCCTCCACTGGAAAGGCATGCTCAGTACTGGTAACTCACAGGGAGGGGGAAAGGTCTTGTTAAATAAAGCTCACGTGATTCCTCATGTCTAGAGATGTTCGAAACTGCTGAGTTTTGTCCCGTATTCGAATTTTTGAATATAACTGTGAATTTGAAGATTCGAAAACGGATAGTAGTCTATGGGAGAAAAAAAATTCTAAAGTTTCTATTGATTTTAAGCATGAAATAGTAATAGTAGGTTACTGTAAATAACACAGGGACTTGGGGAATGGTCTGGAGAACCCGTAAATATAACAAAACTCATTTATAAACTATCTTTCCTCATGATCGGGCTGTTTTCGAGCTTCCGCATTCTATTTTCAAGAGTTACCGAAATCGAACGCTACTTTCGAGGGGTTACCGATATTACAAATTCGAGGGTTACCGATATTACAAATTCGAGGGTTACCGATATTACAAATTCGAGGGTTACCGAAATCGGCTTGTACATTCGAGGGTTACCGAAATCCAAAGCTACTTTCGAGGGTTACCAATATTACAAACTTTTTCTATCAATTTTCATTTTCAATAATCATCTACTTTCGATTTCGATAATCATCTACTTTCGATTTCGATAATCATCTACTTTCGATTTCGACAATTATCGAATTTTCGATAAAAATCTAAAACTCGGATTCGCAAATTCCCGGAGTTCCAAAAGTTTTGTCAGGACTTTGAAACCCTCGGATTCGATTTGAAACTGGGTACATCTCTACTCATATCATTGGGATCTTATCTGCTATTAATTTAAATTTTTGAATGCTAACAAATCCTTATAATCATTTACATCATAAATGCTTGATTTCTTCCTGTTTCCCATTGGTGATGCAAACCATATTCAAGTCTAAGGGGAGTGCGCCAAACAAGGATTTGGCTCACAGGGAGGTGCAACAGGAAGCAGAGGAGCTTGGGAAAAAGAGGAGGATCAGTACATAAAAATATGACACAAGGGTTGTAATAACATAGGCCTAGAAACAGAGCACCATTCATCATCACTGAGAAGCCCTTTTCTCCCATTGGATACCAGACCAGCAGTGCACGTCTTTACCCAGTGGGAGGTGGTGGAGCCAATTTACTGATAATACATTATGGGGATCTTGCTGTAATTCTTTAGTAATTATGATAGTAATTCCTTTAGCTATTCAAAGTAAACTAATTTCAGTTTGGATTAGACTTTCAATTTTTTAAATTTATTAACCTTTTTTAAATTAAGCCCACTGTGAATTTTAGATTAAATAAAGGACATCAGGGTTTTTACTTTGGTATCCTATATCTGTGCTGACAAAACAAACATATGGAATCTGGAATATAATTTTCATTTTGTATTTATGGATTTCAGGGAAATCTATTTTTAAAACTTCCCTCGGTGCTGCAGGGCTGCAATATCTACTTGTTTATACGATCTTATTTCTCTGCTGTACTACAGCTCAATTATTAACAACATGAAATCCTGAGAGCATCGGCCATATATGTGGGGAGGTCACACACAGGAATGCTGTTAATATTTAAGTCCCTTCGTTCTGCTTCAATAACATTACAGCCTTTTCAACACACATTTGGTCTATTTTTGGCATTAAAAGGAATTTTCAAAGTATACAACTGTATACAGAATAAATATTATAAACTTACACTAATGTGTTTCTAGGTTATAGAATATATAGCCATACATATCAGCCACTAAAGAACCCAAAGGAAGAATTGTCTAATGCTAGTTACATAGTTCCCGAAGAGATGCAGCCACCGGATTTAATATCAGTTAGCGCGACTTTAACCCCTTGCTTGCGACGGCTGCTCGAGTACCGCAAAAAACACCTGCGCAGCTGCTTCAAGGTATTCACCAATGGCTGTGAAAAGGGCAAAATTCAAGTGGCATTGTATCATAGACACTATTAATCTGCAGCAACCAATCAGAAGTTAGAATTTTACTGGGTTACTTAAGTTATAATATATCTAATTTGGGTTGCTGCAGATCAATAGAATTTTCAAATGTTATTGCATTTACCCCTAAATCAATGGGACCAGAGCTAAAGAAATGCATTAGTTTTTGGCCCTGTACATTTTACATAGGGCTTAGTATGCCTTTTTGTTGCAACATCCAACACAGAAAAACATTTTCTGCATTAGCAGTTACTTTATTTGTGTAGTTGAGATGAATAAAATTGTTCCAACAGTGGTTCTGCGGAACCAATTTAAGTTCCAAAATCCAGATCAAACCCAATTGAATCTGAATTTTTCTAATTTTTGATCGCAAGTTTAAAATTTTCTATAGGAATTTTAGTTTTTTAAATTTTAGATAAGAAATCAGATTTTCTATACTGGCAGTTCTGAATCCAAACCAGGTTCATTTTCGAAACTTGAACGAACTAGGACTTTTCAGAACTCTCTGAACTACAAACTTTTGGGTTTTCCAAACTCGTTGATATATTTTTGCTAATTCTTGAATTTTCAAATCGATAACCTTTGACTTAAGAGCTATATAACCCTAGAATGTGGTGCATTTGGAGGGTTATCTCGAATTTGAGGGCTACTGAATGCCACATTTGAGGGTTATGGCGGAATTTGAGGGTTAGCGAACGGCGATAACGCTTGAATGTGGCGTTTCCTAACCTTGCGCCCTGTTAATTTTTTATAGAACTGAGAAGATTTATCTTTTGGGCTCTGTGTGATGATGATTCTAGAAGGTTGAAGGAGATTTTAAGCTATGCATGGGACAATGTATTATTATGGTAAAGGGGAGGGGTCTTTATGTTAAACATGGACATGTATGTAAAAGTATAAATGATAAATGACAAGGCTGAAGTACTATGTATGTACCTGATAGTGTTATTGTAAAAGTATGATCAAGGCCTTTGTTTGTATACTTCCATGCGGCAACAGATTTGTACTTTCGGCGGTCGTAGAATTAGGATGGTGATCGTAACTCTACAATGGTGATCGTAACTGTACAACCGCAATCATACATTTATGACTGCAATCATAGATTTACGTCCATGATTGTAAATTTACGTTTGTGACAATGATGGTTAAAGGCGTGGTATCGTAAAATAGCAATATTGGGCTTTTATAAATATGTTCCTAAGTGCCAAATTTAATGATCCCTAGTTTTATGACTGTGATTGTAAAATCATAATCGTGGTTGTAAAATTATGATTGCAATGGTACATTTAGGATTGCGATCGTAATTGTACATTTGCCTTTACAATACCATAGTTGTAGCCTACTACCTCTTGGTATTGTTTGGCTGTATGGCTGTTAATGTACTTTTACAATAACTGGTGGTTTTGATACCACAGGTTTTCTAATTTGTCCCTAATGCCTGAACTTATTAGTTTGTCATTTAGCAATATTAGGGTGGGGCTGACCCAATGTCTAGCAGTTCTAACACAGAAATATAATCACAGTAGGTTGCTAAAAACTGACTTTTTAAAAAAATTTTCTTTACTTTTTAAGTTCCTAGGCCAATTTCTTTTGACGTTAGTTTGGAAAATGGAGATGAAACTAGTATTATTAAGAAGCATCCACCTCGAAGGATCCAAGTAAGATGAATTTAATAGGCATCATATGTAATTGCTTAGTTATAATGGTCAGTAAATAGTGCTTTATTGTGTCTAAAGGTTCCTACATACACGCGGTCCCGCGTGTATGTAGGGACTTTTTATCGGCCGAAATGGCTGCTCGTTCGGAGATCTGCCTGGCTGGTTGGGCAACGATCCCCGACCGAACGGCTGTTTCGGCCGATAAAGTACCCACACACGGGCCAATCATCAGCCGAAATGGACGTTCGTACACATCGTGCGACGCAGGTCGGGTGTATGAACCTAGACACCACAGGTTTGCATCATTGTTAAAATCAAATTCTATCATGAGAAGATTCTAAATATTCTTGGGATGGAGCAGAAAGGCCTCAGGCCACAGATGTTCAGCCCACAGTGTTGTGTTATATTTATAATCCCGCGGGGTGTCTCCAATACTGGGGATTTATATCGGCCTCTAACAGCACAGCTGTAAAGTGACAATTGTTGTTTTACCACTGCATGTAAACTACCGATCGCTATCAGTGGTTTACAGTAGCAGTAAGGGCTAGGCCACACTAGCGTGTTTCTCACGCGCTTATGAACGAGTTTTGTGACCTGTGGTTTGCCACATTGCATGCGCTGCGATATGTTTTTTCAAAGTGAAAAACATGTATGCCCCGATAATGCAGTATTGTGCAAATCATATGGCAAATGCACAGAAACGTGCGTCATTTTGTTTTCGCACTTAGTGTGTGGCCGCAGGCTGATGGCACGTTAATGCAAATTCGCAATATTTCGCCTTTATAAATATAGCCTATTGTGTTTTAGTTTAGCAACAAGGTAAAGCCTGCATATTCCAGAAGGAAGGTAAAGCCTGCATATTCCAGAAGGAATTAATAAAGGTTAAAAACTCTCTCCTCAACCCCATAACTCCCAATGTTAGAGAGTAGAGAGAAAGGGCCTGAGTTTGTCCCACCAAGCCCACAGACTACCAAGCCCAATGGGATCTGGTTTCATTGCCTTTTTTGCACAAGGTGAAAGGGAGCTCTAGCTCTCTCCCTAACCTACGTAACAGAAAGCAGGGTAGACACATACTCTGAATGCCAATCACAACAGTTTGTGGGACACAGTAACAGCTGTGTTGTATTTATCCCTGTCAGCATATGCATTAAAACAAGCACGTTTGCATTTTTTTTTTAAAAAGGGGGGTGGGAAGGGTGGGTGTTGGTCATCTGCTATAATGATAACATCTTACAGTTCGAAATCTATTACCACTATTACCACTTCAGATTGTAATTTGCGTTTTGCTAATCCCAGGTATCCATATTGTATAAAATAATTGTATTTCATTATTCTGCAAATATAAGTCATTGATGATCAGTTAATTTCTTTATATCCACCAAAACTTGTGGATCATATTGTCCAAGGCCAGGGGGGTGTTTCCTGCGAGCTGCCCGGGTGGTTTACTTGAAATTCATAAAAAGAGGGGGAGGGGGGGTCCTTGATTTTCAGAATCTTCTCTTTCACTATAACATTCCATGAACAGTTTAAATGAGTTTCCACTGCTCTTCCATCATTCCCCCCCCCAGCTCTCTTCCTACTAACATTTCAATTTGGGGATATCGGGGGAGAATTCTCTGTTCAGCAACAAGCAGATCACTAAGGGCTTTCCCTCTAGGTCGCCTAAGTTTCATTACAGAGAAATGTCATTGGGATGTGATTCTGGTTTGTATTTTTTAGCCTAAGGTGCCCATACATATATCTTACCTGCCAGACTGATCCTGCAACATACAATCAATTTCACTGGAACCACCTTGCCATATCTTCTTTGTGACCGACATAAAATCACAAAATGCATACATTTCGTCCGCAAAGAAGATCCGGCAGGGCGGTTCCAGCAAAATTGATTGCATGTCGCAGGATTGGTCTGGCAGGTCAGCTGTTTGCATGGGCACCTTAAGTGAATGATCTGCTGGTACCAATCTCTGGGATGCAGTTTATATTTATTCTTTACTGTTTCCAATGAGAAGGATGACTGGACATCCCGTATATCCGTTACATGTGTTATTCCTTCTGATTGTCATTATGTTTTAAATTTGCGATAACCCTCGGGGGGACTCAGGATTGGACAGTGTGTTGAGAAAAATCAGAAATGAACTCTTTAGTCTTAACCCGTTTATCCAAAATGTCTATAGTATGTGAAATATATATAAATATTTAAGGGTCGCAACTCTTTTAATCTACTAAGTCCAGTTTAGGGCTTGTGCTATGCTACAGTAGCAGCTCCTTCGTATTTTGGCGTGTTTATTGATTCTGTGGGCTTTACCATCCATACAAATGACAGAATTTCTTTCTGAAGATTTTCTATGTGGGGGAAGTAAAGTGGATTTGGTCTTGGTGGATAATTAGATTGTTTAGCTGTGTTGCATAATTTTCATTAGGATCTTGATGTCAGAGTTGATGAGTGTTATTGGTCTATAATTGATGCATTATATAGTGTCTATGTCGGGCTTTGGAATGACCACAATGTGGGCCTCTCGTAGATCTGGAGTGAGAATGGCAGTGCTTCTTTTTATCCCTTTAAAAAAAATCAGCATATAGGAATGCAGGGGTGTGAAAAGTAATTTATAATATAGGGAGATAAAACTAGCTGGGCTAGGAGACTTACAGTGTTTAAGTGATTTAATTGTCTTTTGTGATTCTTCTACCATTGTTTGGTTTAGTGCTGATATATCTTGGTCTGCAAACTTAGGGGTATGTGTTTCAGAGAGAAAATGCTTGATCTTAGAGATTAAAGTTAGGGTTTTATGGATGGTTTCCCATTATAGATACCTGCATAATACTGTAATTTAGTGCTGGTGATCATAGCAAACTAACAGGGTTATTCAATAAAAGTTCTTATTGTTTAAAATGGTGCTAATTTTGCCCCAACCAATCAGACCTTATTTAACATTTGAAAGCTAACATCTGATTGGTTGGGGCAAAATTAGCACCATTTTAAACAATAAGAACTTCTATTACATCTCCCTGTAATTTTTTTTAGTTTGCTATGAAAAAACTATTTTTGCTAACATTTCTAAGTAAAGATAAGTGTGTATATGTAACAGGTATAGATATAAAGTGACTGCTTGTAACATAGACCCATAGTTATGTTGCATAGACCAAAAAAGGCGTTGGGATATAGGGAGAGGAGATGGGAAATGGGAAGAGGAAAAGAAATGGGGAAAAAAGGGTGGAGAGTGGAACCGGGAGGTGGGCAGTCTGAGGGAAAGATGATTTGGAAAAGTTGTGGAACATATGTAAAATGGGACATATATCTACAGTATATAAGGTTTTGCAAGTATAATAGGCAGTATTTTACATATATCGTTAACATATAAAAAATTAACTTGTTTAACCTGTACATATTTAAGTATATCAATAATATTTGTTTTACATAACTAAATGGAACCTTGAGGAACGTCTCAGGTGTAAGAGGGATATTGGGGTAGGAAGAGGGGTGAGAAGGGTGTCAACAAAGGGGGTTGTTGTAACATCATACAACACAAACACATGAACAAATGTCTGAAGGACTTTTTTGTTTTAATGGTGGCAAGGTGAGCTACAAACTGTCCCCACAACTGTTGCTAGGAGTATGTCTTTGTTGTTGTCCTAATGGTAACCATAGCCACAACAATGTGTTTGTACAATCTGTGGACTATATGTGGATAGGCCTCGTCTGATTTCAGTGGTGGGAGGCCAAATCATTTGGGGAATTCCAGACAATCTTCGGGTTTGTGCAGAGATATTTGTCTTCCTTCGAAGTGCGGATAGCTTAAAGGGGAATCCCCATCTGTATTTAATGTTGTGGCGGGCTAGATGTTCTTTAATAGGCTTAATTTTTTCATTGTTTATTGGACATTGTTGTTATGGTGGAACCATCATGTTCTATGGGGCCATTGTTTCTTGCAACCATTTAAATAGCTTCTTTTATGCGGTAGTAGTGAAGCCTTAGTATCACTTCTCTGGGTGGGTCTGAGGTGGTTGGCACTGGATGAATGGAGGACTCTGTGAATTCTGTCTATAAGAAGCTGGTCATGGGTTATTTCAGGTGCCAGTGCGGAAAAGAAAGAGCTAACATGATCTTCCAGATCCATTTTTGACTCTGGTATGTCCTTGGGTCTGAGGTTTTTATATCATCCAGGGCTTGTTCTATTAGGTATAGCCTGTGATGGAAAGATTGCAAATTTGAGTCTATCTGCTGTAAGTCTGGGCTGGTCCTGTACATCTTTAACTGCTGCCACCCTCTCACCCAGGGCCGATAGTTAGGTTTTCATTTCTGACAAAAACTTGGAATTAGCAGTTTGAAAGGTTTGTTTAAGGTTAGTGTATAACATTTCCAAGTTGTTTTTTTAGAGCACCAATGGGTCTGGGGTGGCTTCAAACCTTCCTCCCACCTATAGTGCTTAATGCTGTCCCCAGAAACTGAGGAAAGGTGCAATTACTATAAAAGGTATGTAAGGGTGACAGTCTTGATAGAGATTGAACTGCACATTATCCTCCAGTGCTGATTTTACTTTCTTACACGGATGTGCCCTCTAGTGTCTACTTATGAGAATACTGCATCTCAGTCCCTCTCTTTGACTGTATGAATATAATTAATACCATTATAGTAAAGATGGCTTATTTCCCAGTGTCTGCAAACATTCTGTTAGATGCAGTTTACAAAAAAGAAACAACAACCCCCTTAATTACCCCCTCAACAACCCAAACACACCTACATGAATACATTAACAATTTAATGGTAATATATCACTTTACATCTGGGGAATTATCCACTGAAAACATATCTTTATATATGATTGCAAATATAGAGCTATCAAACAGTTGCATGAGGTTATGGTAAAATAATTGGTATTGATAATTCAATGAAAGGGGCATATCTACTCTCAGCACATGGCTAAATAGGTGTGGATAGTTCCCCTGCACGGCCGTACATTCAGTTTGAATTGATGAGTAGACACACTCTCAGCACTAACAACTTGAAGGTAGTGGGGGAGTTGCACACACACATAGCCAATTATAGATTAGAGGGGACATTGCCTATAACTCCATCACTAACATCATTATAACTATCTGGAAAACTTTAAACCTGCAATTGTACATTTTGCCTGCACTGCCCATGTTGAATTTTTTTATTGTTTGGCCTGTCATAATGTCACCTTGTTAGTCAGGCAATGGAATGAATTGTAATACTTTTGAGTAAAAACATAGATGTTGGCACACTATATAAGATGATAACCATAGCAAGCTTATAGAAAAATGCAGTTCTTTTTTCAAGCTGATTAACAATGTACAAGCAAAAATTGTTTTTGTCTACAAATCTCAGATCACTAATAAATGTCGTTAATGTTAACTCACTGAGGAGGTTGTGTTTGTCCTTTAGTATTTCACACTTGGATGGTATGAGTCATAACAAATAGGGGTAAAGTCTGTTCTGAGTGTTAAAAATGTCAGTAAATGGAGTGAGTAACATTAAGTTGCCAATATTTCAACCCATCTTGCTAAATGTATAATGGAAGCCTTATTATAGGCTTATACAAGTGGCCTCAGTTGTGCTGCCTTGTAATTAGAGATGGCCGAACTTTCGAAAGTTCGGTCTGTTTTGAACTTTCGAACTATATTGAAAGTTCGAAAAAGGACCCATTAAAGTCAATCGGAGTCAAATAGTTAGCAAAGTTTGAATGAAATAAAATTAAAATATCAATGGTAACTTAATGTATATGGCTGTGGGACCTGGGAAATGGTCTGGGGAACACGTTCGAATATCCAAGATGATTTTACTCTCACGCGCACTACACTCGCGTTCAAACATTCGATAATCATCCCATAACCGACTCGCGTATTCGATAATTCGATATAATATTTACCCGCGAATAGATATAATAGACATTTTACTTGCAGGTTTGATATTTACTCGCGTATAGGTATAATAGACCTTTTACTCATGGATTCGATATGCGCGTATAGGTATAATAGACATTTGACTCGCGGATTCGATATTTACTCGCGGATTGAACATTCGATAATTATCGAAAGTCTGGAAAATATCGAAGGTCAGAGAAATCCGGGTCCAGGATAGTATGAGAAGTCTGAGTCCGTTCGAACTCGAATAGTTTGGCTCATACTTGAAATCAAGTTCTAGTCCATTCTACTTGTAATAATTTTTGATGTTATGAACAGTCAATCCATCATAAGATTTCTTTGCTATGGCCGCATTTTTTGCTATTCTAACAGGGTTATTCAATAAAAGTTCTTATCGTTTAAAATGGTGCAAATTTTGCCTCAACCAATCAGATGTTAGCTTTCAAATGTTAAAGGGCATGTCCACCCCAAAACTATAATCCCCCCACCAATGGCCCTACCATGTAGTGTAATAAAATCCTTACCTCACATCCCAGCTCCATAAGGTTCTCCTGTAGCCCCCCCTAAAGTCCCAAAAACTGCCCACCAGGAGGATAGCAGACTCTGCATCCTGTCTCGCCTCCGGGAGAAGTTTGGCATGTGTACTGCAGCCCTTCTCCCCCTCCCTCCCCCTCCCTCCCCCTACCATAAAACCCCTTGCCCATATCATAGTATATCTTCCCCCAGCCCCAACCGCTAAAAAATTATTTTAAGAAAGACCCCCAAACTCTACTTACCTTCCCTCTCTCCCCTGGCATTCTGAGAAGCCAGCAGCCGCGTCCGTGATTGGCTGCCTCTCAGCCAATCACGGACGCGGCTGCCGGTCCCGCCCACTGCTTGCAGTGTCTTGCAAACAGAAGGCCGGGCGTCGGAGGAGAGAGGGAAGGTAAGTAAACATCGGGGCACATAGCGGTTGGGGCTGGGGGAAGATATACTATGATATGGCAAAAGTTTATAATTAGGGTGGACATGCCCTTTAAATAAGATCTTATTGGTTGGGGAAAAATTAGCACCATTTTTAACAATAAGAACTTTTATTGAATCTCCCTGTATGTGCTTTATCTTTCCAGATAAAATTCAGAACATATCATTGTAGTTTCTTTGGGTACAGATATGGGTAATGTACTAAACTTTGGGA
Organism: Hymenochirus boettgeri; assembly: GCA_019447015.1. NCBI lineage: Eukaryota > Metazoa > Chordata > Amphibia > Anura > Pipidae > Hymenochirus > Hymenochirus boettgeri. Next base: position 267,840,574 of record CM033476.1, read on the forward strand.
GTATAGTCATTTTGGAGGCATGAATTCGCCTGAGCCAAGAGAGTTAAGTTTTTTCCAGTTTTTAAAATACACATGTATTTTATCAAACAAAGGTGGATAGTTAGCTATATACAATTCCTGATATTTTTTGTAATATATATCCCAAGATATGTTATTGATGTTTGAACCCATTTAGGAAATTAAGCTTTAATGGTGTAACTTGGACATTTGGGAGGTGTACTGAAAGTGCATCTTTCAACTTATATGCAGAATATTTAGTGTATTCTTCTATCACTCTATATAAATTAGGAAGGGAGGTCATAGGTTGGCTCATTGTCAATAAAATACAATCTGCATATAATAGTATCTTATGTTGTTGTATCCGTATTTGTGTCACTCTAATGTCAGTCGTTTACCTAATCTTAACCGCTAGGGGTTCAATGCACATTACGAACAGTAGAGGTGAAAGGGGACAACGAGTCTGAGATTGCTTCAGTGGTGTGAACACTGCCTGTTTGTGTGGAATATAGCAACTCAAAAGCAAAAAGTCTGAAATTGCGTTACAATTCCTATTGTTTTTATTACATCAAATAAGAAGGGTCAGTCTAGTCTGTCAATTTTTCGATGTACAGATTTCTCTATTAATAAGATCTATCAAGACTATTTGTCTATAAATAAGATCTAGGCCTGTCTCCCTAATCTAAACCCTACTTGATCTGTATGTATTAGTTGATACGTCTATTGGCTAGAATTTTTGTGAAGATCTTATTGTCACTTTTCAGTAATGCTATGGGTCTATATTTGACACACTCCGAGTGATTTATTTCCTCTTTTTGGATTGTAGTTATATATGAGGATAGAAATGATGGAGGTATAGGTATCCCATCTACTATTGAAAAAATTTAGCATATGTGGTATCAATGGTCCCATCAGCAGTAATATTTTAAAAAAAAAATATTTAAAAAAAAATATTTTCCACGATGGCATACTTTTAATGACTTCTGTCAGTTCTTCCAAGGTTATTGTACCTTCTAAAGCTGTGGCTTGAGAGATTACAAGATTTCAAGTATGTATTCAATGTCTTAGTCATGCCTCCTCTTTCTATTCTTTCTTCAGCAGAGTATAGTCGTTCATAATATTGTCTAAAGCAGTAAATTATTTGGCTTTGACTATATTTCATTTGTCCTTTTGTGTCCTTCACTAGGATAAATGAAACCCTACTTGGCTTCTCTTTTACCCTCTCCCCTTGGTTAAGTATTCAAATGTTGGAATTGTTGTATATTTTTTGGGGGGGGAGAAAGTATGTTACTAAGAAACTATAGGACAGAAACCATAATGGTGCACTTAACAACATACTTTAGCGATAACATAATTCAGACGGGTAGCTCTATAGGAGCCAGGCTGTGTGCGGCTCTTGTTGGTTAGCTGAGCTTATTTGTGGTTGTTGTGGTAGCTAAAATGCTTGGATGCCTGAGGGCTTTAAACTGGAGATTCACCACAGTAGCCAGAAAGGGGAGCTTCTGAGTCCAAATGTCCTGTGTCCACCATGTTGGTAGTTTGTTTGCGGTCTGCTTGGAAGTGGTTGTTAATGTCCGCGCGGTGTGTGCTCGAGAAAGTATAACTAAAGGTTGTTTCTTTTTTATTCAGATTTCTAACCCATTATGTTGGGTTTCAGTGGGTTATATCCTCTTTGATTTACAGTAAATTTGCAGCAGGAGTTCTGTTCCTACATGTCCTCTCAGTCCACCATCAGTACATGATCCTCCCATTTAAAGCCAGATAGGAACAAAAAATATGCATTCCCTTTATGAATAAAGTTGTTTTGGTGCACAAAATTCTGTTTCAGAATTAAACTCTAACTGCATATATAATCCCCCCTGGCTTTCTGATAATGAGATCAGTTAGATTATAAAACTGATCTATTTAAATTACAAATAGAAAGGTTAAGCTTTGCTTAAATTTTAGAATTTCCAGCATGAATCTGATTCACCTTTTTTCTATAAACAATTTATTTGTCTGCAGAAACTTGAGCCTGTTGTATTGCCAACCATAATGTCTGCTGAGCGAATCACTGGTAAGCAGGATACAGATTCTGCAAGAAAAGGAAAGGTAGGTACAGCTGCTTTATTGATAATACCTGTATGGTATATTCTAGATTTCATTACAAAATTAATCTGTGGTTAAATGCAAACTAATGACTGCTCCCTTACAAAGCCAGTCACTCACATGGGATTTAAAGGAGAATGGAAGTCTAGTAATACATTATGGTTTGAGTGATTAATCTCATAATAAGAACCTTATACTCTATTTTATAAAGCTATTAATACCTTGAGAGCCTTTCAAGAGCCCTTTCTTCATGTTTCCCATGGTCCTTTTCTATTGGTGATGTAAGCCCCATTCAAATCTAAAGGTGGCAAATAAGAATTTGCCTCATAGGGAGATGCTTAAAGGGCATGTCCACCCTTTTTTAAAACTTTTAGGGTACAGTAGGTTTCCCTCCCCCAGCCCCAACTGCCATATTATTATGTCTAGAAACTCCCCCGATTGTTATTTACCTTCCCTCTTTCCTCCAGCGCACTGTCCCAGCCCTCTGCTTGCATGAAACTGCAAGCAGGGGGCTGGACCGGTAGACACGTCCGTGATTGGCTGAGAGGTAGCCAATCATGGACACGGCTGCCAGCAGTTCAGAACGCTGGAGGAGAGAGGTAAGGTAAGTAATGATCGGGGGACTTTCTGGACATACTAATATAGCGGTTGGGGCTGGGGGAGGGAAACCTACTGTACTCTAAAGGGGTTTTACAGTAGGGGGAAGGAGAGGAAAACGGGAGGGAGAGGGAGTGGGGGGAGAGCTGCAGTGCGCATGGCAAAATTCTCCCAGAGGAGAGACAGGAGGCAGAGTCCTATATGGACTTTGCCAGGCTCCTGGTGGCCAGTTTTTGAGACTTTGGGGGGACATTACAGGGCAGCCATTTGGAGCTGGGATGTAAGGTAAGGATTTTATTACACTACACAGTGGGGCCAGTAGTGGGTTAACTTATAGTTTTGGGGGTAGACATGCCTTTTATAGAGCAAAGGAGCTAAAAGGAGCTAAACTGCACACAAATATAAAAGTTCAGATCCTAAATAGAGATGGAAGAGCTTTTTCTGAAAATCAGAAATTTCGAAAATCCACTTGTGGACCCATTGAAGTACAGTTCAGTACCAGAAACGTTATGTGCTTCATGTTTTGGTATTCCGCATAGTATTTTTGAGATTACTAGAATTTTGGTGGTCATATAGTGGAGCTGTTATAAGGTGTAATGCAAGTACCATTTCACTAATACCCATGTTTTCATACAGTATGCTATGTTTGCATCTAGAGCTGATTTGTCTGATTTTACCATATACTGTATATACCATTTACAATATATACTGTACAATATTAAATTGTTTAATGCCAGAATCTGCTTTCACCGAACAATAAGTCTTTGCTTTTGTAATAGGAGGTAGAGAGGAAAGGGCAGGTCAGCAAGAATACAATGGCAAGGAGGCAGCATACTCACAAGATGCAAATGCAAGAAATCAACCGTAAGCGTGAGGAGGTAAGATGTAAAGAGAGTCCATAAGGAGTTAAAGTCCTCCCAAAACAGGTAGTTCATTACAAATGGTCACAGACCATAGGGTTGACAGTCTCTTAATCAAGCTGTGATAAATAGACTGTTGCATTCTCGAAACATTGCGTATTATGTGAGAAGTTTAAATATTGCATGTAAAGCCTGTAAAAAAGCTAAATTGAGTGCAACTTCTATTTAATTATTTGGGACTGATGGCCACCTTTGTGGAGACAATCACCCTTTAAACTGGGAGATATTGGCTACATGAGTGCTGCTGCTACTGTTACTATTGTGTGTGTGTGTGCAAATATATATAGAACAGTTTCAGATGCTCTCCATCGTAGTCATCACTCAGTCAGGTGACCTAAGTAAAAACAAAAAATTAGAACCAAAGTTAGGGGCACTCACAGGACTTGAAACACCGAGTGTATGAACAGCAATCAACAAAGTGTGTCATGGTTCGGTTCTGGAGATCGCACATGTGTATGAGCCTCAATATAGCCAGTTTAATCCTGAGTATTGTCCCATGTTATATCATTGAATTTTTGTAAAATTTGCATACTGTCCCAAAAGTAATACCAACTGTACTACCTTGAACCAAGGGTGCAAGGATCCCATCCAGCAGGGAGGCAAGGGGTACAAAGATGGAACCTAACCCTGCCACTTTAGGCGCCCAGGAGACTGGATGGGATCCTTGTGTATCTTAGAAAGGATTATAGAACAGGTACAATGAGTTTGTCAACCATCCAATAGGACAATAAATCTCTGGTAATCACTACACATTTGAACATATTTTCCAAAAGCTATAGCTATAATTTTCCTAATGTCCCAGAACAGGATCAGAATCCAATGCACAGTAAACTGAGCTATCAGACAGTAGTATTTACTGGTCATAAGGTGGCGTCCATAACCTTAATGGAACCACCTTTATCTGAAGCTGAGGGGAAGCATAAAGGTAATTTCCATCAATTGGCCAAAAAATTGTACATTTTCCCGATCTTATCATGCAACATTAGATCATAATATCGATCGTAATTACGATCGGGAAAGTCTTTTTTTTAAGTCGATTGGTAAAATGATTGTAGTGTTTCCTGAAGTTCAGATTAAATTTTAATGTAATGTAACCTCACAATAGACGACATTCAACATTAATCACAAAACAAATTGAATGTCGAACAATATAGATGGTACATCTTAGTACATCTGTCTATCAAAGTAATAGCATATGGTCGCCTTAAGAAGCAGTAAACGAATCCAACCGATGATTCCAAAATTATAAAATAAGCCTCTGTTGGGTGTGGCTTAAAATGGGTATAGGCGTAGCCAAAAATTAGGCCGTGATCTGCAATATATTTTGCATTGTTTGTGTGTCCTGTATATTTGTACAGACACCTCAGAATTTTCTAAAATCCCCCTGTTGAAATATGAAATTTCCATCAAGATAATTCTATATAAAATGATAAAATCCCCCTCTCTCTGTATTGAAGGCGCATAGAATTATGTGTTTAGCGAACACTAAATATAATTGATAAACAGCTGTTTGGTTCTTTTTATTGCTTTGGCAGCTGAATCGTTCACAGGCTGAATTAAAGAGAAACCTCCACCGGGAGACAAAAATCAATAAACAGAAAATGAGGGAACACAAAGCCAGGAAACTTAGAGAGAATTGCCTGAGATATGATGATGAAGATAAAAACTTCCTCGTTGTGGAAACTGATCCAACATTCAATGTCGACCGTGGTGAGTGTTATACGAGTTATAGTCAAAGCAATATTCTAATTAAAGCAAATATTCTTTGGAAACCTAATTACTTTAGATTTGTGGAACACTGCTGCACTTGCATAACGTCGCTGCACAAGTGACATATTGCATGCACGTACATCTGCACATGTGATGTGTGTGCCATGCTTGTGCGTGGCGAGATGACGTCACACTCGTACACGTCCGTACATGCACTGAACATTCCCTTTTGAGACTAAGGCTGGGTACACACGGACAGATTTTTCGGCCCAATCAACCGATACTTCAGTGTATCGGTCAATTGGGGTGAAAAATCTGTGGGGCATTCGGATTAAGTACAGATAAAAGTTCGGATTAAATACAGCAATGATAACTTACTGTAAATGGCTGTGGCAACTGGAAAATGGTCTGGGGAACATGTCACTATCACCAAAACTTGTTTAAACACTTCCTTTCCCCACAATCTGGCAATTGTCGGGTTTCTGCCTTCTATATTCAAGGGTTATGGGTAATTCGAGGGTTACCGAATGATACATTTGAGGGTTACTGAAATCGAAGGCTACATTTGAGGATTACCGAAATCAAACGATACATTCAAGGGTTACTGAACGATACATTGAAGGGTTACCGAAATCGAAGGCTGCATTCAAGGGATAACAATTTGAGAATTCGATAATTATCAAATTTTCGATAATTATTGAAAATAAGTCTATGAGTTTGAAAAACCCATATTAGTTCATAGTTCGGGAAGTTCTGAAGAGTTCGAGTTCGTATTAATGTTCGGGTTGAACTCACATTCGGTCTATCTCTATCTGTGAATGGAAACTATAGTTATAAGACATTACAGGCGTTTTTGTTGTAACTATGAGTAGAGTCTGGCTAATAACATTCAATAAATCTTAAAATCTATATTTTAAGCTTTATTGCATGTTATTAGCCAGCAGTTCTGGACACATGCATTAGCTAAGGGACATAAAGGAGTGTTTTGCATATCTCCGCCCCTTACTCTGGGAAACATGGGAGTAAGAAATTACTTCTTGTTTCTTAGGCTTTGTGGGCAATGCTATTCATATAGCATGAGACTGCAAGATGCCTTCTGTTATAAGAAGGTGTTTCTCTGCTTTTATGCTCAGTGAAGGGCTTTTTGCTTCTTTTGGCCCCTCTCTCCCTTAGCTATCTAGCTGCCTTTTCTACTGTATGCCCAAGTCCTACCCCATAGAGCCATGAATCTGTATCTTGCACTGACGAGATCTAACAAGATCGAAGCACATTGTGTCTGCAGGTCAGATGATTGGCTCTATATATTAAGCTTTATTGCATGTAATTAGCCAGCGGTTCTGGACACATGCATTAGCTAAGGGACATAAAGGAGTGTGTTGCATATCTCCGCCCCTTACTCTGGGAAACATGGGAGTAAGAAATTACTTCTTGTTTCTTAGGCTTTGTGGGCAATGCTATTCATATAGCATGAGACTGCAAGATGCCTTCTGTTATAAGAAGGTGTTTCTCTGCTTTTATGCTCAGTGAAGGGCTTTTTGCTTCTTTTGGCCCCTCTCTCTCTAAGCTTTCTAGCTGCCTTTTCTATTATATCCACTACTGTCACATTAATTTCCAATATGTCTAACTATCAACCTGGTTTGTCAAACTTTAAGGCACTGAACTGTAAAAGACGCTCATGTCTCAATGTATCCATTGTACCATATATACTCGAATATAAGTTGATCCGAGTATAAGTCGAGGTACCTATTTTACCTGAAAAACTAGTAAAACCTAATTGACTTGAGTATAGAAGCCGAGGGTAGAAATGATCACCACTACTGCCTTCTGATTCTGCATTATTTTGAGGCTTTAGTTGCCCTTTAAATGGACAGCATAATTCCCATACAGTAGTCCCATACAGTAATAGCCAAATCCAGTATGGCTATTACTGTATGGTATTACTGTATGGGAATTCTGCTGTCCATGTAAAGGGCAACTAAAGCCTCAAAACATTAGAGAATCAGAAGGCAATCTTTAACAATAGATACCATCTTCCTGATTCTGTATATGAAGATGAATAATAAGAATAAATTGGTATGGGGGAAGAGAGGTAAAACAAGAATTATAAATACCACAGTAGTATTATTAATGTGATGAGATTCTTGCATTTCTACATATACTGTACCTTAAATGTCAGTAATAGAATATAATAAACAATGAATTAGGCCATTAGGGTACTTTGAAAAGCTGTAAAAATTATTTTTTTACATAAAACCCTACATTTATTTTAGGAAACAGGTGGCATTGGAACATGACAGACCCTGGCAGTACCACAGAGCTCCCTATACAGAAGAAAGGCAAGCTAGAGATGTGGTTTAAGGATTATCAAGATGGGCGAAATATGCACAGTGACAGCTCCAGTACTGACTCTCTAGACAGCTGGATAATTGAAGATAGAAGGTGCCACCAGAGACCATCATTAATCAGAACAAAGGCTGAGAAAATCCCAATGTTTGATGAATTCTTCGATCGTGAATTTTAAACTTATTGTTGCTAAACACATGCACTGTAAATATGATAAATTAGCACTTTCTCTGTAAAAAATGGAAATCGTCCTACTGGTACATTTAAAATATCATTGTAGCTACATTCTACAATAACACAAAGGGCAACACATCGTATGACCAAAGAGATCCTAAGATACCAGACTTTCTCTTTTGTACAATAATGAGTTTTAGGAAAACTAGATTAGGAATTTTAATTTAATACATTTATTTGACAATAAACTGGGAGGCAAATAAACTGTCTCTGCATCTATCACTAAAACGTTTTATAACACGCTTGAACATGGCTGTCTGTCTCTGCTCTTTTGTATTTTGGGCTAAACAATAACATTTCATTCAGACATTCATAACATTATTTATTAATCAACTAACCAAGGGCTGAAACTCTTGTGTGACCTATACTGCTCTAGCTTGTATTAGCACATTTATATGGTAGTCTAACTCTGGCACAGGGCATTCTAATGGTCTTATTTGTGGGTAATCATTCAGACCTTATGATGTTATATTCAGTTTGGCCTAATGTATCCCCTTGTCTAAACAAGCAGATCGATGTATGTTTTGACAGCTTTTTTGTGACAGTGATAACACACACATTAAAGGTAGCCTTGTCTTGTAGCTTAAGATTGGTATTTTTATGAATTTTCACAGGGTAACTGTTGCAAAGCCTTATTGTTTGGCATATAACCGGACTAGCAGCCAATCATGGTCGTGGCCGCCGGTCTGGCCCCTTCTGCTTGCTTCCGTGTATGAAAAATTCATAGAAGGTAAGCAGAAGGCAGCTGTGGGAACGAGGGCTGGTAGGTATAACTAGCTGCCGATTTTAATGGATTTGAATTGATTTGACTAAGCAAGGTCTAGGTTTTGGGGGTTTCCAGTGGACACAAGAATTTTTGTTTAGGGGGCAGACACACCCTTTAAAGTCATGCTAATTGTTTGTGAATCGGTTTACATGACTTTAGCCCTAGTGGCTGTATTAGCCACTGGCTGTGAACAGGGCTAATGCTGTTTAAAAAGGGGGGGAGATTGGCAGCTGCTCTTGCAACCACAACAACCCCCCTCCGGTGTTGGTAAATGGGGAGCGAGCGATTGGGTAAGTAGCTCCTGGCTCCTGATCGTTTTATTTTAGATAAGACATAGCTCCTTTACCTCCTGTTCTTCAATGAAATTAAATGGCCAAATTTGATTTTTTGAGTAGAGATACCCATTAAAAGCAAAGAACCCTAAAGGTGGCATAATCTATAAGACTTACTACCGACCGAGCGCTCACGCGAGGTCGTCGATGCTGGCCGGAACCGCTTCCCCAATTACATTTGACCGACATGCAATCGCAAAATGAATGGGATTTTGCGATCGCATGTTCGGTCAAAAGTAAGATAGGGAGAAGGGGTTCCGGCCAGCATCGACGAACATCGCGTGAGCGCTCGGTCGGGTAAGTAAGATCTTATAGATGTATGGCCACCTTAACAGTAAAAAAACCATCCTATGTTGATGTTGAAATCTTGAGCCATATTTTAAAAGGCTATTTTGCGTCCTTTTTAACGATTGAATTGATCGCCGATACAATACCATTGCAAAAGTGTACTACCGAATGATATTGTACAGCCGAATGGTCATAAATGTATAACTGCTGCCGTACTTTTACGATAACCTGTGGTATCAGAACTTTCCGATACCACTGGTTAATAAATTTGACCCTTTCTTGTTTTTTTGTCCGGAAACTTTTATTATAAATGTGAATATTATTAATAGAGAATCAAAAACATTAATATACCGTAAAAGTGAAGGCATATGAAGGCAAAGAGTTATTTTAATGCTAAACACATATATAGAAGGCTAGATATAGACTGAAGCCTCTTTGCAAATCTAACTCTACTCTCCTTAACTGTATATTTCCTCTCTGTCAGTTAAGAATGTTATGTGTGTACCATATGTTGTGTTTCCTAAGATCTAATATCCTAGTTAATGACATACCTTTGTAAAATCCCATTACCCCTCGTTACTTCTTCAAATGTTAATGAAATGTAATTATTAGAATTTATGTTCAACAACATACCAGAATAATATTAATGGATTATTAATATGTAAGGATTTATATTATTACAAAATGAATATAATAAAGATTATAAAAAGGTGGCATCTATGAGGATTAAAGACCTGTTAAAGTATTATTAACTATTAAACAGCCTATTATTTTTTAATACATTAGTAGATAAGAACTAGTAGAACTAGTAAGAAATTTTATTTGAAGTCTCTGCTTGCCTGTATGATTAACTAACTGTCAGCCTGGAATCCACTGTGTGTTCTACATTCTATGTAATCTGAGTTACATCTTCCTTCTTACTTGGTAAGTGAAATTGAAAAAGAACATCAGTCCGTAAAGTGCAATAAAACACCAGCAGGTCAAAGGCCTCAACGACTAAAGTTACTAATCATACTGAATTACACATGACTTTTTATGCCTGAAAGACATCCACTTTCAACAGATCGTTCCACGCTGATTTGATAGACTACAATATAAAAGTGCCTAATTGGCTAAAAAACAAATCTTTTTATCTGTTTGGTGTTAATTAAGGGGTTACACTAATGTATAGGGGTTTAAATTGTTTAGTTCTGTAAGGATTCTCAACCATTTCCTGTACCCAAAACCGAACAGGTGCACATTTGGTCTGAAAGAGACATTTGTGTTTTTGTGCAGTTCTATTTAAAGAGAAAAGGCAAATATGTTAAAACCAATTTCCAATAGAGATCAGTAGAACATGCTTATGGCACAGTGTGATTGCAGTGAGGATTATTGCACTTCTGGCAGCCAGTTAATGTTTTTGTTACTCTTTGTTGGGAATATGTGTTTATCTGTCCCTTGCCCTACCATGCTTGCAATGACTTCATTTGTATGTATGTATGATTGTATGTATAATCATTTATTTTATAAAGTATATAAATAGGGGATAGGTGCAACCAAATAAACAGATGTTAAGGTGCAACCAAATGAACAGATGTATGTATGTATGTATAGTTTATTTATATATAAATTAAAATGACATAATAAAGTTTCATACATAGGTTAGGAAAACATATATTTAAATTATGGATGGTTAGCTATGAGTGCATTAGGACTGGAATCCCTGCCCTGAAGAGCTCATAATCTAAGCGATTGTATTTCCATTTATACAGCTCTGATTAATTCCATATTGGTACATTGATTAGCACAGCAAATAGAAGGAGACTTTTTTTGCTGCAAACCTTCCACTACAGAATCTTACTTACCTCCTACATGAACAGAGAGCACTGTTTATTAGTTGACCTTTCTTTGAAATGTTAAACCGGAACATTTTACAACAGGAAAACATTTACCGAATGAACAGTAAAAATCTGAAGGCTGAAAATGAGTTCTGACTTCATGTCACCATTCAAAAAGCCAGGACAAGCAGATTTATTAATGGATTGATAAAGGCAACCCAAGTTCTAAATACTTTACTGTAGTGTAGTGGACCCTATCCCACACCCAACTGCCATATTTGTTTGCAAAAAAAAAGAATCTGTAATGTACTTACAGTGCATCGTTCCCCCCGGTATTCTGCCTTGCCGTGTCTGTGATTGGCTGCCTCTCAGCATTTTCCTGCAAGCAGAGGGCCGGGTCTGAACACCAGGGGAACGAGGCTCTGTAAGTATCTTTCTCATTCTTTTTTTTGCAAACAAATATGGCAGTCAGGGGTTGGATAGGGTCCACTACATTACAGCAAAAGTTTATATGAGAGGTGGAGATTAACTTTAATTCATGACAGCATTCCTCACAACATATCCATTGTGCTATGATGCAAATGTATAATCATCGCTGTGTAGGAATTAGCCCCAGTGCATTCGGTAGGTAAAAGAATATTTCTGGTCTCTTAAACGTCAGAGTGACAGGTGCTGGCATCCTGCATGTGTGTCTAGTAAAGTATTCAGAGACTTGTTGGATCTTTTAAGGAGTTTCTTGACCTCTCACAGACCCCAGCTGAATTACTGGTTAGTATGAAGGGCTTCGGTTGTCTCACAGTGGCAGCTGTGTGGAACCTTAGACAAGCAATGTCACTTTAGAGAACAGTTTGAAATGTTTTAAGCCTTGTACACACAGTAGATAATAGTTTAGTAAAGTGGCCAGTAGTGATAAGCCAACCTGCTTTCGAGACGGAACTGCTGGTTTAAAAATTTGTGGATCCGGTGGAACTTTTTACATTTCGATGGATGAAAGTTTGTAGAATTTCAGTGAAATGCAGTGTCGAAAATATTCAAAATTCTATGTTGAAATTCAATGTTGAAAATAAAAAAATTCTGCTGCCATTGACTTATTTTATATTCTGCTACCAGGACTTAGCATGATGGTTTTGTTCATCTCTAGTGGCCAGCAAATGATCACTCTAGTCAAGAATCTAGTGTGTGTATAGACTTCCTGATATTGTTTAGTGATCTCTCATGGTGGATCACGAAACATTTTCAGGGACCACTTGCTCACCAATTCCCTGTCATGGTTACTGCAGAGAAACTGTTATGGATCAGCACTATAGCTAGCCTTGTGTGGCCTTAAAAACCTTTGTACCCGTGCTTCCACATGCTACTGCCCTAAAAACAGTTACCTGCCCCCAATTGCAAACGATAAATTAAGCATATTATAATACATAAGGTTCTGGCATTTCAATGGGGAGGTACAGTGGCGAGAATCTATATAATCAGTCACTTAATGATGTCACTGAGTGACTTCCTGTATTCCACTGCCCATCCCCATTTCTCTCTCCCTGTCTGTATTAGTAATGTAGATAACAAGCCCGTTTTTGTACACTGACTGACTGACTGAATTATTGTGCTCATAAGGAGTGAGCGCATTCCTGTGTCATAATTGACTCGGCCGCTTGCTCCTCCTTATCAGCACAATAATTCAGTGAGTCAGTGTAACGAACTGGAACAGCACGAGTGAGAGACAATGTTTATTGTCTTCTTTTAGTTTGAGATAGAGACGACAGTTAACTATTTGTATGTAGAAAAAAAAAGCTTCTTATCACATTACTAATACAGGGAGGGGGGGAGACAGTGTCTGTGCTGGATTTTTCTTCTTTTTCTTAACCATATATATTATATGAAATAATACGCTACCTACAGAATAATATATGGATATTACTTCCCCTCAGAGTTCCCTGGCCTCTATAAAAGCACTTGGCCTAACAGCCTCGTGCTTTTATATGTTCAGGGAACTCCTCAGTGGCGTAATCTCCTTATATTACACTGTAGGTAGCGTATTATCCCTTATATTGGATGTATAAGTAACCAGATATTTAAGTAGAATTATTACCCCCATTCTGGCAGAGGGAGCTAGTTCCTCTCTCCATCCAGTCAGTCATGTGACTGCTGACAGGTGAAAACCTCTTCCAAAATAATGGGGGCAATAACCAAAATATCTGGTTAGAAATGTAACAAAGTGCTAAAACAGCAGTTGGGTTTAGGGTAAAATAAATGACAAGTGTTTTGTTTTAAAGGGCATGTCCACCCCCAAAACTATAATCCCCAACTACTGGCCCCACCATGTAGTGTAGTTTAATCCTTACCTCACATCCCAGCTCCATAGGGTTTTCTGGTAGTGCCCCCCCAAAGTCCCAAAAACTGCCCACCAGGAGGCTAGCAGGTCCATATAGGACACTGCCTGCTTCCTGCCTCCCGGTGATTTTGGCCATGCGTACTGCAGCTCTTCTCCCCCCTCCCTCTCCCTCCTCTCTCGATTCCCCCCCTAGCGTATAACCATTAAAGTATAAGATTGCCCCTGGTCTCCCAGACCCAACCGCTCTATTTATAGTTTATGAAGCTCCCCCAACTTTACTTACCTCTCCTCTTTTCTCCGGCGAAGTGAGCTGCCGCAGCCGCGTCCGTGATTGGCTGCGCTCAGCCAATCACAGACGCGGCTGCGGTCCCGCCCCTCTGCTTGCATTTTCTAGCACAGAGGGCGGGAGCGCGGCGGAGGAAAGAGGGGAGGTAAGTAGAGTTTGGGGGGCTTTTTAAAAAAATAAATAATGCGGTTGGGGCGGGAGCCCATGGGGAATGCCATATAAAAAAATAAAAATTCGGGTGGACAGCTCTTTAAGTAAAAAACTTAAAGGGTAACTGTGGTCTCAAATTCTTCCAAACTAGTAATAATTATATAAAAGCCTTCCACGACCTCAAAATAAAACCTAAATGACATCTCTAGATAAAAATTTGTGAGCAGTTATTGCTGGAAAGTTTCCGCAATATTACTTCCTGCTTGAACACTTCTGTTTTCAGCCATGTGACCAGCCTCATCCTGAATTAATAGGCTCTCCTTCTCAACTGTCAATTTTTTCTCTAGGTTCTTCCAAATTCCCCAGATTAAGTCTTAACTGAGCATGCTTCTTTCCCGTGGGATGGGTGGGGCAGAGGTCAGGTGATGTCAATCAACTACGGAAGCAGGAGTTTAAACATTTATCCCAATATAATTTCTCACAGGCTCCAGCCAGAGATGTGATTGTTGGCTCATTTTAAAGGATATACTGCAGGCTTTCATTAACCCTCACTTGTTTTGAGACCACATTTGCCCTTTAAGTTTTTGTTAAATATATACTTTGAATTGGTTTGAAAGCGCATTTTGGAAGGCAACACACTGTGGAAGCACAAAGCCCTATTTATGTGTGTCTGAGTGTGCTGTAAGATTTTAAACTCAATAACATTTCCATTATGATAAAAGACTGCGTATAAATTACAAACTTCCTTTTGAATAAATACATAGATTTTAATTATTGTGCTTTTATTTTATAATTTTAACATAGTGGCAGGAGGGTTTTTATTTCATGTCTGTTTAACGTGAGTGAGTGAAAACTGTAAAGAAATTAGCCAATAACTTGGGAAAGCTTCCACTGATCCCTTTGTTAAAGACAGACACTTCACCGCTAACCGAGTGAGGAAAAACATCCAGAAAATGGGAACATAAACAAGAAGTTAAAATGTATGTATGTATGTATAATTTTATTTATAAAGCACCCACTTGGGTACGCAGCGCTGTACATTATAAAATACAGAGTATGCAAACAGTTCATACATAATGGATAAATTGATATAAGTGCAGCATGCCTTGACAAATTAGGAATGAGAACCCTGCCCTGAAGAGCTTACAATCTAGGTGGGAGGGACAACATAGAGATACAAGTGGGGGGATGGGTACAATGTGCTTAAAGGGCTAACAATCATTTGTTGTGCTGATGCTCAGAAGGTAGGAAGCAGTCTAGATTTGAAAGTATTAATGGATGTCACCAGGCGAAGTGGAGAGAAGGAGAGAGTTTAAAGGTAGTTAGCACAAGAGATAATGGTTTAAGGCGGGGGAGCAGCAGTGTAAAGGTGGCCATACCTACGAACAATAATAGGTAAATCCCATCGTGGAACGTGACAATCTTCCCATGAAAATGCAACCAAGCAGGGAGTGTCAGCCCAGATAAATGACCCAAGGTAATTTGTTAGGACTTCCATACTGGGGTTACCTTGACGTGGTTGGAAGTAGAGATGTCCGAACTTCGCAAAATCCGGTCCACTCGAGGATCTGCGAATTTTCGGAAAATTAGAAAATTAGAAAATCCGTGAGCGGACCATTCGCGATATCCGCTGTTCGCGAACGAGGTAAATCTGCCCTCACTAGTTGGAAGGCTTTTCACTTTTATGCATAAAATTGTAACTAAAACCCCCCATGTTTTTACTGTTTGCACTAGCATAGATATTATGATATATGGGGCCCAGGTATGTGCATTGATCATCTCTTTTCTTGTTTGTTCTAATGTTTTGGTCAGATCAGTTGCACTTCCACTATATGTTATTATAATGTTGCCATAGCAGTGCTCCCAAGCCCCCCTTTCTGTTTATGTAATGTAGCAGAGTTTCTCTGCAGGAAGATAGACCAAGCTTCATGTGGTAGTAGCACCCCAACACATCCCTTTAATTGGAGGTTTTACACCTTGAATACTAGGAGGCTAGTATATAGACCAGTATTAAGGAGGCCACAGGAAAAAGAAAGAAGCGAAGATGAAAGAGTAGAGACAGTTTATATATGATTAGAGCCTCTGGAGGAATAAGTAGGGGGGTAGAAACGCAAGGACGACAGCAGGTGGAAATGTTGCAGGGTCCAGGGTTGGGAGCAATATCCCAGCAGCAAGAAGGAGAATAATAAACAAGGAGTGGAGCTACGGATTTGTACTGAGTTACCTGGGCTGTTTATACTTGGTGAAGGGAACAGCATAGGGATAGGAAGGTGGGAGTGGGAAGGAGGTTTTGAGCCAGGGAGTAGATAAGACTAAAGCAGAGCACAATTGTAAACATTGTTGAAAAACTGTAAAGGTAGAGTTTGCCTTGTTAATCTCCTGTTTGAATTCACATATAACTAACTTCACTTTGAGCTTCAGTTTGGATGGACTTCCCTGCAAAGCTTCCCCCTATGCTGTGTCTAAATTTATAAGGATAAAATCAGACACAGTACAGGGAAATTAAGTAATTAGAGAGTGCAATTACCACACAAAGTGATGACCAGCTGTGCAAACACAGTTTCCCAGAAATCTACCTTCATAGTTTTGGCCTTTTAAAACAGCAGGAGTAACAGTTCTCAGTTTTTCCCTCCCCCCATTTCTTCAGTGTAGAGACCGATGGTCGTGACTTTTTTACGAGGCCAAACACATAACAATCAGTTTCAGTTTGCTGAAAACAAATTCCAGCAAGTCCAACTTAGTACTTGATGTGATTATTTTGCATTATCATGATTGTACAAACAATATCAGTCATTTCTGGCTACCTTTAAGCAGGTACACAATGTCATGATCTTTAAAAGATGACAGAAAGAATCTCAAGATCAGGTACACACAATTCTGCGTGTTCTTCTATATAAAGTATAGGGAGAACTTCAGGGATGCCACATTCACAGATCCAACGGAATAGTCCCTTTATGGTAAAGTGTGTTACCCAGCTTTAGAAACACACTGAATGATCCATTCGAAATAGTTAGAAAAAGTTGTTGTTGGGACCCACACTGGGCAGCAGGCTGATTTCCGCAAAAATGGAAAAGATTGAAAAGTTGGCACATAGAGGGGTTGGGATTAAAGGGCATGTCCACCTTTTTTTTTTTTGATATACATTCCCCCTGTCCCCCAGCCCCAACCGCTATATTTTATTATTAGAAAGTGCCCCAAACTTTACTTACCTTCCCTCTTTCCTCCGCCGCGCTGCCAGCCCCTTTGCTTGCGAGAAAATGCAAGCAGAGGGGCGGGACCGGCAGTCCGGCTGCCGGGAGTTCAGTGTGGCGGAGGAAAGAGGAAAGGTAAGTAATGTTTGGGGCACTTTCTAATATAAAAATATAGCGGATGGGGCTGGGGGACAGGGGTAATGTTATAGCAAAAGGTTTTTACGCTAGGGGGAGGGAATCCTAATCGGGAGGGGGGGAGGGAGGGTAGAAGGGCTGCAGTACGCATGCCAAACTTCTCAGGCGAGGCAGGAGGCAGAGGCTATATAGACTTGCAGTACTCCGGTGGGCGATTTTTGGATTAGGGGGGGATAGCAGAAGAACCAGATGGAGCTGGGATGTAGGTAAGGATTAAACTACACTACACAATGGGGCAGTAGTGGGGGGGATTATAGTTTTGGGGGTGGACATGCCCTGAATTCTCCCTAAATATGATCATTACATAGGACAAACATTAAAGGACATGTTTCTTTAAGATACACAAAACTACACATACGCTATTCTTGCACAAAGCATTTGCCCAAAATGGGCTGTGAGGATTTGACACTGATGAATTCCGCCTCAAAAGTTCAGAAAGATATATTATTCTTTCAGTGTGGATTCTGGGTGAAAAAAAAATCACCAAAAAGCTTAGTGCAGGAATAAATGTGCCCCTACATATTGTCAGGAACTCCTATAGTAATGAAAATGAGTTTTGACTAAAGCTGGGTACACATAGTAACAATCTTTGGTAAATGACAGACAGAATTATTTTTCAAAAATAAGGGGAACACACAGTCCCGAACATTTGGGACTGAAATGTTTCCCATAACTAACTCCCTATACTTTAGTACAGGGGGCCAGCCGCAGGCGAGTGAAATATTTGTAATGAAACAACTTCAGTGACAAACGTTTGTGCGTTACACACATAGTAACAAAGGTGATTCCATTGGTATCATCCCCCTTTCGTTCATGTGTGTACCAGCTTAAGGAATTAGGAACCTAGTTAAGAGTAGTGATGGACCCAAACTCGAACCAGATATGGTAATTTTGTGATGGGGTTCAGAACTGCTAGATTTGATAGTGTTTAGGTTTACAATACCTACTGAATATATGGGTATTAAATAATTTGATAATTCTCGAATTTACAAGCCGTTCGCTAACCCTAGAATGTATCATTCGGTAACCCTCAAATGTAATGTTCGTTTTCGCTAACTCTCGAATGTAGCCTTTGACTTTCGGTAACCGTCGAATGTATCGTTCAAATTCGGTAACCCTCGAATGTAGCGTTCGGTAACCCTCAAATTGGCCTTAACCCTCGAATGTAGCTTGCGCAAACCCAACAATTGCCCGCTCGTGGGGAAAGAAGTGTTTAAACAGGTTTTGGTGATAGTGACTAGAGATGGACACAAAACCGAACACGAACATGAGTTCAAGCCGAACTTTAAGAGTTCGGACAAACTCAAACTATTCAAACTAGTTCAGGCTTGAACTAGTTCGTTTTTCCGGACTCAAGGCTGTGTTATTCAATAATTATCGAATTTACGGGCCGTTCACTTACCCTCGAAAGTATTGTTTGTTTTCGGTAACCCTTGAATGTACAGATCGTTTTCGCAAACCTTAGAATGTACTGTATTGTTCGCTAACTCTCAAAAGTATCGTTTGTTTCTGATAATCCTCGAAAGTATTGTTTGTTTACGGTAACCCTTGAAAGTATCGGTCAATTTCGGTAAGCCGATGTTACCGGCGTCTTGATCCGATGCAACGTCTTCGGGCTAGTGACACCAACACCACTGAGGTCGCCAATGCCAGGCAGGCTCACTGCGGCCAACAGTGAGCCCGCTGGCACTGCCGGCTTCAGCAGAGCCAATGTTGCTAGCCTCTTCTTTCTTTATCCATCTACAGCGTTGCCATTTGAGCTCCGCGGAGGAAGTCCTAATCCGTTTCTGATTGGTCAATTTTTCAATGATTGGTTTACATTTAATGTAAACCATGTAAACCAAGCATTGAAAAATTGACCAATCAAAAACGGATTAGGACTTTCTGCAAACCTATATAAAGAGGTGCAATCCTCCGCGGAGCTCAGATTCCATCGCAGTAGATGGATGAAGAAAGAAGCGGCTAGCAATATCGGCTCCGCTGAGGCTGGCGGTGCCAGCGGGCTCACTGTTGGCCGCAGTGAGCCTGCCTGGCATCGGCGCCCTCCGTGGTGTTGGTGTCGCTAGCCTGAAGTCGTTGCGTCGGATCAAGATGCCGGTAACATCGGCCTCGTGGAGGCCACCGGTGCCGGAGGTACCCCTGGCAGCCACAAGGGCCCTTCCAAGGGCCGCAAGGGCACTTATAAGTGCCGGGAGGGGGGTCCTGGTTCGAGCTGTGGGACCCCTTAAGCCCCAAAGGGCCAGAAAGGGTCCTTGTAAGGACCCAGGAGGGGGCCCGGTTTCGAGCTACGGGACCCCCGAACTTCCAGCCGGGTGTTGGCCGTCGGCAATCCACGAATGGCCTATTTCGTGAATCTCCGGCCATTCGAGTGCTCTACGTCCAGTTTTTATGCTGTTCCCCGGACCATCTCTTTTTGGCTGGGGCAAAATTAGCACCATTTTTTACTTTTTTATTAAATCTCCCTGTAGGTATTTAGAAAATGTTATAAATACAAATCTTTTTAATCTCCACTGTTAAAACCACCAAAAAAGGATTAAAAAAACTGTTTTTTAGCTCTATATTTAGGGCTCATGCTTGGTAATATTTTTTGAAGCTTTAGTTGTAGCTTCTGCACTGTGATTATCTCAATTGGGCAGATTTAAGGTTCCCAGAAATTTCATTTTTTAGACCTAAAAATATGCAAGGACATAGGTGATAAAACCGCAGGAATGTGAATTCCCAGATAAAACGATAGGTGGTCAGGCGCTGAAGGCATACTCGGGGACTCCGGGCATCACATTATAACAGGCCATGGAAGATATACAAGAGCAACTAAGGCTCTTAACTGGGGCTGTTAACCAACTAGCCAAAAGGGTAGTGGCCCAGGAAAATAGGTCTCCTCCAGTCGCTCCACTTCCCATTTTCGAACCCAAGGCCCCGCTACCTGAGAAATGTAATGGGGAGCACAGCAAGTTCATAACTTTATGAACTCTTGTAAGTATATTTCATGCTACGTCCTCCTCCACTGGTTCTGAATCCAGAAAGTTGCCCTGGTGATATCCTCCTTCAAGGGGACCTGCAGACCTGGGCATTTGGTCTTCCAGATGATAGTCCATTTTGTTACTGTGACCACCTCTTTGACGCCATGGCCTTCTCTACTCAAATTGATCATACCACCACTGCTGAGGACAAGATTAGGAACCTTCATCAGGAAAGAATATGAGGCTGCGTCTCGGTGCTGAGCGGTGAGTACCTGCTGGAATGATTCAGCTTTAAACAATCAGTTTGTCTTTGGCCTCCCGGAGTCTATTAAAGACGCTCCTACTGATTCCCTTGACAAATCTGTAGCCTTGGCCATCAAAATTGATCGTAGGTTTAGGGAACGTTCTCAAGAGAGATTACTGGTTACTCAAGGGCCTTCTAGGTCATCGTTGACTCCTTCTGTTCTCTTCCATCTTCGCCAGAAGAACCCATGCAATTGGGTATGTCCAAACTTTCTCTGGCAGAAAAGAACAGAAGGCATCAGAAAGGACTCTGTCTTTACTGTGGCACGGTGGGTCACTTCGCTAAGGTGTGTCCTAAAAAAGGGTCCAGGAAGGTGGGAAACATCAGCCTCTAGGCGAGTTAGAGTAGGGCTACCTAGGCGATCAGATAATTCCTCCCAATGTCTAACCCAATAAAATTCTGTTACCTGTTAACATTTCTTGGGGTTCTAGTGTTTTCCACTAGAAATTTCATGGACCGTACTCTGGCCATGTCCATTGGTATTCCACCCAAACCACTTCCAAACCCCATTCAAGTTTTGGCCATTAATAAGACCCCCCTCCTTTCCAGCATTCCTGTATGTAGGACACCAGAGATTACTGTCCAGGTTGAGTCAGGTTATCCTGAGGTTTTAAGATTCTTCTTCTTAGATATTCCATCCAATCCCGTCATCCTAGGTCTACCTTGGTTCCGTAAGAATAACCCAGTCATAGATTGTCCCACTGGTCAGATTATCAGGTGGGGGCTTAATCATGAAAACCCGGTTCTTTCTGTTACTGATCTTTAAGTCCTACCTATATGTTATCATGATTATCTTGATGTTTTTCCCCACAGGCTCCCTCCCTCCACACCAAAACTCCCTCCACACCAGCCTTATGAATGCCCCATACTGAATGCACTTCACCCAGTCACGTTCTATACTGACCACAAGAACCACAAGTATATCGAGAGTGCCAAGAGGTTAAACTTAGACAGGCACGTTGGGCTCTTTTCTTTTCCAGGTTTCTTTTTAGAATTTTACAGACCAGCGTCTAAAAATGTAAAGGCGGACACGTTGTCTAATAGTTTTTCTGATTCACCTTCCAATTCTGAAGCCATGCCAGAACCCATTCTTCCTCCTTCTTGTTTTCTGAATGCCTTGTCTCCTTCTTAGTTGTTACCTAATCTTTCTGATCTTTTAAGTACTTTTCAGTCCGATGTTCCTCATGGTAAACCTTCTAACTGTTTGTTTGTTCCTCCTAAACTCTGTTTTCAAGTCATTCAGCAGTTCCAGGAATCTAAATTATCTAGGGGAGAAAAAGACCCGCGAGCTTCTGTCCCGTCATGTGTGGTGGCCTACTATGTCCAGAGATGCTCAAGTTTATATTAAAGCCTGTGTAGTTTGTGCATGCAGTAAGATGCCTAGAAATCCTTCTCATGGTACTTAAATGCCCCTTTCTGTGCCCACCACTCCATGGTTCCAGATCTCCATGGATTTTATAGTCAACCTGCCTGTCTCTCTAAAGGTCAACAGTTATTTGTGTGGTAGTTGATCGCTTTAGCAAGATGGCCCACTTTGTCCCACTTAACAAACTTCCCTCTGCGAAAGAGTTGTCTCTTTTATTGATCAGGCACATTTTTCAACTCCATGGGATTCCCGAAAATATAGTCTCAGATAGAGGGGTCCAGTTTATAGCACTTGGCTGGGTATCTCTCTGTCTTTTTCCCCCTCCTTTCATCCTCAGTCTAATGGGCAGACAGAAAGAACCTAATAATCACTAGAACAATATCTCCATTGTTTTAATTCAGGAATCTTGGGCAGAGTTTCTACCTTTGCCGAGTTGCATATAACAAAAACTATTCATTCTTCTACAGGTACTCCTCCTTTCTACTGCATTTACTGTCATCATCCCAAAGCATCTTCTTTAACTGGATCAACTTCTGACTTCCCTCTTCTGGAAAATTGGTTTCAACATATGTCTATCTGACGCCAGTTACAACAAAATCTAAAAAAGGCTCTTCCTGTCAAAAAGAATTTGCAGACAAACATCGATCCAAGGAACCGGAATTTTCTCCTGGTGATCTTGTTTGGGTTTTAAAGTTGGCTTTTAAATTCATTGGTCCGTATCCCATATTTCAGAAGGTTAACAGAGTAACCTACAAAGTGGCCTTACCTCCATCTAACAAAAGTACCAATTAATTTCATGTTTCATCACTGAAATAAAAGTAGGCTTCTATGGATCACCTAGAGAAGCCTTCTTTGAAGGGTCCAGTGGCCCCTTGTGAGGGGGGGTAATGTCGGGAGAAAGCGCTTACCTGTCTCGCGCTCCAGCATCGGGTCCGTCAGCCAGCCTCTGAGGTCTTTGGGTGCTTCTGTCGCAGCTGACGTCATCAGTCAGCATCTACAGTCTTCATGCGCGAGCGCCTCCTCTAGGCTGGTACAGCCTATGAACAAATTATTTGTGTATTGGAAGAGTCACACATAAAGAATTTAATTTCACAAAGGACGAAGTGCATATTTCTATCAGATATCCTTGTCTTTATATATGCACTTATTTGGCCAGGTGGAAGGACTTAAATAATGTGAATTAAATAAAGAAAATTAAAAGAGTGGAGGGTAAAACATAAGGCGCTGTAATTAGTTATAATTTTACAGCATAAACAAATGTAATTTGGATCCACATTTTACTGGTGTCCAGTTATGGACTGAAGGAGCACAAATGCACACTGGGGCAAATTAATTATAGAAGTTAACAGTAGGAAATTAGTGTTGGTGACAGATGATTGGTTTGCTCCTCCCTACCCACAGTTGTAACATCTTCCCCTGACCTCTGTCCACATGACTGTTTTTAGAATTAGGACTTGTTAGTCCCTTGTATACATTTTAAATATAAATAATAATAAATTATATCCTAACAACACTAATCTCAATTTCTATTTTTGAACCTTCTCTGATGTGCAATATGAACAATTGCAATTTTATACACAAAACAGAATTAGCAGGGAGATTAAATAAAAGTTCTCATCGATAAAAATGGTGATAATTTTGCACCAACCAATCAAATCTTATTTAACATTTGAAAGCTAACATTTGATTGGCTGGGGCAAAATTAGCACAATTTTTAACGATAAGAACTTTTATTAAATCTCCCTGTAGGTATTTAGAAAATGTTATAAATTGTTTGTGAAGTTTCTAATACAAAAACTTTAATCTCTACTGTTAAAACCACCAAAAAAGGATTTTAAAAAAAGTTTTTATTATCTCCAATAAAAGGGCTCATGCCTGGTAATATTTTTTGAAGCTTTAGTTGTAGCTTTATTATTTTTCTTCCCAGAAATTTCGTCTTT
The DNA here is from genome assembly GCA_019447015.1 of Hymenochirus boettgeri. Taxonomy (NCBI): domain Eukaryota; kingdom Metazoa; phylum Chordata; class Amphibia; order Anura; family Pipidae; genus Hymenochirus; species Hymenochirus boettgeri. The sequence continues at coordinate 267,864,387 of CM033476.1, forward strand.
TAGACCTAAAATTATGATAAAAGAAACTTGCAAGGACATAGGTGATAAAACCGCAGGAATGTGAATTCCCAGATAAAACGATAGGTGGTCAGGTGCCTTGTTGGAAACTTTATTACTTTCAACAAATTTTCACAATCACAAATGAAGCACAGGGAAATATTTACATATTCACATTGAATGAAATATTTGATTGATTTTAAAAATCAGCATGAGCTGAGAACCAGACCTCATACCAAGGCTGCACTGGACATCTCAGAGCATTTGAAACTGGAATTGTCTGTGTTATTTTTACTCATGATGAACAGCAGCAGCTTTGGGGGTCTGAGTTTACCAATATGGTAATATAGAGACTCCTTCCTTATGTGAAAAAATGCTGGCACACACTGTGACCAGCACTATAACAGCTGGTTTGCCTGCCCAGAAAGCTGCTTCTCAGATCTGGTCAGTAGTGCTACCACCTAGACCTATCAAGGTTTTTCACAAGGATGCATAGATATAGAAACTGCTGGGTAGAAGGGGGACAAGGGGAACCACAACAGCTTTTAAAACCTTTAAACAATTAACAAAACCTTGGGTAATCTTGAATACCAACATTTTAGAATCTTCTTATTTAATATTTCCTATTCAAATGCTACATACTGCAAAAAATAGATACATTGTATATTTACCTTTACACACACACACACACACACATATTATAAACATGTACCAGCTATAACTCACGTTTAGCTCTTTATCTTTTCCAAAAGGTATCACTAGGATTTCTTCAACATAACGGCACCAATAGGTAAGTGGGAAAAATCATATTACTGAATGTGTAATTAGAGCTGTGTACAATTATTCCACTGATACAACAAGGGTGAGACTCCCATCATCTACTGATAGTAGGGAAGTCTCACAGCAAATCCTTATGCACATCCAATAGATGTGTTTAAGTTTGCTTTGTCTAAAGTAATGCTGTCTGTGTGCTATCTATCTATCTTTCTATATCTATCTATCTAACTATCTATCTATCATATATCTATATCTATATATATATCTATCTAATCTACTCTTCTATCTATCTACCTGTCTGTCTATCTATCTATCTATTATCTTATCTATCTATGATCTATCTATTATTATCTATCTATCATCTATCTATATTATCTATCTATCTACTATCTATCTATCATCTATATCTATCTATCTACTTCGTCTATCTATCTATCTATCTATCTATCTATCTATCTATCTATCTATCTATCTATCTGTCTGTCTGTCTGTCTTGTATGTCTGTCCTCTGTCTCTATTCTACCTACATAAGTCTGTCTGTCTGTCTCTCTGTCTATCTCTATCTGTCTATCAATCTCTCTTTGCCTATTTCTCTTTGTTATAGGTGAAAACATTGAACTGTAGTTCACCAAATTAAAGTTAATGTTATTGCTTATTCTATTTAAACATAACAGAAAGAGTGTATTCTTTTCTTTTTGTCTCTGACTAGTAGGCTAGTGGGAATGCCTACTTGTATACAATGATTACTTACTATTTTCAGCCTTTCAACACATCAGCACCCTTAGTCCATTGCAGGCATCCCGGCAAGGCCCTCTATCCATTGTCATTATATGTAGCTACAAGTTATATGAATAGCAAAATGTACATTCTCTAATTTAAAGATAACGATATTGACAATGATATTTAACAGGAGAGAGCACCATGGCGTCGACGGTGAAATGGCTATCTTCGGAGAGGCCGCCCAATATCCGAAGAGTGGAGAAAGAACGTTTGGAGGCACAAAGCAAACCTTTTGATGCCAAGAACACTGTATTCGTAGATGACCAAAAGGAACCTATGTGAAAGGTTAGTTACAGCCAGAGAATGCAAGGGCACCGTGAAGACTGATGATGGAAGGGTAAATATGGGAATCTCTATTAAACAATTTAACAGCAATATTCTGTTGTTCAGCTATTTAAATGTCAATCCTCAACAACATAATTGTAAGTAATGTTGCTCTTTTTTCCAATCCAGACAGTAACTGTGAATGAACCAAATCTACCCACAAAATCCCCCCAAGTATGATAAAATTGAAGACATGGCTATGATGACTCATCTGAATGAGTTCTGTGTTGTACAATCTCGCAGAGCGTTATGCTGCATGGATGATCTATGTAAGTAATAAGACATATTGTGGTATACTGGTATTTGCTAATGTCTTGTGATATATTCTATGACTTGTAACTAATCATTGGTATCACTACAGAGAAACAGAAATAGCAGCACTTTCAGATGAATGTGCTTATGTTTACTACATGAGTGTTAACACAGTTTAATGGTTTTCCTTCTTTAATATGTCAGCCTCGTGCTTTCCCTTTAATAGTTGATTTATTTACCATAATAACTCTTATAATAAGCCATTGTTTTAGAATATAATTTATAAAAATACATACATTACTACCTAAAGCAATTAGTATTTTCACTGTTATCTCTGGAGCTGGTGGTATTTAATAGATTTAAGTGTAAAGATCTTAAATCAATAACATTTCTCAGTAAATATATGCTATAAATTTACGTTCTAAAAATATTGCTACTTAAGCACATAAATCAGATCCTACTTGACAAAAAAATAGGTTATGTTAACCTTAGTCTTGCTTTCTTATTGCAGACCTACTCTGGCCTTTTCTGTGCTACCGTGAACCCCTATAAATGGCTGCCAGTGTACAACCCAGAGGTAGTTGCTGGCTACAGAGGGAAAAAACGAATTGAAGCTCCACCACATATTTTCTCCTTGTCTGATAATGCCTATCAAGCCATGTTAACAGGTAAAATGCATTTTACACTGTAGATAGACAGAGAGATAGATTAGATATATAGATGATAGACAGAAAAATTATATAGAGAGATTTGATTTGGTAGAAAGACATAGACAGACAGACAGATAGATAAAGATAGATTTGTATTAGACATACAGATTAGATGGATAGATGATAGACAGACAGATACAAAATAGAGAGAGAGATTTGATTTGGTAGAAAGACAGACATAGGCAGACAAATAAATGGATATAGATAGATATGTAGTAGATAGATAGATAGATAGATAGATAGATGATAGATAGATAGATAGATAGATAGATAGATAGATAGATAGAATGCTGTGAGGCTATTTCTACATATGCAGATTATTAAAAAAAATTCCCTATCTTTTATTTGCAGATCGTGAAAATCAATCTGTCCTGATTACGTATGTACCAAATTTCTTTCTTTTTTATAATCATTTTGGAAGTCTATACCTGTCTATATGTGTTATGCTCATGTGTCATTTTTATCTCCATACACCTCCAGTGGAGAATCTGGTGCAGGAAAGACTGTGAACACCAAACGTGTCATCCAGTACTTTGCAACAATTGCAGCTCTTGGTGATTCAGGAAAGAAAAAGGAATTAAGCAACAGCTTACAGGTAACAGGCTGTCATCACCCAGACTGAGCCCTTTAATACATTTTGCACAGTTTCTGTAACTACAGTCCAACCAGGTTTGTTTTCATCTGCACTCCCATATAAATTAATTGAAATCCTACGATAATAAAGATGTACCATAGTTTTTGCACAAACCTGGTTTAAGGGGAAAAACTACCACTTCAGGTGTAGAAACTTCATCAGTTGGAAATGCTGAAAATTTCCACCGTAAAACAGGGGGTATTCAATAAAAGTTCTTATTGTTAAAAATGGTGCTAATTTTGCCCCAACCAATCAGGTATTTTATGACATTTGAAAGCTAACATCTGATTGGTTGGGGCAAAATTAGCACCATTTTTAACAATAAGAAATTTTATTGAATCTCCCTGCTAGTTTCACCATCGTAATTTACTAGTTTCGATGGGCAAATTTCCGTGAACCCGGAAAGAACCCACTAAATCACTACTCAAGAATCCTCAGTTTCCAAAAACAAGTAACAAAGAATTGTAGTAATATAATGAGGTGGTTCCTCACATATAAACCCTGTCTTTTTATAGTTCCTTATATTTGTATAAGAAGAAATTCAGACTGTTTTGAACTAATAGCTAAAAATCTTACTTTAGGGCAATCTGGAGGATCAAATCATTCAGGCCAACCCTCTCCTGGAAGCCTTTGGTAATGCCAAGACAGTGAGAAATGACAACTCCTCCCGTTTTGTGAGTAGAACTGTAGGATGAGTTGTATTTTTTACCCATTCTGTTTGCTTGATGAAGTATTTACTTTGGATGTAACATTTAGGGTAAATTCATCAGAATCCACTTTGGAACTACAGGAAAACTGTCATCTGCTGATATTGAAACATGTAAGAATTATTTTTCCCATCAGTATTTCCTTAAATCTCTCATTCGTTTGTTCTATGTTAATGTTTGTGGCATTGGTTCCTTTATCCACAGATCTACTGGAAAAGTCAAGAGTCACTTTCCAGCTTTCAGCTGAGAGAAGCTATCACATCTTTTATCAGATTTTAACAAATAAGAAACCAGAGATTGTTGGTAAATATCATTCCCTTAAATAAAATGGTCTTGATATGACATAAAACAGAAGTGATACATACATGTTTTTGGTTTTCCCTTGTAACATCACACAATAATGACAATGCCATAGTCAGTGACTTGTCTTTCTTTGTTAAACAGAGATGCTTTTGGTCACCACCAATCCATATGACTATCCATCCATCAGCCAGGGTGAGATTGTGGTGAAAAGTATTGATGATGAAGAGGAACTTATTGCCACTGATGTAAGAAAATCAAAGTTATCTACGTGCCATCATATAATATATATATAGTCATGCTGAATTCAATATCATATTTGTATTTCTATGCAGACTGCTATTGACGTCTTAGGCTTCAATCAAGAAGAAAAAATGGGTATCTACAAAATGACCGGTGCTGTCATGCATCACGGCAATATGAAATTCAAGCAAAAGCAAAGAGAAGAGCAAGCTGAACCCGATAGCGCAGAGGGTATGGAAAACAATCACTTCATACCCGTTGTACCAGACACTAGTGGTTTTAGAGGCTAGTTATGTCATTTATTGCACTTTCTCTTGTTCTCTTTCAGTGGCTGACAAAATCGGTTACTTGATGGGCCTCAACTCTGCTGATTTACTCAAAGCTTTGTGTTACCCAAGGGTTAAAGTTGGCAATGAATTTGTGACCAAGGGGCAAACTGTACCTCAGGTAATGGTTTAGCAGGTCTTTATAAATGAACCTGGGGTCGTTTTTGATTTCAGAATCTGATGACTTTTTCCCCTTTCAGGTCTACAACTCTGTCGGAGCTCTGTGCAAATCAGTTTTTGAGAAACTGTTCTTGTGGATGGTCACACGTATCAACCAACAGCTCGATACCAAGCAGCCAAGACAGTTCTTCATTGGTGTGCTGGATATTGCTGGCTTTGAAATCTTTGATGTAGGGATAAAGCTTAAAAATTACATAACCGATACACCAAAGCCAATGTTAATAAACATATTAATGCTATTTTCTAATTTATAGTTCAACAGCTTGGAGCAGCTCTGCATCAACTTCACTAATGAAAAACTTCAGCAGTTTTTCAATCACCACATGTTCGTCCTGGAACAGGAGGAATACAAAAAGGAAGGCATTGACTGGGAGTTCATTGATTTTGGTATGGATCTGGCTGCTTGCATTGAGCTCATTGAAAAGGTGGGTCATCCATATCTGTTTAATCTCTAGAAATTCCTTTTTAAATTGTAAGGTTGTAGTCTGAACATTCTTAAACTATTTCCAGCCAATGGGTATCTTCTCAATCCTTGAAGAGGAGTGCATGTTCCCCAAAGCTACTGACACCTCCTTCAAGAACAAGCTCTATGAGCAACATTTAGGAAAGTGCAAGAACTTTGAGAAGCCCAAGCCCGGCAAAGGAAAAGCTGAAGCCCACTTTTCACTGGTGCATTATGCTGGTACTGTGGACTACAACATCTCTGGATGGCTTGATAAGAATAAGGACCCACTGAATGAGTCCGTTGTCCAGCTCTACCAAAAGTCTTCAGTTAAGCTGCTGTCTTTCCTCTACTCCAGCTATGCAGCCACTGATGGTAAAATTAGGCAAATGTTTGCTAATATTCCACAGTCGTTAGATTATAATTACAGTGGGTTTTGATGCTGATTTTGTTGTTCTTTTAAGCTGATTCTGGCAAAGGTGGAAAGAAAAAGAAGGGATCCTCTTTCCAGACTGTATCTGCTCTCTTCAGGGTAAGTTTACTACACAGGTCAAGAAATCATATATGTATGTCACATGATCATTCTAAGTTTTTAGTCATATATAAATAAGAATTGTAAATTCCTATACGTTTGCATTCTAGATAAGGTTACAAGGATACAAATGTGCACATTTATAATGCTATATGCATTCATGTTCTAATTATTTTTATTATTTTACACTAAACTGTTAAATATAATTTATTCAGGAAAACCTGAACAAGTTGATGACAAACTTGAAAAGCACTCACCCTCACTTTGTACGTTGTCTTATTCCAAACGAGACAAAGACTCCAGGTATATTTTCTATTCTAACTAATGTTTTACCTACCTGAATAAACAATCCTATATGGATACCTTAATGCAAGCCATTTTCTACCACTAGGTGTCATGGACAACCATCTACTTATCCATCAGTTGAGATGTAACGGTGTACTGGAGGGTATTAGAATCTGCAGAAAGGGATTCCCCAGCAGAATCCTTTATGCTGATTTCAAACAGCGGTAAATATCCTAAACACTGTGATAAAAAAATAAATAAATGTTGCAGCAGGATTTATAGTCCCAAACAACTTTAAATAAAACATCTAGGCCTTCCAACATAAGAACTAATGTATTGCCATTTTGTATTATTATTGTTTTTTTTCATAACTTTATCTGTAACAATCTAATGTTTTCAAAAATGTATTTGCCCTTTTTCAGTTATAAAGTACTGAATGCCAGTGCAATTCCAGAGGGTCAGTTTATTGATGGTAAAAAGGCTTGTGAGAAACTTCTGGGCTCAATTGATGTTGATCACACTCAGTATAAGTTTGGCCACACCAAGGTATTAAATTTTCTTTTTATTACTTACCGATATATAGTACATAGTATTGACTCATATATTTTACATTAAGTCTGGAATTACAGGCAGGTGGTTCACACAAACTAATTCAAAATCAGTTATTGTGACTTTCATTATGCCAACTGCTTAATTCCTTCAGCCTGCGCCAAAAACACCTGCGCAGCCAGCACAACAAATCTAGAATAAACTTTTTGTAGGATTAAGTGTAACTGTTTAATGCCAACTAAAACCCTTTTGGGACCCACAGCTAGATAACAATATTAAATTTGTGGCAGGCAATTAACCAGGAGCGATATCGGCTCTTTGTAAATCTCCTCTTTGTTTTATTTTGATACAATCATTTTTAAATCATTCTATTTTTCAAAATCCCTCTTATGCAATGTTTCATTACTCAAGGTGTTCTTCAAAGCCGGTCTTTTGGGTACACTGGAGGAAATGAGAGATGAAAAGCTGGCCCAAATCATCTCTCGCACTCAAGCTTTATGCAGAGGATATCTGATGAGGATTGAGTTTAAGAAAATGATGGAAAGAAGGTATTTTGTACAGTACATTTAGAAACACAAAGTGCGGCAGTAAACAGCATTTCACTACAATTAATTTTCTTTGCATATTTCACAAATAGGGAAGCCATCTTTGTCATTCAGTATAACGTAAGGTCATTCATGAATGTGAAACACTGGCCATGGATGAAATTGTACTTCAAGATCAAACCTCTGCTGCAGAGTGCAGAGACAGAGAAAGAGATGGCAAACATGAAGGAGGAATTCGAAAAGACCAAAGAGGCTCTGGCCAAGGCTGAAGCAAAGAAAAAAGAATTAGAAGAAAAAATGGTTGCCTTGCTCCAAGAGAAGAATGATTTATTGTTGCAAGTTCAGTCGGTAAGAGGATATAGACAGTGGTGCTAGATCTGTATATTCCTGTGCTTGTCTCTTATTCAAATATTCATATATTTAAATAGGAAGGTGAAACATTGGCCGATTCCGAGGAAAGATGTGAAGGGCTCATAAAAGTCAAAATTCAACTTGAATCCAAAATAAAGGAGCTAACAGAAAGACTTGAAGATGAGGAAGAAAGCAATGCCGAATTAACAGCAAAGAAGAGAAAGCTGGAAGATGAATGCTCCGAGTTGAAGAAAGACATTGATGACCTTGAACTTACTTTGGCCAAAGTAGAAAAGGAGAAGCATGCTACTGAAAACAAGGTATGGTGAAAGGTTTTTATTACAATAGAATAGATAATGTTCTGTTTAATAAGAAAATTAAATATAAATTTCCATTTTGACCTTAGGTGAAAAACCTTACTGAAGAAATGGCAACTCTTGATGAGAACATTTCAAAACTCGCCAAAGAGAAGAAAGCCCTTCAAGAAGCTCACCAACAAACACTTGATGACTTGCAAGCTGAAGAGGACAAAGTCAGTTCTTTGACCAAAGCCAAAACTAAGCTGGAACAACAAGTTGATGATGTAAGTAAAATTACTTAGAATATGCTTTATTATGTACAAAAAAGCACAAATATAAAAATGCATCTGAAAATGTGCAGCTACAGTTAAAAGAATAATACATGTATGTCTTCAAACAGTTGGAAGGTTCCCTGGAACAAGAAAAGAAACTGCGTCTCGACCTGGAGAGGGCAAAGAGAAAGCTTGAAGGTGATTTGAAATTGACCCAAGAAACCGTCATGGATCTTGAAAATGAGAAGCAGCAATCAGAGGAAAAACTTAAAAAGTGGGTATTTGTAATGTATTTGTATAAAGCAATGAAATATACCTGTTAATACGTTATACACTGATGTAAATGTTTTCTAAAACACAGGAAAGATTTTGAATTAAGTCAGCTGCAATCAAAAATAGAAGATGAACAATCCATGGGTTCTCAGCTACAGAAAAAGATCAAGGAACTGCAGGTACATTTTTGCAAGACATACACAATGGCACACTCATCATATTGCAATGCATGTCCGATACCTAAGTGCTAAATATTTAAAGCATTTCTTTTTGTTTGGAGACTCCCATTTAATAAGGTAAATGCAAGACAAGCATGGAATGATATTAGATAATAAAAATGCAGGGGCAAAAATTGGTCAATTATGGTTTCAAAGAGCAGCAACAGGGAGCACTGGAAAATATGTAATAACACATGCAACAGATTATTTGCAATCATGAATGATCACAGAAGTTGAATGTAAATTTCAATACCTCAAAACATTTTTAAAGTAATTTATATATGAATATATTATTAGGTAGATCCGTAGATATATTACACTTTCCAGGGTTCAATCCACGATTCTGGATGATTTGTAACACCCTGCAAGCTTGGTGTTTATGGTTTTGGAAAGGAATATCAAGACAGCTCTATAAAGCAAGCATAAACTTATAAATATACAATATGACAGATGAATGCAGGATAATTCTGTGTAAAACGTGTGTAGCAGTAAAGAAGATGTAAAAGATAGGGTTAAACTAGCCTTTGGATATAGGTCAATCCCTAAATAGAATAGTGTTTTCATTTTTAAAAGGAAGCTTTAGGAACATTTAAGAAAACATACATTTCTGAAATGTGACAGTAGATTGTTCATTTAACATATTTCTATGCTTTTCCTTCCATTTTTCTAGGCTCGCATTGAAGAACTTGAGGAGGAGATTGAGGCTGAGCGTGCAGCTCGTGCAAGAGTTGAGAAACAGAGGGCTGACCTCTCAAGAGAACTTGAGGAGATCAGCGAAAGGCTTGAAGAGGCTGGAGGAGCAACATCTGCACAGATTGAGATGAACAAGAAACGTGAGGCTGAATTCCAGAAACTAAGACGGGACTTGGAGGAAGCTACACTACAGCATGAGGCAACAGCTGGCGCTCTGCGCAAGAAGCATGCCGACAGTGTAGCTGAGCTTGGGGAACAGATTGATAACCTCCAACGTGTAAAACAGAAGTTGGAGAAAGAAAAAAGTGAGCTGAAAATGGAAATTGATGATCTTGCCAGCAACTTGGAAAATGTCTCCAAATCAAAGGTAACGAAAGATAAAAAGTTTTATGTTTTTAATTTGTTTTAATAATTTCTAAGAACTAAATTTGTAATTTTGGATTTTTCCCTCAAGGCCAACCTTGAAAAGGTAAACCGTGTACTTGAGGACCAACTTAGTGAAGTGAAGGCAAAAGATGATGAGCACCAGCGTCTCCTTAATGATCTCACTGCTCAAAAAGCTCGCTTCCAAACAGAAAACGGTAAAAAAATAAAATGACTCGCATTGTATATTTCAGTACTGCATGATCACCACATCTAATTTATATAGTCATTTATCTTAAGAATAAGTGATTACATTTTACTTGTGCCTTGTGCAGATATATTTGTACTGAATTTGCACTTATGCTTTGTCATCATTGGTGACATACAGGTGAACTTTCCCGTCAGCTTGAAGAGAGGGAATCATTGATTTCTCAGCTTTCAAGGGGAAAACAGGGATTTACCCAGCAAGTTGAAGAACTCAAGAGGCAACTTGAAGAGGAAATAAAGGTAATTATTTCAATACTAAAGGGGCCAATACACGCAAAATCAAATTGTATGATTGTATGATAACATGTATAGCCGATCATCTAACTTGTTGGACCAATACTAATCGTACATTACAGCAATTGTACAACTCTATGATCCGTATTAGTGTATATGGGCCCCATTAGGCTTTCACCTTATTTTTTATTGTCAGGATAATAATGCATTAAACAATGTTTTTTAGGCTAAGAATGCTCTTGCTCATGCTCTGCAATCAGCCCGCCATGACTGTGACTTGCTTCGTGAACAATTTGAAGAAGAACAAGAAGCCAAGGCCGAGCTTCAACGCTCATTGTCTAAAGCCAATGGTGAAGTATCCCAATGGAGGAACAAATACGAAACAGATGCTATTCAACGTACAGAGGAGCTTGAAGAGGCCAAGTGAGTAAATGTTAAATCTTTCCTCTAAACTCAAATCATAATATATTCCATAACACATTCTCTGAACGTTCTCAAAAATGTATTTCAATGCATTTTCAGGAAGAAGCTTGCCCAACGTTTGCAGGAAGCTGAGGAGCAAGTTGAGGCTGTGAACTCCAAATGTGCCTCTTTGGAAAAGACTAAGCAGAGGCTGCAGTCTGAAGTGGAGGACTTGATGGTCGATGTTGAGAGGGCAAATAGTGCAGCAGCTGCCCTTGATAAGAAACAGAGGAACTTCGATAAGGTACATCACAATATACATTTCTTATGCTTATAACTTTTATCAGGGATGTCTCTGACACTTTAAAAACACTTTTGAAAATGCATTCCTTTAGTAGACAGGATATAACATTTAATATATGAAATGCAATAAATGTTAAACAGGTCCTGGTAGAATGGAAGCAGAAGTATGAGGAGGGACAGGCTGAGCTCGATGCAGCCCTGAAAGAAGCCCGCAGCCTTGGTACAGAAATCTTCAAGATGAAGAATGCTTACGAAGAGGCTTTGGAACAAGTTGAAACCCTGAAACGTGAAAACAAGAATCTTCAACGTATGTTTTTTAAGCTAAAACTGTTTCTGTTATTTATTTGAGCTTAATCTTTTGTTTAAAAAATGATTTTTTGTTAAAATGCAATAACTGAATAAGAATATGTTTACTTTACAGAGGAGATTTCAGATCTCACTGAACAGATTGGTGAAAGTGGAAAATCAATCAATGAACTGGAAAAATCAAAGAAGCAGGTGGAACAAGAAAAGAACGATCTCCAGGCTGCTCTGGAAGAGGCAGAGGTATGAAGCTATAAGGAGTGGTAAAAATAACAGTACTGGCAAAAAAAAAAACCTGGACAGAAAAAGAGAGTAGTATATTCTATGTTTTTTTCTTCTACATTTTTATTGGCTAAATATAAGTATAGGATGGGAATGTGGAGCCAGAAATAAGAACCCATCGGTCAGAACCTGTGGGTACCAGATGTTACAGGTCGGGTTCAGGTAACTTACAATATATGCACATGGGTTGCAGGTTAGGTGTGGTCTCTGTGTAGGTGCAGTTTTCATTAAAATAATTTTACACCGGGCAGGTGTCTAGAGCAAGTTTTGAAGCATTAAATCACAAGTTGAATAAAGAAATTCAGCTAAACTTTAAATAACTTGTCCCAAATTTTTCATTGGCTAAAAAAAGTAACCTAAATTATGTGTTTATAAAAGGGATCCCTAGAACATGAAGAGGCAAAGATTTTGCGCATCCAGCTTGAGCTCAACCAAGTTAAATCAGAAGTGGACAGGAAGGTGGCAGAGAAAGATGAAGAGATTGAACAACTGAAGAGGAACAGTCAAAGAACCATTGATACCATGCAGAGCACATTGGACTCTGAAATAAGAAGCAGAAATGATGCACTGAGACTGAAGAAGAAGATGGAAGGAGATTTGAATGAGATTGAAATTCAGCTGAGTCATGCCAATCGTCAAGCTGCTGAAGCACAGAAACAGCTCAGAAATGTGCAGGCCATGTACAAGGTATCTATTATTACAATGCAATACACATAAGCCTTGAATATTCTTCCAATTATATACTTTAAATGGTATATTAGAAGTCACCTTGAAATTCCCTTACCAGTGTTAAAGGTATAAATCATAATTCAACTCTTTAGTGACTTCTCTATTCTTATATTTTTTTAAAAGTACATTTTAGAGTAAGTAAGATATTATTATAATCAATTTATCAAGTAATCATAACCACCTTTATCAGTTGTTCCCATTTTTACTATCAGTTATTGTATATACAATACTATTTCATAGAATTTTTTTAGAATTTTATAGAATAAGTTTGTAATAAACTTAAATGTTCTTGTAATGTTAATTAATTATAAATAGTCATACTCTTTAAACCAATCAACAATGACAATAACTTTAACTTTTCATGTCTCGGTTTCTTTCATAGGAAACCCAGCTTCAGTTAGATGAGGCACTAAGGGCACACGAAGATGTGAAGGAACAAATTGCTGTGATTGAACGTAGAAATGCCCTGCAACAAGGAGAAATCGAAGAAAACAGGGCAGCTCTAGAACAGACAGAGAGATCTCGTAAGATTGCAGAACAGGAACTCATTGATGCCAGTGAACGTCTTCAGCTGTTCCATGCACAGGTATATTTTCCTGATGTTATCATGTATTTAACGTAGTATAAATGAATTAAAAACTTAGTTATGTTATATAAATTTAAACAAACCATATTTATTCAACTCCAGAACACAAGTCTTATTAACAGCAAGAAGAAGCTTGAAAGTGACCTTGGTCAACTCCAGAATGAGACAGAAGAAGCTGTCCAAGAAGCCAGAAATGCTGAAGAAAAAGCCAAGAAGGCCATTACAGATGTATGTTCTCCTATATTAACGCATGTTCACTGCTAATATAATACTGTGCACAATTTTACTAATAAAATAATTTTTTTCTGAAAGGCTGCCCTCATGGCAGAAGAGCTAAAGAAGGAGCAGGACACCAGCACCCATTTGGAGAGAATGAAGAAGAACCTTGAACAAACTGTAAAGGATCTGCAGCATCGTCTGGATGAAGCCGAACAGTTGGCAATGAAGGGTGGAAAGAAGCAGCTACAGAAACTGGAAGGCAGAGTATGTGCTATAATCTACATTGGTGTAAATAAAACTTGAAATATAAAAAAAAAGACTAATAAAACCACCCTTATTTCTTTGTTACTTGTTCTTGCAGGTACGAGAACTGGAGAATGAGCTAGACAATGAACAAAAACGTGGTGTAGAAGCAGTGAAAGGTGTTCGTAAATATGAGAGAAGAGTAAAGGAGCTCACATATCAGGTGAAATAATCATATAGTTTATTTAACTAGCTTATAAACAAATCCAAAAGGTACCATGTCAGAAATAATTCATAATAATGTATTCTGTTTATTGTTTTATTTATTTTATTACTTGACTTGCATCCTGTAGACAGAGGAAGACAGGAAGAATCTGTCAAGACTGCAGGACCTGGTGGACAAACTTCAGTTGAAAGTTAAAGCCTACAAGAGACAGGCTGAGGAGTCTGTAAGTGCTAATTCAATGAACATAACAGATAAAAATATCTTTGCTTTACTTTTCCTTTACTGTAACCTTGTGCTTATTTTTACAACTGACGCTGACTAGGTTTGACTGTAGTCTAAAGTTTGGTAAAATGGTTATACTATAACTATAAAGTGAAATGACGTTCATCCTTACTTTTTGTTCTCTCAGGAGGAACAAGCCAACGCTCACCTTGGCCGTTTCCGTAAAGTTCAACATGAACTCGAGGAAGCAGAAGAAAGGGCTGATATAGCAGAGTCTCAAGTGAATAAACTTAGGGCAAAGAGCCGTGACATTGGAGGCAAGGTAGGAAAATGTCACAATTGACTATGATGGAACCTTCTTATAAGATTTCATTGTTTTTCATGCTTATTTCTTTCATTAACAGAAAGAGTCAGAGGAGTAAACACTGACAAAAAAGAAAAAAGAAGACTGGGAAATATAGAAAATACCCACTGAAATATTCCAGTCATATAAACTGCATCCAATAACATGTAAATAAATGATTTGCATTTTGAAAATCCTCAGTTTTGTTTTTTGTTTTGAGCTGTATTGTAAATCCTTTCATTCTGCACACACAGAACAGATTTCCATAGGTTCTACATCCAAAAGCTATGCAAAAAGGCATGTGAATTTTCTCTTTTGTTAAATGCTGATTAATTACTATCAGTAGGAGTAACGCCAGCATAATAAATACTATATATATATATATATATATATATATATATATTATGATCTCACATGTAACAAGCCTAAAATATTTGTGTAAGCAAAAAAGCTTTAATAAGTCTCCAGTTTTAACTATTGTGCAGAATGTTTGTGATACAGCCTTCAAGGGATGTTCTATAGGGCATAGATTCTCAAAAGGGGGGGCTGGATATACCACATCATTTTGGTAGTGGAAATATTTCCACAATGTATAACTTGCATGCTTGTTATTTAGGGGCATATTTATAAAGGTGGGTGTTGCTATTTTTCGATAGCGTGCCTTTAACGTCTTGTGTATTTCTACTTATTATTGCCTTCACAGGCGTAAAAATGACGATCATGATCCTACATTTATGCTAGCGGCTGTAATTGTACAATCGCCTATACAATACCATTGTGGTACTCTTATACTGCAAGGTATTGTATGGCCGTGGCTGTACTTTTACACTAACCCTTGGTATCAAAGGTGCAATAAATTGCAATTTACACTACCTACATACACTTACACTATCTAAATTTATGGGTACAATTCATATTATTGGTGAGATGTAGGGAACTGGCAAAGGCTATATAGGAGTAAAGAATTGGTAGCATTTTATTTAATTCATTCATAATGATAACATATCCGTTGTGCTATGATGCAAATGTCCTAATCATCGCTGTGTAGGAATTAGCCCCAGTGCATTCGGTAGGTAAAAGAATATTTCTGGTCACCATAACGTCAGAGTGACAGGTGCTGGGCATCCTGCATGTGTGTTTCTAGTTAAAGTATTTCAGAGACTTGTTGGATCTTTTAAGGAGTTTCTTGACCTCTCACAGACCCCAGCATGAATTACTGGTTAGTATGAAGGGCTTTGGTTGTCTCACAGTTGGCAGCTGTGTGGAACCTTAGACAAGCAATGTCACTTTAGAGAACATTTTGAAATGTTTTAAGCCTTGTACACACAGTAGATAATAGTTTAGTAAAGTGGCCAGTAGTAAGGAGTCCTGGTTACGAAGCCATCTTAATTTCAAAATTTTGAATTTTCATGGAAGGAAGTTTGTAGAATTTTAGTGAAATGCAGTATTAATAATATTCAAAATTCAATGTTGAAATTCAATGTTGAAAATAAAAAAATTCTGCTGCCATTGACTTCAAACATAATTTTATATTCTGCTACCAGGACTTATCATGATGGTTTTGTTCATCTCTAGTGGCCAGCAAATGTTCACTCTAGTCGAAAATATAGTGTGTGGCATTTGTAGACCAAAGCGTCTACCACTTGCTTCCCAATCCCCTGTCTCTGAACAGGCTGCTCGGCTACTGCAGAGCAACAGCACACTAAAGATAACGTGGGAACCTTACTTTGCAGGATGTTTACTTACATTTGCATATTAGGACAACAGTTATGGATCAGCTCTATTGCTAGCTTTGTGTGGCCTTGAAACCTTTATACCTGTGCTCCCACATGCTACTGCCCTATAAATTCCACCCTCAAAACAGTTACCTGCCCCCAATTGCAAATGATAAATTCAGCACATTATTAGACGTATAAGTAACCAGATATTTAAGTACAATTATTACCCCGATTCTGGCAGAGGGAGCTGGCTCCTCCTTCCATCCAGTCAATCATGCGGAAACCTCTGCCAGAAAGGAAGATAATGGGGGCAATACTTAGAAAATATCTGGTTAGATATGAATGTAACAAACAGCAGATGGGGAAATTAAAGGACAAGTGTTAAGTTTTTGTTAAATATATCCTTTGAATTTAGTTTAGAGATGGCCCAAACTCACTAGTTTCGTTCCGTTTTCAGATTTCCGAATATGTGGAAAATTCAGAAGACCTGAAATCCAAAACAGGAAGTCATTTTTGATAATTTTCGAAAGCACAAGGCTATTTTCGATAATTTTCAAAAATAGCCTTGAATGTTAGATTTTTGAAAATACGATTGGAAACTCTAAATGGTCTCAATCGTATTTTCAATTATTTTCAAACATTCAAGTACTTTCGAAAATTATTGAAAATATCCTCCGAAGTCCCTAAACCCGGAGGATCCGTCCATATTTTGGATGTATTTTTCGGATTTTGGAACCGAGGGGTTCCGTGTCGAACCCGGATCCATTTTGGAAGGCAACACACCATGGATGCACATAGCCCTATTTATGTGTGTCCGAGCGTGCTGTAAGATTTAAAACTCAATAACATTTCCATTAAGATAAAAGATGGTGTGTAAATTACAAACTTCCTTTTGAATAAATAATGTACAATCAGGGAGATTCAATAAAAGTTCTTATCGTTTAAAATGGTGCTAATTTTGCTCCAACCAATCAGATCTTATTTAACATTTGAAAGCAAACATCTGATTGGTTGGGGCAAAATTAGCACCATTTTAAATGATAAGACCTTTTATTGAATAACCCTGATAAGATTTTAATTATTGTGCGTGTGTGAGAGAGGGAAAACTGTTAGGAAATCAGCCAATAACTTGTGAATGCTTCAACTGATGAATTCATGTATGCATGTATAAACAGGGTTATTCAATTCTTATTTTTAAAAATGATGCTAATTTTGCCTCAACCAATCAGATGTTAGCTTTCAAATGTTAAATAATATCTGATTGGTTGGCGCAAAATTAGCACCATTTTTAATGATAAGAATAATTTATTGAATCTCCCTGAAAGTGCCACTTGGGTATGCAGCGCTGTACATGATAAAATACAGAGAATACAAACAAGGGAATAGGTGCAAGCAAAAAATATATTGATTTTAGTTTGGCGTCCCTTGTGACATTAGGAATGAGATCTCTTCCCTGAAGAGCTTACAATCTAACAGGGTTATGCAATAAAAGTTCTTATCGTTAAAAATTGTGCTATTTTTGCCCCAACCAACTGGATGTTAGCTTTCAAATGTTAATTAATATCTGATTGGTTGGGGCAAAATTAGCACCATTTTTAACGATAAGAACTTTTATTGAATCTCCCTGTAAGTATATAATTTTATCCCTTTGTCAGAAGCTGGTCTGCGCTTTTTAAAGGGCAAGTCCAGTCAAAAAATAAGTTTAGCTAGAAATGTAGAGGACCACCCAAACCCACTTTCACATTATTAATACCTGCCAAATATTCCCCTGAAGGCACTTACCTGACCCGGTCTTCCATCGCCTAGGCGCCGCCCCCATCTCCTGTTTTGAGCAGTCAGCTGCTCTTCTTCCTGGTCGTGGCTGTCAGGCGATTGGCCGTGACGTCATGTCATGCCTTTACTGACAGCCGCTTCACTTGCTGGTCAGCCGCAGAGCAGAGGAGGAGTGGCTAAGGGACTGGGTCAGGTAAGGAACTTCAGGGATATATTTGTGAAATATTAATAATGTGAAAGTGGGGTTTGATCTTCATTTCTAGTCAAACTTATTTTTTGATTGGACAAGATGGCCGTACACATAACAATCATTTTCAGTTTTTTTTTTTTAAAAATCCAGCATGTCCAACTTAGTATTTGATTTGATTATTGTACATTATTAGGTTTCTACAAACAATCCATTAGAAAATGTGTGTGTGTGGGGGGGGGTTGGGTCATGTGGTTTGTTTAATTTTCCTTTTTATATGATTGTCGCATAGGACAAACAGCATTAAAGGTCATGTTTCTTAAAGATACACACAACTATGCCTCATCACTTGTATTTATAAAAGCACGCTATTTCTGCTCGAAGCATTTGCCCAAAATGTGCTGTGATAATTGACACTGATGGGATTCTACCTTAAATGTTTAGAAATATATATTATTCCTTCAGTGTGCAGGGTGGTGAAAAAAGAAAAAAACACCAAAATACTTACAGGGAGATTCAATAAAAGTTCTTGTCGTTTAAATTGGTGTTAATTAATAAAACTAATCAGATCTTATTTAACATTTGAAAGCTAACATCTAATTGGTTGGGGCAAAATGAACACCATTTTAAACGATAAGAACTTTAACTGAATCACCCTGTTAGTGCTGGAATGAATGTGACAGGAATTGACTGCAACTCCTTTAATTGTAATCTAACACACAATGTTCCACTTTCCATTGCTTGGCTTTACTTGAAAAAGGGACCATGTGACCCCAAACATGTCGGTTGAACATGGATTAAAGCAAGTTTGAGCAGTTATTTTGCCTGATTTCCTGTTTTACTTCCAACAAACAACAATATTTATAGTTTCCTGTTATTGTAACACTCCTGGCTGACAAGCTCCTGGAAAAGGGCAAAAGACTGACAGCTGCAGTGAGAGATCAGCGAAAAACAAGTTTTATTTACAATCAAGAAAAACAAAAACGTGACCACATGGCAACCCAACAAAGAAACCTCTAACTATATAAATTACTATAAATACTTATATACAAGACAATAATTCACATGAATATATATAGAGGGGCAGACAAATGGAAAAAGAATGCAAAGAAGACGAAACAGATGGATACAGAAAACCAATAAAAGAGAGGTATGGAATGAACAGGACAAAGGAACTAGGCAATGAAGAGAAGGCCTGGGAACAAGAACCAAAGTTAGGGGCTGAGACAGAAAACAGTATTGGAAAGTAAGAACGGGATACCGAAAAAAACTAAAAACAGCGAACCAGACTGGGTACAAGGTACAACTGAGGTTCGGTTGTAACTTGCACCTTACAGAACAGTAATGAAAATAAGATTTGACATAAAGCACAACAAAATCCTCAGGACAACATTAAATTAAAAAGAAAATCTCCTTGATATAAAAACAGTAATTAGTGTCTCACCTCTCATTTTAATATGGTTGTTGAGAAATTAAATTTTCTAACATGAGCTTTGTGTCTTATTTCCCAGTGTTCCGGTATCGCACAATGTGGTCACTGACCATTATGTTCTTTACACATGCTCAGTCCTAAGATACTGCAGAATCTTGATACAGTTGGTCACACCCACTAGTAGCCTCTACCTAATCCTTTTACATGGCAGAATAGGCAAGGGAGCATGTGACTGAGATCAGGGGTGTGGCCAGTCACTGTACATACACACAATTATTTCATCCAGTTCATCAAGTGGTAACATTTACTTTAATGCTATTTACTGTATTTCTATTTTTAGTTTATTCGTGTTTTAAGGGGGTATAAGTTCATATTCTTGAGTGTAAAAATTTGGGTTTAGTTCTCCTTTAATGAATACAATACAAGATCAAAAATACATGTTGGGCTCAACTAAAATCAATGGTGCTACAATCCTTACTTATAACAATCAGGGGCTCGGGTGTATAAACCCTGAGCCGTCCACTTGTGCAGATACGGAAAACAGCTCACACACTTATTCTTTCAGATACAAATGGTACACACTTACCCCTATGGCCCGGGTGCAAAACGCCCCAAGCCCGTCGCAAATGGCCGAATTCCAATAGACTATCAATCAAATATTTCGGAAGCCTGCACACCGGAAACAGAGGGAGACATACCAAGGCTGCTTGCAGATAAAATCACCTTTTATTCCCAAGCCTAACACGTTTCGGACAACAGGTCCTTAATGATTAAGGACCTGTTGTCCGAAACGCTAAATAAATCATCAATAATTATACAACCATTTATAGCCATGGTACAGCATATAAACACATTATTTGTGTATTAGGAGAATCACACATAATGAATCTCATCTAAAAAGAACAAAGTAAACAAAAGGCCGCACTTCCGAATCTTCGCAACAGTGTTGAGGTATATACAGCATTAAAAACCTAGCCAACGCGAAAGCATCATCTGATGCATTTCAGAGACTGCCGCCATAGTCATGACTAATGGGGCAGTCTCCAAAACAGGTCGGAGAATGCTTTCTCGTGTGCTATGTTATTAATGGTGTGTATTCCTCAATAAAGTTTGTTTTGCTATGATCCAGAAGTGCGGCCTTTTTTTTATTCTGCATGGACTTGTACCTGGAGTGCTCCGCTCTGTATTTCTCTCCCCCCCTTCCACTCCAAAGCTGGTCTGGAGCGGCCATCACCTTTGTATGTATTATAAAAAGAACTAGAAAGGGAAAGTTTAAGTATAAACTTTGAATTTGGCTTGAAGGGCTGCATTTTGGAAGGGAATATGTGTGTTTGCTGCAGATTTTAAAGCTCAATAATGGGAATGATGAGTTTGTAGTGAACGCTTGTTTGGGACAAAAAAAACGTTTGTGTGTACCCAGCCCAAAGTGGTGATAATTTTGATCAATCAGAAAACTAATATCTGATTGGTTAGGGCAAAATTAGCACCATTTTCAATGATTAGAACTTTTATTGAATCTCTCTGTATCTTTTTGATGATTGGTCAAATTTTTTTTTTTACTTTAGTTACCCTTTAAGTATGGCTGCCACAGTAATGGATAAGTAGATCAGTAGGTGTATGTACCTGTGTCGGCTTGGGGGTTAAAAAAACAAACTTTTTTGATGATTGGTCAAAAATTTTTTTTACTTTAGTTACCCTTTAGGTATGGCTGCCACAGTAATGGATAAGTAGATCAGTAAGTGTGTGTACCTGTGTCCGGTTGGGGGTTAAAAAAACAAACTTTTTTTTGTTTTTTTGACTTTAGTTACCCTTTAGGTATGGCTGCAACAGTAATGGAGGCGTAGGTCAGTAGGTGTATGCAACTGTGTATGTAGGTGTATGTAACTGTGTAATTTTTTTGACTTTAGTTACCCTTTAAGTATGGCTGCCACAGTAATGGATAAGTAAATCAGTAGGTGTGTGTACCTGGGTCTGGTTGAGGGGGTATGTCTTTTTTGTGTTTACAACCATAAAACTATATTTTATTGAGGATAAATCTAAATTAGTTTTTTTGACTTTAGTTACCCTTTAAGTATGGCTACCACCATAATGAATTAGTAGATCAGTAGGTGTGTGTACCTGGGTCTGGTTGAGGGGGTATGTATTTTTTGTGTTTACAACCATAAAACTATCTTTTATTGAAAATAAATCTAAATTAGTTTTTTTTCACCTTAGTTACCCTTTAGGTATGACTGCCACAGTAATGGATAAGTAGATCAGTAGGTGTGTGTAGCTGTGTCTGGTTGGGGGTTAAAAAAACAAACTTTTTTGATGATTGGTCAAAATTTGTTTTTTTGACTTTAGTTACCCTTTAGGTATGGCTGCAACAGTAATGGAGGGGTAGGTCAGTAGGTGTGTGTAACTGTGCCACATGGGGGTTAAAAAAACAAACCTTTTTTATTATTAATCAAAATTAATTTTTTTGACTTTAGTTACCCTTTAAGTATAGCTGCCACAGTAATGGATAAGTAAATCAGTAGGTGTGTGTACCTGGGTCTGGTTGAGGATGTATGTCTTTTTTTATGTTTACAACCATAAAACTATCTTTTATTGAGAATAAATCTAAATTAGTTTTTTTTTACTTTAGTTACCCTTTAAGTATGGCTGCAACAGTAATGGATAAGTAGATTATTAGGTGTGTGTACCTGGGTCTGACTGAGGGGGTATGTCTTTTTTGTGTTTATAACCATAAAACTATCTTTTCACCATTTGTATTTATGACCATGAAAAAAACTGTTTTGAAATATCCACATTTGAGGATTGTTACCATTATACTCTATGGGAAAAAATGTCCGGAAATTCGCCGATAACACCGTAACGCTTCTGCAGATTCCTTAGCTAGAAGATAGCACACTTCTTCTATATGCCCCGCACGACTGTACCGTAATTTCATGTCTCTAGCTCAAAAACTGTGGGAGGAGATACGGTCCAAAAAAGCAGAAGAATAAAACGGAAGAAGAAAAAGAAGAAATAGAAAGAACAGTAATTTGGCTTTTTCAAGCCAAATTAATAAAGCGCTTATTTCTATCAGATATCCTTGTATTTCTATATACACTTATTTGGGTGAACAAATAAAATAATGCAAATTAAAAAAAGAGTGGAGGGTAAAACATGAGGCGCTAAATTAGTTAAAATTTTACAGAATAAAATTTTTTAATTTGGATACACATTATATTGTGTTCTACTTAAGGACTGAAGGAGCAGGAATGCATTCTGGGGCAAACATAATTATAGAACTTAGAGTAGTAAATTAGCACAGAGTGTGGGTGACAGATGATTGGTTTGCTCCTCCCTACCACACACAGTTGTAACGTCTTCCCCTGACCTCTGTCCACATGACTGTTTTTAGAATTTTGACTCCTTAGTCCTCTGTATAAAATATTAAATATAAATAATATTAAACTATATCATACACACTAATCTCAATTTCTAGTTTTGAACCTTCTCTGGTGTGCAATATGAACAATTGCAATTTTAGACAAAAATATAGGATAAGGTTTTTTACAAAATGTTACAATTGTTTCTATATAAATTTTAAATCCCTGTTGAATCACCAAAAAAGGATAAAAATGCAAATTTTTAAAAAAAATCTGACCTTAAAATATTTTTATCTCCAATTTAGGCTTCATGCCTGGTATATTTTTTTAAGCTTTAGTTCAGCTTTATTATTTTTCTGCACTGTGATTATCTCAAATGGGCAGATTTACTGTCCCAAAATTAGATTTTGTCTTTTAGAACTAAAATTATGATAAAAGAAACTTGCAAGGACATAGGTGATAAAACCGTTTAGGAATGTGAATTCCCAGATAAAATGATACTAAAGTCATGCGGTCAGGTGCTTGGTTGGAAACTTTATTACTTTCAACAATTTTCACAATCACAAATGAAGCACAGGGAAATATTTACATTATTTCACATTGAATGAAATATTTTGATTGATTTTAAAATCCAGGGCTGAGTGAAACCAGACCTCATACCAAGGCTGCACTGGACATCTCGAGCATTTGAACTGGAATTGTCTGTGTTATTTTTACTCATGATGAACAGGCAGCTTTGGGGGTCTGAGTTTACCAATATGGTAATATAGAGACCCCTTCCTTATGTGAAAAAATGCTGAGCACACACTGTGACCAGCACTATAACAGCTGGTCCTTGCCTGCCCAGAAAGCTGCTTCTCAGATCTTGGTCAGTAGTGCTACCACCTAGACCTATCAAGGTTTTTCACAAGGATGCAATAGATATAGAAACCTGCTGGGTAGAAGGGGGACAAGGGAGAACCACAACAGCTTTTAAAACCTTAAAACCAAAGCCCTGGGTAATCTTAGAATACAACACATTTTAGAACTTTCTACTTTTAATATTTTTTTCCTTATTCAAATAGCTCACATACCTGCTAAAAAGAGATACATTGTATATTTACCTTTACACACACACACACACACACACACACATATTTATAACACCTGTACCAGCTATAACTCACGTTTAGCTCTTTTATCTTTTCCAAAAGTGTCATCACTAGGATTTCTTCAACATAATCGGCACCAATAGGTAAGTGGGAAAAATCATATTACTGAATGTGTAATTAGAGCTGTAAATGTGCAACTTGCACACATACATGGTCATTTATTATCTTTTGAATGGTAAAATAGTCAAAACAATTCCACTCTGCATGGATGTACTTTGCTTCTGTTACGAGATAACTACAAACTGTGTTTAACAATTATTCCACTGATACCTCCAGAGGGTGAGACTCCCATCATCTACTGATATTAGTGGAAGACTCACAGTAAATCCTAATGCACATCCTAATGCACAATTAGTGTCTATCTATCTATCTATCTATCTATCTATCTATCTATCTATCTATCTATCTATCTATCTATCTATCTATCTAACTAACTATCTATCTATCTATCTATCTATCTATCTGTCCTCTGTCTCTATCTACCTATATAGCTCTCTGTCTGTCTGTCTCTATCTATCTCTATCTGTCTATCAATCTCTCTTTGCCTATTTCTCTTTGTTACTAGGTGTAAACATTGAACTGTAGTTCACCAAATTAAAAGTTAATGTTATTGCTTATTCTATTTAAACATAACAGAAAGAGTTGTATTCTTTTCTTTTTGTCTCTGACTAGTAGGCTAGTGGGAATGTCCTACTTGTATACAATGATATACTTACTATTTTCAGCTTTTCAACACATACAGCCACCTTAGTCCATTGCAGGCATCCCGGCAAGGCCCTCTATCCATTTGTCATTATATGTAGCTACAATTATATGAATAGCAACTGTACATTCTGTACATTGTACATAACGATATTGACAATGATATTTAACAGGAGAGAAGCACCATGGCGTCCGACGGTGAAATGGCTATCTTCGGAGAGGCCGCCCAATATCTCCGAAAGAGTGAGAAAGAACGTTTGGAGGCACAAAGCAAACCTTTTGATGCCAAGAACACTGTATTCGTAGATGACCAAAAGGAACTCTATGTGAAAGGTTTTAGTTACAGCCAGAGAAAATGGCAAGGTCACCGTGAAGACTGATGATGGAAGGGTAAATATGGGAATCTCTATTAAACAATTTAACAGCAATATTCTGTTGTTCAGCTATTTAAATGTCAATCCTCAACAACATAATTGTAAGTAATGTTGCTCTTTTTTCCAATCCAGACAGTAACTGTCAATGAGAACCAAATCTACCCACAAAATCCCCCCAAGTATGATAAAATTGAAGACATGGCTATGATGACTCATCTGAATGAGGCTTCTGTGTTGTACAATCTCGCAGAGCGTTATGCTGCATGGATGTCTATGTAAGTAATAAGACATATTGTGGTATACTGGTATTTGCTAATGGCTTGTGATATATTCTATGACTTGTAACTAATCATTGGTATCACTACAGAGAAACAGAAATAGCAGCACTTTCAGATGAATGTGCTTATGTTTACTACATGAGTGTTAACACAGTTTAATGGTTTTCCTTCTTTAATATGTCAGCCTCGTGCTTTCCCTTTAATAGTTGATTTATTTACCATAATAACTCTTATAATAAGCCATTGTTTTAGAATATAATTTATAAAAATACAAACATTACTACCTAAAGCAATAAGTATTTTCACTGTTATCTCTGGAGCTGGTGGTATTTAATAGATTTAAGTGTAAAGATCTTAAATCAATAACATTTCTCAGTAAATATATGCTATAAATTTACGTTCTAAAAATATTGCTACTTAAGCACATAAATCAGATCCTACTTGTTAACTATGTTAACCTTAGTCTTGCTTTCTTATTGCAGACCTACTCTGGCCTTTTCTGTGCTACCGTGAACCCCTATAAATGGCTGCCAGTGTACAACCCAGAGGTAGTTGCTGGCTACAGAGGGAAAAAACGAATTGAAGCTCCACCACATATTTTCTCCTTGTCTGATAATGCCTATCAAGCCATGTTAACAGGTAAAATGCATTTTACACTGTAGATAGACAGAGAGATAGATTAGATATATAGATGATAGACAGAAAAATTATATAGAGAGATTTGATTTGGTAGAAAGACATAGACAGACAGACAGATAGATAAAGATAGATTTGTATTAGACATACAGATTAGATGGATAGATGATAGACAGACAGATACAAAATAGAGAGAGAGATTTGATTTGGTAGAAAGACAGATATAGGCAGACAAATAAATGATATAGATAGATTGTAGTAGATAGATAGATAGATAATAGATGATAGATAGATGATAGATAGATAGATAGATATAGATAGATAATAGATAGATATAGATAGATAGATAGATAGTAGATAGATGCTGTGAGGCTATTTCTCCATATGCAGATTATAAAAAAAATTCCCTATCTTTTATTGCAGATCGTGAAAATCAATCTGTCCTGATTACGTATGTACCAAATTTCTTTCTTTTTTATAATCATTTTGGAAGTCTATACCTGTCTATATGTTTATGCTCATGTGTCATTTTTATCTCCATACACCTCCAGTGGAAATCTGGTGCAGAAAGACTGTGAACACCAAACGTGTCATCCAGTACTTTGCAACAATTGCAGCTCTTGGTGATTCAGGAAAGAAAAAGGAATTAAGCAACAGCTTACAGGTAACAGGCTGTCATCACCCAGACTGAGCCCTTTAATACATTTTGCACAGTTTCTGTAACTACAGTCCAACCAGGTTTGTTTTCATCTGCACTCCCATATAAATTAATTGAAATCCTACGATAATAAAGATGTACCATAGTTTTTGCACAAACCTGGTTTAAGGGGAAAAACTACCACTTCAGGTGTAGAAACTTCATCAGTTGGAAATGCTAAAATTTCCACCGTAAAACAGGGGGTATCAATAAAAGTTCTTATTGTTAAAAATGGTGCTAATTTTGCCCCAACCAATCAGGTATTTTAGACTTTGAAAGCTAACATCTGATTGTTGGGGCAAAATTAGCACCATTTTTAACAATAAGAAATTTTATTGAATCTCCCTGCTAGTTTCACCATCGTAATTTACTAGTTTCGATGGGCAAATTTCCGTGAACCCGGAAAGAACCCACTAAATCACTACTCAAGAATCCTCAGTTTCCAAAAACAGTAACAAGAATTGTAGTAATATAATGAGGTGGTTCCTCACATATAAACCCTGTCTTTTTATATTTCCTTATATTTGTATAGAAGAAATTCAGACTGTTTTGAACTAATAGCTAAAATCTTACTTTAGGCAATCTGAGGATCAAATCATTCAGGCCAACCCTCTCCTGGAAGCCTTTGGTAATGCCAAGACAGTGAGAATGACAACTCCTCCCGTTTTGTGAGTAGAACTGTAATGAGTTGTATTTTTTTACCCATTCTGTTTGCTTGATGAAGTATTTACTTTGGATGTAACATTTAGGGTAAATTCATCAGAACCACTTGGAACTACAGGAAAACTGTCATCTGCTGATATTGAAACATGTAAGAATTATTTTTCCCATCAGTATTTCCTTAAATCTCTCATTCGTTTGTTCTATGTTAATGTTTGTGGCATTGGTTCCTTTATCCACAGATCTACTGGAAAAGTCAAGAGTCCTTTCCAGCTTTCAGCTGAGAGAAGCATCACATCTTTTATCAGATTTACAAATAAGAAACCAGAGATGTTTGTAAATATCATTCCCTAAATAAAATGGTCTTGAATGACATAACAGAAGTGATACATACATTTTTTTGTTTTCCCTTGTAACATCACCAATAATGACAATGCCATAGTCAGTGACTTGTCTTTCTTTGTTAAACAAGATGCTTTTGGTCACCACCAATCCATATGACTATCCATCCATCAGCCAGGGTGAGATTGTGGTGAAAAGTATTGATGATGAAGAGGAACTTATTGCCACTGATGTGAAGAAAATCAAAGTTATCTACGTGCCATCATAATATATATATAGTCATGCTGAATTCAATATCATATTTGTATTTCTATGCACTGCTATTGACGTCTTAGGCTTCAATCAAGAAGAAAAATGGTATCTACAAATGACCGGTGCTGCTCATGCATCACGGCAATATGAAATTCAAGCAAAAGCAAAGAGAAGCAAGCTGAACCGATAGCGCAAGGGTATGGAAACAATCACTTCATCACCCGTTGTACCAGACACTAGTGGTTTTAGAGGCTAGTTATGTCATTTATTGCACTTTCTCTTGTTCTCTTTCAGTGGCTGACAAAATCGGTTACTTGATGGGCCTCAACTCTGCGGATTTACTCAAGCTTTGGTTACCCAAGGGTTAAGATGGCAAGAATTTGTGACCAAGGGCAAACTGTACCTCAGGTAATGGTTTAGCAGGTCTTTTAAATGAACCGGGGTCGTTTTTTATTTCAGAATCTGATGACTTTTTCCCCTTTCAGGTCCAACTCTGTCGGAGCTCTGTGCAAATCAGTTTTTGAAAACTGTTTTTGTGGAGGTCACACGTATCAACCAACAGCTCGATACCAAGCAGCCAGACGCTTCCATTGTGTGCTGGATGATAGGCTTGGCTTTGAATTTGATGAGGATAACTTAAAAATTACATACCGCACCAAAGCCAATGTTAATAACATATTACTATTCAATTAAAGTTCAACAGCTTGGAGCAGCCTGCATACACTCCTAATGAAACTTCAGCAGTTTCAATCACCACATGTTCGTCCTGGAACAGAGGAATACAAAAAGGCATTGACTGGGAGTTCATTGATTTTGGTAGGGATCTGGCTGCTTGCATGACTCATTGAAAGGTGGGTCTCCATATCTGTTTAATCTCTAGAAATTCCTTTTAAGTGGATTGTAGTCTAACACTTCTTACTATTTCCAGCCAATGGGTATCTTCTCACTTGAAGAGGAGCAGTTCCCCAAAGCTACTGACACCTCCTTCAAGAACAAGCTCTATAGCAACATAGGAAGGCAAGAACTGAGAAGCCCAAGCCCGGCAAAGGAAAAGCTGAAGCCCACTTTTCACTGGTGCATTATGCTGGTACTGTGGACTACAACATCTCTGGATGGCTTGATAAGAATAAGGACCCACTGAATGAGTCCGTTGTCCAGCTCTACCAAAGTCTTCAGTTAGCTGCTGTCTTTCCTCTACTCCAGCTATGCAGCCACTGATGGAAATTAGCAAATGTTTGCTAAATTCCACAGTCGAATTATAATTACAGTGGGTTTTTGATGCTGATTTTGTGTTCTTAAGCTGATTCTGGCAAAGGTGGAAGAAAAAGAAGGCTCCTTCCAGACGGTATCTGCTCTCTTCAGGGAATGTACTACACAGGTCAAGAAACAATATACACAGTATCACTAATGAGTCATATAATAAAAATGTGAAATCCTAACGTTTGCATCGAATAAGGTACAGGATACAAAGTGCCATAATAAGGCTATATGCATGCCATGTTCTAATTATATTTTTAACACTAAACAAAAATATTCAGAAAACCGGAACAAGTTGAGACAAACGAAAGCACTCACCCTCACTTTGTACGTTGTCTATTCCAAACGAGACAAAGACTCCAGGTATATTTCATCAACTAAGTTTACCTACCGAATAAACACAAATGAACTTAACAACCTTTCTACCACAGGTCGTCATGGACAACCATCACCATCAGGAGAGAACGGTGTACGGGAGGGTAAGAACTGCAGAAAGGGATTCCCCAGCAGAACCTTAGCGATCAAACACGGTAAACCTAAACACGAAAAAAAATAAAAATGTTGCAGCAGGCTAAGCCAAACACAAAATAAAACACTAGGCCTCAACATAAGAACTAATGTTGCCATGTATTATTATATTATTTTTTTCATAACTTTACTGTAACAATCTAATGTTTTCAAAAAGATTGCCCTTTTCAGTATAAAGTACGGAATGCCATGCAATTCCAGAGGGTCTATTGATGGTAAAGGCTTGGAGAAACTCTGGGCTCAAGGAGTGGACACACTCAGTATAGTTGGCCACACCAAGTGATTAACAATTCTTAACTTACCGATATAGTACATAGATGGACCATAATTACTGAGCGGGAGGCAGGCAGGTTGCACACAACAATAAAACAGAGGACTTCATTATGCCAACTGCTAACCTCAGCCGCGCCAAAAAACCCTGCGCGCCAGAACAACAAATCTAGAAAACTTTGGTAGGATTATGAGAAACTTTAACCACAAAACCCGACCCACAGCTAAGAACTTTAAATTTGTGCAGGCAATAACCAGGCGAATCGGCTCGAAACCCCTTTATAACAATCTTTAACATCATTTCAAAACCCTCTATGCAAGTGCATTACCAAGGTGTTCTCAAAGCCGGTCTTTTGGGTACACTGGAGGAAATGAGGATGAAAACTGGCCCAAATCATCTCTCGCACTCAAGCTTTATGCAGAGAATATCGATGAGGATTGAGTTTAAGAAATGATGGAAAGAAGGTATGGACAGTACATTTAGAAACACAAAGTGCGGCAGTAAACAGCATTCACTACAAATTCTTTGCATATTTCACAAATAGGGAAGCCATCTTTGTCATCAGTAT
This sequence comes from Hymenochirus boettgeri, assembly GCA_019447015.1. Classification (NCBI taxonomy): domain Eukaryota; kingdom Metazoa; phylum Chordata; class Amphibia; order Anura; family Pipidae; genus Hymenochirus; species Hymenochirus boettgeri. The sequence continues at coordinate 267,894,980 of CM033476.1, forward strand.
AACGTAAGGTCATTCATGAATGTGAAACACTGGCCATGGATGAATGGTACTTCAAGACAAACCTGCTGCAGAGGGCAGAGACAGAGAAAGAGATGGCAAACATGAAGGAGGAATTCGAAAAGACCAAAGAAGCTCTGGCCAAGGCTGAAGCAAAGAAAAAAGAATTAGAAGAAAAAAGGGTTGCCTGGCTCCAAGAGAAGAATGATTTATTGTTGCAGTTCAGTCGGAAGAGGAATAGACAGTGGTGCTGATCTGTATATTCCTGTGCTGTGCTCTTATTCAAATATCCATATATTTAAAGGAAGGTGAACAGGGCCGATTCCGAGGAAAGATGTGAAGGGTCATAAAAGTCAAAATTCAACTTGAATCCAAAATAAAGGAGCTAACAGAAACTTGAAGATAGGAAAAAGCAACGCCGAATTAACAGCAAAGAAGAGAAAGCTGGAAGATGAATGCTCCGTTGAAGAAAGACATTGATGACCTTGAACTTACTTTGGCCAAAGTAGAAAGGAGAAGCATGCTACTGAAAACAAGGTATGGTGAAAGTTTTTTATTACAATAGAATAAGATAATGTTCTGTTTATAAAAAATTAAATATAAATTTCCATTTTGACCTGAGTGAAAACCTTACTGAAGAAATGGCAACTCTTGATGAGAACATTTCAAAACTCGCCAAAGAGAAGAAAGCCCTTCAAGAAGCTCACCAACAAACACTTGATAACTTGCAAGCTGAAGAGACAAGTCAGTTCTTTGACCAAAGCCAAAACAAGCTGGAACAACAAGTTGAGGATGTAAGTAAAATTACTTAGAATATGCTTTATTAGACAAAAAAGCACAAATATAAAAATGCATCTGAAAATGTGCAGCTACAGTTAAAAGATAATACATGTATGTCTTCAAACAGTTGGAAGCCCTGGAACAAGAAAAAACTGCGTCTCGACCTGGAGAGGGCAAAGAGAAAGCTTGAAGGTGATTTGAAATTGACACAAGAAACTGTCATGGATCTTGAAAATGAGAAGCAACAATCAAAAGAAAACTTAAAAAGTGGTATTTGCCTGTATTTGTATAAACATGAAATATACCTGCAAATACTTTATACACTGATGTAAATTTTCTAAAACACAGGAAAGATTTTGAATTAAGTCAGCTGCATCAAAATAGAAGATGAACAATCCATGGGTTCTCAGCTACAGAAAAAGATCAAGGAACTGCAGGTACATTTTTGCAAGACATACACAATGCCACACTCATCATATTGCAATGCATGTCCGATACCTAAGTGCTAAATATTTAAAGCATTTCTTTTTGTTTGGAGACTCCCATTTAATAAGGTAAATGCAAGACAAGCATGGAATGATATTAGATAATAAAATCAGGCAAAAATTGGTCAATTGGTTTCAAAGAGCAGCAACAGGACACTGGAAAATATGTAATAACACATGCAACAGATTATTTGCAATCATGAATGATCACGAAGTTGAATGTAATTTCAATACCTCAAAACATTTTTAAGTAATTTATATTGAATATTTTTAGGATCCGTAGATATATTACACTTTCCAGGGTTCAATCCACGATTCTGGATATTTGTAACACCCTGCAAGCTTGGTGTTTATGGTTTTGGAAAGGAATATCAAGACACTCTATAAGCAAGCATAACCTTATAAATACAATAGACAGATGAATGCAGGATATCTGTGTAAAACGTGTGTACGCTAAAGAAGATGTAAAAGATAGGGTTAAACTAGCCTTTGGATATAGGTCAATCCCTAAAAGAATGTGTTTTTCATTTTTAAAAGGAGCTTTAGGAACATTTAAGAACATACATTTCTGAAATGTGACAGATATTGTTCATTTAACATATTTCTATGCTTTTCCTTCCATTTTTCTAGGCTCGCATTGAAGACCTTGAGGAGAGATTGAGGCTGAGCGTGCAGCTCGTGCAAGAGTTGAGAACAGAGGGCTGACCTCTCAAGAGAACTTGGGAATCAGCGAAAGGCTTGAAGAGGCTGGAGGAGCAACATCTGCACAGATTGAGATGAACAAGAAACGTGAGCGAATTCCAGAAACTAAGACGGGACTTGGAGGAAGCTACACTCACAGCATAGGCACGCTGGCCTCTGCGCAAGAAGCATGCCGACAGTGTAGCTGAGCTTGGGGAACAGATTGATAACCTCCAACGTGTAAAACAGAAGTTGGAGAAGAAAAAAGTGAGCTGAAAATGGAAATTGATGATCTTGCCAGCAACTTGGAAAATGTCTCCAAATCAAAGGTAACGAAGATAAAAAGTTTTTTTTTTTTAATTTGTTTTAATATTTTTCTAAGACCTAAATTTGTATTTTTGGATTTTTCCCTCAAGGCCAACCTTGAAAGGTAAACCGTGTACTTGAGGACCAACTTAGTGAAGTGAAGGCAAAAGATGATGAGCACCAGCGTCTCCTTATTGATCTCACTGCTCAAAAAGCTCGCTTCCAAACAGAAACGGTAAAAAATAAAGACTCGCATTGTATATTTCAGTACTGCATGATCACCACATCTAATTTATATAGTCATTTATCTTAAAGGACAATTCCACCCTCATAAGAACATCTTTTAGAAAGAAAGGCCTCTTTAAAATATGTTGCTATATCATAGTTTGTCCTATAATTATTACTGTATGCCTGTATGCTTCTGGTGCCTCATGGAAACTGAGCATTTAGAAACTGTACTGAGCTACTGACCTGGCATGCTCAGAAGAGGCAGACAGGGGATTAACATTCAGTCATTGGCTGTGGTGTCAATTGTCAAATCCATAACTGACAGTTGCTAACTGGAAGAACCAGGAAGTAGAAACAGGGGCAACAGGACATTGTGCAGGATTTCAGGTTAGACTTATATATTTCAGATTTCAACTATTACCATTTAGGGTTTTGGGGGGTGATAAACCTGTATGTAACTTTTCATTTTTGGGGCTGGACTTGCCCTTTAAGTAGGTCATTCCATTTAGAACTTATGCTTTTTCACATGTAACATGTAGCATCTTTTAAAAATGTAAATTACTAACGTTCATCATTATTTGATGACATACAGGTGAACTTTCCCGTCAGCTTGAAGAGAGGGAATCATTGATTTCTCAGCTTTCAAGGGGAAAACAGGGATTTACCCAGCAAGTTGAAGAACTCAAGAGGCAACTTGAAGAGGAAATAAAGGTAATTATTTCAATACTAACTAAGTATTTTTATATATATATTTCAAGTGTAACTCATGGTTAAATATCCAATAAACATATAAAAAATCTGTTACTGTTACTGTAATGTGTATACACGAAAAATCAAACCTAACTTCTAGGACCAATACTAATCATATGTTACAGCGATTGTACAATTCGATATTAGTGTATATGGGCCCCATTAGGCTTTCACCTTATTTTTTATTGTCAGGATAATAATGCATTAAACAATGTTTTTTAGGCTAAGAATGCTCTTGCTCATGCTCTACAATCAGCCCGCCATGACTGTGACTTGCTTCGTGAACAATTTGAAGAAGAACAAGAAGCCAAGGCCGAGCTTCAACGCTCATTGTCTAAAGCCAATGGTGAAGTATCCCAATGGAGGAACAAATACGAAACAGATGCTATTCAACGTACAGAGGAGCTTGAAGAGGCTAAGTGAGTTTATGTTAAAATCCTTCCTCTAAACTGAAATCATAACACATTCTCTGAACGTTCTCAAAAATGTATTTCAATGCATTTTCAGGAAGAAGCTTGCCCAACGTTTGCAGGAAGCTGAGGAGCAAGTTAGGCTGTGAACTCCAAATGTGCCTCTTTGGAAAAGACTAAGCAGGCTGCAGTCTGAAGTGGAGGACTTGATGGTCGATGTTGAGAGGGCAAATAGTGCAGCAGCTGCCCTTGATAAGAAACAGAGGAACTTCGATAAGGTACATCTTATTATATACTTCTTATGACTAACTTTTATCAGGGATGTCTGACTTACAGCTTTTAAACACATTTGAAAATGCATTATTTTAGTAGGCAGAATAATATATGTTAATATATTAAATGTTATACACTATAAATAGGTTTTGGTAGAATGGAAACAGAAGTATGAGGAGGGACGCTGAGCTCGATGCAGCCCTGAAAGAGCCCGCAGCCTTGGTACAGAATCTTCAAGATGAGAATGCTTCGAAGAGGCTTTGGAACAAGTTGAAACCCTGAAACGTGAAAACAAGACTTCAACGTATGTTTTTTAAGCTAAAATGGTTTCTGTTATTTATTAGCTTGATCAGTTTAGTGACTATATTGTTTAAAAAAAAAATTTTTTTAATGATTTACTGTTAAAATGCAATAACTGAATAAAAATATGTTCTTTTAACAGGAGATTTCAGATCTTCACGAACAGATTGGTGAAAGGGGAAAATCAATCAATGAACTGGAAGACAAAGAAGCAGGGGGAACAAAAAAGAACGACTCCAGGCTGCTCTGGAAGGCAGAGGTATGAAGCTATAAGGAGTGGTAAAAATAACAGTACTGGCTGAGTGGCAAAAGAAAAAAACTCTATAGAGAAAGAAAATAGTATATTCTATTTTTTTTTCCTTTTTTATTTTTCCAATGAAATGTGGAGCCAGAAATCTGAGCCCATGGGTTGGAACCTGTGGGTACCAGATGTTGTAGGTCGGGTTCAGGTAACTTACAATATATGCACATGGGTTGCAGGTTAGGTGTGGTCTCTGTGTAGGTGCAGTTTTTATTAAAATAATTTTACACCGGGCAGGTGTCTAGAGCAAGTTTTGAAGCATTAAATCACAAGTTGAATAAAGAATTCACTAAACTTTAATAACGGTCCCAAATTTTTCATTGGCAAAAAAAGTAACCTAAATTATGTGTTTATAAAAGGGATCCCTAGAACATGAAGAGGCAAAGATTTTGCGCATCCAGCTTGAGCTCAACCAAGTTAAATCAGAGGTGGACAGGAAGGTGGCAGAGAAGGATGAAGAGATTGAACAACTGAAGAGGAACAGTCAAAGAACCATTGATACCATGCAGAGCACATTGGACTCTGAAATAAGAAGCAGAAATGATGCACTGAGACTGAAGAAGAAGATGGAAGGAGATTTGAATGAGATTGAAATTCAGCTGAGTCATGCCAATCGTCAAGCTGCTGAAGCACAGAAACAGCTCAGAAATGTGCAGGCCATGTACAAGGTATCTATTATTACAATGCAATACACATAAGCCTTGAATATTCTGACAATCATATACTTTAAATGGGAAATTAGACGTCACCTTGAAATTCCATGACCTCTATAAAAAGTCTATATAGTCAATCAACTTTTTAATGACTTCTCTATTATCATATATTTTAAAAGTACACTTCAGAGTAGTTAGATTTTATTATAATCACTTTATAAAGCAATTATAACCACATTTATCAGTTGTTCTCATTTTTACTAACAGTTATTGTATAGCCCAAACTGAATTATAATATATATAAATAGGAATTTGTGGAGGATTTTTTGCTCCTTTTGTCCTATCTCACCTTAACCTGTTAGCTGCCTGTTATATTGTGCTCCCAAGTCTCACCCCATAGAGCCATGAATCGGTATCTAGCACTGACAAGATCGAAATTGTGTCACGTCTGCCGGTCTTGGCAACTAGTGACCAATTAATGAAATACACACAAAAACATAGAAGCCTAGTGCACATCCAATTGAATTGCTTACATTTTGTAATACCATCGTATTGCGACATTAAAAAGCCTGGCCTTCTCACTGGATAAATTAAAGCAATTAGTTCAATATCTTGGCCAAATTATCTCAAGCCCACAAACCACTTCAAGGTTTGCTTTATTCTGCTGGGTCCTAACTTTTAACTTTTTTTACCTTATTAGGAGCCATATTTCTCAAACCTTTTTCTATAGGCTGTATTGAATGTTAATAAGCCAGCAGTTCTGGACACATGCTTTAGCCATTGGACATAAAGGAGAAATTTTGCACATCGCAGACCCTTACTCTGGGATACCTGGGAGTGAGAAATGACTCCTTGTTTCTTAGATTTTGTGGGCAATGCTATTCATATAGCATGATACTGCAAGATACCATCTGTTATAAGGCTTTGTTCCATTTTTATGTTCTGTGGAGGGCTTTCTGCTCCTTTTGGCCCACCTTAAGTTATATAGCTGCCTGGTATATTGAATATGTTTGTAATAAACTTAAATATAAATGTTCTTGTAATGTAATTATTAAATAATCTACTTAACCACCAACAATGACAACTTTCATGTCTCGGTTTTTCATAGGAAACCCAGCTTCAGTAGATGAGGCACAAGGGCACATGAAGATGTGAAGGAACAAATTGCTGTGATTGAACTAGAAAAATGCCCTGCAACAAGGAGAAATCGAAGAACAGGGCAGCTCTAGAACAGACAGAGAGACTCGTAGATTGCAGAAAGGAACTCATTGATGCCAGTGAACGTCTACAGCTGTTCCATGCACAGGTATATTTTCCTGATCTTATCGTGTATTTAACGTAGTATAAAGATAAAAACTTAGTTATGTTATATAAATTTAAACAAACCATATTTATCAATTCCAGAACACAAGTCTTATTAACACAAGAAGAAGCTTGAAAGTGACCTTGGTCAACTCCAGAATGAGACAGAAGAAGCTGTCCAAGAAGCCAGAATGCTGAAGAAAAGCCAGAAGGCCATTACAGAGTATGTTCTCCTATATTAACGCGTTTCACTGCTAATATAATACTGTCACATTTTACTAATAAAATTATTTTTTCTGAAAGGCTGCCCTCATGGCAGAAGAGCTAAAGAAGGAGCAGGACACCAGCACCCATTTGGAGGAATGAAGAGAACCTTGAACAAACTGTAGGATCTGCAGCATCGTCTGATGAAGCCAACAGTTGGCATGAAGGGTGGAAGAAGCAGCTACAGAACTGGAAGGCAGAGTATGTGCTAATATCTACATTGGTTGAAATAAAACTTGAAATATAAAAAAAAGACTAATAAAACCACCCTTATTTCTGTTACTTGTTCTTGCGGACGGAGAACGGGAGAATGAGCTAGACAATGACAAAAACGTGGTGTAGAAAGCAGTGAAGGGTGTTCGTAAATATGAGAGAAGAGTAAAGAGCTCACATATCAGGTGAAATAATCATATAGTTTATTTACTAGCTTATAAACATCCAAAAGGTACCATGTCAGAAATATTCATATAATGTATTCTGTTTATTGTTTTTATATTTTATTCTTGACTTGCATCCTGTAAGAGGAAGACAGGAAGAATCTGTCAGAACTGCAGGACCTGGTGGACAAACTTCAGTTGAAGTTAAAGCCTACAAGAGACAGGCTGAGGAGGCTGTAAGTGCTAATTCATGAACATAACAGATAAAAATATCTTTGCTTACTTTTCCTTACTTTAACCTTGTGCTTATTTCACACTAAACACTGACTAGACTTGACTGTAGTCTAAAGTTTGGAAAATGGTTAAATAACTATAAATGAAATAACGTTCATCCTTACTTTTTGTTCTCTCGGAGGAACAAGCCAACGCTCACCTTGGCCGTTTCCGTAAAGTTCAACATGAACTCGAGGAAGCAAAAAAGGGGCTGATATAGCGATGTCAATAATAACTTAGCAAGAGCCGTGACTCGGGAGAGGGTAGGAAAATGTACAATTGACTATGATGGAACCTTCTATATAGATTTCATGTGTTTTCATGCTTATTTCTTTCATTAACAGAAAGATCAGAGGAGTAAACACTGACAAAAAGAAAAAGAGAGGGAAAATAAAAATACCCACTGAAATATTCCAGTTCATAACACTGCATCCAATAACATGTAAATAAATGATTTGCATTTTGAAAATCCTCAGTTTTTGTTTTTTTTCCTTGCGTTTTGAGCTGTATTGTAAAACCTTTCATTCTGCACATTGTTGGCAGTCCTACAGAACATAGGTGCTACATCCAAATGTTCAGCAAAAAGGCACGTGAATTTTCTCTCTCCTATTTAATGTTGATTACTTATTATCAGTAGGAGTAATGCCAGCATAATAAATACTATAATACATAAGTGTGATATTTTATAATGGGAGCTGCAGTTGTATATCTCCTTATAAAAAACACTCAGCTATGTCACTAAGTGACTCCTTTCTTATATTTCTTATATCCCACTGCTCCTCCCATTCCTGTGTTCATGCCTGAACAATGACTTAGTGTTTTTTTGCAGTGTTTAACAGAATCTGCTGAAGCTGCAACAAGGAGAAACCAATGTCTCTCTCCTCCGCCACAAAGCTTTGTTTAACCGCATAGATGCTGGGCTATTCCTTCCTACTAGGTTTAAGTTACAGAAGGTAGCTTGGGGGGTTTAAATTAAAGTGGTAATAGGGACAAGGCTAAAATTTAAAATGCAAATGGGGTGAAGGATTTAGATACTTATTTACATTATCATAGTGATATTAAACGCCACACGAAAAAAAAAAAAATCTGCATTTCTGCCCTAGGTCATGGCGGAACAGTCCTCAGTGGCATAATATCCTTTTATTAAACCGTAAGGGGCACATTATCCCTTATATAATATACTGCTCCCATAGAGCACAATGGGATTCGACTATTTTTATAATCTGTGCACTAATACGTAGAAGCGCACCGATTATAACCAGAAGTAACAACTCAAGTCTCCACTTTCCATACACTTATGTCTCTCAGCATCCGGAAATGCACAGAGAAGATCATGGCTGCCAGTGAGTATTGCAGGCAAAATGAACTGGATGTTCACAAAGGAATAGGAGCGTGAAGGAATAGGAGGGGCTGGAGTAGTTTAACTAGCTGGTGAGGAGGAATAGTTGACCGTAGGAAATAATTAAACAAGAGGTAGTGTCACCTGATATCTCGAGCACAGATCATTAACAGGGGCTAGAATGTATAAGGGGAAATTGGTTCACAGTGGAGTTTAATTTTAGGACCAAAGCCTGTGTCTTTATGTAGGGGGGGGCACAGACAATGTTTGATGCCACTACACTAATGCCTTCAATTGAAGGAGAAAGGGGTAGGTTATAATGTAACACCTACTAAAATTGTGTGGACATTACTTCATTCCCTTTATAAAAGCACTTGGCCTGTGACCTTGTGCTTTTATATGGTTACGGAACTCCCTGGTGACTTTTCATATCCTTACTATTTACAGTTGGGGGTACATTATCCACTTTATATTTATCATGATCTCACATGTAAAACACATAAGGCAATACATACAATATTTGTGTAAGCAACAAAGCTTTAATCTACAGAGTCTACACTTTGGAAAACCTATTGAGAAGAATGAAAATAACATTTAAAATGTTATGGGTTATCTTTACAATATTTTTGATACAGCTCCAGCTTTTAAGGGATGTACTATATGGCATAGTTTCTTGGATGTACCTCAACATTTGTATAGTGTACCATATATACCTCAACATTTGTATTGTGTACCATATGTACCTCAACATTTGTATAGTGAACCATATTTACCTCAACAGTTGTACAGTACCATATGTACCTCAACATTTGTACAGTGTACCATATGTACCTCAACATTTGTACAGTGAACCATATGTACCTCAACATTTGTACAGTACCATATGTACCTCAACATTTGTACAGTGTACCATATGTACCTCAACATTTGTACAGTGTACCATATGTACCTCAACATTTGTACAGTGTACCATGTGTACCTCAACATTTGTACAGTGTACCATATGTACCTCAACATTTAAGGAAGTGGAAATAATTCCACCAGTATAATGCTTGTGATTTGTATACCTTAAGGGAGAGATGCAATACATTTCCCTATCACAACCTATCTGCACCCTTTAAAGGCACAATTTAAAAGGTGGTCATTTTCAGGCTAAAAACTAGTGCTTGTCCTGAATTAATTACTTAGCAAAATGGTGCAGGCAGTGCAAAATAAGTGCAAAACCCATGTTAACCCAATAGTGCATTGGTTAGCATGGGCTTTGCACTTTTCCAATTAGCGTGGGATATTACATCTCACTGTAAATTTTATATATATAGTGATAGAGTACACCGCACACCAAGTCTTCATGCAAGGTAACTTTATTATGTGTCTCACTGCATCAGGCTACGTTTCGGGAACCACAATTCCCCTTTGTCAAGCCTGCAGTGTTGCGGCCATATCATAATACAAAACAAGATACATGACATCACAGGTGTCCCAACTCTTATACCCCTCCCAGAAGGCCCGCCCCTTAATTACAATATATATATCTGGTAGCTCAATGTAACTTTCTTAAAGACAGGTACATACACAATTACTATATATATATCTGGTAGCTCAATGTAACTTTCTTAAAGGCAGGTACATACACAAAATCCATACGATATCCAAACATGGAAAAAGGCAATAGGGGGTCCTGAGGCACGACATAGCGATCCCTGAAAAACAATATAATGTAGAGTATTACCCTATAGATCATAAAAAGATATGAAGATCGTAATCACAATTAAGTCCAAGTGGATGCAGTGTCTTTATACAATGTACCCACCAGACTTCTTTTTTTTAAGGATCAGTTCCCTATCCTCCCCACACTAGGGTCTAGGAACACACTCCAAAACCAAAAAGTGCAGATCTGATTCACCATGGTGGGCTTCATTAAAATGAATGGGGACTGGTAATTTAGAGTTCTTTGATTTGTGTTGTGAAATTTATATATATATATATATATATTGGAAGTACCATACGGTTCTGGCTTGGCACCACTTTGTCCCGATTCCTGATTCATAAATCGCACAGTCCGTTTTTATCCAAAACAAATTCTTTATTAGCACATCATTTTAAAAGCAACCAAGCAGTATGGAGGGGAAAGTTAGCACCAGAGTCTGACGCATTTCGGGTCAGGTGACCCTTAGTGTATCATACTAGCCACCTCCTTAAAAAAGACAAGGTCCAATCAAAGGTGAGTATTAGTTAACACTTAGGGGCATATTTATAAAAGAGCGAAAAGTAGCGAAATGTTTTCGCATTCGCTTTTCGCATGGGTTTTCGCCAAAAAGACAGTTAACGCTATTTATAAAGGTAGCGTTAACGAATGGCGAAACCGTTTCCGCGAGCTATCGCTTAACCCTTTTCGCCTTACTTCGCAATGGTAATTTTAGCGAAAAAGGAGCAAAAAGGCATAACGCGATTTATAAAAGAGCGAAAGGTAGTTTTTGCGTTAAAAAGAGCGAAAGATTAACGCGACCCTGAAGGTGGTGAAAAGTCATTGTTTGAGTGAAAAGGCATTCTAATGGGTAATATGCCTTGAAAAAGCGAACGCGCATTAGAAGGGCGATCGCGCATTAGAGTGTAATATGCCTTGGAAAAGCGACATTAGAAAGGCGATCGCAGATTAGAATGTAATATGCCTTGGAAAAGCGAACGCGCATTAGAAAGGCGAACGCGCATTAGAAAGGTGAACGCACATTAGAAAGGCGAACGCACATTAGAAAGGCGAACGCACATTATAATGGAATATGCCTTGGAAAAGCGAACGCGCATTAGAAAGGCGAATGTGCAGTGCAAAAGAAAATTGTATTCCAATTGAGAAATTCTAAGAAGATTGACTAAATAAGACATGGCTGACTTCTTGGTAAATGTGAGGTGGCCATTTTGAACTTGACATCATTTTCTAGTGGGCTTTTCTGGTTTCGAATGGTTTTCACAATGCAGTCTTCTTAGATGCGTTAAGTTTTCGCTGCGATACTTTTCGCTCTTTATCGCGCCTGTTCGCCTTTTTCAGCTGCGAAGTGTGTTTTTTTCGCTTTTTTATAAATAAGGCGAAACGAAGCCCCAAATGGCGCTATTTTCGCTGCGATGTGCTGCGCTAATTATTTGGTGAAAAAGACAATCCTTTATAAATATGCCCCTTAGTGTACCACACAATAACATGTTAACACCAGGTAAGTATGTACATTTTTCAATGTGAGGCAGAGCCCTCAATATAGTTTAAGTAATAAAACTATTAAAAACATCCTAATACATTAGTTATCTAGACAAATATTATTATAAGTTGGTGCAAAAGGTAAATAAAAATATTTAATATGTTGTTCTAGAGCTCAAAGTGCAATATATGGCATTTAAAGGGCATGTCCACCCCAAAACTATAATCCCCCCCCAACTACTGGCCCATCATGTAGTGTAGTTTAATCCTTACCTCACACCCCAGCTCCATGTGGTTCTCCTGTAGTCCCCCCCAAAGTCCCAAAAACTGCCCACCAGGAGGATAGCAGAGTCCATATAGGACTCTGCCTCCTGCTGGCTCGCCGGAGAAGTTTGGCATGCGTACTGCAGCCCTTCTCCCCCTCCCTCCCCTCCCCCTCCGGATTCCCTCCCCCTAGCATCAATCCCTTTGATATAGTATTCCCCCCTGGTCTCCAGCCCAACCTCTTTATTTTTAGGTTTAGAAAGTGCCCCAAACTTTTACTTACCTCCCCTCTTTCCTCCGCTGCACTGAATGACCGGCAGCCACATCCGTGATTGGCTGCCGCTCAGCCAATCACAGACGCGACTGCCAGTCCCGCCCCTCTGCTTGCATTTTCTCGCAAGCAGAGGGCCAGCAGCGCTGCGGAGGAAAGAGGGGAGGTAAGTAAAAGTTTGGGGCACTTTCTAAACCTAAAACTGAAGCGGTTGGGGCTGGGAGACCAGGGGGAAGGCTACATCAAAAAACAGTTTTAAGGGTGGACATACCCTATAAAGAAAGAGAGGGAGATCAAATGGCATCAAATGGCTTTCTAGGAGGGGAGGGGGAGATTAATCCCAATATTAAAGTGTAACAATACAATCTTAAAGGGATCTATCCATGAACCAGATAGCTAACAGGGAACAGCTAAAGTTGAATAAAGATCGTAAATATGTTATATTATACAGCTAATGTCCCATCTATAATTTAAGCCGCCTGGTACTTTTGTACATAACTTAAAAATCCAAAAGGCTTCTCTCTTATTGATAAGTTTTAAAATATCTTCCCCTCTAATGCCACACCGTATCCTTTCTATAATCTGTACTTTACAATCTTGAATATTTCCATCATTGCAATGCGTAAAATGTTTACCAACTGGGGTTTTATCTTGTTTCTTATAAATGGAATTTACATGTTCTCAGATTCTTTCTTTAAAGGGTCTAGTTGTCCTTCCTACATATTGTTTAGAGCATTTGTTGCAGGTAATTAAATACCGTAGATCACATTCGAAGTATCGCAGTTTACATAGTCCATTTATTTTATATTCTTTCTGTGTCACTGATGATATGAATGTATCTCCTACCTGGACACATCTACATGTTTTGCATATTGTTTTGCCACATTTGTAATAACCCATATATGATAACCATGATGTCCCTCTATTTTTCTGTCTATCATTCCAACATAGGCTGGGTGATATTATATTCCCAACCGATCTTGCCTTCCTGGTAACCATTTTTAACCCGTTCTGTAAGAATCTTTCTTAGGTAGGGTTCCCTTTTAAGGACAGGTAAATGTTTGTATATAATCTTTTTGATAGATTCGTACTCCAGACCATAGTCTGTTACAAAATATATTGCATTAGATTCTTCCTTCTTTTTAGTGTTTTTCTTAAGTAGATCCTTCCTGGGCCTAGATTTTGCATTGTGATAGGCACGATCAATATCTAGATTATAATAACCCCTTTCTAATAGTCGTTTTCTCAACTCTCCTGAGGCTCATATAGTTCATATAGTTCATCTGTGGAGCAATTCCTCCGAAGACGGACAAATTGCCCATATGGAATGGCTTTAATAGCCTTTGATGGCAACTATCTGCTGCTAAGATGCTACCTCTTTCCAATACACATCTGTTATCACTCTCTTATTTACAGCATCACCTTCTAGTTTCAGGTCCAAGTAAAAAACACTACTTTTATCATACACTGGTGTGAATACCAAATTAAGATCATTTTCATTAACATATCTCACAAAATCACCAACAGACTTTTCATCACCTCCAGATGAGTAGCAGGTCGTCTATATACCTGCCATACCATTGAATATGGTTTCTATAAGGGTTATTTCCTCCAAAGAAGGCCACACCCATTGCAGTATCTTTAATATATAATTGTAATGATTGTACAATTGGCTGGAGGTAAAAATCTACTAATCTCCCTAAATTTTCTCCTAATGAGCCAATACTGGCAATAATAGGTCTTCCTTCTGGGTTATCCAACCTCTTATGGATTTTAGGAAGATGATGATATATTGGGGTAACTGGATTGTCACATATAAGGTCTTCTTTGTCCTGTTCTGATAAAACACCTATTGTGGTATAATTATTTATTAAACCATCTAGTTCTTGTTTAAATTTACTTGTAGGGTTCGAGTGTAATTTTGTATATGTAGTTCAATCATTCAATTGACGATATGCCTCACTCATATACATGTCTGTATCTAACAGTACAACTGCCCCTCCTTTGTCTGCTAACTTAATAACAACATGGTTATTATATCTGTTGTATTCAATTAGATCAACTGGACTTGAAATGTAGTTCTTGAAGACGTTTCGCTAGTCATCCGACTGGCTTTCTCAATTCAGAATGACTTGTATAAGAATCTGTGGCAATTATGTACCCTGGAAAATCCCAGTTGGAAAATCCCAGTTGCCACAGATTCTTGTACAAGTCATTCTGAATTGAGAAAGCCAGTCGGATGACTAGCGAAACGTCTTCAAGAACTACATTTCAAGTCCAGTTGATCTAATTGAATACAACAGATATACCATGACCTGGATGAATGAGAACCTTCACAAGAACATGGTTTTTAGTTTTCAATAGCTGAAGGCCTTCTCTTATAGTTCTAGACAAATTATCATAAAAGATATGACCTTTATTTTTTGCTAACCATCTAAGGTCCATTTCAACTAACTGTTGAAATAGATCAACCTCATTTAGTACGAGAGCATTTACAGGATAGAAGGCAGACTTCTTTCTTATGCGACTATCCAGTCATATGATATCACCTCCTTTTTTGGTGAGGGAATCATTGCCTTCCATATCCTGTAAATCCTGTAGAAGAGCAAAGTCCTGAAAGGAAAAATCGTTAGGATATGAGACAACATTAGAGTCCACAGTTTGTGTTGCATCTCATTTTTCTCCTCATTGTAAAAATGACATACATTTTCTAACAAAGCCATTGACATCCAATATCTTTTTGAATAGATCAAAATGAGTGTTTGGTACAAAAGTTAACCCTTCTAGCATCAACATCTGGGCTTCACTAAGATCTTGGGAGGAGAGGTTAATTACATTTGAGAGTTCTTTCTTCTGCCCTAAGATTGTCTTTGGGGATATCTCCGAGGATTTATATCTGTTGTTCCTTCCTCCTCTTCTAACTCTTTTTGTTCTCCTACCCGTAAGGGACGTGAGTAGTTTTTTGATGGTACCTGTTTGAATTGTCCCTTTGTGCATTTTTTTAGCAGATACAGGGTCAGCTTGCTCCTCATCCGATGTTCTAGCATCACTCATTAAATATTCACTATCCAATGATTCGTGTGTTCTTCTGGTAAAGAAACATGTTTATTAGTTGGTTTAAGGATTGACTTCTATTTTTTGCTGGTGTTTTTCTAAAAAACAATTGTGTCCATATACCATATTCCTTTCATAGTCCATTTTATCCCTAATAAATTTCTTTTGTTTTCTTGTCTGTGACTCTGTTTCTATTACCTCTATCTTTTCTTTCAAGGCTTTGTCTAGTGTATGAAAGCTAGAATCCGATTCAAACTTAGTAATCTCTTGTTGTATTATTTCCATTTCCTCTCTTAATTTAATGATTTGTTGTTCCTTTAATTCTAATATTAACTTCATTAAGTTAATAGAACAAAGTGACAAAACATTATTCCATTTTTCAAGAAAGGCCTCATCCCCGTTATGAAAGCTTAGGCCTTTTGTTGATTCTTAGTCTCCTTGGTATTATTTCATAATGCAAATACCTTTTAAAGCTCATAATATCCCAATACAGATATGTTTCATTCGTCATAAGTTTTTCCAGTTGCAAAAATCTGCCATCAAGACTATTATTTAATGTGCTAAAATAATTTTCCATGTCCTCCATACATTTTTCAAACCCTCTAAAAGAGCTGTGCGTATGTTCCATGTTTTCTATGACTGACCTTTTTGTCCGGACTGCTTCCATTTTCAATGGCTTAATGTTCGTTGTTCGCGAGTCTTCTGAACCACGTGTAGCGTATTGGGACACAATAAAACTAATTTGGATGGAGGTTGTGCTCTACTGGGACAAAATTACAAGTAGACAAACACAGTCAGTGGCTCAAACCTCCCTTGTTCCCGCTCTCACCCACTCCAAACCGACATCTGCGTCTCCAGCGTCCCGGTATGGGATCACGTAGTCCAATTCTCGTGATACTCCTCAGTACTCCTCAAGAGTGTGCTCACTGCCCAGGACCGTATGGTAATGCCGTGAGTTATTTGATGGGGGTGTGGACAAGCCCTAGGCAGTGAGCACACTCCCGATGAGTACTGAGAAGTATCGTGAGAATTGGACCACGTGACCATATACCGGGACGCTGGAGACGCGGATGCCGGTTTGGAGTGGCTGAGAGCCGGGAACAGGGGAGGTTTGAGCCACTGACTGTGTTTGTATATATTGGAATCACTCCAATTAGGCTAATTTACAACTACATTTAGTGGAAGTGCTACTGATCTGGTCAAACGTTTATACAAACAATGAAAAGATAATCAATGCACATTCCTAGGCCCCATACAATATCATATTATCTGTACACTGGCATACTTTATAAACAAAGGGGTTTTAGTATACATTACTGTGATCACATGAATGAAAAGCCTATCAACCACGTCAAGGTAACCCCAGTCTGGATGAGTTTCTGCAAACAAGGAATGTTGCAAGTTACTGGTATTGATACATAAAGTAGAATTGATCCAGGGAAATTTCCGATTGCCATTTGGAGTCAAGAAATAATTTTTTCCCCCTTCATGAATTTGGTGGTTTTTTTTGCCTTCCTCTGGATCAACAGTTAGGCAGGAAATGAGGATATTGCTAGATGGGTTGGACTGGATGGACATACGTCTTTATTCAACCTCAAATGCTATACTATACTATATACTACTATTAGTGTTCACCACGGCAAGTGCCACTTGATATACATTTACTAATGGTCATTTAAATGGTAATAATACACATACATATACACCTTTCCTATATGTAATATCATATACCCCCCACCACATTGGTAGCTCCTAAAAACTCAATGCAATCTCCTATAACAATATAAATATATTTATATAATATAAGGAATATATGCACACATTGCTAAGTGTGCCACAATCTGAAAGTTTGAAAACCCCTGCTATAGGGTGAACAAGCACAAAAAACAATTGAAGTCTACAAAAATCTTTAATCATGTAGAAAAATATGTATATACATAAACTTTAATAAATTCATAAATAGGGTGGGGACCGTGATAGACAAACTTTAAAAATAATTAAAAACATCACATAATACAATACAAGGAACCTCCCTCTTGGGAATAAGCTAGTGTGACAGGAGATCTGGTCTGGTTATATATAGAGATGGATTAGAACTCTATCGGATGGTTTATGGGATAATTATCGAATGTTCGAATCATTTATGGGATAATTATCGAATGTTCGAATCATTTATGGGATAATTATCCAATGTTCGAATCGTTTATGGAATAATTATCGAATGTTCGTATTGTTTATGGAATAATTATCGAATGTTCGAATCGTTTATGGGATAATTAGCGAATGCTCGAATTGTTTATGGGATAATTAGCGAATGTTCGAATCGTTTATGGGATAATTATCGAATGTTCGAATCGTTTATGGGATAATTATCGAATGTTCGAATCGTTTATGGGATAATTATCGAATGTTCGAATCGTTTATGGGATAATCATCGAAAATCGAACGCGGGAGCTCAAAAGTACCGCGCGTGAGAAGTAAATCGATTTTTTTTTAAAGTTCTGGATATTCAAGCGTGTTCCCCCGACCATTTCCCAGGTCCCAGAGCCATTTACATTAAGTTACTATTGATATTTTAATTGTATTTCATTTGAACATTTCAAACTATTTGACTCCCATTGACTTTAATGGGTCCGTTTTCGAACTTTACATATAGTTCAATCTGGGCCAATCTGTCACACTAGTAAGTACTTGTCTCCATAATACACATCAACCCATACACTCCAGTATATAGTTACATTTATCTGTCTGCGGTCAGAAACAAGTCAGTCATCACCAAGGGGTACACTGTAGTGTCGAGATCAGGAGAACCCAGAGAGAGGACTGAGGGCCATTAGAGTGAACGCCAAATGCATTTCTCCCTACATGAGGTTATTTAACACACACACAGAAAATGCAGCCAAGCAGGGGAGGTTTACCTTGATGAGGTCAGAAGGCTTTTTATTTTTGAATCATCGATTTAGTATTTAAACCCTCTGAGCTTGTAATATACGGTATATTGACTTGGAAAGATACTATTCTAATGTATGGGACCCTGCAATGAGATTGTTCACTTAATAAAATTGGTTGAGCTTGTGCATATATACAAAAAGAAAAAAATAGAAAGTTGTTTTAAAAGTTTAAAACCTAATAAAAGTATAAAATCCAATAAAATATGCATTAAATAAATAAAACTCACTTACTTATTAAGTAAAAGTGATGGTCCAACCTGTTACTGGATATGGTATAAAACACACTTTATTCAACTTCACGGGGTCACTTAACCACAAATAAAGTGGCAAGTGCAAAAAATTAAGATAGATAAAAATGGTGCAAAATCTCCTTAGGGCCTTTCAATGAGGCATTATTCCCCCCCCCCCGTGATTTCATAGGACACATTTTCATGTGGGTATTACTGAATTATTCATTCTCTCTCCTGGTTAGCACAGGCAAAATTTCTACCTGACATCAGCATTGGCAGACAGAATAAATATTGGAAGATAAAAAGATATGAAGAAATATGGGGCTGATGCAATAAGTGCAAATGTTCGCCCGTGCTATTAATTTTCAGCAACCAACCAGATGCAAGATTTTTACTGGGTTACTGATGTTAGATAACATCTTATTGGTTGCTGCAGATAGATGGCAAACTTTTGCACCATAGTAAGTTGCTAAAAACTGGAAGAAATTATACAATAAATGGGACAGTTATTCAGTTTTACTTTTTGTTCTTCTTTAACAGTTTACTCAATAAATGGTTTCCTATAGTTTCCCAAGTGAATAACAGAATAAATAGGTCATGAGCATCATCACTGATGGAATCATACTTAATTGGATTAATTGCTATTATTGCTTGCTGGCCTTGCTCGAGGTAATTGCGTGGGAGTAGCAGAGAGTAGAGGGGGGAATGTGTGATATAGGACACAATCTTTCTACACCATTACAGTATATTACTTTGTGATTTCTGATTTCTGTTAAACATTTATCTGAAGAGAAATTGTTTTCTAAAGACCTGGTACAAATGGGTTGATATTTCATCCTCTTCAACCATGCAGCCAATATTTAGGTTCATCTGACTGAAATACTGTATAAAATTTACCCCATATGGAAATTTTGATCGGCCATGATGACTTCAGTGTGGTCGATGGTGTAGATATTTCTCTACTGGTTGACTCCATAAGCCAGAGTTATGGGGCCCATGCACTGACTTATCTAGATCCCACGATTAGCGATAAAAATGTTCCAGTTGGTCCGATATGGGAAAAAATTGTTCGAGAATTGGCCATGCATGAATCGGCAATCGTACTATATCGGGATATTCCGATAGCGTGCAATCGGGATTGTATGAACTCCATAACTCACCAATACTAAAAAGTAATCTGTATCAATAAATAAATCAAGTATAAGACAATATACAACTTTAATAATATCTCTACTGACATTCCACTTGATGATATTTACAACCATTGGTAAACACTTTAGCATGACATTACGATTAAGTGGCATTGGCTCTTGGTACATTTCCCCCAATGCTTTTTAATTTTTTTCAACTACAGTTCTGATTATGCGAAGTCAGCTTAAATATATTGCTAGTCCCAGTTGACCTGAGCAACAATGACAGGGTGTGAATGGCTGGGAATCGGTAGACACAGACTAACACAGATGATTGTGAGGTTTGCATTTAACATACTGTAATTATAAAAAATAAATATCAATCCAACTAAGCTAAATATCAATCCATCTAAGCTATGCCATCAACACTGCTTCTTACCGAAAGGTTTCAGAAATCTAACAGGCCCTGAAAAATTAGAGTAAAACCCAGGCAAACCTGATATTACATTAAATACATTGGATTTTACATTCATTCCCTTTAATCTGTATGATTGTGCGTGCTAAAATATAAGCACTGTGGTGAGCAGTGCACCAAATTTAATTTTATATGTGCACAGCTAATATACACATGCGCATACCATCAATAATAAATTAAAAGGAACATTGATTGTCATCTGTTGTAGTATAAACGGTGGGATTTTGCTGACAAACTTTGCTGATCAGATGGTCATATAGGCCTGACCTTGTAAGAGAGCACGACTACAAAATATAAGAAACAATAAATAGCATGGACAACTGTCAAAACAACAAACCAATAAATAACATAGGCAACTGTCAAAACAACAGAACAATAAATAACTTTGACAACTGCCAAAGCAACAGTCCAATAAAAATCTTGTAGAAACGGATTATTCAGATTGAACCATGTAAAAAGTCAAAAATAACTGACTCGTCATTCATAAACTCACTTGGGTTGTACAAATTGTGATGAAGGTATTTACAATCAGCCAACTGGATAGTAGCTGAATTCGACAGATTCAAGTTGTAATCTTAAGTGGAATACTTTGGTTATAAGATCCTTTATAGTGACACACATATACTGTAACATTATTCCTTTTTTTGCATTATTATATCTTTGAAACAAAAGGGGGGTTCAGGGTGCACAGTCACTTAAAGGCCTGTGTGGTCCACTGTGGATGGTGCTAGGGTAATATAATAGAACACAAACAAATTGTGGAAGAAACCCCAGAAACCTTAAAGCACTCACACATTTGAGGCCTTAATAATCAAAAAAAATACCTTTATTTAAACAGATAAGGACTTCTTAAAGGGATCCATTATATTATAAAATAGTTTGAAGGTGCATACAATAGCTGTACTGATAGTATATCTCAGGCTTTATCAGGGGGGTCCCGCTGCAATGAGTGAGTGAGTGAGTGAAACTTATCTTCGGAGGAGACAACACTGGGACGCTATTCTTCTGTATATGAGTGGACCCGATGTTTGTTTAAAATTGGCATACTATACCAGTCCCGATAAGTATATGTTGCCGTGTCCCTTATTTTTTTTTTGTCACAGCTCAGAGTGAAATAGGTGTGCTGGTTACAGGACTCTCTTAATTGTGCGGGGTGTGGGTGGATCAGACTATTTAC
Source organism: Hymenochirus boettgeri (assembly GCA_019447015.1). Lineage (NCBI taxonomy): Eukaryota > Metazoa > Chordata > Amphibia > Anura > Pipidae > Hymenochirus > Hymenochirus boettgeri. The sequence goes on from CM033476.1 coordinate 267,916,435, forward strand.
ACTTTTTGTATTTTTTTTGTATTTTTATATGAGCACAACTGCAATTTATCTATTGCTTGCTTCTTCATATTATTTGGTGGTATAATGGATCTCTGTATAAATAAAGGTATTCTTTGATTATTTTGGCCTCAAGTGTGCAAGTGCTTTAAGGGTTCTGTGGTTTCTTCCCCAATCTTGTATTTTTATTTTTTAATGATATCTTTGTACTGTAAAATCTTACAAAATCAAAAAATTCTATTTAGTGATCTTTAATTTAGGACAGGGGTGTCGAACTCAATCAGAGAAGGGGCCAAAATCTAAAATCCAGCCTAAATCGCGGGCCGAATGGTTTACTGAACAGTCATAAACTGACAATTTTAACCAGAAATGTGAATTTATAATGAGTGGAACAATCTTTTCCTTAACAGTGCTGTTAACCAACTCACATGCTATCAAGCAAAACAGTAATATTGGTATCAAGCAAAACAGTAATATTGGTATCAAGCAAAACAGTAATATTGGTATCAAGCAAAACAGTAATATTGGAATGTACTTAAAATGCTCATTGTTTTGTTTTCTGGCTAGATGTCTGACCCGTTTTTCCCCGGATCAATGAGTCAATGTTTGGTTGTATTTCTTGGGCTGTAGCAAACCGCAAAACAGCATGGAGGTTGTCATCGGTAATGTGTGATCTGTGCTTGTTTTTGTTCAGATTCATTATTGAAAACATCTGTTCACAAAGATAGGTGTTCCCGAACATGGATAGAATACGGGCAGCATGAAGTCGGAGCTCTGGCATTGAGTCAGGGGGCAGTAGAGGGTAGAAGTCCTCAATTTCAACATCCTGAAACCTTGATTTCAGGCCACTGTCAGACTGAAGCTCGATTATCTCCATCTGAAGGTGATGGGGCACATTGTTGACATCAACTGTAAAAGGATTGGCAAAGATGTCAAAGCCTGAGTGCTGTGTTCTAAAGTCAGAGAAGCGCCGCTCAAATTCACTTAGTAAACGGCTAACTTTGGTAGCCAGCCGACTGCAAGGAAAAGTACCAGAAATAGTGGTTGAGATACTCAAACAAACGGGAAAGTGGGCAAGATTGTCCTGTTCCAGTTGGGACTTCCATAGTTGAAGTTTACGCTGGAATGCTGTGATCATGTCAGACATCTTCGTGATGACTTGTTTGCGTCCCTGCAGCTTCAGATTCAGTTGGGCGAGATGCTCGCATATGTCACACATCATAGCAAAATCACATAGCCAGGCGGGATCCGACAGTTCAGGCAAGGGCTTTCCTTTACTTTCCATGAAAAGAGCAATTTGTTCTCTGAGCTCAAAAAATCTTTTGAGGACTGCGCTCTTGCTCAGCCATCTTACTTCTGTGTGGTATGGCACGTCTCCATGCTCTGCAGCCACCTCCTGTAAAAACTGCTGGAACTGGCGATGATTCAGTCCACGTGCCCGTATAAAGTTAATAGTTTTAATGACCGTGGTCATTATGTCATTCATGTCCAGAACTTTTCCACACATAGCCTCTTGGTGGATAATGCAATGATAAGTAATCAAGGGTGTGTGGCAGTGACTTTTTTGCATTCTTTCCTTCATTAGTCCAACCAAGCCTTTCTTTCCTCCGCACATTGCAGGTGCGCCATCGGTAGTTAGCCCCACCAACTTTTCCCAGGGTAATTTAAAATTATTTATAGATTTCTCCACAGCCTCAAATATATCTCTACCAGTCGTCGTCCCATGCATGGCAGCTACATCCAAAAGTTCCTCAGTGACAGAGAGGTCGGTCTTCGTAGCACGTATAAAGATGGACAGCTGCGCTGTATCAGTCTTGTCTGTGCTTTCATCGATAGCAAGTGAAAAAGCGAGATAACTGCATGCCTGTTCGGCCAGCTGTGATGATAGATTTCCTGAGAGTTCTTGAACTCTGTCTGCAATGGTGTTTCTTGACAAACTGACATTTTGAAAACTCTGTATCTGGTCTGGGCATACTTGCTCACACACTTTTAGCATGCATTGCTTCAAAAAGGCACCCTCTGAAAAACACCTTGAAGTACGGGCAATTTCTTCAGCCACTATAAAGCTTGCTTTCACTGCAGCAGCATTTTTCGCTGTAGCCTTTGTAAACATTTGCTGCTGTGATTGTAGTTTGACTTTTAGTTCTTTAACAATTTTATGCTTTTCTTCCAAAGTATATTTGCCATACTTAACATTATGTTTGGTGTCAAAATGACTACGTATATTGTACTCTTTCATCACCGACACTGTCTCATAACACAATATACACACTGGTTTGCCCTCTCTAAGCACAAACATGTATTCATTTTCCCATTTGTCATTAAATTGTCTGCCTTCACCGTCAACTTTTCTTTTCTTGGACATTTTGGGATCAATATTGGCAGTAAAAGATGTAGTTTATTGGAAATCTGCGTTAGAAGGAAAAAGTTGAAAACTGCACAGGGATAGCTTGATTTGGCAGATGGAGTGAAGAAAAAAAAAGTCAGTCAATAAATGCCTGGCTGGGTACAGATAGATTTTTATGCCTGCACTTTATGCCAGGAACTGGCAGCTTCTGCTGTGTATTTTTTATGCCCGCACACTCACTCTCTCCTCTGCTCTGCCACCCGCACAACCACATCGGATGCCGGACTATAGGTCACGCCTCCTGAATCCCGCGTGACATGCGTAATAGATAGCAAGTACGGCCGGCGAGATCACAAGCCTCCTATGTCACCGCGCGTCATTGTGATGGAACGCAGCGGAGTGCAGTAATGACAGCGCGGTGCGGGCCACATTGCAAGGCCTGGCGGGCCGGATTTGGCCCGCGGGCCTTGTGTTTGACATGTGTGGTCCAGATTAACCAAAAAAGTATATACAGTATTATAGTTTCCACTAATGGTCAATGGGCTGAACCCATTTCATTGGTGCAGCCCCTGCAAATAGCAGGGAGACCCCCAACTTTTTCTATGACAGATACATCCTACTGCCAGACAACCACTGTAGATGAAGTAGAGAGAAAGGCCCTATTTTAGTTTTGCCTGTGGCCTACCATTTGAATCAGGGCATGTTTACAAACAGGGTTTGGGCAAAATGTCTAACTTTGAATTGTCTTTTTTCCACAAATCATCCTAAAAGAGTACATTACTACTAAAAAACATGTCTGAAATGTTGCATGTATATATGGACAAATGGCACAGTTACAAAGCTTGTTACATAGCTTGTGGGTTGAGTTTTGGGTTTAGTTGGTGGCCATGTTCCTGTATCTACCCATGCAAGTGGCATGATTTTTTATTCAGAGAGTAGAGTTTAGGCTTTCATATTTGTGCTTTTAGCTAGTATTCTGAAAAACACGAAATTGTTTACAACATACCGTAATTTCTGTTTCTTGTCACCTTCCATGGCAGCATTCACCAGACTGGGATATCCCTGGCTCACAGGAAACGCACAGTTTAAAAGTCCCTCCCACCATCCACATCTTGTCTTTATTATAAAGCTTTCATAGGAAACATAATCAAAACATATTAATCAATAGTCAACAGCAATCCTCGCGGGCCGGATTTGGCCCGCGGGCCTTGTGTTTGACATGTGTGATTTAGGATAAAACCTAGTTAAAGAGTATGTGAATTAAATAGAGTAGTAAGAGTAAGGGATGTGTATAGTTAAAAAAAAACACAATGGCATTATTCCATATTTACAAAAATATTGCAAAGGCATTTTTACTACTATAGTGCATATAAAGCTAAAAAATAATCAAATAAAAACAGTTAAAATGAAAAGTACATTTATTTATAGTGTAGGGTTAGCCGCTTGAACTGGATCCTTTGTGTGATGGATAGCCATAGGAGGGACTGACAGAGAGGTGTTAGAGAAGCGAGAAGAGAAGTGGATAAGCTGGGCAGCAGAGTTTAGCACGCAATGTTTTCAAACACATCATATAGGGCTATTTCTGATGTATTACCAATTAATCAATCCTACCTCCCTGTCCCATGTACCTTTAATGTTTAAAATGTCCTTTAAATGCACTTTGTAAATGTAAGTAAAGGGGAACTGTGGTCCAAAAATTACTTTAGGTAAATTGAGGTAAATTGACAGGAATTGCTCCCCTGAGAATTTTGCAATTTATTTCCATTGTTTATTTTGCATAGTTTTGAAGATATTTACATTTTTGTGTGTGATATGGCAGCAGCATCACCAGGTCCCCTACACTTCCTGCTTCTTGCTCTGAAACTGTCAGTCAATCTGTCCTGTGTCTCCTCCTCCACTTTGCAGCCCCCCTGTTCCCCCCCACTCATGGACCTCATGGTCCCACAAGTTGCAGGCCCCCCATGGCCCATTATCTTACAGCCCCATGTGGCACCGCCCACTCATGGGTGCCTATGCCCCACCCACTTGCAAGTGCCGTGGGTTACTCAGACACCCCCCCCTACAGAAAACTCGAGAACTCTGCCTGAAAAGGCTGTTTTCACACAGTGAAGAGAAGGGCTGTAGATTCCCTTACTTTCTCTGTCAGGACTTCACACAGCAGAGAGGAGGGGGGACTTTCTGTCTCCCTCACACACTGAGGGAGTCTGAGGCTGTGCTCACCGGCGGCACTGTGCAGGAGAAGCCTTAGGAATGTCACATGTCAGCCTCCCACCCATTAACTTTCTGGTCAGTCATTTCTGTATATCTTGGGCTTTGGAGCACGTGGAGAGGTGGTTGATGGCTCATTTTAAAGTAAGGAAACTAGCCTTTCATTTTAACTTAACTTGTTTGGAGATCACAGTTCCCTTTTAAGAGAGCTGCACGGATTGCAAAGTGATTGCAATTAAACAACATTTGTTCTAATTCAGAATATTTACCTTGTTCTTTGGTAGAATTCATTTTTTGTTTACACTTGTTGCATGACACCGTCTCTTGACTGATCTATTTCCATTTTCCTTTAGAATACCAGTTTTCTGTTTTAATGGTGGACATGTCCTTTAAAAAAGAATAAAAGGAGAAAATATAAGGGGAAAAAGCAGCACTATAACATCCTGTATCACTGCTATCTAAATGTAAAACTTAAGGTGGGTTACATATAGAACTGATAAAATGTCTGATCCCGCAGCCAACAAATTACCACTATCGACAACGAGATCTCTAAGGTTATGAAATGTAAACATTTTGTATACACATTTTAAAGAATATCTGTCACTGTATATGCTGCACGTAAGTTATTTTGAACCTTTTTTAAAAATCTAAAGTTTTGAGCACTATATAGCCTATGGTAATTTTACAAGGCTGTCTGAACAATAGACTTAGAATTGTAAGAAAAATAGGGCAAAATATTAGGTGTGAAATCAAATTAAATGGATTAAGATTACACAACAGCCACAAAGACTCTCTGAATTATATATATATATTGTAGTCATGCCATTCAGTTATAATCGGTCATCGATGTTGCATAGCTTACTAAAACTTGTGTAGTATTTAATAATGTTCTCCTCTTCTTTAAAATAAAATTATAAAAAGCTACCAAGGTGTTCCTTGATCTGTATAAATTGAATTAGCTTATTGTTTTTTACTTATATAGGATTATGAAAGTCCTTGGAGACTTGTAAGAACCTTATATTTTTTCACTATTTGCATAATAAACGAGCATATTAAGACTTTAATTGAAACACACATAAAAAATCACACTGGGTTTCAAGCTTAACTAAAAAACACAGAGGATCACTGTTACAGAGTGAAAACCGTGGTCCTCCAATGAAGAACAAACTGCACCAGCTGCATTCTCAATATCAGCAGCTGGCCCTGGCCTCATAACTCGTGCACAAGTATCTGACAATAAAGTATTTGTAAAGAATGTGGAAGTAGTGCGTGTATCGCTGAAAGAAACCTTACTGATTATTTGATCTTTAATAGGTCTTGCAGATGGAGAGAGACTACACCACAAATATCTGTGAAATCAAGATGGGATTTCTGTGCATCAATTTCCTACTAGCATGTACATTTTAAAGCTAAATTAAAGCAATTTACAATCTAATAATACTATAAACTGTTACTGAAACCAAACCAATAAGATGTGGTTACACAGAGCACCAGAAAAGGAATTCTCTTTCTTGATTGAGGGCAAGTCCTTTCCTAAGGTTATTTCCAGCATGCAGGTATATTTAGATTGTACTTTTTACCATGACTGACTTATAACCAGAGGCTCTCCAGCACATTCTGAACTAGCTGAATGAACAAGCTTTGCAGGCAAGGTTTATTGTCAGAAATGTTCTAAAATGCTATGCTTTGCTTTTGCTATTTTGTGTCCGCTTTTACATGTGTTTGCGCTTCGCAGGGAATTATGGGTAAAAAAAAAATCTTATGTCATTTTGACTGTGCCCGCTTTTTTATGTGCTTCCATAGATTTGTATTAAGTGCGATTTTGACAACAACAAACCAAAAATGGTGATCGCACAAGTTATAAAATCACAACGCACACAGTGGGGCCTACTTCACGCTATTTACATAACAATTACGCAAAAAAGTGCAAACAGGTCGCAAATGCGGCAAAAACCCGGGGCCTATCCATCCGTTATCCCTTATTCAAATGGCTAGGGCCAAGTACAGATTGAAGATAATTGTCAGCTGAAGCCTTTAACAAACATCCACAATTGATGACAATCTGAAGTGTGGCTAGTCATAACATTAGTTGTGTAACTATAAGGGCCTGGGGAGTAACAGGGCCTGCAATCCCCTTCCCAAAGACTCTCAGGGCGATGCACCGAGCGCCGCTATCGGCAACTCGGTGCAAACAGCCCAGGGATGTTATATGCCAATAGCGGCGCTCTGAACATCGCTGCTTGCTGCTGTTCTATTCCGCCACTTTCAACGCCAGCTATTAGCTGGCGTTGAAAGTGCCGCAATAAAATGCCGATGTCGGCATATAACATCACTTGCGGTGGCTGCGCTGTTAACTTTCACGTTAGCCACACAGCCGCCGCAAGGAAGGAGTTAAAGTCACGCTAACCGATGCTTTTGCTTACCGTATATACTCGAGTATAAACCAGTTTTTCAGGCTGAAAAATCAGCCTGAAAACTCGGACTCGGTTTATACTCGAGTCACGCCTTACCTGAGCATTCCGGCAGCCCGCACGATCTTTCTCTGTACTGGCCGCCGTCTGACGTCACTAGTCCGTCCCGAGCGCCGACAGCCGGCGCCGCCGGCGCCGGCGTGACGTCAGCCGGCGCGCCATTACAGGAATGAGCGCGCGGCTCCGGAATGCAGCAACCTTCAATGCTTACCGGTACCTTCAAGAGCAACCTTCAATGCTTACCTTCGATGCTGGCACACAGTCCCTGGCACAGAGGAAGCCCTTGGATGGAGGAGACCCACAGTTCCTGGATGGAGAAGAGCCCACTGAGGTACAAACTGAAATCAATCTAATCTCTGCCATTCTATCTATCTATCTATCTATCTATCTAATCTCTCGCCATCTATCTATCTATCTATCTATTATCTCTATCTATCTATCTATCTATCCTCTACCATTCTATCTATCATCTATCTATTATCTATCTATCTATCTCTGCCATTCTATCTATCTATCTATCTATCTATCTAATCTCTGCCATTCTATCTATCTATCTATCTATCTATCTATCCTCTATCACCATTCTATCTATCTATCTATCTCTTATCTTCATCTATCTATCTAATCTCTGCCATCTATCTATCTATCTATCTTCTATCTATCTATCTATCTATCTATCTATCTAATCTCTGCCATTCTATCTATCTATCTATCTATCATCCTGCCATTCTATCTTATCTATCTATATCTATCTATCTAATCTCTGCCATTCTATCTATCTATCTATCCTCTACCATTCTATCTATCTATCTATCTATCTAATCTCTGCCATTCTATCTATCTATCTATCTATCTATCTATCTATCTAATCTCTGCCATTCTATCTATCTATCTATCTATCTATCTATCTACATCTCTTGCTATTCTATCTATCTATCTATCCCTACCATTCTATCTATCTATCTATCTAATCTCTGCCATTCTATCTATCTATCTATCTATCTATCTATCTATCTATCTATCTATCTATCTAATCTCTGCTATTCTATCTATCTATCTATCTATCCTCTACCATTCTATCTATATCTATCTATCTTGAATGCCACCCTCACTTGGCATCTCAGATGTTTTGGAAACTACACTCCCAGCTAATAAAGCATCCTGGGAGTTGTAGTTTCCAACATCTTGAATGCCAAGT